>CM041634.1:10348846-10381416 GCA_023333625.1 Bothriochloa decipiens | reverse complement strand
TATGTACTAACACCCACTTCCCCTGATGTTGAATTTTTAAAATTTATTTGATATGACAAACCTATGGATTTCAACACCATGGATGATTAATATAAATTGAAGTGAGTTGTTCGTGTTGTCCCTATGTGGTTTTTAAAGGGGTCGTTTTTCATGTTTGATAAGTTCCTAAAATAAATATTTATTCAAATGTATACATGATTACTTGTTCTACATTGTGGAACATAGCATATGCTTAATTTTTTTATTAAGAGTGTAGAAGCCTACAGTTTAGAATGTTTATAGCAAAATTTATAAACATTCGATTATTTTTCATGATATGTTTCCATGATATATTATATTAGTATTTTCATTCACATTTGAGAGAGTTTTTTTCTTTTCTATAACGGCAAAGATGGTTAATTTTATCCAAAGGTGTTACTTTGTATTATTTTTATAATGGCATATATGGGCATTCTAAATGCACATGGGCTACTATACACCATCTTTCATGATAGGAAATAAGGTAGTTTATAAAAGATATCAGAGTTGGATATTTTATTTATAAATTTAGGTCATCATTTTAATCCAGTTGATCTCTTATTGTGTGTTAAAATTTTCACAAAATACTTGTTTTAATATTTATCTTATCATTATTTGCCTGTTATAGAATTGAGTTACCAACCACTTGTATACTTTTTCATCCCCATTCATAATTTTCACGTTTGCATATTTCCTTCAGATATGTTCAACATATGTTTTCTCAAAACCTTAACCATATTTGTCTAAAAAGTCAGAATGATTGATACATGTGCATATGTATATATGCATAGTGACACATAGATCTGAGTTAGTTTTTCATATCCTAATAATAACGTGAGTGAATAATTTAGACCATTATACAAACGTATTTTTGGAAACTTCTTCATAATGGTCATGGAAGATAATTTGGATTTAGGATAGTTGATATTATTGCTAATAATAATATAATGCGAGTGGTTAATTTAGATACAAATTTATGATTTTTTTATATTATATTTTTTGTAATTGCATACTTAGATGAATATTTGAGGTCAAATTTTAATTAGTCTATTTGTACATAATGTTAGTGGTGACATAAAAAATAGAACATTATAATGATTTTCATTGTCAATATAATAATAATATGATCATAGTCGACCACATAGATGGCCATCTAAAAACTAAGAAAAGGAACTTGACTCATGTGTATTATTTTATATGACAAAATTAATCTAACAAAGCACTCATGACTAATATATTGGATTTCTTATCATTTTTTGACGGGATAGAATGATATTGTAACTTGTAGTCCTCTCTATAAAGAAACAAATATTATAATATCCTTCTTTATTGATCTCTAGTTTGGCTGTCAATACTACAATGAATTTTGTCTTTGATTGTGATGAGCGAACTGTATACTTTAGGTAAACAAATTATGTAGCTATACATAGAGAGACCTAGAAAAGACTTTTGCATTGAGAATTGAGCTCTGACCTGTATGGAGTCAAGACACGGCATCACCTCTCAATACGTACCTTCAGGATTCACTACAGAAACAGGTTTCTTTGTTGTTTGGATGATTGTCATCTCATTTGTGGCGGGCATACAGGATCGGGCATGCGAGTGAGATTGTACCTGCTGCTCACTGCTCAGTAGTCTCATCCATGGTCCATTCATGCATGTCTCCTTTAGTTCTGTTGACAGATGCCCGGCCAGATGAGTTTTGGGCGCTAGAGTTCCATGCATCTACATCCATGCTGCTGACAAAGGACGGGCGGACGGAAGGCTCGTCGATGATGTTGTGTGGTAGTTACATATATACGTCATCACTTTGAGATCCACAATAGAAGATCAAGTAACAATCAGATTATCGCAACTACTCCATGGAAATTCTGTGGTTATAGCATCGATATTATTGGAAGAAAGATCAACACATTGTTCTGACTTTATTATACGCAGATTGAGAACTCCATCAGATTGAAGGATTAGGCGGTGGCGGCAGTAATAGGTTTCCACACGTGCCTGAAGGCTAACATGACGTACCAGATGGTTTCTCTGGTGGGATATTTTTTGATGTGATTTACATTGTTTATAATATTTTTCATGGTATATTTTTCAACGTGATCTATTTTTAATAAAATTAATAATGGCAGTGGTGGGTAAATTGTTTGTATGTTTAGGGGATTATTTTATGATGTTTTTATAATGGCAATGTGGGTAATTTTTTAGAAAAAATAAATCAAACGGCTCTCATTGTTAGAGGCTACTGGATGGATGGCCGGATGTTTCTAATTTTTGTGAGAATTTTTAGCATTTATCTTTTTTTCTAACGCGTCTGGTAAGAATTAACGTAGAGTCTCCGTTGAAGCCTCCAATTAGTAATAGTAATAACTAACGCGTCTGGTAAGAATTAACGTGGAGGCTCCGTTGAAATCTCCAATTAGTAATAGTAAGACTGTGTCTCAACAGCTAGTTGGAGACTTGGCTAAAGTTAGTCCACCTATTAGCCCTCTTGCATGGATGCACTAGAGCTAATTTGAGCTAAAATTCGCTAGCTAAAAATTAGCCAGTGCTATCCAAACATGCCTGCAGGACTCATGCGAATGAATCACAATGATCAGTTTTAAGGCCTGCTACAAAAGAAGCATATGCTTTTGTTAGATACTCCTGTACTGAATTTTCATTAATATGTTCTCACTAATGGAACTAACTCTGCATCTTGGTGTCTGCAGTTATGTCTCTGGGTACAAGAATCGATTCCAGAACTTCGTCAAACATTTGCGAGAAATGGGGGATGAGGTACACATTTTGCTGTCATTTGGTAGAGTTGAGATTTTAGGGGCAGCAGATTCGTAGGCATCGATTAATTTGGTTTAGTTGTGTTCTTCAGGTCATTGTTGTGACCAACCATGAAGGAGTTCCCCAAGAGTTTCATGGTGCCAAGGTCATCGGTTCATGGAGGTAAGTTTTTCAGGATGCTTGTGCCAAATTTTGTCTTAAAATATCAGTAGTAGTTTTGGCAATATTTTTTGAAGGCCTGAGTTTTCTTCTTGTTGTTCAACCAATGAAATGAGAATGCCTACTCTGTATAAAAGCTGCCACTAAGAAACATTTTCTGCTAACTTCTACTCCGTAGGAAGTAGATACTTAATCCAGATATGATATGCCTTGGAACTGTTCCTTATGCTACTGCATTCGGGTCGATTTTGGACATGTTCTTTTAGTTAGTATAGCTGAATTAATATGTGAGCACAAGTACAATGGTTCACAATCATGCTTCCCTGCTGGTTAGACTGGAAGCATTGTATTCTTCCCTATCAGGTACATGATATGCGGGGCCTTTAGTTGTGGAATCTTATGCTTATGGCTGTTTTCTCATCCTTTACAGCTTCCCATGCCCCATGTATGGAAAAGTACCTCTTTCACTGGCACTCAGTCCTAGGATCATTTCGGAGGTTGCAAAGTTCAAACCTGATATCATTCATGCGTCTTCCCCTGGAATTATGGTACCATTATTTTACAGTCAAATCATTAGTTATGGAATCTCTCTGATTATCTATTACTGAATATATGACTGAAGTCCATTGCTCTTTCAGGTTTTTGGGGCTCTAGCTATTGCCAAGCTACTCGTATGCCCCTAGTCATGTCCTACCACACCCATGTTCCAGTGTAAGCTGACTATGAACTTTATTGCACCAAGTTTTACTGCAAACAGACAGAAGTCCAGATTTTTCCTTTCAACTGAATCATATTTCTTTTGCTTGCAGATACATACCAAGATATACATTTAGCTGGCTTGTAGAGCCAATGTGGCAAGTCATAAGTGAGCATTTTAGTCCCACCTCATCTCTGCTTTCCTAAACAGTAAGTTGCATGCCTGTCTGTGAAACATGCTGATTCTTGGTCCTGTTATTCCTGAAACACAGGATTCCTTCATAGAGCTGCTGATTTAACTTTAGTGCCATCTGTTGCTATCAGCAAAGATTTTGAAACTGCCCAGGTCATATCAGGTTGGTCAAATGTTGTAAACGTTGTACCAGATTGCATATGTTTCACAATATGATGCTGAAGATGTGATTTCCCTCCTTATTCAGCTAACAGAATACGCCTTTGGAACAAAGGTGTTGATTCTGCAAGCTTCCATCCTAGATTCCGCAGTCATGAGATGCGAGTCAGGCTAAGGTAATACTTTGTTTCATTTCTTCCTGAATGTTCTGTATGCAGCAAGTTGAGATAGATTGTCTTAAGCTTATGTTGCTTGATGTATTCCTTCAGTGACGGAGAGCCTGAGAAACCACTAGTAATTCATGTCGGACGTTTTGGGCGTGAGAAAAATCTGGATTTTTTGAAGACGTAAGCTATTGCCATACTTGCTCCTTTTTTGATTGATTTGATCTTTGATTCGGTTGACAAACATGATCAATCTTTATTAAAAACAGATAGTAATGTAACTAAATGAAAATAGTCCAAATGCCATATTTGTTCTTCATTCATGTCTTACATCGTTGGCTACTGGGAACTAATTTTGCTTTTTTTTATTTTTTTTATCAGGGTAATGGATAGGTTGCCTGGAGTAAGAATTGCATTTATCGGAGATGGACCATACAGGTATGACCAATGCAGCACCTTGTGAATTGACATTGTTGCCCTTTTAGTTCAAGGTTTTTTAGATTTTTCTTTTTAACTACATGACAGGGGTGAACTAGAGAAGATGTTTGAAGGACTGCCAGCAGTGTTCACAGGAATGATGCAGGGTGAGGAGCTCTCGCAAGCATATGCCAGTGGTGACGTTTTCATCATGCCATCAGAGTCAGAAACACTCGGCCAAGTGGTCCTAGAGTCCATGTCATCAGGAGTGCCTGTTGTCGCAGCCCGTGCAGGTGGGATCCCTGACATAATCCCAGAGGACCAGGAGGGCAAGACGAGCTTCCTGTTCACCCCTGGCGACCTCGAAGACTGCCTTGGCAAGGTCCAGCAGCCAGGGAGTTCAGAGACAACATGGGCCGGACGGCCAGATCTGAGATGGAGAAGTGCGATTGGCGGGCAGCATCAAAGACGATCCGTAACGAGTTCTACAATACTGCAATCTGGTACTGGCGAAAGAAGCGTGCGGAGCTGGTGCAGCTGCTGCAGTGGCTAGCACAGATGTGCCTGCCGGCACCTGAGGTCCGCAGCATCACGCAGTGCTGAGGCCTCCACCTGTGGGATGCTGTTGCTTGCAGCCCAGCCATGATCCAGTCAATTGATGGATGGATGGAAGGCAGATGCATTTCTGGTGTATAGTACTGTATCGATAGGTGAGGTAGTTCCCCGTTTTTGTATGAAAATTGAAGTTGGATTGTGATTGGTATGGCAATTCCATCGATTACAGTGTGTTGTGTAGCAAATCAGAATTGGAAATGTGCTATGTATCTTGATGGACATTGCAACCTGTAAATTATGATCACGCCATCAAATGCATGAAATTGTTTTTGTGCGCACGATCAAGAGTTGGCATTGTAACCTGTAAATTAAAACGTATGTTTGGTCGAATGCATCTCATCTACAAGATTGAAGCACACAGCAACAAGTTATTAACATGGCTAGCAGATAGCCATCGATACGAGTTCCATACATGTATAGCGGATTAGCGATGTAGCAGCAGATTTTTGTTGTAGGCGAGCAAGGCTTTGTTTCTTGGTATGATGCGCGCACGGAGCGGGTACTTCATGACAGTGGTGAAATCCACGGTTTCTTCCATGTTGACGGCCTCTCCCTCCACCGCCGGCCGCCACTCCAGCTCCCTCACGAGGCTCCCCACGAAGTACTCGGCGTGGTGCATGCCCAGCGCAACATCCTCCGACCGGCGCCGAAAGGCATCATCTTGATCTCCCGGCTCCCCGTGATGTCCACGTCGCACCTCTCGCCGCCGTCCAGGAATCTCTCCGGCCGGAACTCGCGCGCGGCAGTCCACACCGCCTCGTCGCGGCTGATCTCCGCCACCAAGACGTTCACCTGCGCGCCTTTAGGAACCGTGTAGCCGCCGATCTCCGCCGCGTCGCTCGTCACGCCGTGAGGGATGAGGAACTGGGCCGGCGGGTGCAGCCGCAGGCCCTCGAGCACCACGGCTCTCAGGTACGGGAGGTTGCCGGCGTCGTCGAGGACGTCGGGCTTGACTCTGGTCACCTCCTCGTACACCTTGGCTTGGACGCCGGGGTTGTTGGCGAGCTCGGCCATGATCCACTCCACCAGGGTCACCGTGGTGTCCGTCCCGGCGTTGAGGAACTCGGAGCAGAGGCTCACGTTCTCGGCGTCCGTGAGCGGCCGGTCGCCCTCGTCGTCGGGCACCCGCAGCGCGAGGAGGGACTCGGCGTAGCACGGCGGGTGATCGTCCTCGCCACGCCGGCGCGCGGCGTGGATCAGCGGGGCGAACAGCTCGTCCAGCCTCCGGCGCTGTCACACCCCACTTTTAAGGATAAAAGTAGAATGCATAAATAACCTAATATGTGCCCCAGGAACAGTCGCACATATTGGATGATAAATTACAAAGAGTATCTTTGCCCTGTTTATTACAAACGTACCAATATTTATTACAGAGGATTACGCATAAACAATAAAATCTAAGATAACATTATTACGGAAGCTCCCACAGAGAGACGTCGACTGGTGAACACCAAGCCTAATACTCATCCCGATAGCTCTCACTTCGACCTTCATCTGTTACCCATCCGGAATTTTTCAAAATTGAAAATAAAGCAAGCGTAAGTACACAACCGTACTCAACAAGCATAACATGGGTTTATGAGGCTCAAATAAGCTGACACGGTTGGACTGCATTTAGCTTTTTATATGTTTATCAAGTTGATCAGTTAAGCAGCATCAAGGTGGCAAGTGTTTCCCAAAACTATCATGATCCATGTAACATAAATGAATAGTATATATAACAGCAAATGTATGAACAACTTAACATGACAAGAGAGATCATCATTAGTGTAAGGGGTTTCAAGGCCGCTTGTGTCCTTGAGCAAGGCTAGTATACCAGTTTATTAAACTCTGCACAGAGGTGTACACTTTCACTGTGAGCCGTGAATTGCCCTTTCGCCCGAGGCCCGTCGACCTCTTAGCCCACTACCAAGGAAGACCGGCAGGGTTCACTATGAAGCCTTTCAAAGGTTCGTCTAACAAGTCAGGGCCACTGAGGTTTCTATGCCCTACGAATGTAGTATCCCCCCTTCTGATGGCACACGACCGTAGCCTATACTCATACAGACAGGGTCCAACTACACCCAACGCGAAACACACCCCCCTTGCGCCATAAAGAGAACCGCTAACAAGCTAGAAAAGGTCCTCATACTGAGCTAAAACCAGAGCCATATAGCTCTCACAGTTGTACTGTAAATCCCGAAAGGTTCGTTACTGATAACTTCTCAAGTGGTTAAAAGTCATTATTACTGTTCATGGCATAAATACTCATCGAGCCACAAGATCATGATATCATTAAGCACTAGCATCTTGGCTACCCAATGCAACCCAAAAGGTTCAAGGAATCAGGATATCAAAGCTAGTTATAAACTCTAGGTTATCAAACGGACACATGCATATGTATTGTTATTTTTAGTGAATAGGTAACAAGGATGGTCCATGCTATACTTGCCTTGGTTCACGAAGTCCTGCTGGTCCTACTGATCCTCACAAAAGCTTGGCTCAACAAAACCCTCACCGTCTGAACTCGTCATTAACAATCAACACCAGCCAGTTCAATCGAGCATACATACACGCAGCAAAAAAAGAACTATTAGAGAAACAGTACACCAATGTCAAAAAAATAGAATAAAATGTTTACCAAACTATTCTACTCGCTTCTACGATCACACAGACGTCAAGTTCACTGAAAACGGAGTTATAACGACGAAGTTATGAATTTTCAAAGATTTCCTGTAGATAAATAAATACGTTAAATATAGGCTAAAAATATAAAGTTTCCAAAATACTTCAAAAGTAGTACCACTGCGTAGATTATGAAATTATTTGAACGAACCAAATCGGAGTTAAAACGTAAAAGTTATAAGCCTTTAAAGATAATGGCAAAACCGTAATTAACTGAAAATGTATTCTGAAACTGAAACGAAAAAATAAGTTTTTCAGAAAAGAAAACGTATTCTGGAAGCTATTATAAGGAAAATACGCTTTCCAGTGGACAAAGCGTATTATAGATCTGTTTAGCAGGAAATACGTTTTCCTACAGAGGAAACGTATTGTACTGAATACGTCAAGGACTCTTAATTGAATAAGTCAAACCCCAGGGGGTTTTCTGCAAAGTCACCACGCCAAGCGGTACGGTGTATTTCTGGCCGTCCGAATCAAAATGAATGGCGCAGATTGATCTGGTCCGTCAGGCTCATCGGAGACAACGCGCGACACGACGGCGACCATCGCCGGCGGCGAGAAAACTCGCCGGAGTTCAGGGAACTCGCGACTCCGGTCACCATTAACCACAAGACCGGTACCAAATGAACGGGGAGCTCTCACCGCGCTCACCTGAGGCGAAGATGGAGACCGAGGCGAGGCGGGGACGGCGAGTTGCTCAGAGCGGCGGACGGCGGCGATCTGCGGCCAGCAATTCGGCGCAAGGTGAGCCAATGGATCGAAATTGAGGTTACCAATATGTTTAGGAGATCAAGGAGGAGATTTAGGCCAAGCCACGCCATTAAATGACTTATGGTCACGGCGGATTTCGAAGTCCGGTGGCGGCGTCAATGGCGCTAGGGTTTCGGGTCGCTGCGGCGACTTCGGAGCGAAGGCGGCTGGCTTAGGGTTTTCGGTAGGGGATTGCGGCGTGGAGTCAAGGCTTAAATAGCCTAAGGTCAAGGGGAGCGACCGGGCATGGCACGGACGTCGAGTCGGTCGGTCGCGCGGGATCGGGCTCGGAGCTCCGACTCGCGTCCCGGTCGGATGAAGGAGAAGGCGACGCGGGCCCCACGCGTCAGTGACAGGAGGGAGCGGCGCGCTGGGACGACGGACGCGGCACCTTGATGGGCTTTGGCCTTCGGCCCAGGAAGCAGCGGCGGCGCACGCGGACGCCTTGGCGGGCTGGCGGCCGGCCGGCCCAAGATGGAGGGAGGAACGGCCGCGCGTGGAGAGAGGGCAGGCCGCCGGTTGGGCCGCTTAGTCGGCCGGGCCAAAAACAGGAAGAGAGGAGAGAGGGAAGAGAAATTGCTTTTCATTTATTCAAACACTTTTTCAAATGTGTTTTTGAATTCAAATTCAAATTCAAACTGCACACAATAAAAACATGCACCAGCATGAATGCACAAGCAAGTTTCTACCATGTTGCAACTTCATTTTCATAAAAACATGTATTTTGCCAATTAATTTATTGACCAAAAATACATTTTGACTATTTTTGAAATTTTGAAAAATTAGGGTTGTTACAAATCTACCCCCCTTAAGAGAATCTCGTCCTCGAGATTGGATGTTGCTTACTCAAACAACTATGGATAATCTGCCCTTAGTGCATCCTCCGTTTCCCATCTGAGTATCGATTCCACTGCACCTTACACATCTTGATAACCCGACTTCGGATAACCTTTTCTGCTGTATCCAAAATCCTTACTGGAAACTCTTCATATGTGAGATTATTCTTAACGGTAAGCTCTTCTAAAGGCAAGTGCTCCTTCTCAGTTACACGCAAACACTTCTTAAGTTGAGACACATGAAACACATCATGCACTCCAGCTAAACTCTCAGGTAACTCCAACTGGTACGCCACTTCATCACATCTTTTCAAAACTTTAAACGGACCAACATACCTTGGTGCAAGTTTCCCTTTCTGGTTAAACCTCTTCACACTTCTCATAGGAGATACCTTCAAATACACATAGTCACGTTCTTGGAATGTCAACTCTCTCCTACGTGTATCCGCATAACTCTTCTGGTGAGATTGTGCTATCCTCAAGTTTTCCCTAATTACTCGTACCTGTTCCTCTGCGGTTCTCAGAACATCTGTCCCAAACAACTGACTTTCCCTAGTCTGATTCCAGAACAACGGTGTCCTGCACTTACGCCCATACAGAGCTTCAAATGGTGCCATCTTGAGACTCTGTTGATAACTATTGTTATAGTAGAACTCCGCATAACACAAGTTCTTATCCCAACTTGTGCCAAATTGTAATGCACAAGCTCTCAGCATGTCCTCCAGAACCTGATTAAGCCTCTCAGTCTGCCCATCGGTCTGTGGATGATATGCAGTACTAAAGTTTAGCTTTGTTCCCAAAGCACTATGAATGGCTTTCCAAAAGTGAGATGTGAACTGGGTGCCTCTATCAGACACAATCCTCTTGGGTACCCCATGAAGACTAACAATCCTTTCCATATATAGTTCTGCTAACTTTGGACCCCTGTACCTTGTCTGAACTGGCAAAAAGTGAGCAACCTTGGTCAATCAGTCAACTATTACCCAAATAGAATCAAAACCTCTCTGTGTACGAGGTAAACCTGTTATGAAGTCCATACCGACTTCCTTCCACTTCCATTCTGGTATCTCCATAGGCTGCAACAATCCAGCTGGCCTTTGATGTTCTGCTTTCACACGCTGACAAGTGTCACATATAGCAACATACTCTGCCACTTCCTTCTTCAGACCAATCCACTAATACTTTTCCTTGAGATCCATGTACATCCTAGTGCTTTCGGGATGGATAGAATAAGCTGACTCATGTGCCTCTCACAGAATTGCCTGACAAAGATCTTTTATCTCTAGAACACATATCCGGTTGCCATACCATAGAGTACCCTCTTCATCAATGCGGAATCCAGGTGCTTTTCCTTCAGCTAACTTCTTGGCTATGTACTTCAAATCCTCATCTTCTCGCTGACCCTTGTGGATTTCCTCCTCTAAGGTTGGTGTCACTTCTATTTCCATTGAATTAGCAACAAGAGTAAGGTTCAGATGAGCAAACTCTGCACACAACTGATCAGATTCAGGTGTCTTAGCAGGCTTCTTCCTACTAAGGGCATCGGCCACAACATTTGCTTTTCTAGGATGGTAATGCATTTTTAAATCATAGTCATTTAACAACTCTAACCAACGGCGTTGTCTCATGTTCAGATCAGACTGAGTGAAGATATACTTCAAGCTCTTGTGGTCAGTGAATATATCAGTCTTGTGGCCAATGAGGTAGTGTCGCCAAATCTTTAGAGCATGAACCACAGCTGCTAATTCTAAGTCATGAGTAGGATAGTTAAGCTCATGTTTTCTCAGCTGCCTTGAAGCATAAGCAACAACTCTACCTTCTTGCATAAGAACACACCCCAAACCCAAACAGGATGCATCACAATAGATCGAGAACTTCATACTTAAATCTAGCAATACTAACACTGGAGCGGTTGTCAATCTCTTCTTGAACTCTTCAAAGCTAGCTTGACACTTGTCGGACCACACGAACTTGGCATTCTTCTCTAGTAACGCTGTCAATGGCTTAGCAATCTTCGAGAATCCCTCAATGAATCTTCTATAATAACCAGCCAACCCAAGGAAACTGCGAATCTCACTAACATCAGTAGGTGGCTTCCAATCCAACACATCTTTCACCTTGCTTGGATCAACTGCAATTCCTCCATTGGAAACAACATGGCCAAGGAAAGAGACTTCCGCCAACCAAAACTCACATTTGCTCTTTTTAGCATAAAGTTGGTGCTCTCTAAGCTTCTGCAAGACTAACCTCAAATGTACTGCATGCTCCCCTTTGTCTTTCGAGAATACCAGGATATCATCAATAAAGACCACCACAAATTTATCAAGATACTCCATAAACACCTTGTTCATCAGGTACATGAAGTAGGCAGGTGCATTGGTCAACCCAAAAGACATAACCGTATACTCATATAAACCATACCTAGTGGTGAATGCCGTCTTCGGTATATCAGAACTCCGAATCTTCAACTGATGATAACCAGAACGCAAATCAATCTTGGAGAACACACAGGCACCTCTCAACTGATCAAACAAATCATCAATTCTGGGCAAAGGATACTTGTTCTTGATAGTAACCTCATTGAGAGAATGATAATCAACACACATCCATTGAGTTCCATCCTTCTTATCAACAAAAATCACAGGAGAACCCCACGGTGATGCACTAGGACGAATAAATCCCTTCTCTTCTAATTCCCTTAATTGTTTCTTAAGTTCCTCTAATTCATTAACCCCCATTCTATATGGTCTTTTAGCTATGGGTGCAGTGCCAGGTAATAATTCAATAATAAATTCAATGTCACGATCAGGTGGCATACGTGGCAATTCATCGGGAAACACATCCGAGAACTCCTCCACCACTTGATTCTGGGAATCTGCATTGTCGTCAAGCTGATTTAGTGTGGCTGTGGGCAATGCTTGTACTCTGACATTAACACTGATTGTATCCCCTCTTGGTGTAGTTAGATCCACAACCCTCTCTTTACACTTTATCACTGCTTGGTGAGCTTCCATCCAATCTAACCCCAGGATTAAATCAATACCAGATGCATTCAATACTACAGGGTTTGCTGAAAAGTCTACCCCCTTAAGTTAACGTTAGACAAGGGGCAGTAGTAAGAAGCTGGTATAGCACCTCCTGGTGAATTTACTACCATTTAATCTTTCATGGGTAAAACTGGCATGATATGCTTTTTAACGAATGCTTGTGAGATAAAGGAATGCGAAGCTCCAGAATCAAAAAGTATAGTAGCAGGGATAGAGTTGATGTTGAACGTACCTAGCATAACCTCTGAAGCTTCCTGAGCGGTCTTAGTGGACACATGGTGAACCTTCCCATACTGCGGAGGCCTCTGGTTGTTGTTCAAACGCTGCGGGGTCTGCTGATTCATCTTGTTATCTGGACAGTTGTAAGACATGTGCCCTTCTTTCCCACATATGAAGCACCTTGTAGTTGTGTTGGGACCACCATTCTTCAAAGGAGTGTTGTTGGGGGCGGTGAGACGTGGAGCCTGACTATTATTGTTACGCTGCTGTTGCTGACATGAGCGTTGATTTCCATTCCCACTCTGCGGGTTCTGACCATGGTTCCTTTGATTGACAGGTCCTTGGAACCTCTGCCTGAACCCTTGATGGAAGTTAGAATAGAAACGTGGGTTACTACCAGATCCTTGACCACTCATCTTTCTCTTCTTATCTTGTGCCAGACGTTCATTATCTAGCACAATTGCAGTGTTCACTAACTCCTCAAAAGTGTCATACCTATTGCCCTTCAGTTACAGTCTGAGCTCATAATAGATACCATTGAGAAAATGACGCCGCTTATCAACATCCCTCATAATCTCATGGGGAGCATAACGAGCCAATTCCTCAAACTTAGCATGGTACTCGCTCATGGTCATTGAGCCCATTCTGAGATTTCGGAACTCCTCGGCCTTCTGTTCTATCAAACCCTCAGGGATGTGACGAGCCAAGAAATCCTCTTTAAACCTGTCCCAGGTGATAGTAGGAGCATTATGGGGACGTGCAGCTTGGTATGAATCCCACCAGTTCTGGGCAGCTCCCTGGAGTTGCCCCGTAGCATACAACACCTTCTCAGCATCATTGCACTGAGCCAGGTCTAACTGCCTCTCCACTGCATGCAACCAGTCATCAGCGTCTAAGGGATTTGTAGTGTGGGTGAACACAGGAGGATGACCCTGCATGAACTCCCTGCGTTTATCCCTTGGTGGCTGTGCATGTGGTAGCCCTCCAGCTTGCATGGTCTGTACAAACTAAGTCATGGTCTGCATCATCTGCACTTGTTCCTCCATCACTTCCTCATTAGTGATATGACCAGCACCATGGCCACGGCCTCTAGTACCACGGTTACCTCTTCCTCCCCAAGCGGCCATCTGTATTCCAACAAAATCAAAGCTTAGAGTTATTCAGGTTACAAATCACTTATATAATAATAAGGATTGCAAAACTGAAAATTCTGAGCGAGCTTCAATTTTAGCAGTATAGAAAAACCTTCATAACTTGAGATCTAGATGTCAAAATAGGATATTCTATATATGCTTGGAAAAGGTTAAGAAATTCTCTACAACTTCTATTCAGACCATTTTACCAGATTCGGTAATCTAAGCGGTCAGATTAACTCAACAATAGGAACTATTCAGAAATTTCAGACAGCATGTTATACCAGATTGAAATGAGCATAACTTCCAACTCAGAACTGATATTGACCTGATTCTTATGGGAATTGTTAGATAAAGAAGTCTAGTTTCTCCCAGAAAATTTCATAGGCATTGGAAAAATCAATTTCGAGATATAACCAAAATATCACAGGTCGCTTAGAAAATAGCTAGGATAGAGACAGGATAAACCAACCCAAACTTATTTTATTCAAACTTTAACCTTAAGATCCTTAACTAAGGAACTTGAGGACAAGCCCTCAAGCTCCAGCAATCACACAAAAATACAAATCATCCATATTACATAATCATAAATCTTCAAGCACTCAAGGTTCACACACACTAGAATGACACGACTAACATGACTCACGATACTAATAACGTGCTATTACATAGGGGTTTTTAAACTAAGGTCGAAGCTCATGGTCTAGCGGTTCATAGATCTTTGGTTGCCCAGTCATGGTTCTGAGCCTATCAATCTCTTTTTGCTTCTCCTTAAGCTTCTGCTCCAGCTGCTCCACCGTGCTTACCATGCTCTGATGCTTGAGCATCATGTCACACGCAAAGTGTGCCAATTCCCGTGACTCAGGTGGCAAGTCATGAGGACTCTTCATACCCCATCCAGCCTCCATTCTGTGATCAGCGCGGGGCAAATAACAAAATTCATCATCTCGCATATGTCCAAAGCGGTGACCACGGAGAGCAATCCATGCTGTAAAAGCAGCACCCTCAATGCCATCCTCTTGTGTTGGACTAGGGCCAGAATGCTCATAGATCATCTCAATGTTGTAGGCGCTCTACATCACTCCTGGAGAACATATAGCCACATTCGTCTCCCAGTAGGTACCTTCCAACGGATGAGTGTGTTAAAGCAAGTGTACTGCACACCGGGGGTCCCAATCAGCATAATAGTCACGGAGAAGCTTCATGAGTCGCAGGTGCGATCTGGTGTGGCACTCTGGTACACGAGAGATATTCACAGTCCATCCCATAGGAGCGTGCGGTCCACCTCCTCCAGCAGAACCACCAGCAGCCGACGGTGAGGGTTGACCAGCATCTTGAACTGTTTCTAACTCTTCTTCTTCAGAAGCTTCCATTGGTTCTTCTTCTTCAGAAGCTTCTATTGGTTCTTCTTCTTTAGCTTGAGGTGATGGAGGCACCAGGGTTGGTGATGGCGGAACAGCTTCCCTAGTCTCCAGGTGGGTGAATAGATCACGATATGCAGTAGCAGTCATGCGGCGAGTATAAGGAGGCATCTACAAGATTTAGACAAGGTTAGAGTGGAGTCAAGATTTTCACAACAGAGTGAGTATAAGAGCATAAAAATTTAGTAATTAACAAGGCTAAAGTTAAGAAGCATGAAACTAGTGAAACAAAGGAAACTAGGAACGACCATTCTAACTAGGCTCCCACAGAGGATTACGCATAGAGTACCAATATTTATTACAGAGGATTACGCATAAACAATAAAATCTAAGATAACATTATTGCGGAAGCTCCCACAGAGACACGTCGACTGGTGAACACCAAGCCTAGTACTCATCCCAATAGCTCTCACTCCAACCTTCATCTGTTACCCATCCAGGATTTTTCAAAATTGAAAATAAAGCAAGCGTAAGTACACAACCGTACTCAACAAGCATAACATGGGTTCATGAGGCTCAAATAAGCTGACACGGTTGGACTGCATTTAGCTTTTTATATGTTTATCAAGTTGACAGTTAAGCAGCATCAAGGTGGCAAGTGTTTCCCAAAACCATCATGATCCATGTAACATAAATGAATAGTATACATAACAGCAAATGTATGAACAATTTAACATAACAAGAGAGATCATCATTAGTGTAAGGGGTTTCAAGGACACTCGTGTCCTTGAGCAAGGCTAGTATACCAGTTTATTAAACTCTGCGCAGAGGTGTACACTTTCACTATGAGCCGTGAATTGCCCTTTCGCCCGAGGCTCGTCGACCTCTTAGCCCACTACCAAGGAAGACCGGCAGAGTTCACTATGAAGCCTTTCAAAGGTTCGTCTAACAAGTCAGGGCCACTGAGGTTTCTGTGCCCTACGAATGTAGTATCCCCCTTCTGATGGCACACGACCGCAGCCTATACTCATACAGACAGAGGTCCAACTACACCCAACCCAATACACACCCCCTTGCGCCATAAAGGAAACCACTAACAAGCTAGAAAAGGTCCTCATACTGAGCTAAAACCAGAGCCATATAACCCTCACAGTTGTACTGTAAATCCCGGAAGGTTCGTTACTGATAACTTCTCAAGTGGTTAAAAGTCATTATTACTGTTCATGGCATAAATACTCATCGAGCCACAAGATCATGATATCATTAAGCACTAGCATCTTGGCTACCCAATGCAACCCAAAAGGTTCAAGGAATCAGGATATCAAAGCTAGTTATAAACTCTAGGTTATCAAACGGACACATGCATATGTATTGTTATTTTTAGTGAATAGGTAACAAGGATGGTCTATGCTATACTTGCCTTGGTTCACGAAGTCCTGCTGGTCCTGTTGATCCTCACAAAAGCTTGGCTCAACAAAACCCTCACCGTCTGAACTCGTCATTAACAATCAACACCAGCCAGTTCAATCGAGCATACATACACGAAGCAAACAAAGAACTATTAGAGAAACAGTACACCAATGTCAAAAAAACAGAATAAAATGTTTACCAAACTATTCTACTCGCTTCTAAGATCACACAGACGTCAAGTTCACTGAAAACGGAGTTATAACGGCGAAGTTATAAATTTTCAAAGATTTCCTGTAGATAAATAAATACATTAAATATAGGCTAAAAATATAAATTTCCAAAATACTTCAAAAGTAGTACCACTGCGTAGATTATGAAATTATGAATCTAACGCAATTTGAACGGACCAAATCGGAGTTAAAACATGAAAGTTATAAGCCTTTAAAGATAATGGCAAAACTGTAATTAACTGAAAACGTATTCTAAAACTGAAACGGAAAAATACGTTTTCCAGAAAAGAAAAAGTATTCTGGAAGCTATTATAAGGAAAATACGCTTTCCAGTGGACAAAGCGTATTATAGATCTGTTTAGCAGGAAATACGTTTTCCTACAGAGGAAACGTATTGTACTGAATACGCCAAGGACTCTTAATTGAATAAGTCAAACCCCAGGGGTTTTCTGCAAAGTCACCACGCGAAGCGGTACGGTGTATTTCTGGCCGTCCGAATCAAAATGAACGGCGCAGATTGATCTGGTCCGTCGGGCTTGTCGGAGACGGCGCGCGACACGACGGCAACCATCGCCGGCGGCGAGAAAACTCGCCGGAGTTCAGGGAACTCGCGACTCCGGTCACCATTAACCACAAGACCGGTACCAAACGAACGGGGAGCTCTCACCGCGCTCACCTGAGGCGAAGATGGAGACCGAGGCGAGGCGGGGACGGCGAGTTGCTCGGAGCGGCGGACGGCGGCGATCTGCGGCCAGCAATTCGGCGCAAGGTGAGCCAATGGATCGAAATTGAGGTTACCAATATGTTTAGGAGATCAAGGAGGAGATTTAGGCCAAGCCACGCCATTAAATGACTTACGGTCACGGCGGATTTCGAAGTCCGGCGGCGGCGTCAATGGCGCTAGGGTTTCGGGTCGCTGCGGCGACTTCGGAGCGAAGGCGGCTGGCTTAGGGTTTTCGGTAGGGGATTGCGGCGTGGAGTCAAGGCTTTAATAGCCTAAGGTCAAGGGGAGCGACCAGGCGTGGCACGGAAGTCGAGTCGGTTGGTCGCGCGGGATCGGGCTCGGAGCTCCGACTCACGTCCCGGTCGGATGAAGGAGAAGGCGACGCGGGCCCCACGCGTCAGTGACAGAAGGGAGCGACGCGCGCTCGGACGACGGATGCGGCACCTTGATGGGCTTCGGCCTTCGGCCCAGGAAGCAGCGGCGGCGCGCGCGGACGCCTTGGCGGGCTGGCGGCCGGCCGGCCCAAGATGGAGGGAGGAACGGCCGCGCGTGGAGAGAGGGCGGGCCGCCGGTTGGGCCGCTTAGTCGGCCGGGCCGAAAACAGGAAGAGAGGAGAGAGGGAAGAGAAATTGCTTTTCATTTATTCAAACACTTTTTCAAATGTGTTTTTGAATTCAAATTCAAATTCAAACTGCACACAATAAAAACATGCACCAGCATGAATGCACAAGCAAGTTTGTACCATGTTGCAACTTCATTTTCATAAAAACATGTATTGTGCCAATTAATTTATTGACAAAAATATATTTTGACTATTTTTGAAATTTTGAAAACTTAAGGTTGTTACAGGCGCACGGCCACATGCGCCTCCCACCGCTTGCGGAAGAGCCTCTTGGTGATCGACGGGAAGAAGGCGAACACCGGAAAGGCGGTGAAGGAAGCGAGCACGTGCCCCTTCAGCGCCTCGATCTCGTCGAGCTCGCGTTGGCTGAGCCGAGCGCCGAAGCACATGTACACGAGCAGCTCGAACATGGCGCGCCGCAGGAACGACCTGACCGTGACGGCCTCCGTCTCGGAGGAGACGTGCGCGGCGCGGAGGAGGCTCGTGACGAGCGCCTCACACGCCCACCGCCTCGCGGGCGCGAAGAGGCTGACGCGGGCGCGGTGCAGCGCGTCGGCGGACGAGACGCCAGTAGGGACCGTAGGGCGCGGTGTTGATGTCGCCGGCGCTGAAGAGCGGGTCCGGCTCGACGAGCGGCGGGCGGTCGGCGAAGGTGGCGCCGTCCCGGACGAGGGCGCGGTGCGCGAGGCGACGGTCGACGACGAAGACAAGCGTGGTGAAGAGGTGAACGGAGATGACGGGGCCGTGGCGCGCGTGCAGGTCCCGGAGCAGCGGGGCCAGGTCGAAGATCGATCGTCGCAGGGCCAGGAATTTGGCCAGGAACACCAGCGCCGGCGGTCCAGGAGGGAGGCCGCCCTTGCTCTTGCTCTTAGTAATCACCGTTGACTTGCCGCGGCCATAGCTGCGGTGGAGCAAGAAAAGGAGCGAGACGAAGAAGGCGATGCAGCAGAGGAGTGGGGCAGAGCCTACGAGCTCCATGGTTGGCTGGATGCTGTTGCAACAATGCAACCTCTGCTGAGCCTTTACTCTGTGAGGAGCGCCGGCGTGTTGTCAATCCGGCGTCAGCTCGATCAGCTCTGATGTTTCAGTTCAGATGGCATGATCGTATCTTCCAAAACGTTGTGTTCTTTGATCATGTAAACAAAATGGCCTCAATTGGCTTTCGTGAACTGCAATACGATGCATCGATGGGTGACTCTCGTCATTTAGAGTTTTTATAGACACACTGTTTGCAAATTGCGTAGGCCATATCAAATTTAATAGGGCATTAGGAAAGCTCAGCCTTGAATTATGTGACAGTATAGCTTTGGGATAGCATCTTCCTCGTCCATAACTACGGTTTGATAACTTTGACAAATGAAACGTTCTACTCCTTTCAAGTGATAAAGGTAACGAACTTAATCATTATTTAGCGTCCATACTCACTCTTCGCTACACTAGAACCTAGATAAAATGATCAGACCCACACGCGGTGAGATCCCAGTCCGGCGACTAAATTCCTCTCCCACCAATCAGACCCTAGTCCCTGGAACCAAACAGAGGCCCTAAAGGCCTAAACTATAGTTGTATGCTGGGTATACACTGTATATCCAACAAAGATATATCAGAGATACACCATGAGGTATATTTTAATAATGTATTTATTGGATATTGTAACATGAAACATGATCACGCCAACAATTATACGTAGCTGTTTGTGTCAACACATACATGCCCATTGCACAGCAGCAGATAGTCTCCTGCAGATTATTGTTCTAGGCGAGCAAGGATTTGTTTCTTGGTATGATGCGCGCACGGAGTGGGTACTTCATGACGGTGGTGAAATCCACGGTCTCCTCCATACTGACGGCCTCTCCCTCTGCCGCCGGCAGCCAATCCAGCTCCTTGACAAGGCTGCCCACGAAGAACTCGGCATGGTGCATGCCCAGCGCGTACCCGGGGCACATCCTCCGCCCGGCGCCGAAAGGCATCATCTTGATCTCCCGGCTCCCCGTAACGTCCACGCCGTTCCCCTCGCTGCCGTCGAGAAACCGCCCCGGCCGGAACTCGCGCGCCGCCGTCCACACCGACTCGTCACGGCCGATCTCCGCCACCATGAAGTTCACCTCCGCTCCTTTGGGCACCGTGTAGCCGCCGATCTCTGCGTCGCTGCGCACGGCATGAGGGACGAGGTAGTGGCCTGGTGGGTGCAGACGCAGGCCCTCGAGAACGACGGCTTTAAGGTATGGGAGCGCCTGGAGGTTGACGGCGTCGTCGAGCTCGGATCTGGCGGCTCTGGACACCTCGTCGAACACTTTGACTTGGACGTCCGGGTGGTTCACCAGCTCGGCCATGATCCACTCTAGCAGGGTCACTGTCGTGTCCGTCCCGGCGTTGAGAAACTCGGAGCAAAGGCTTACCATCTCGGCATCCGTGAGCGGCCGGTCACCGTCGTCGGCCACCCGCAGCGCGAGGAGGGACTTGGCATAGCACGGCGGTTGGCCATCGTCGGCGACGGCGCTCGTGGCGTGGATGAGCGCCGCGTAGAGCTCTTCTTGCCTCCGGCGTACGGCGACGTGTGCCGCCCAGCGCTTGCGGAAGAGCCTCTTGGTGACCGCCGGAAAGATGGCGAACACCGGAAAGGATGTGGCGGTGCGCAGCGCGTGGCGCTCGAGCGTGTCGATCTCGTCGAGCACGTCCGCGGGAAGCCGCTCGCCGAAGCACATGTACGCGAGGAGCTCGGACATGGCGCGCCGCAAGAACGGTCTGACCGTGACGACTCCGGTGGACTCCGACGCGTCGACGTCGCGGAGGAGGCTGGCGACGAGGGCGTCGCACGCCCACCTCCTCGCCGGAGCGAAGAGGCCGAGGCGGGCGCGGTGCAGCGTCTCGGCGGCGAGGTTGCGGCGGACGAGGCGCCAGTATGGCCCGTAGGGCGCGGAGTTGATGTTGCCGGCGTTGAAGAGCGGGTTCGGCTCGACGAGGGGCGGGCGGTCCGCGAAGGCGGCGCCGTCCCGGACGAGGACGTGGTGCGCGAGGCGACGGTCGGCGACGAAGACGCTGGTGGTTTTGTGACGGAGGGAGATGACGGGCCCGTGGCGCGCGTGCAGCTCACGGAGGTACGGGCCAATATCGAAGCGAGGTTGCCGCATCAGCGACAAAAACTTGGCCAGGAACACTGCCAGCGACGGGCCAGGAGGGAGAGGTGGGTTCTTGCGGCCATGGCTCCGGTGAAGCAGGTAGAGGACTGAGGCTGCGAGCGAGACGGAGAGGAGCGGAACCGGCAAGGTGGGCAAGGTAAGACCCAGTTCCACCATGGCCACCCAGTCTCTGCTTACCTTGATCTCAAATATGCTGCACGCTTGTCAGCTGGAGCTTTGGGTGTGTATTTGTGTGTGTGTGTGTCCATATATATATATACGGGCGTATGAATTTGATTTGTACCAGTTTGATGTTGTTAATTTGGTCTTATTTGGTCGTCGTGACTCGTGAGCTGCAATTCTACGACAAACGGGTGACCATATAACAGCCTAGATATCACCGCAAGTCGTCGCATGGCCAAATCAGGCAGATTTTAAAAGGGATTAGCTGGGAGTAGCAAACATCAGCATGCAGGTGGATTGGCTTTGTCAGGTAGTCCTAGTGGTAAGTACAATATAAGTAGAGGAACATGTCTTTTGTTAAGAGCACGCTTACGCGCGTATTTCAAGTACAGAAACATGTCAGAATCAACTGTAAGAGGTCATTTGGTTGACGGGTGAAACGTAGGAAAAATACAGGAATCAAGTTCCTATGGATTGTT
This sequence comes from Bothriochloa decipiens, assembly GCA_023333625.1. Taxonomy (NCBI): domain Eukaryota; kingdom Viridiplantae; phylum Streptophyta; class Magnoliopsida; order Poales; family Poaceae; genus Bothriochloa; species Bothriochloa decipiens. Next base: position 10,359,440 of record CM041634.1, on the reverse strand, counting down.
TCCGGTAAATCTACATCTCACTCGAGTGACTTGGAAGCCTCCGTCACCTGATTGATTTGTAGGGCCATCTCAACTCCACCCTCACCGTACACCACTCCTCTCTCACGTATTTCCCACGGCTGCCGTTGCTCCTCCCCTCACTTTCTCCTTCCGGTGCTAGCAACTTCGCCGGTGAGCCCCAACCGTGCCCAAGCTCGCCGTCCATAGAGGATCCGGCCATGGCAATGGCGAATCCGGCCCGAGGCATGGTGGATCAGCCCCGACGCTCCTCCCTCACTCTCTCCTCTCGGTGCCAGCAACTTCCCCGTCAAACCACACCCATACCTAAGCTCGCCGGCCATGGCGGATCCCGCCATGGCAACGGCGGATCTAGCCACGACCATGGTAGATCGACGCAGGTAAGATTTCACCTCCTCATCCTGCCATGTTCTTATTCTCTCTCACACCTTAGATAGGCCATGGTAGATCCCATTGCCTGATTTATAGTCTTTGGTCACCAATTTTACACCAGTTATGAATTATAAATTTTATGGTTTAAGGGTGTAAGTAATTTTTTTGTTTCATAGTAGAAATCTGTGAATTTCTGTGGTAATTTTTGTTTTTGTTTTAATTTGAAATTTTGATTGATTCTCTTGAAATTTGGCATTCATAGAAAATATTTGTTACAATTTGTATTTTTGATTTGATCTGAATATTTGATCCTCTTTAAATTTTTCATTTGTAGTAAACATCTATTTGAATTTGAGTTTTTCTTAATATTTTTAATTTATTTGCTAATGTATTTATTTGATTCCTTGGATTTTGATCTCTGGCTACAGGATTCAAATGATTCTATCCTTTGAATCACTCGATTTTCCTTTCCTATTGGAATCGGGTGATTCCTTGTTTGTGCTCACTCGAGTGACCAGAAGTTGTATGTCACACGAGTAGTGACTAGACAGATCCATTGTTTCCTACCGTGGCCTTTGGTTCACGAGAATAGCTCTTAGGAAATCCTGAGGAATACTGTTAGTATCCTTTGATTTCATGAGATTTTCATGGGAAAGAAAAATCCACCGGAACTTCTTGATTTCACGAGAAACGAGGCAAATGGTTGTGTAAAGATGATATTAATGCTTTGCGGTCCACATAAACAACTGCTCGTGCATGCATCCTACTATTTTTTATATTTAATTGTAAAAACAATTACTTGCTGTGGGCCATCAACATACATTCCTTTGTTTCACCTGAGTTACTGCCAAAGTGAGTTTCACCTGCTACCAAAGGCACTCCGCGTGTTTTCCTGTATGCGAAGGAATCGGACTGAACGGCACCTCGATCCTATATATTTCCTATTCCTGTCCTTTGATTCTTCTACCAGCCAAAGAAGCCCTAAATCGGGGTTGATTTAAACCTCCTGCCTCCTGCTCGCACGAGAGAATTTGAGGCATTGCTGGCTTCTTCGCATGCTGACACGTAGCGATGCGTGTTTTTCAAAAAGACCCTTCACCTTGTAATTAACCACAGTACAGTTTGTTCTTACACGAAGAAGAGAACATACTGAAAATTCACCTTTTTGCTTACAACCCCCGTAAGACATTTTGCGTAGAGCCCCCACCAGGCACCTCTACCCACAGCCAGCCAGCCCTTCCTCGTCCTTCTCTCTCCTTTCCCTCTCTTCTCCCCACTGCCGCCGCAACGCCCACACACCCATCGAGCGGATCTGGACGACTCCGGCCTCGATGACGGCGGATCCAGCATGAACGCCCCCACCCTACCTCCTCTTGCTGCTGGACTCAAGCATCTCGCGGCGCCGCCGTTGCTCGAGATCAGGGAGAAGCATGAGATCCTGCGCAGATCTGAGAAGCTCGCCAGCATTCGCGACGTGGACGGCCGAACTCGACGGCCTCCAGGGCGACATTGGGGGTACTGGAACGTGGAGGACATGCTGCGTGTGCTGCGTCGAGGCTCCGAGACTCTCCCGCTAGAGCTGCTGGAGAAGATGCAGGCGTCGTCTGGGACCCTGCTGTTCCAACCATCGCATCGGCAGGTTTGTTGGAGCATGGAGGAGGTCGATAAGATGCGTTGACGGAATGCTGTTCGTCTTCTAGACAAAAGTATGGCGCCATAAACATCCCGTCGTTTGTGAGCTTCGTCGGCACCGAGCTACTGATCGCCGGCGTAGCCAAGAACTCCAACATCGTTGTTTTGGTATGTGCTTACGGGTCAAACCCATTTGAGTTCAACTGATTTTTTGGCCTGCAAAAGCATGTGTTGCTACGGGCAAATTTAGTGGTTACTCGTGGCCAGTAGTGGTAATCTGAATGGACTGACCTGATTAGCTATTGCAACTATTTTGAAGGAATCTGCACAATTTGATGGGAATAAATTTTACATGACTTTATAATTTGGTAGAAAACAGCTCTTCCTGATCTGAACATTGTAGATCACAACCAAACTTTTATTGCAGATTAGTCTACAAGTTTTCTCCGTGACCATCTTAACCATCAGGAAGTGGTATATGTTGTTTTTATATGGTCTTTTTCGTCCTAGCATTATTTTCAACTAAAACAATTTGCTGTTTGATGTCGTCCATTTTATCTGTCTATATGGTGGCTCTTGCAAATTTAATCAAGTGAGGCTATCCTTTTTTTTTCTACAATGTTTTTACTGTAAATTTGATCATGGCGTAGACAATTCTGTGGCAAACATTTAATCCAGATTTGATCGAACTGAAGAAGCCAATGCAGTGGAAACTCCATACAGCAATTTAATGATTTCTAGGTCGCTTGTGTACCTGACGCTCTAACTCTAGAGCATGGGGTACCTGATTAACACTATACTGCACTATGCATGCTTAACACTATACACTACTTTTTCTTTTTTCTGATTGCTGTTCTATCAGGCAGTACTGGTGTCTTCATTAGATGGAATTGAAGGAAAACTCAGTTTCCATCTACTGCTAATTTGGTGGAAGACATCTAGGCTTGTTCGATGCAGCTAGCTAGAGGGGAAAATAATAGGTAAATAATACTATGTTGTATGTTAGATCTCTCTATTTTGTCTAACACTTGGATATAATCATGCGTTGATGTTTTATTGTGCACCTTGAATTAGTGAATCCACCTTGAAGTTTAACATGGTTGAACAGAATGACAATTGCATAGTTTATATCAGATTTTGTACTCTGCTCTCTGATTACTTTTTCCATTTACAGGGTAGTTGGACTGCTGATTGGCATCTAACATTCAGCATGAAGGGACCTTGCTCTTGTGATGATTAGCTATGTTTTTTCGGAGACCTCATGACAGCAGATTGCAGATGTAGCTTCCAGGTCTTTTGTCTCTGACGTTGAGAATCTATTCTAATGATTTGTGTGCACATCTGGATCAGAATTTGACTAATATGTTTTGTAGTCATGAACATATGAACCATATCGTTGCTTTATAATTTTTCATGTTCTATTGGCATGATGTGATATATGCTTGATCTTAGGTTTAGCATATGTAATTATGGTATATCTATCGAGCATATCTATGTCAATTAGTGTATGTTAATTACGCCATATCTATCGAGCATAGACTAGCTTTTGTTCTTAAAATCATGGTAGGGCGCCCGAAGGGCGCCTGATGTTCTAATCTATATAATGATTAAGTGAGGGCGTCTGTCCGCCACAACATTTACTGCACCACCAACACCCCAACACTTCCAGGTGAAGGTTGTTGTTGGCCGCAACATCATCTCCTCAGAGGCATGTTACAAGTGTTGCATATGAATGTTGTAAAAGTAGGTCGAGATGTTACACACATTACAATAGTTATAGATGTATGTTCCAAGAGTTTATTCAAAATGTTTCATTTGTTTTCAAACACAAGTTGCAAGTGTTTTATCTCACAGATGTTGTAAGCATTTGTTTGAAATGTTTCATCCATTTCAAATGCATATTGCATGTTTATGTTTCACACAGATGTTGCACACATTGGTTTGATATGTTTCATTGGTTTCAGACATATGTTGCAGTAATTTTTTTGTGTTGCAAGTGTTTTCATGTTTCAAGCGTCGAATGGGACATCCAGAGTATAGATTACCATCGGGTCGGTCCGGCCTGGCATGGGCCCGGGCTAGGCATGATCTACGGTGTTCGGGCCATCATGGGCCGTCGTGCCTCTTCGGGCCGTGCGTTTTCGGGCCGTGTGTTTTCGGGCCGTGCGTTGTCGTGCCTTGTGCCTTATTGGCAGCCCAGGCACTACCTCCTACTACCGTAACGTGATATGTCCCATGGATCTTTAAGAACACTATTCTTTCATACCCTGGGTTGTACTGTTTGTGTCACGGAACCGACCAATTTATACAAGATCAAGTACGGATGTCCCCGCTAACACGTTGACACTCACATACTTTCACTTATATAAACCCGGTAGTCCAACAAAATCGCGAAGGATTTCAAACCAAATCGTAACAAACCAAGATCGTAGTGATTCAGCATAACCACATCACCTGTTACAACATTTCACAGATAATCTACATAGATTACATAACATTGGAGTACACTTTAGTTGTTACAAACCAAAATATAAAGTAGCGGAAGCAATATAGTTTTAAAACCAAATTCGTAGTTTAAGGATTACATTGCCAGTTCAGATTCACATCCTACAAAAGCATTATGAGATAAGGAGACTAGTAGAAACCATGCCCAATGGTCTAGTCTTCATTCTCGGCTGGGAGAAGACAGTACTTGCAACAACCATTATAGAAGATGTCATCTGCAACAAGAGGGAATAAACCCTGAGTACTCAATTGTACTCAACAAGACTTACCCATCGTAAACCAGAAATAAAAACTCCAAGGATTATGCAAGGTTATTATAGGTGGAGTTCGGCTTACTCATTTTGTATAAAAAGCCTTAAGTGAGGAGAGTAACCACAACATTATAAAAAGTTAAGAGGTTAAAATGCTCCGGGGCTTGCCTTTCATGAATGTTGCAGGTTCGTGCTGTGGACACTCGAGAATCACGTCCTGGTTGGCTTCGGGACCGGATGGATGAGCCTCCTGCTCCTGAGGATTCTCCGGCTCCTGCGGGCACGTTCCCTCGAACTCCAACAAGGTCACTCATGTAGGCACACCTATTGAATGCATATGCATAGAATGAGCATTATGAATGCATAAGTGATGATGGTGATGATGACATGATGCTTATGATGACAAGTTGATCTGATCATATCACTGGAAACTCATTTACTGAGTTCTCCAGTCCTATTCGAATCATTAAAAACAAGAGCATTATATTTTTCTCATAAAAAGCAACCACACTTACCAAAACTACACAACTTAACATATAATAGTTCATCCTTAGTTAAAGACTTAACACCTACAGCTAAGATCTTATTTTAATTAAATTAGACATATAAAAAAATCATGTAAGGCAATTCACATGATATGAAGAAATACAATTAAAACATATCAATTCATGCACGAAAAGAATATGATATATAAAGAAAATGATTAAACAATAAAGTTAACCTTCTTATTAGCTAGAGAATATCAAGACAAAATTAATAAACTTGGTTTCACAATTTTTGGATAAATATACCTCTAGATATTAATTTTACAAGTTAAAAAGGCTTTTCATTTGATAAATAAAAGCTATATATTAAAATTTGTCAAACTAAAATTTTTATGACTTCATCATGTAGATCACAAAAAAAACTAACAAAACTTGTTTCACTATTTTTAGACCTTTCTAGCTCAAGTTATAAATTTCCAAAGTTTGAATTCAAAACAAAATTGTAAATCATTTTTAAAAAGGAACATCGGGAGCTCGGGCCGAATTCGGCTAGCTCGGCCCGTCTTGGCCTGCGGTGCGACGCATGCGCGTGGCCCAGGCACTGGCGAGCGCCCCAGCGACAAGACAGGCCGGCCCAAGTGCGATAGCAGGAGCGCGCGCGAGCGGCCCGGCGCGAAGCAGGCCGGCCCAGCGCGGCCTGCATAGGTGCGGCCTGGCGGACTTGCAGAAAAGCCCTTGTAGTTTAGTAAATTACAAGTAATCCCAAACGAATATTTGACACTATTCAAATGAGTCATGCACTTTGCACCAAGGCCCCTAGACTTATTCATATTTGCAAAACAACGTCCCTTGCGGCGCATGAGCAGAGCACGACACAGGGGCGCTCGGCCGGCCACGAAACTTGCCGATGACGAGATCTCCGGCGGTGAGACTGGCCCTAATCGACTCCCCGCGACGACGCGCATCCAAAGGTGCAAGAAGGGCAGCTGCGGTGGCCTAAATTGCTGGTGGCGACGCACGGCGAATGGACAGGCAACGGCGGCAGCGAGTTTGCAGGCTCCAACGAAGAAGACGGCCGGGACGTGTGCGCGTGAGCACCAAGGTGCTAAGGTGGTCCTAAAGCTACGAAAATGGAGGACGATGCCATGGTGGGGAGTTGGGGCCACAGCGAGACCGAGCTCTCGGCCATGGCGGTCATAGCGGCGGCGCGTCGTGAAGGCTCACCTCGCGATGGCGCGGAGCACAGCTGAGTCGGGGAGGAAGAGCAACTTGTGGCTAAGCTATGGACGAGGTGAATTGGAAAATGAGCAAGCGGTGTGGGTGAATTTTTGGGGCGACGTGGTGGCGGGCGGCACACAGAGGAAGAGAAAAGGAGGAGGAAGAGAAGTTGGGGTGGCCGGCTTCGACTTGGTTGGCGCGGTGAGGTGGCAGCAGCTTCGCGACGTCGACCACGCAGGCGGCCACGCGACCAGGCGCAAGAAGGGCCGCGATGGTCACGGCGTCAACGGCGAACAGGGAAGGGTATGGCTGGGTTACTGTAGCATTAATTATTATTTTTCCCTTTTTCAATTGCTCAAAAAAATTCATATAGAAACTTGAAAATCTTCAAATACAAAAGTTGCTCAAAATAATTAGAACTATACTTTTGCTTTTTGGGCCATAGCCAACTTCTTGATATTTTTGAAATTAGGGTTTTCAAGATTTGAATTTGAATTTGAAATTTAAACACTTAACACCATCATAATGAAATGACAAAATGAATGCATTATGATTATGCACATGTAATGCAATGCAATTAGGCCAATAACACTTGAGGTGTTACAGCTTGCTTAGCAATGTTATTACTGAGCCCACGTCCTAATTGGCACGTTGAGTACTCTGTATTTCTTTTGGATTGTGGCCTTATTTTCTACGATGTGCACTAAAACGTAAGGGAAGCACTTATTGTTGAAATGATAGGAAAAAAGAATGAAAATTGGCCTTAATACTGCTTTCATGTAAAGTTTAATAAATTTCGTTGAAGTAAGGAAATAGGGGAAGTGACATGGAAATTGCAACGTTTGTTCAGATTTATGAATTAAGATATAAGAATAGAGTGTAGCAAAGGTTGTGAAGTTTATCAGATTTGTGTGACTGCACAGATCAAAATGGAAAAAAAGAATTTAGTAAAGCTTATCATATTTGTTTTTTTAGAGTTCTTGTTTATCATACAAGTTGATTATCTTGTTAAAATTTGTAATGGTATAGTGATTGATTGTCTGAAAACCACACAGGTTTAAGCATCGGGGTTGCAATTATGGCCATAGCCATCACCTGCATGTACTTGATCCATGAAAGGAAGAAGTTGGACAAAATCAAGCGAAAGTATTTCCAACAGCATGGTGGGGTGCTTCTATTGCAGGAGTTAAGCTTAAAGCAAGAAACTTGTTTCAACATCTTCACAGAAGCAAAGCTCATTGATGCAATGGACAAATTTGATGACAGGAACATCCTTGGCCATGGTGGCCACGGCACTGTCTACAAGGGCACACTCAAGGACGGTAGTATGATCGCAGTCAAACGCTGTGTATCAATGACCAGTGAGCAGCAAAAGGAGTTTGGCAAAGAGATGTTAATCCTCTCCGAGATCAACCACAAGAACATCGTTAAGCTTCTGGGCTGCTGCCTCGAGGTGGAAGTTCCAATGCTAGTTTATGAGTTCATTCCTAACGGCACACTATTCTAGTTCATCCATGGTAGCAATGGCTGCCATAACATCCCCTTCTTGACTCGCTTACACATTGCCCTTGAGTCTGCTGTGGATTTAGCTTACCTACATTCATGGGCTTCACCTCCAATCCTTCATGGAGGATGTTAAATCATCCAATAAACTCCTTGATGAGAACTATGAAGCTAAGGTATCAGACTTTGGGGCTTTGGTGTAACACCTATGGTGTTATATTAACTAAAACGTGCCATGTCATCATATGCATCGCAAAGCATTCATGTTTAAGTCAACCTTAATGTGCATCAACTAAAACAAGTTTACATTTCATAGGTTGATTGAGCTTCTGTAATGTTTTGTCACATGAAATGATAAAACCCTATTTTCGAATGTCATCGCAAATGCTTAGTTTATACTCTATGTACTTGAGATGTAAACTGTGTTTACACTAGTGTCAAGCATATTGTATAAGTCTGAGTCCAACCCTAAAAATGATTTTCATATTTGAAATTAAATTTGGATTCCAAAGCTTATTCCTGAGTCTGGCAATTCAAATTTAAATTCGAATTGGAAATGCTATAGAAGGTTTTTCAAAAGTCAACTTGGTCAACCAAGGGTGTCATTAGGTCCATGACCTAAAAATGTCCTTGGATGATGTTTGTGATCACTAATAACCAACCAATTAAGTTAGAAACCAAATTGAGTTTAAATTCTATTTCAAAAATCCTTTATTTCAAACCCTAGTTTCATCCCCTTTTCTCTAATTCAAAATCTATAAAGAATTTGGGGATATTCTAAAAAGACAGTTTGTAGATCTTGACAAGAGCTACAAAGTTGGTATACAAAGTTTTTCAAGTTTCCAAAAGGAATTTCAAATTAATTTGAAAATACAGTTTCCAGCATTTATCCCCTTTTGATTTTAAAACCATAATTCAAAAACTATACATAATTTTGGAAAAATTTGTATATGAAAAATGTTTGGTTCGACAAGCTCAACACTTCATAGTTTTGAAGATTTTCAAGTTTTGTTGAAAAATCAAAAGTAATTTTAAATGTTTGTTTCTAGGGTTTTATTCCCTTTTCAAATCTAAATTCAAATTTCAAAATCTAGATAGGATTTGAGGGTGCCAGCTAAAGGAAAAGTGTAGCTCTTGAAAATTTATGCAAATGATATTTTTGGAGATTTTCAAGTTCTTATACAAATTTTGGAGTAATTTGTATTTTTAAACCGATGGTAATTCTGTAATTATCTCAAACAGTACCTAACCCTATCGGCGCCCGCCATGGCCGGCTTCTCATCGCGCGCCGCCGACCACCGCCGCACCTCCTCGACCGCCAGAGCGCTCATGGATGCGAGAAACTTCATCGGCGTCGTGTCACCTGCTCCTTCTTCGACTCCGCGCTATAAATAGCGGTCGGGCGCCGTCGTTCTTCTTCTTTCTTCTTCCCGCCGCCGTCGCCGACGACCTCGCTCCGCCGCTCAAATTCGCCATCGACGCTTCATCTCTGTCCAATTGCTCTCGCCAACAGCTCCGCCACATCCTCACGATCATTTTGAGCCAGTCCGTGCTCGCGCTCCTCGCCCGAGCCGCCTGTACGCCATCATCTTCTTCGTGGCCGGTCGCTGAGCCGCCGCGATCGTTTTCGCCGTCGACCATCGTCGGAGGTGAAAATATATTACCTTTAACCCCGCAATCGTTTTCTCCGTGTCATCTTGCATCTGATGCGCACCTTAGTTTGAGCAGCGCATCACCGGCGACCGTCGTGACGCCACCTTGCCATCGGAGCGCTGCCACCGCCATCACCGCCGTCGACCACAGCTCAACCCAGCCACCCCGGACCTCTATTAACGTGCACATCAGCGCCGTGGTGAGCTCCTGCATCTATCTGTGCCATCAATTTCATCAATCCCGCATCGCAGCCGCCGGCCACCGTGGCTCGCCGCCGGCATAGCCATGCCGCTCCGCCGCGCGCGTTGCTGCCTTGGCTAGGGACCATGAAGTGCCATCATCTAGTTGTCAAACCAGTCCGTTTGAGCACCCTGCGTGAGTCTGTGTGGTCATCGTCGCCGAAAATCGCTCTGGTGAGCGACGCCGCCGCGCCCGAGCTCCGTCCCGCCGCCATCGCCGTGGGCGTGGGTGCCGCCGCCGCTCCCCAGCGCCGTTAGCCACCTCAATCGACGCGCCGTGTCGAGATGAGCCCGTAGGAACAAACCGTCTCGCCGGAGACCTCGCCGTCGGTGAGGAATCGACGGTCAACCGCCACGCCGCCATCGGTCAGCGCGGGGTTACTGTGCCAATTTTCTTTTTCTATTTTTAGAAAATAATTTAAATGCTATTTTCTTTGAAAATTCATAGTAATTCATATATAGCTTCAAAAATTCTAAAAATTTTTGTGAGTGTTCTTTATGATGTCATCTACCTAGGAAAAATATGAAATGCCAAATTTAAGTACTTTTTGCATATGTTAAAATTAGCACTTTTAATTGAAAAATGGACCTTCAATGATTTTTAATAAATAAAATAATTGGCTTTTAATTCTGAAATTTGTTTTGCCATCTAATTAGGCTAAGAGCTTTCCAAAATAAAATTTTGGGCTTAATTTGATAACTTTAATTTTTATGCCTT
>CM041634.1:10126008-10334080 GCA_023333625.1 Bothriochloa decipiens | reverse complement strand
CTGCAAAAATTTCTTAACTCTTACAAGCCTTACCTTGTCCCTCTAGCCTGCATTTCTTGAGTCTCCACCCTTCTCTTTCGTCGGGTCAGTCTTGTTGAGTACTTTGGTACTCAGGGTTTGTTAAACCCTTGTTGCAGGTGAGCCTCATGGGCAGGAATATTTTGCATCCTGCTGCATGACAGTCGTCGAGGAAAGCGACGACGAGTAAAGAAGTTTAGCTCTTGGGCAGAGCTTTTGTTTAGTATTGTAATATACTGTTACTCCACTACTATTATGGTATGTATAACCTAAATCTATTGTTGTAAATATTTGAACTCAGAAGTTTGTAAACTTATGTTATTATAAGTCTTTCGCTGTTTTACTCCGTTGTATATTATTTATATCAACTGTTGTAATACTACAATGTCTCTCTACAATGATTGATCCTGCTCGGAGAATCGTGGATGATTCGAGATTTACCCGACAGACTTTTTAAGTCGTATGGAACACAGTCATGGTTATTTGGAGTCTGTTTTGACAATAATCATGCGTGTGGGCCATATGATTTAGGAGGTTCTGCCACATTTGGTACTGGCACCGACTGATGAGTCTCAATTTGTCACACTTGTTCAAGGGACTTGCGGTTACTTAGACCCTGAGTATATGCAGACATGCTAGCTGACAGATGGGAGTGATGTTTACAGTTTTGGGGTCGTTCTCCTGGAACTTCTCACCAGCAAGAAGGCCTTCAACCTTCAAGGGCCTGAAACCGAAAGGAGCCTTTCACTACGCTTATTATGTGCTATGAAGGAAGGCAGACTCATGGACATCATTAACAACCGCATCTAGAATGAGGATGACATGGGGTTGCTTGAGGAAGTTGCGGAGCTTGCGAGTCAGTGCCTAGAGATGGTCGACGAGAGGTGGCCGACAATGAGAAATGTGGCTGAGAAGCTGGACAGGCTCAGCAAAGTGATGCAACACCCATGGTGTAACACCCTAGTTTTTTTCAAGTTTTCAAAATAGGCAAAATGATTTTTGGGAATAAATAATTTAAGCAAAATAAATTTTTTATGAAAATGAAGTTGAACCATGGTAGAAACTTGCTTGAGCATTCATGCTGGTGCATATTTTTTTGTGTGGTGTTTGAATTTGATTTGGATTTCAAAATATATTTGAATTTGCATTGAAAAGGGGTTTGAATAAAAGAAAAATAATTCTTTTTCCCTCTTCCACCTTTCCTGGCTTTTGGCCCGACTGGCCTGCTCTCCTCCGCACCACGGCCCGCTCGCCTTGCTCTTCTCCCTCTTGGGCTGAAGGCCGAAGCCCGCGACAGCAGCTCCGTCCACGCGCCACCGCTCCATCTTGGGCCGATAGGCCGAGGCCCATCAAGCACGCGTCGGCCGGCCGCGTCCGCGTCCATCTTCCACACTGGGTCACTGACAGGTGGAGCCCGCATCATCCCCTTCCACCTCCGACCGGGACGCGAGCTCGAGCCCGACTCCGACCCGCGCCGCCTTCGTGCCGACGCCGCCCGGTCGCTCGCTCTATGCCCTTGGGCTATTTAAGGATTTCATCGCGTCCGCGACTTCTCCCGAAACCCTAGCGCCGTGTTTGCGTCGTCTTCAAGCAACCAGCGTCACCGAACCCTAGCCGCTATTACCGCCTACCGCCGGAGCTCGTAATTCACCGTCGTCGTCATTGTTCTGTCGTCATAAGTAGAAGGGCAAGTGATGAGGACATCACTCCATTGAATGCACAAGATGATCCTCCGCTGGACATTCAAGGTCCAATCACAAGAGCTCGCGCACGATAATTAAATTTACAGGTGAGCTCATTCTTAAGGAAGTCTTTTTATGATTTTGAGAATAGATTGCTACCTAATGATTATATTTACTTAGGAATCATGGAGAGGACCAAGGGATGCATAAGGGATGGCTTGGAGGCGTGGAGGACCAGCAAGGGCGCCCAAGTCAAGGTGGAGGCCCAAACCGATTTGACTTCGAGCCTGTTTCGGAGTCCAAGACTAGTGTAGAGTAAAGTGGACGCCCAGGACGCATCCAGACTCTATTTTTGATGATCCACCTATGGATGGAAAGATAATTTCATAAGGAAGCTAATGGCATTGGTTTGAGGTCAAAATTCCTTCGGAGTCATCGGGAAACATTGAAACAAATTAGCATCCAGAATCTGTTCCGGTGCTGCATCACCGTTTTTGGTCCGTTGGGCCATGTATCGTTGCTGAGCCCATTAGGGGGCGCGTCCAAGGGTGGCGACGACCCTTAGACCTCTATAACCACCCGCCGCCTCTCTCATTAGGTTTTGGGTTTTGCTTAGATTATTCTATTCACAACAGTTTCGCCGGGCCATCGGTTTGTGAGACCCCAACTCGTGAGATTAATCATTCATCTGCAATTGGTTGCATTCTTTCGTGTTCTTGCTTGTGTTCTTCGATTAGCAGGCAAAGGACTCAGCCTTCTTGGTGAGGTCGACTGTGCTTCGACAGTCGATAACCAGAGGAGACGTGGTGCCGCGATTGCGGGGTTCAGAGCCGAGTTGTTCGGAAGCCGGATCGAATTGTGTCGCGATTCCACCAAATCGAGAATTATTAGAACGTTTCGGAAGATCGGGAACCCTAGTTCACATCAGCAAGCTTTCTTTTGACCTCGTGAGCACGCCTGAGCTCCGAATTTCGATCTTTGGTGCTTATCTCGTGCTGAATTTTGTGCACAGGAAGCCACCGTCCGCCGTCGCCCGCCATTAGCTCGTCGCCGGCCATCTCAAGTTTCATTTTCCCCTCTGGTATGCTCGCCTTGATCTTGTGTAGATTGGCATCATTTTTGGGTAGTTTGGTAGGCTGTAGCGCTCGGCTTGTGAACGCCGGCGAGCTCATCTCTGCCGTTGTCAGCCACCGTCCATCGTTAGCTTCCTCGGGTCATCATCTTCATGCTAACCATGATCGCCGCAAGCTCCTGAGTCGTTTGGTCAAGGTCCGATGTCGAACCGAGGTCGGTCGCGCTAGTTCCATCTACGCCGGCGTGGTACCCTCGTCGCCGGCCATGTCCACCGCCGCGTCGACCGTCGTCACCGACGAGCCCGATTACCTCGATCAATCTAGACCGTCCATCTTGAAATGGTCGGCTAGAAACTGTCGATACCCCTTTCGTTTGGCAGGAATGCAAATAATCCCCTGTCTTCCTGCGTAATATGTTAAGAATCCTTGGCGATTTCGGTATAATACGTCTTCTCCACTAGGAAGCGTACTTTCTGTTTAACAGATCCATAATATGCTTTGTCCACTGGATAGCGTATTTTCCTTTTAACAGGTTCCAGAATACATTTCCTTCACAGAAAAACATATTTTTCCTTTTCAGTTTCAAAATATGTTTTTATCTATTTACAATTTTGCCATTATGTTCAAAGGCTTATATCTTTCACGTTTTAATTCCGATTTGGTCCGTTCAAATTCCGTTAGATTCATAATTTCATGATCTATCCAGTGGTGCTACTGTTAAAATATTTTGGAAACTTTATATTTTTAGTTTATATTTAAAGTATTTATTTATCTATAGGAAATCTTTAAAATTCATATCTTCGCCGTTATAACTCCGTTTTCGGTGAACTTGACGTCTGTGTGATTGTGGAAGCAAGTAGAATAGTTTTATAAGCTTTTTATTCTGTTTTGATGACATTGCTATACTGTTCCTCTAATAATTCTTTGTTTGCTTCGTGTATGTATGCTCGATTGGATTATCTGGTGTTGATTGTTAATGTCGAGTTCGGACGGTGAGGTTTTTATTGAGCAAGGCTACTTTGAGGATCAGCAGGGCCAGCAGGACTTTGTGAATTAAGTCAAGTATAGCATGAATCATCCTTGTTACCTATTCACTATAAATAACAATTCATATGCATGTGTCTGTTTGATGACCTAGAAATTATAACTAGCTTTGATATCCTGATTCCTTGAACCTTTTCGGTTGCATTGGGTAGTTATAATGCTAGTGCTCTAATGGTCATGATCTTATAACTTGATGTGTGTTATGCTATCAACGAAAATAATGACTTTTAACAAACACGAACTCTTGTCTGTAAGTGATTTATCATGGATTATCCGTACAGCTCCGAGGGCTATATGGCTCTGGCTCTAGTCACTTGTAGGCCCTTTTCTAGCTGGTTAGTGGTCTGAAAGTTAGGGTATAGGACTGCTCTGTCCTTATGAGTATAGCCGGAAAGGATTGTGCCATATTGGAAGGGGGGTTTCTACACACAACGTATTTCCGTATCTCTGATTGGTTAGGAGAACCTATAGGAGGCCTTATATGTTTTATAGTGGTTTGGAAGTTATAAATCCTCTCGGTTGCAAAACATGACTCATAGTGAATGTGTACACTTCTGATCAGAGTTTAAATCAATATATTATTCGTGTCCTTCGGTTAGGGCGGCCTTGACACATTTACAAAAGATAATGGTTCTCAAATTGTTAATGTGTTCATCTTAATGTCGTTATTGCTACACACTTGTTGATGTTATCTTGATCATGAGTATATGGAAATTTTCACTACCTTGATGCTATGCCTCAATATGATTAAGCTATAAAAGCTAAATGCAGTCAAACAGTGTCAGCTTATTTGAGCCTCATTAACCCATGTTATGCTTGTTGAGTACGGTTGTGTACTTACGCTTGCTTTACTTTCAATTTTGGAAAATCCTGGATGGGTAACAGATGAAGGTTGGAATAAGAGCTATCGTGATGAGTACTAGGCTTGGTGTTCACCAGTTGACGTGTCCCTGTGTGAAGCTTCCGCAATAAAGATATCATAGTTATTTATTATTTATGCGCAATACTCTGTAATAAATATTGGTTCGTTATGTAATAAACAGGGTGATGATACTCTTTGTAATTTATCATCCTTTATGTGCGACTATTCCTGGGTGCATATAAGGCTATTTATACATTCTATTTTTATCCTTAAAAATAGAGTGTGACAAGTTGGTATCGGAGCCGTGTTGACTGTAGGACGCAAGCCTAGATAGAATGGTCGTTCTTAGTCTCCTTTGCTTCACTAGTTTCATGCTTCTTAATTTAAACCTTGTTATTTACTCAATTTTTATGCTCTTATACTTACTCCATTATAAAAATCTTGACTCCACTCTAACCTATGTCTAAATCTTGTAGATGCCTCCTTATACCCGCCGTATGACTGCTACTGCGTATCGTGATCTGTTTAACCATCTGGAGACTAGGGAAGTTATTCTGCCATCACCAACACCGGTGCCTACATCACCTCAAGTTGAAGAGGAAGAACCAATGGAGGCTTCTGAAGAAGAAGAGGAGGAAGTGGCACCTGTGGACGAGGAGCAGGAGGACCTCAACATCAGCACTGGTGAGGTGATGGGAGTAGCTCAAGATGGTGGTCAATCTCCACCGCCGTCTGTGGGTGGTTCTAGTGGAGGAGGTGGACTGCACACTCCTATGGGATGGACTGTGAAGATCTCTCGCATACCGGAGTGTCACACCAGATCGCATATACGACTCATGAAGCTTCTTCGTGACTACTATGCTGATTGGGACCCCGCTGTGCAGTACACTTGTTTCCAATACACCCATCCGTTGGAAGGTACTTACTGGGAGACAAATGTGGCTATATGTTCCCCAAGAGAGATGCAGAATTCCTACAACATAGAGATGATTTATGAGCATCTTGGTCCTAGCCCAACTCAAGAGGATGGCATAGAGGGTGTTGCTTTTACAGCCTGGATTTCTCTCCGTGGCCATCGCTTTGGGAATATGTGAGATGATGAGTTTCGCTATTTGCCTCGTGCTGACTACAGAATGGAGGATGGATGGGCTATGACGAATCCTCAAGATTTGCCACCTGAGTCACAAGAATTGGCACACTTGGCATGCGACATGATGCTCAAGCATCAGCGCTTGGTAAGCACGGTGGACCAGCTGGCGCAGAAGATTAAGGAGCAGCAAGAAGAAAATGATAGGCTTGGGACCATGACTGGGCAACCAAAGATCTATGAAAGGCTGAACCATGAGCTTTGACCTTAGCTTGAAAACCCTTATGTAATAGGCATGTTATTAGTATCGTGAGTCAAGTTAGCCATGTCATATTAGTGTTTGTGAACTTTGAGTGCTTGGTGATTTATGATTATGTAATATGGATGATTTGGATTTTTGTGTGAGTGCTAGAGCTTTGTGGGCATGTTCGCAAGTTCCTTAGTTAAGGACATTAAGGTTAATGTTTGAATAAAATAAGTTTGGTTTGGTTTACCCTGTCTCTATCCTTGCTGTTTTCTGAGCAACCTGTGATATTTTGGTTATATCTCGAAATTGGTTTATCCAATGAGTATGATATTTTTCTGGGTACAATTAGACTTTTTTATCTAACAAGTCCCACCAGAATCATGTCGATATCTATTCTGGGTTGGAAGTTATGTCTATCATAATCTGATGTTCAATGCTGTCTGGAATTTCTGAATAGTTTCTGTTGTTTGATTAATTCGACGGCTTAGATGACAGAATCTGGTAATATGGTCTGAACAGAAGTTGTAGAGAATTTCTTAATATTTCCAACCATGTATAGAATGTCTCCTTTTGATACCTAGATCTCAAGATATGATAGTTTTTCTGTACTACATAAATTGAAGCTCACTCAGAATTTTTCAGTTTTGCAATCCTTATCATTATATAAGTGATTTGTATCCTGAATATCTCTAAGCTTTGATTTTGTTGAAATACAGATGGCAGCTTGGGGTGGAAGAGGTAACCGTGCTAGAGGCCATGGTGCTAGACATGTTACCAATGAGGAAATGAGAGAGGCACAAATGTAGCTGATGCAGACTATGACCCAGTTTGTGCAGACCATGCAAGCTGGAGGGCTACCACAGGCTCAACCACCAAGGGATAAACGCAGGGACTTTATGCAAGGTTATCCCCCTGTGTTTACTCATACTACTAACCCTCTGGATGCTGAAGATTGGTTGCGTGCTGTGGAGAAACAGTTGAATCTTGCACAGTGCAATGATGCTGAGAAAGTATTGTATGCTTCGGGGCAACTCCAGGGAGCTGCTCAGACCTGGTGGGAGTCATACCAAGCTGCACGTCCTAATAATACTCCTGCTATTACTTGGGAGCAGTTCAAAGAGGATTTCTTGGCTCGCCACGTTCCTGAAGGGTTAAAGGAATAGAAGGCAGAGGAGTTCAGGAATCTCAAGATGGGCTCTATGACTATGAGTGAGTATCATGCTAAGTTTGAGGAGTTGGCTCGCTACGCTCTCCATGAAGTTATAAGGGACGTTGATAAGCGGCGTCATTTCCTGAACGACATATACTATGAACTCAGGTTGCAGCTGAAGGGCAACAAGTATGATACCTTTGAAGAATTGGTGAATATTGCTATTGTGCTAGATAATGAACGCCTGGCATAGGACAAGAAAAAGAAGATGAATGGACAGGGCTTTGGAAACAATTCTTGTTTCCACTCTAACTTTCATCAAGGATTCTAGCAGAGGTTCCAGGGACCAGTCAGCCAGAGATACCAGGGTCAGCATGCTCAGCGCAAGAATGGGAATCACCAGCAGCAAGGGAATCAACGGCCATCGTAGCAATCTGGAAATCAAACTCCATGCCTTACTGCGCCCAACAACACGCTCCTTAAGGGTAGTCCCAATACTCCTCAGTTGTGTTATCATTGTGGTGAGCCTAGGCACTATGCTAATCGCTGTCCCCGAAAATGAAACCAACACACACCTCAGACGCAGAATGGCAACCAGAAGTCCTATGCTAACCATGGAAGGGTGAACCATGTGTCCACTGAGACAGCTCAGGAAGCATCAGAAGTTATGTTGGGTACGTTCAACATCAACTCTATCTCTGCTACTGTACTTTTTGATTCTGGAGCTTCGCATTCCTTTGTCTCGCAAGCATTTGTTAGAAATCATAGCATACCAGTTGTAGCCATGAAGAACCAAATGGTAGTAAATTCGCCGGGAGGTGCTATACCAGCTTCTTACTACTGCCCCTTAGCTAAACTCCTCTTAAGGGGGGTAGACTTTTCAGCGAATCCTGTAGTGTTGAATGCATCTGGTATTGATTTAATTCTGGGATTGGATTGGATGGAAGCTCACCAAGCTGTGATAAAGTGTAAAGAGAGGGTTATGGACCTGACTACACCAAAAGGAGATAGAATCGGTGTTGATGTCAGAATGCAAGTGCCACCTACAGCTACCCTGAACCAGTTTGATGACATTGCAGATCCTCAAAATCAGGTGGTGGAGGAATTCCCGGATGTGTTCCCCGATGAATTGCCAGGTATGCCACCTGACCGTGACATTGAATTTATTATTGAGTTATTACCTGGCACTGCACCTATAGCTAAGTGTCCATATAGAATAGGGGTTAATGAACTAGAAGAACTTAAGAAACAGTTAAAGGAATTAGAAGAGAAAGGTTTCATTCGTCCTAGTGCATCACCTTGGGGTTCTCCTGTGATCTTTGTTGATAAGAAAGATGGAACTCAATGGATGTGCGTTGATTATCGTTCTCTCAATGAGGTTACCATCAAGAACAAGTACCCTTTACCCAGGATTGATGACTTGTTTGATCAGTTAAGAGGTGCTTGTGTGTTCTCTAAGATTGATTTGCGCTCTGGTTTTCATCAGTTGAAGATTCAGAATTCAGATATACCAAAGACGGCATTTTACCAGATACGGGTTGTATGAGTATACAATTATGTCTTTTGGGTTGACCAATGCACCTGCCTACTTCATGTACCTGATGAACAAGGTGTTTATGGAGTACCTGGATAAGTTCGTTGTGGTTTTCATTGATGATATCTTGGTATTCTCAAAGAACAAGGAAGAACATACAGAACATTTGAGGTTAGTGTTACAGAAGCTTAGAAAGCACAAACTATATGCTAAGAAGAGCAAGTGTGAATTCTGGTTGGAGGAAGTTTCTTTCCTTGGCCATGTTGTTTCTAATGGTGGGATAGCAGTTGATCCAAGCAAGGTGAAAGATGTGTTGGATTGGAAGCCACCTACAGATGTTAGCAAGATTTGCAGTTTTCTTGGGTTGGCTGGTTATTATAGGAGATTCATTGAGGGATTCTTGAAGATTGCTAAACCATTGACAGCATTACTAGAGAATAACGTCAAGTTTGTGTGGTCTGACAAGTGCCAAGCTAGTTTTGAAGAATTCAAGAAGAGGTTGAGAACCGCTACAGTGTTGGTATTGCCAGATCTAAGCAAGAAGTTCTCCATCTATTGTGATGCATCTCGTTTGGGATTAGGGTGTGTTCTTATGCAAGAAGTTAGAGTTGTTGCTTATGCTTCAAGGAAATTGAGGAAACATGAGCTTAATTATCCTACTCATGATCTAGAACTAGCAGCTGTGGTTCATGCTCTGAAGATTTGGCGACACTATCTGATTGGGCACAAGACTGATATTTTCACTGATCACAAGAGTTTGAAGTACATCTTTACCCAGCCAGACTTAAACATGAGACAACATCGTTGGTTGGAATTGTTGAATGATTATGATTTTGATATGTATTACCATTCTGGGAAGGCAAATGTCATGGCTGACGCACTTAGTAGAAAGAAGCATGCTAATGAGCTTTGGGCGACACCTAAACCTGATCTGTTGTGTGCAGAGTTTGATCATTTGAACCTTACTCTTGTTACTAATGCCATAGAGATAGAGGTGACACCAACCTTAGAAAAAGAGATTCGCAAGGGTCAGTTGGAAGATGAGGATCTAAAGTATATAGCCAAGAAATTAGCAGAAGGGAAAGCACCTGGATTCTGCATTGATGAAGAGGGTACCTTGTGGTATAGAAATAGGATATGTGTTCCGGAGGTCAAAGCTCTTCGTCAGACAATTTTGCGTGAGTCACATGAGTCGGCTTATTCTATCCATCCAGGAAGTACTAAGATGTATATGGATCTCAAGGAAAAGTACTGGTGGGTTGGTTTGAAGAAGGACGTGGCAGAGTACGTTGCTTTATGTGATACTTGTCAACGTGTGAAAGCTAAACATTAGAGGCCAGCTAGATTATTACAGCCAATGAAGATACCTGAATGGAAGTAGGAAGAGGTCGGTATGGACTTTATACAAGTTTACCCCATACTAAGAGGGGCTATAATTCTATCTGGATAATAATTGATTGACTGACTAAGGTCGCTCACTTTTTGCCTCTGAAGACCACCTATATTGGACCTCAATTGGCTACACTGTACTTGGAAAGGATCGTGTGTTTGCATGGTGTCCCAAAGAAGATCGTGTCTGATAGAGGTACTCAATTCACATCTCATTTTTGGGAAGCAGTGCATAGTTCTTTGGGAACAAAGTTGAACTTTAGTACAGCATATCACCCACAAACTGATGGACAAACTGAGAGGATTAATCCGATCTTAGAGGACATGTTGAGAGCTTGTGCATTGCAATATGGTACAAGTTGGGATAAGAATTTATGTTATGCAGAGTTCTCATACAACAATAGTTATCAACAGAGTCTCAAGATGGCACCATTTGAAGCTCTATATGGGCGTAAGTGCAGAACGCCGTTGTTTTGGAACCAGACTGGGGAAAGTCAATTGTTTGGGATAGATGTTTTGAGAACCGCAGAAGAACAGGTACGGGTGATTAGGGAGAACTTGAGGGTAGCACAATCTTGCCAGAAGAGTTATGCAGATATCCGGAGAAGAGAATTAGTATTCAAGGAAGGTGATTATGTGTACTTGAAGGTGTCTCCTATGAGAAGTGTGAAGAGATTTAACCAGAAAGGGAAACTAGCACCAAGTATGTTGGTCCTTTTAAAGTTTTAAAGAGACGTGGCGAAGTGGCTTATCAGTTAGAGTTGCCAGAGAGTTTAGCTGGTGTGCATGATGTGTTCCATGTGTCTCAACTTAAGAAGTGTTTGCATGTACCTGAGAAGGAACATTTTTCTTTGGAGGAACTTACTGTTAAGGATGATCTCACGTATGAAGAGTTTCCAGTAAGGATCTTGGATACTGCTGAAAAGGCTATCCGAAGCCGGGTTATCAAAATGTGCGAGGTGCATGGAATCAATACTCAGAGGCTGAGGCAACTTGGGAAACCGAGGATGCACTAAGGGCAGCTTATCCGCACTTGTTCGAGTAAGCAACATCCAATCTCGAGGATGAGATTTTCTTAAGGGGGTAGAATTGTAACACCCTAGTTTTTTTAAGTTTTCAAAATAGGCAAAATGATTTTTGGGGAATAAATAATTTAAGAAAAATAAATGTTTTTATGAAAATAAAGTTGAACCATGGTAGAAACTTGCTTGAGCATTCATGCTGGTGCATATTTTTTTGTGTGGTGTTTGAATTTGATTTGGATTTCAAAATATATTTGAATTTGCATTAAAAGGGGTTTGAATAAAAGAAAAACAATTCTTTTTCCCTCTTCCTCCTTTCCTGGCTTTTGGCCCGACCGGCCTGCTCTCCTCCACGCTGCGGCCCGCTCGCCTTGCTCTTCTCCCTCTTGGGCCGAAGGCCGAAGCCCGCGACAGCAGCGCCGTCCACGCGCCACCGCTCCATCTTGGGCCGATAGGCCAAGGCCCATCAAGCACGCGTCGGCCGGCCGCATCCGCGTCCGTCTTCTGCACTGGGTCATTGACAGGTGGAGCCCGCATCATCCCCTTCCACCTCCGACTGGGATGCGAGCTCGAGCTCGACTCCGACCCGCGCCGCCTCCGTGCCGACGCCACTCGGTCGCTCGCTCTATGCCCTCGGGCTATTTAAGGATTTAATCGCGTCTGCGACTTCTCCCGAAACCCTAGCGCCGCGTTTGCGTCGTCTTCAAGCAACCAGCGCCGCTGAACCCTAGCCACCATTGCCGCCAGCTGCCGGAGCTCGCAATTCGCCATCGTCGTCGTTGCTCCGTCGTCATAAGCAGAAGGGCAAGCTTTCTCTTGACCTCGTGAGCACACCTGAGCTCCGAATTTTGATCTTTGGTGCTTATCTCGTGCTGAATTTCATGCGCAGGAAGCCACCATCCACCGTCACCCACCATTAGCTCGCCGCCGGCTATCTCAAGTTTCATTTTCCCCTCTGGTATGCTCGCCTTGATCTCCTATGTCGATTGGCATCATTTTTGGGTAGTTTGGTAGGCCGTAGCGCTCGGCTTGTGAACGCCGGCGAGCTCGTCTCCGCTGTTGTTGGCCACCAGCCATCGTTAGCTTCCTCGGGTCATCATCTTCATGCTAACCGTGATCGCCGCAAGCTCCTGAGTCGTTTGGTCAAGGTCCGGTGTCGAACCGAGGTCGGTAGCGCTAGTTCCATCTACGCCGGCGAGGTTCCCTCGTCGCCGGCCATGTCCACCGCCGCGTCGGCCGTCGTCACCGGCGAGCCCGATTACCCCGATCAATCTGGACCGTCCATCTTGAAACGGTCGGCTAGAAACAGTCGATACCCCTTCGTTTGGTAGGATTGCAAATAACCCCCTGTCTTCCTGCGTAATCTGTTAAGAATCCTTGACGGTTTGGGTAGAATACGTCTTCTCCACTGGGAAGCGTACTTTCTGTTTAACAGATCCATAATACGCTTTGTCCACTGGAAAGCGTATTTTCCTTTTAACAGGTTCTAGAATACGTTTCCTTCACTGGAAAACGTATTTTTTCTTTTCAGTTTCAGAATATGTTTTTATCTATTTACAGTTTTGCCATTATGTTCAAAGGCTTATATCTTTCACGTTTTAACTCCGATTTGGTCCATTCAAATTTTGTTAGATTCATAATTTCGTGATCTACGTAGTAGTACTACTATTAAAGTATTTTGAAAACTTTATATTTTTAGTTTATATTTAAAGTATTTATTTATCTACAGGAAATCTTTAAAAATTCATATCTTCGCCGTTATAACTCCGTTTTTGGTGAACTTGACGTCTGTGTGATCGTAGAAGTGATTAGAATAGTTTTATAAGCTTTTTATTCTGTTTTGATGACATTGCTATACTATTCCTCTAATAATTCTTTGTTTGCTTCGTGTATGCTCGATTGGATTTTCTGGTGTTGAATGTTAATGTCAAGTTCAGACGGTGAGGTTTTTTGTTGAGCAAGGCTACTTTTAGGATCAGCAGGGCCAGCAGGAATTTATGAATCAAGGCAAGTATAGCATGGATCATCCTTGTTACCTATTCACTATAAATAACAATTCATATGCATGTGTCTGTTTGATGATCTAGAAATTATAACTAGCTTTGATATCCTGATTCCTTGAACCTTTTCGGTTGCATTGGGTAGTTATGATGCTAGTGCTCTAATGGTCATGATCTTATAACTTGATGTGTGTTATGCTATCAATGAAAACGATGACTTTTAACAAACACGAACCCTTGTCTGTAAGTGATTTATCATGGAGAATCCGTACAGCTGCGAGGGCTATATGGCTCTGGCTCTAGTCACTTGTAGGCCCTTTTCTAGCTGGTTAGTGGTCTGAAAGTTAGGGTATAGGACTGCCTCTGTCCTTATGAGTATAGCCGGAAAGGATTGTGCCATATTGGAAGGGGGGTTTCTACACACAATGTATTTCCGTATCTCTGATTGGTTAGGAGAACCTATAGGAGGTCTTATATGTTTTGTAATGGTTTGGAAGTTATAAATCCTCTCGGTTGCAAAACATGACTCACAGTGAAAGTGTACACCTTTGATCAGAGTTTAAATCAATATATTGTTCGTGTCCTTCGGTTAGGGCGGCCTTGACACATTTACAAAAGATAATGGTTCTCAAATTATTAATGTGATCATCTTAATGTCGTTATTGCTACACACTTGTTGATGTTATCTTGATCATGAGTATATGGAAATTTTCACTACCTTGATGCTATGCCTCAATATGATTAAGCTATAAAAGCTAAATGCAGTCAAACAGTGTCAGCTTATTTGAGCCTCATTAACCCATGTTATGCTTGTTGAGTACGGTTGTGTACTTACGCTTGCTTTACTTTCAATTTTGGAAAATCCCGGATGGGTAACAGATGAAGGTTGGAATGAGAGCTATCGTGATGAGTACTAGGCTTAGTGTTCATCAGTTGACGTGTCCCTGTGTGGAGCTTCCGCAATAAAGATATCATAGTTATTTATTGTTTATGCTTAATACTCTATAATAAATATTGGTTCGTTATGTAATAAATAGGGTGATGATACTCTTTGTAATTTATCATCCTATATGTTTGACTGTTACTGAGACACATATAAGGCTATTTATACATTCTATTTTTATCCTTAAAAATAGAGTGTGACACATGGGTGCCTGCGCAACATCATTGTGAAGAGATAGAAAGCCTGCTCGAGGAGTCATCAATGGTCAGTTTGGAGATGATGATAGGCATTGGAAATTTCAGCATGGAGAAGAGGATTGTGCAACAGCTGCTGGATTCTGGGCGTTAGGTTCGGCCCAATCATACCATACATTCTAAGTTTTCATTTCATGTAAACGTGATACTCCTTTTTTCTTAGTGTAATGTATGTATATACTCCTTTTTAGTGTAATTTATATGTACGTCCGTACATGTACGAGCCTACCCTGATTTGGACACAGGATCCTTCAGTATTACCTGTACATTATTTTCAGCACAGTTTATTCAAATATATACTATTAGTTGTTTCGTGGCTTCTACAATTATATATTTATGTAGATTATAAAAAGGATTTGAACATGTGAAATGGACTAATAGCCACTTATTTATGTGAAAGCTTAATTTTCGTTTCTTCAGTATAGCAGAATATGTCAAAGATGTTAAACGAAATTTGTAATGACGTGCTGTTGTGTGCACCTCATATTCCCTGTATCCATCCGTCGACAAGTGCGGCGACGAGGCCGCGGCGCACGGCGCAGCGAGACTCGCCGCTCGAGACGCGATGGTCGCGGGTGGACGGAGAGCTCGAAGCTGGGTTAGCAGAGAGGGCTTGAGATGCCGCGATGGGTCAGCTTGACGTCCGGTGAAGACGGCACTGCGGCAACCATGGTCAGTGCAATGCGCGGCGACGGGTACCGCGAGGGAGCCTGCTTTCACTAATTCCAGTACTCTCCCAATTTCCCAAAGGGTTTCCCAAACCCTTCATCTTCTGGTATTGCCTTTCTCTGCCCCCCAGATCTGAGTCCACCAACTGAACAATGTGTTGAGTTGTGCTAATTTTAGTTTGCGGAAAACAGCGGCTTGGTTTAGTCCCGTTGCGACCCACATCCTGTTCAAACAAATGTCCGATGATCTTTGTCAAAAAAAAAAAAAAAACAAATGTCCGATGACCTCTGCATTTTAAGTTTTGGCAAACCAATCCATTCCGCGTTGACTTCAGTTTGGCGTGACATGACATGTGTAACTGTCGACCTATCCAATGCAACATAGTCCACGTGATGAGTTGATTTTAATACAGAGCAAATTGTAAATTTGGAGGGCGACGGCCCTATCCATAAAGCAGATTAATAGAGTATGTTCAATTAATGTACGTTGATAGACCGACCAATTTTAGTTTTGGTGCTTACGTTGACTTGTTGATAGCAACTGAACATGTGAAGATATTGTATTTCTAGGTGTAAAAATTCAATTAGGAGCCTTTCAGTGCGGTCACAGTAGCACAATTTGTCAATAATACCAATCCAACAACTGAAAAATATTACGCATACCTCGTGCGTCGCTGCGGTAACTACTGATTTGGAATGATATTAAACTATTTATGTAATTTTTAGAATTACAAAATAATGTTAGTGGATAGTATGACACGCTGACGTGGATGATGTGTTGGATATTATAATTACTTGTGCTAGCGAATTTTTAATTAAAAGTGTGAGTGGGTTACTGAGGTGGACAGTTTGCATGTTGACAGAAATATGATAGTAGAGTTTATCTATATATGATATATAGATTTGTGTGATTACGCATTATCTTTGCTGCGGCAATGTGGCAAGATTTGGTTTTTTTTTTTTCCGAAACTGGCCACATGTAGATGAGTGGAGGAGGATACGCAGAGTCGTCCCCCCAGTCATTATTAGCGCGCTCAAGAAAGAGAGTATAGTTACACATAAGTGGTGAGAAAAAAAATCACGATAATTAAAATGAACCTGGAGTCACGGGCCGCATTGCGTTCAAGGATGGGCCCGTCTCATCGAGCAGCAGCTGCATGTAACAAAAGAGCAAGTATAGAGCACTTGAGAGTTGATATGGAATATTGGAAGTACATCAAACGGGATTCAGATCTCCACCCGCGAGACCGTGCGAAGACGACGGGGCCTGCTCGGCGTTGCGCCTCCGTGAGGATTGGGAGTGAAACCTGGCGTCGGCGTTTAGGACGCGTTTGCGGCGAGCCCGTAGGCCGGCGGCGTGTGCGGCACACAGGCGAAGGTAGGGTGCGGTGCGAACGAGGCGTTGGACAGAGGAACTGCGACCGCGGTGGCCGAGTCGTGCGTGCCTAAAGGACGGAACGGAACGGCGGTGTCGTCACCTCGGCTCCGCCGGTGCACCATTTCCAGTTTTCCACCGCCCACCGGCCGTGTCCAACAGGAAAATCGTGTGCTACGGGTGGATGATATTTTTCACCATGGAAGACGAATAAATCTGTTACTCGTAGTACCAAAGCACTAGCACGTGCTCCTGTCCTGTCCAGACGAAGAAATCCGGCCCCGGCCAGCGCATCCTCACCGCTCACAGACGCAGCGCACGTCACCTCGGCTCGGCCCGGTGCTCCCCCTGCCAATGGCTTTGTTGCACGGTGGCCTTTTCTGGTGACGTGGATGAGGCTGATGTGATGGTTTGGCTAATAAGCGGGTGGGAGCCGGACTTTCTTTGTCGCCACCGATAAGTGCAAACGAAACAGGGCGTTTTTTAAACTACAGTAGAACCAAGGCTGCCCTTCTTTGTCACGACTGATAAGGACGCGAACAAGGGCGTTTTATAAACTAGAACCAGGGCGTGAGCTCTCGTCTGTTTATCATAAGTGTTGCAGAGGAACAAGGGCCGCTGCCATTGCCAAGCAGCAGCCATGGCTTCCAGTGATGACGAGCAGCAGCCGCCACTGCATATTCTCTTCTTCCCGTATATTGCGCCAGGCCACCTCATACCGGTGGCGGCCATGGCCGCCCTCTTTGCTTCACGTGGCATCAAGTGCACCATACTCACCACTCCCGCAAACGCCGCCGTGATCCGCTCGGCCGTCGACCGGGCCAACAACAACGGCTTCCGCGGCACCAACGCCCCGGAGATCCACATCTCCACCGTCCCCTTCCCAGACGTCGGACTCCCGCCGGGCGTCGAGAGCGTCGCAGACGTCTACTCACTGGACGACCTCCTCAAGCTGCTGGAAGCGAGCCGGCGGCTCCGCGAGCCCTTTGATCGGTTCCTCCTGGCCCTGGCCGAGCACCACCCCCGACGACCCGACGCCGTCGTGGTCGACAGCTTCTACCCGTGGGGCGCCGACGTCGCAGCCGACCACGGCATCCCGCGGCTGTCTTTCCTTGGGAGCAGCCTGTTCGCCCGGGCCTGCGCCGATTCCCTGCTGCGCAACGACCCGTTCGCGGCGCTGGCTCCAGATGACGACGACCCCGACGCCGCCGTCGTGCCCCTGCCGGAGCTGCCGCACCGCGTCGCGATGAGGCGCAGCCAGGTGATGGACCCGAGAAGGAACCCGGAGGAGTGGTACTTCTACAAGCTCGCGTACGACGCCGACCGGAGGAGCTACGGCGAGATGTTCAACAGCTTCGCCGAGCTGGAGCCGGACTACGTCGAGCACTACCGCACGACGCTCGGCCGCCGCGTGTGGCTCGTGGGCCCCGTCGCCCACGCCAACGCCGCGAGCGAGGACGACATGGCCGCGCCCGGGGCGGACAGGTGCCTGCGGTGGCTGGATGAGAAGCCACGCGGCTCAGTTGTGTACCTCGCGTTCGGCACGCTAGCCCATCTCTCGGCGGCGGAGCTGCGGGAGGTGGCGCGCGGCCTGCAGCTGTCCGGCAAGAATTTTCTGTGGGTCATGGCGGACACGACGGAGGGTGATGCATCGGAATGGATGCCCGAAGGCTTCGCCGAGCTGATCGATGTCGCCGGAGAACGAGCACGCGGCCTCATATTCCGGGGTTGGGCTCCGCAGAGGCTTATCCTCAAGCACTCCGCTGTGGGCGGGTTCGTGACGCACTGCGGATGGAACTCGGCGCTGGAGGCCGTCAGCGCCGGGGTGCCGCTGGTGACGTGGCCTCGGCACGCTGACCAGTTCTTCAACGAGAAGCTCGTCGTCGAGGTGCTCAAGATCGGGGTCGGTGTCGGCGCCGCCGACTATGCCCACCAGGTCGACGTCCGCCGCGAGGTGATCAGCGGTGAGAAGATCGCTGAAGGCATTGACGGAGTCATGGGTGGGAGCCAAGAGGCCGAGGCCATAAGGAAAAAGGCCATGGAGCTCCGTGGGAAGGCTAGGAGCGCGACAGATCCGGGCGGCACTTCGTATGACGATGTCGGAAAGCTGATCCACGAGTTGATGGCTCGCCGGAGGACGGCAGCAGCAGCAGTAGCCTCCTGACGGCAGGCGATGGCGGTGGCGGAGGACGAGTCGTCGGCTCGCACTCGCACTCCAACTCCAAGGCCATCCATGATCCACCTCATCCCGCTGCTCACCTTCCTCTGCTTCCTCCTGCTCTTCCTCTGCTCCCACGACCCGTCCGCCATCCACCTTCACCTTCCTCTCCCTCTTCGTCTCAGCTGGAATGAATGTGTTGGAATGTTTTTCATTTTGCTTCCTCTTCTCTTCAAGATATGTAGCTTCCCTGGAGGAGGCGGCGGCGGGGGCGGTGCGAGATCTGGGAACCTTAAAGATGCCAACATACAGCATTGGATCTGTTATTCCCTGGAAAAATAGGAAATGTATGTAACCTTGAAGACAGGAGGATATGACTCGTTAGTACAGTCAACTTACTGCAATGTGGAACCGCAGCTCTGAGACAGTGCAGAGTACGATCACAGCTGTAAGAATGTCTAGATCAAAGTATGAATAGATATTTTATTATGATATTGATACAATTAATCACTGCAAGAAATGACCAGTAACATCAATTGAGGAAGAAAGAGAAAAAATACATGGATATTCCATTAATTTGTAAGGGCGTGTCGAGTTGGTCCATGTATCTTAAAAGTGTATTTTTTATCTAAAAACTTGATTAATGATGCATAAAGAGTCTATACCAATTCATTTTAAGTTTATAGTTGCAGAAAACTCTCTATACTTAATTTTTCTTTCACAAGCTTACTACCCTTAGTCCTTCACGGGCAAGCGTCCTTCTCTTTGACCATGCCCAGCCGTTCCAGCATTCCCGCCCTTTGTCACAACGCCCGAGCTGCACCACAACCCAATGCTCGCCGTGCCCGCATCGCCGCCCAAGCAGACGCCTCTCCCTGCCGGGCTCCTGAAACCCAAGCCGTATGCGCTAGCTAGGGCTTGTTTGGTTTGCTTCTCAATAGAGCCTGGGCTGTCCCAACCATACAGTCTCATCACGTACAGAGCCTTCTGTTTGGTTACCGTGCCTATCCAGCCTGGTCTTCGAGTGAAGCTGTTTTTTAGGCTCCTTACACTGCATGCTCTCTCTCTTGTTTGATGCAGCTCGCCCGTCCTTCCTGCATGCAGCTAACGCCCGATTCCTGCGTTCTTCTTGAGCCTGGCTGAAGGGGAAAGTTTGTATGAGCTGAACCTGACTGAGAAGCACACACAGGCAACCAAACAATGACAACCCAACAATGAGAACTTGCATCCCACGAGCCTGGTATGGGTGGATGCAAGGAAACAAACAGCCCCCTGGTGACCAAGGACCGAACGACGCACGCATGCTTTGGACCAACGTCACCAGGTGCGCCTTGTCAGACGGTGCCAGCACCAAGCCACCAATGCGCGCCGAAGTCGGACACCATCGCGGCCTAGCTTTCGTCGAGCAGGATGTTGGCGGACGTACTTGACGTCGCCGTGGATGATCGGCGGCGACACTGGTAGACTACATGTACCCCCGCACCTGACCTCGTGCGCGATCTTCAGCGAGACCGCAACCGACGGTCGCGAGACGCGGTCACCACCTCCGCCGTGTCCATGCCCGAGGTCCGTGGAGGAGCTCGCACAGGGTGCCGTTAGGGATGAACTCGTACACGAGCATGGGCACCGCCTATTGAGGCAGGCAGCACCCAGAGTGGAGCTGCAGGAAGCTGATGCGCGCAGCAGGCCCGCCGCGAAGACGGCGCCCACGAGCACGTCGTAGCGCTGGCACAGACCGCACACCATCTGCACGTGCACACGTCTGGAATATGTCGACACGGAGGATGGGGCTCGTGCCTGCTGCCGCCGTTGTGCTGCTCTTTGCCGCGGCCCCAGAAAGACGGCGGCGGTGCACCCGCGTGGCGGGGTGACGAGCAGGTACGGGCAGAAGCACCAGCAGGCTTCGGAGTTTGGGACGACATGCCGCTGGACGTGGACGTGTTCGCGGTGCCGGTGGGCTGGAACGTGCACATCGGGAAGGTGGACCAGGCGGGCACACCGCCATTTTCGTGTCGTGGGTCACGGTGGAGGTCGAGGGCAATAACCAACAGCGTTGGCTGGGACAAAAGAAGCAGCTCGA
Source organism: Bothriochloa decipiens (assembly GCA_023333625.1). Taxonomy (NCBI): domain Eukaryota; kingdom Viridiplantae; phylum Streptophyta; class Magnoliopsida; order Poales; family Poaceae; genus Bothriochloa; species Bothriochloa decipiens. The sequence goes on along the minus strand of CM041634.1, from coordinate 10,313,494 downwards.
ACGTGCAGATCAGGCTCGTGAAAGAAAATAAATATAGGGTGTTTTCTGTAAATATAAAAATAAAACGAATAGATATGGATTCTTTACACCATTGATCAAGTTTTTTTATAAAAAAATACACTTTTAAAGTTAATGTTTTAAATCGACATACCCTTACCAGTTAGTGGACTATTGATATATTTTACTCAGAAAAATATAATAAGGTTAGAAATTTTGACGAGAAAAACAACCGGAGGAATGCGGATTTGATAAGTAGAATCATGATATGTGCCCAAATTTTACCAAATACTCAAGCAGATAAGACAGACTACCCCTCAATATTTAGACTGCCCCTAATGCGAAATTATGATAAAGGCATCGCACATCACATCTAGGCATGTTTTTAGCAGAGTCATAACAGAGTACAGATGTCAGATGTTCGGAGCCCAATGTTTTAACTGCTCCTACAAGCATATGAATGCTAACAAAAGACTCCTCAGACTAAGAGTCCATGTGGGACATCATCAAACTGTTTGCCAATTTCATTTTTTTTTTTGCTACCTGCACTCCTGCTAAAGGGAACTCTACTTCCCTTTGGTATAACGACAAATACTGGAACCAATGCTCCCTCAACTCTACTCCTCCTGCAAAAAGAAGCATTGGTCACTCAAGTTCTATGCTGACAAAGACCCAGGAGCCATCTTCTTTCTACCTCTGTCAGGACAAGCTGCTGATCAACTGAATGAACTGGATATGCTTCTCACTGAAAGAGTTGGGCATCCTGACCTCTATGACTCATGGCAGTACGAGTGGGGTCAATCCTATTCCACCAACAAGGCATACAAACACCTCCAGGGCCATGTTGATGCATCCCCCCTGTTCATGTGGATTTGGAAAGCTGGAAACCTGGGCAAACACAAATTTTTTGCATGGCTTCTGGTAAGAGACAGGTTAAGCACTAGGAATCTATTGAAGAGAAAAAAATTGCAGCTTAACAGTTATTCATGTGTTCTATGCACCTTATGCCCAGAGGAAACTTGTTTCCACTTATTCTTTGAATGCCCATTTTGCATGGCGTACTGTTTTATCAACATCAACTGGGATACCACACTGCAGCCGCTTGACATGCTGATCAAGGCCAGGATCGACTTTGACAGTCATATATTTAGAGAGATTTTCATCACGGCCTGCTGGACAATCTGGAAGGTGAGGAATGGCATCATCTTCGATAACAAGGCAATCTCATTAGCATAATGGAGAATTCTTTTAAAAGAAGATCTTAGCCTGGTGTGCATTAATGCTAAGAGGACGATTGCTGATCCGCTTAAAATTTGGTGCGAGAATAGGCTCTAGTGCAGGCTCCCTTTTTCCTTTTGGGCCTTGAAGGCCTTGTATTTGCTCCCATTCTTTGTATTCGTTTCCTTTTATAAGAATAAATGAAAAAAATACCAGGGGCCTTCCCTGCCGATTCCCTCAAAAACAAAAGACTTATCCACAAGTTGAATTAAGATATTTAGGTACCAATGTTTCGTGGACGCTTCATGTTTCCACCGGAAAATTAACTCACTCCAGAATAGTTTCCACTTATTATAAAACATACAAACTGTGCAACAGATGTCAGATGTGGAGCTCAAGTCCTTTCCACTTGAACATGAGGTCTGCAAGTATGCTCTTATTGGTTTGGCAGCACTTAAGATGTTGGTAACCACCACAATAGATCACCAAAACATATGTCATAAGTATGGTCGAGAAAATTGCAGTTCTAAAATTTTTATTTCCATTGTATTAAGCAATAACTCAGCCAGTAAAAAATAGCTACTCTATGGAAAAAAATTCTGTCAGGATTCAAACTTCGGACGTCAAACTTCGATACTACTTTGAGGCATTGAGCTACATACACCAATCAGTTCAAACTTAAAATGTTAAGCTGATTAGGAATAGTGTGGGCAGACTTCAACAAGATAAGTATATGCAAAGAAATTAAGCGTGAGATGCTAAGGTAGTGGAACTCTGACTCAATGCACCAAACTCATACTAGCATTTGGTGGAGCACGCATCAAGAAAATGCCGCATGAAAACAAAACTTGACTAGATGAGCAAGACAAGTATAGTGCTGGATGAGCCATTTCAAACTATAGGTTCATCGATCTGAGAAAACCAAACTTATCCAAACATTGAAAAATAGATGGGGTGGCAAACTGATTAATGTGTGGATAAATTTATCTGAGTACTACATGTTCTGAATCATTGAACCCTCGAGATAAAATACATAGTCATGAAGGTTACCCATACGCAACAGCTGACTAGAAAAATCTAGAATTCGTTTCTGCTTATCCATCTCAAGCAAAAGCTGGATCTGTGATTGAATGCAAATCTACTTCATAGGATCTGTCACCTGTGTCTGCCAGTCAAGTAAACGTCTGAGAATACCAAGGCATCAAATTCCTGACACTCTTTGGTTATATTTTTGGTATCACCAACAATTGTAGACGACCATGGCATGATGAATTGATGATCCGTTTCTATTATGCTCCGAAAATTTACCAGTAGGAACTACTTCAATTCAGGACTGAAGCGCTACAGCTACAGAAAGACCTTCTTTTCTTCCGTGAAGGAAGATTTTATTAAATTTCAGATTCATTACATCAATATGATACAGCAAACCTGAAAACACTCCCGGCCTCTCCAGATTGTACGTATTATACAACTAGACATCTGATAGATTCATGGTGCAGACTGGATTGAGCCTAAAAACAGATGTATTCTGGTTTCCATCCCAACTGATGATCATACCGAGGAGCCACACTGCAGACCTTGATCTTGGAAACCCCATCCCATAAGTTGGCTTATCCCAGTATTCCGGCTAGGCTAATTGGAGGGCGAATTCCCTTGCTCGTTTTGGTGGACATCGGGTGCCAGAGCTAGTGTGCTGAACTGGTCAGTGATCAACGAGGACTGGGATGGCGAGGGAGGCTGGTCGTCCGTCAGGTTAACTGTGGTAGTGTCGCTGTCGCGAATGCTGGATCTCTTCTTGTCCTTGCCACCGGAGTTGAGCCTGATGAAGTACTTCTGTGCATGACAGGCCACCTGAGTAGGCGTCCTTGTCTGAACGAAGTTGCGCGATATGTTCCTCCAATCCCCCCTGCCATATTTCTTCAGGCCCAAGAGAAACAACCTGACCACAAAGAAGAAAGCATGATCTTGGTCTGCCATGTCTAGTAAATTTTTGGATCATTTACTGCTTCACTTTGGTTGAATAATTATAGTAGCTACTGGTAGGGCCTAAGGCCATCATATATATGCATCAAGTTGTATGACTGTCTTTGAGAGTCAGATCCTACTAGTAGACAAAGAAAACTAACGGGATTAGATGCGGTTAACTAATTATTGATAGCTGAATAATTACAAACTGAAAGTGACTGAAATTATTACCATGAGTCCATGACCTTGCATCAGATAATGCAAACCATGTTGTATATATGGAACTGAGGAAGTCGTATAGTTGTATACTCACTTGTGCTCCTCCTCCGTCCATGGCCGCACGCGCTTCTTCCTCTCCTCCTCTGGCCGGGTGAGCGTTTTGCCTCTGCTGCTGCCTTCGCCGCTGCAGACCGAGGGTAAGGGCACCTCGCTGTTCTCCATCTTGCCCGTCTCACTTAGCGGTGTATGATAACAATTAACAAACAGGTGTGCAGAGCGCTGGCTATCACCAGTTGTTTTGGAGTGAGGTAGCCTTGCATGTTCCCACCTTATATACTGGCGGCTATGGTGGATCACATGGCTTTGGGGGTCTTCTAGGGGTTCCTCGCCTTTTTTTTCGAAAACACGCATTATGTTCGTGTTGCTTTAAGAGAAAATAGAGTTTGTTTACACGGCTTGTTGTGATCCTTGGCGAGATATCGTAGATCACTGCAAGCAAACACACAAAACAAGAATCATCGGCTCGAACGGTGGAGCAAATCCGATGTACTAACTAAGAACTAGTTGTGCGACTAAAGCGACGTGCCCGGCCATTCAATCCTCGCTCACTACATCAAGTCTCGCCGTGGACCACTTGTCGTAGGCGCGGGCGCATCGCAGAGCATGGGGAACAATTCACGCATTAATTCCTGCCTTGAGGACGAACATGGTCCACCGAACGCTTCATGGAACTTGATGGCGATTGTCTCATCCGGGGTATTAGCCGACACATGATCAAGTCCAGGCTACTTGTTCAACATAACGCGTCGTGCCTGCCTCTCCAGAGTGGGACCCAGTCATCGTCGATGATGACCCTTGAAGTCCGGGCCCGAGGCGGGGTCTTGATCAGAGGCTCCTCCAACGGCACCATCAAGGAGCCGATGAAGGCGGCCACCAAAGCCGTTGCAGGCGCGCTAGCTGCCGGCGCGAGAGGCGGATCGGCAGCAGAAGAAGTCGGTGTTGGGATGGAAGGTGCAGTGGCAGCTACCACCGCGCCTACACCATCCACCCCCGCCGACTCAGCTTCCACGAAGTTGAGCTGGACCATGCGCGGCGGCGAGAGGGTGTCCACCAGCATGGCCTGTGCGTCCCTAGAGGCAGCCGTCGTAGAAGACGGTCGTGGCATAGGAGCATCTGAAGACAAGCACGCGACGAGGTGGAGAGCTCGTCGAGCATCGGCTCGACCCGAACAGGTGGCTCAACGACCTCGATCAACGCAACAGCAAGCGGGTCGGCGTAGCGACCAACGACGAAGAATGGGCCGCCACCTGCCATTACCCGCACTGGCGAGCCGCGGTCCTGACAAAGGATCTGGCCGACGAGGATGGGCGCCAGCTATTCTGGCGCACAAGCGGCGCCACGGACGTTGCTCTCGTCGTCATGGACACCATGGCTGCACGGATGCGATCTAGCACGGTCGCGCGATGGAGGTTGTCACACCCGATTCGAGCAGGCACATCTGGACAAACGACCGTGCTTGCAGTTTCTTGCTCGATGCCTCATGCTGAGGGAGAAGAGGCAGCAGGTTGGGAGGGTACACATGGCGGCGATGTGGTCCGCAGCTAGACAGTTGAAGCAGAGGCACTGGCCGCTAGTGATGAGGATGAGCCAGGGCCCGAAGGCGCCTACGCCTATGGCGCTGAACAAGGGTGAACCCATCGGCGTCGACAGGCGCCACCGCTTGGGAAAAGTGGCAACAAGGAGGTGCATCCATATGGTGGACGCGCGTGCGGCGGCGGCGGGCATCGCCGGAGGAGCGACCCAGGGGCAGTAGGACGACCGCGGTGGCTGCGGCCGTGAGGCGCCGACTCCCCACGCCGCTGCCCAAGGAACTGTTGCACGTTCACGTGCTCGGGTGGCAAGGGCCCGAGCCGTTAGTGCGTAGGCACCCTCTGCATGACTTGAGAGCCGACGGCCTTCCCAGGCTCGACCCGACGGCGGCGTTGTCGCATCTTTCTGAAGATGGCGGCACCAGAGGCCTCCGATGCGGCGCTGAAGGCCGCGTGGTCCACCCCTCCAGGCCAGGGGAAAGGGGTTCCTCGCCTTAGTCTTCTGCCTTCTTCTTCACGGCGCCGTGGGCCGGGTCCTCCTTATCTTGTAGCTGGGGGTTGACAAATGACAAAGTTGCTGCCTTCGACGCCGCTGCTGCAGCTTGGCGTTGAACAACAGGTGTTGTCTGCTGTTATCGTGCCTTCTTTGGGCATGCCTTCTCGAGGTTTTCTTATCTCCTTGGTCGTTGCTTCATCATAAGTTAAATTGGGAGTGATTCTCATTAGTGCATTTGCACTGAGTTGAGGCATCTAGTCACACTAGCGTGATCGTTTGAGTTGTCTGATTCTTGTTAATCTTGGTGATTGCCGTCACCTAAACAACTTGGGGGTAGCAGAGTATCGTTGAGTATCTTTGGTGATTGTTGCCAGCTCCGATCAATTAATTGTAAGGGAGCTTGCTGGGAGAGAAGTCATGCTGTTGCAATAGAGGCTAGGTGGAGATCCCAACAAGGCTTTCCAGGCCCAATCTGGGTGGATTACCATAGGTCCATTTTGAAGTCAAGTCTAGCTCGAAAAGCTGTTCGGTTTGGTCTAGCCCGAAATGAAAACAGGTCAGGTTTCACCATTCTGTGCTAAAAACGGTGGTTAGTGGTCATGGTTTTCAGTGAATCATCGGGATTCACTTGATCTGAAAAAGAAAAGGGTTTTCAATCCTGCTGAAACGAACGGGGCCTAAATGAGAGCCAAGGGGGTAATTTGAGGGTCTCTCATTTTTCAGGGTTGTACCAGCGGCAATCTTTTTTTTTTTTTTTTTTGCCTTATCCCTCAAATTTAGTTTAGTTTGAGGGCCTTGCTAGTGACGCTTGAGGGCTGAATTGAAAGTATAGCCTATCAATCCACATGTTTGGCTGGACTGCTATTTCTTTAAGTTACTACTCCGTAATGGTTAGTCCAAGTAATCCAAATAGACCCTAACTAATGACAAAAAGGCAAAGCTTAACGTCCTACTTCTCATCTATGCTGGGACTTTGCGTGTGTGGAATCACCGGTGTTTCACTTTTCTACGCAGATCGTGCTGGCTTCTGTTCATCGCCGACGAAAAGTTTGGAACTGCAGTTTACCTAGTGGCGAAGGAGCAAAAAAGCAAGTAGAAATAGAGAATGTGCGGTCTACGATATTTGAGGCTTGGGGTACAAATGTCATGCGGACACTTTCACATTGCAACTTGGAGCGTTAACCGATTTAGAACAGCTCCTGGTGAGCAGCCAAGAGCACGACGGCTGTAAGCAATCTGAAACTTACCCGTTAAGTGTCTGGACGAAATGAAAAAGAGAGGTGGAGTTCAAGTCCCTTCCACTTGAATCAATACGAAGTGATGTTCCACACGGCGTCTCCCAGTTGCGTCCTCCTTGGTTCCGTAACACACAAGCTGTCAGAAAACGACAGGTTGCATCGCCAAAATACGCATGACGAAATGACATGCAGTCGGCAAATCGCATTCAGAAGTTCATTCCGTCGACGATGTGATAAAAACATCGTTTTGGCAGTTCGTGCTGATAAATACGGAGTAAACTAGATGGAGTGAACTGAATCAGGTGGACTGAGGCATCAGAGAAGGGACAGGGAGTGGCAATGGCAACTACTCCGAGCCTGAAGTCCAGGCTTCAGATATTGCCGCGGCTGCGGCTGCGGCCTGACGCCAGCAAGCTCAACAATTCAGCGAGTCAGTAAAATAGCCACACACCAGAAGCTTCCTTCTCTGAAACAGTGGCACCATCATCAGTGAGTGCCTTGTGTTCTGCAACTTGCAGAGTGAGTGAGGAGCCGGAAAAGCACAAGCACCCACAGAAGATCGGCTGCATTTGGCTTGGCTACAGAGAGCACTGGTTGCACAAGGATCTGCCTCATATCTGTGGATGCCTTTCTGAGCAAGGGAAACAATAGGGCCAAAAAGGAATTGCAAAAGCTGATGCAAATGGATGCAGAGAAAGCATGAGATGCCAAGCTAGTGGAACTCTGACTCATTTGCCAATCTCATACAGGCATTTAGTGGAGCTAGCATCATCAATAGAAATGCCACATAGGACTGCTCAACAAAGGAGGGTCAATCCACGGATTTAAGAAAAGGTGTTGTTATTTTTAAAAGAAAATAATGAATCAAGAAAAAGTTGACTAGACGAGCAAGACAAGTAGTAGTAGTGCTGAATGACTCATTGCAGACTCAATTTCGTTTATCTTCTCTTCAGAAACTGTGTTTATCCGCAAACGTGAAACTTGTCCACAACAACAAGAACAATATAACCTTTTATCCCAAGCAAGTTAGGGTAGGCTAGAGATGAAATCCAAAAAAGACATGGAACAAAGAACACATAAAATGTACGAGAGAAAAATTACGGTTTAGGCACGTTAATTGCTAGTCTCCAAGCGCTCCTATCCATGGCTAAATCCTTAGGGATATTCCACTCCTTAAGGTCTCTCTTAACCGACTCGTCCCAAGTCAGTTTAGGTCAACCTCTACCACGCTTTACATTATCGACCCGCTTTAGAATCCCACTACGCACCGGCGTCTCAGGAGGCCTCCGTTGGACATGGCCGAACCATCTCAACCGGTGTTGAATCAATTTCTCCTCAATTGGTGCCACCCCAACCCTATCCCGAATATCGTTGTTCCAGACTCTATCCCTTCTTGTGTGCCCACAACACCATCGTAACATACGCATCTCTGCTACACTCAATTGCTGGATATGTCGTCTTTTTTATAGGCTAACATTCAACACCGTATAACATCGCCGGACGAATCGCTGTCCTATAAAACTTACCTTTTAACTTCTGAGGCACCCTTTTGTCACAGAGGACGCTTGAAGCCTGACGCCATTTCAACCAACCGACTGAAATTCTATGCCTAACATCTTCATCAATATCGCCATCCTTTTGTAGCATCGATCCTAAATACCAAAAAGTATCCTTCTTGGCCACCACTTGCCCATCAAGGCTAACGTCTCCTTCCTCATTCCCAGTCGCGCTGAAATCGCACCTCATGTACTCGGTCTTGCTCCTACTAAGTCTAAATCCTTTCGACTCTAATGTGTGCCTCCATAGTTCTAACTTCCTATTAACCCCTGCCCTAGTCTTATCCACTAGCACCACATCATCAGCAAAGAGCATACACCAAGGGAAATCACCTTGTATGTCCCTTGTGACCTCATCCATCACCAAAGCAAATAAATAAGGGCTCAATGCTGACCTTTGATGTAGTCCTATTTTAATTGAAAAGTCACTGGTATCGCCATCACATGTTCGGACACACGTCACCACATCCCTGTACATATCTTTGATGAGAGTGATGTACTTAGTTGGGACTTTGTGCTTTTCCAAGGCCCACCACATGACATTTCTCGATACTTTGTCATATGCCTTCTCGAGGTCAATAAAGACCATGTGCAAGTCCTTCTTCTGCTCCCTATATCTCTCCATCAACTGTCGTAATAAGAAAATCGCCTCCATGGTCGACCTACCAGGCATAAACCTAAATTGGTTTTGGGTCACACTTGCTACTCTTCTTAGACGATGCTCGAAAACCCTCTCCCAGAGCTTCATCGTATGGCTCATCAACTTAATCCCACGGTAATTAGTACAACTTTGAACATCTCCCTTGTTCTTGAAGATCGGTACTAATATACTTCTCCTTCATTATTCAGGCATCTTGTTTGACCAAAAAATAAGGTTAAAAAGCTTAGTTAACCATACTATCGCTTTGGCACCTAGGCATCTCCACACCTCAATGGGGATACCATCAGGGCCCATCGCTTTACCTCCCTTCATCCTCTTCAAAGCCTCCCCGATCTCTGCCTCCTAAAATCTCCTCACGAAGTTTCTGTTGGTATCGTCAAATGAGTCATCCAACTCTAAGGTAGGGCCCTCATTCTCCCCATTAAACAACTTGTCAAAGTACTCTCTCCACCTGTCCTTGATCTCCTCATCCCTCACCAAAAGTCAATCCGTCCCATCCTTGATGCATTTGATTTGGTTGATGTCCCTCGTCTTCCTCTCGCGGATCCTAGCCATCCTATAAATGTCCTTCCCTCCTTCCTTCGTGTCTAGCCGTTGATAAAGGTCATCATACGCCTGATCTTTTGCTACACTCACCGCTCATTTTGAGCCCTCTTCGCTATTTTATAGCCCTCAATGTTGGCTGCACTCTTGTCATGATAGAGGCGCTTGAACCACTCCTTCTTCTCCCTAATAGCCCTTTGCACCTCGTCATTCCACCACCAGGTGTCTTTCGCTTCCCGTTTGCCTCCCCTACTCACGCCAAACACATACGAAGCCACCTTCCGAATACATGTGGCCATCTCACATGTCGTCAGCATCTTCTCCTTCTTCCCACGGCCCCTCATCTAGCATCCTCTCCTTAAATGTTTGTGCTGCTTCCTCTCTAAGCTTCCACCATTTTGTTCTCTCAATCTTGGGCCGATTGTCCCGGTGGCCACGTACCCGAAAGCAAAAATCCGCCACTACAAGCTTGTGTTGAGGGACAACATACTCCCCAGGTAACACCTTACAATCTAAGCAAGCACGTCTATCTCCCCTCCTTGTAAGGATAAAGTCGATCTGGCTCAGGTGTTGTCCACTACAAAATGCCACTAGATGGGATTCCCTCTTCTTAAAGACGGTGTTCGCTATCAACAAATTGTAGGCCAACGCGAAGTTTAAAATATCCTCCCTCTCTTGATTTCTACTACCGTACCCAAAACCCCCATGCACCCGCTTGAAACCTACATTAGTCGCACCCACATGGCCGTTGAGATCTCCACCTATGAAGAGTTTCTCGCTGATAGGCACAGTACTAACCATGCTATCAAGATCTTCCCAAAACTGCCTCTTGGGGCATAGACACTGATCACATTCAAGGCCGAATCTCCTACTACCAACCGGACTAGGATAATCCGGTCGTCTTGCCTCCACACATCAACTACTCCATCCTTAAGGCTCCTATCGATCAAGATGCCTACACCATTCCTACCCGATGTTGTCCCCGTGTACCAAAGTTTGTAGCCAGTATCCTCCACCTCCTTCGCCTTCTCGCCCTTCCATTTAGTCTCCTGAACGCATAGGATATTTACACGCCTCCTAATTGTTGTATCGACTAGCTCTCTTAACTTACCCATTAGGGACCCTACATTCCAGCTACCTAGACGAATCCTATTTGGCTCGGCTAACTTCCTTACCCTTCGCACCCGTCGAGGGAAGTGCGAAGACCCTTGCTCATTTTTCACTACACCAGGGCGCAGATGTAGCGCGTCATAAAGGTTGCGACGACCTGACCCTTGCTCATTTATCATCGTACCCGGATCACGATACGACGCGCCACTAAGGGGATGATGACCCGGCCCTTACCCATTTGACACTGCACCCGGGTTCCGATGTAGCGTGCTGCTAAGAGGGTTACGCCCCAACGAATCTATTGTGGGTTTCATATCCATGAGAGTGGCTGATTTTGACATGTTGGCTAACCGGACCTAACACATCCTCCTCCTTTATCCGGGTTTGGGACCGGTTATGTTGAAACGACTCAAAAAAGTCTTCCGACCAACATAGGCGAAGTTAAACGTGAAACTTGTCCAAACACAGATTTTGGTAGGCACCAATATGCAAACTGATTAATTACTATGGATAAATATGTCTGGACTACAGCATGATTTGAACTCTGAAACCCTCAATATAACGAAGGCATCATCTTCAGAGACAGCAGAATCAGATGGTCAGGAAGGTTATGGATACATCAGCTGACCAGAAGGATCTAGAACTAGGTTCTGCTGATCCATGGCAAGCAAAAGCAGGATCCATGATTGAATGCAAGTCCACTTCATAGGATGCATCATATAATTTCAGCCATACCACTCAAGTAACAGTCTGAAAATACCAAGCATCAAATTCTTGGCGTTCTTTTTGTTACATTCCCGGTATCACCAACAAATTATGGACCACCACGGAAGGAAGATCCCCTTTCTGTTATGCTCCCAAAAGGCTAATTACTTCAATACAGGCGCTGAAGCTACAGCAAGACCATAAGTATTATACACTAGACACCTGATCGATCCATGCTGCAGAGTGGATTGTGCCTAGAGCAGAACGCTCTGGCTGGCGGCGACCAATTGATCATGTAGCCCACACTGCAGACCTTGATCTGGGAAATCCATCCGGTAAGTCGCCATCACAGAGGTCCGGCTTTGTGAATTGAAGGGCAGATTTCCAGCACCGTGTTGCTTGGTGTCGGCCGCCAATGAGAACTGGCCGATCCCTGCAGTCGGAGCTGATGCGTTTGACTGGTTGGTGATCAGAGAGGACTGGGATGGCGAGGGAGGCTGCTCGTCGTTCAGGTTAACCGTGGTAATGTCATGAATGCTGGATCTCCTCTTGTCCTTGCCACCGGAGTTGAGCCTGATGAAGTACTTCTGCGCATGACTGGCCACCTGAGTTGGCGTCCTGGTCTGAACGAAGTTGCGCGATATGTTCCTCCAATCACCCTTGCCATATTTCTTCAGGCCCAAGAGAAACAACCTGACCAAAGAACAAACACGTGATCTTGTTCAGAAACTTTTAATCAATTCTTGGTTCACTTTGGTTGAATTATAGTACTAACTACTGATAGGGCCTAAGTCATCATATGTACTACATCAAGCTACATGACTGTCCTAGAGAGTCAGATCCTACTCGATAAGGAAAATTCCGCGGATTAAATGCAATTAATTGTTGATAGTTGATTAATTGCAAGTTGCAAATCTACTCAGATGATGTAAACCCTACTGAATGATGGTGAAATTCAACTATCCAAGATGGAAACTCTCGCCAGTCCTCCGCATGACGCAGAGCAATCGCTCTCAGAACAGAAGTCGTATGCAGCAAGTAATATACTCACTTGTGCTCCTCCTCCGTCCATGGCACGCCCTTCTTCCTCTCCTGCTCCGGCGTGCGGCCGTGGTGGCGCTTCCCGCAGCCCCCGCCGAAGCGGTACCCGTTCCTGAAGTCCCCGGGCCCGTAGCCGCCATTGCCGTCCCACTGCAGAGTGAACGAGTTGGTCCCGCCGCCGTAGACCGGTATGGGCACCAGGCCGTTCTCGATCTGCTGGACGTCGACCTGCAGGTTCTTGAAGTGGCTGACGACCTCGCGGACCGTCCGGCCGGGGATGGCCCGCGCCACCTTCTCCCAGTCCGGGCTGCAGAGGTCGATCCCGGCGAGCTCAGACTCGAACCGCTTGTTCTCCTCCGCCGTCCAGCCGCGCGCCACGGCCGGGAACCAGCTGCTCCGTGCAGCTATGTGGTCCACCGGCGGCAGCACGTCCATATACCTCTCCCGCATCATCATCTCTCCCCCTCCCCGGCGTTCCTCTTCTCCTCTTCCTGTAGGAATCACAGGACTGAAAGAAAGGTTAGATTTCTTTTGCCTTTTCGGCATCTCAGTCGGAACAAGATAAAGATTCCAAGAGCACTGTAACAATTATTTATTAAAGGATTCCTCTCTCCCTTCCTGTCTGAACAGGAATTCCTGTCGTCGCTGCAAATCAAATTCGATAAACATGGTATTGGAAGAGATATCTCTTGGGGGGGGTGGGGGGGGGGGGGGGCAGAGGTGGAATCTTGGTGAGTGAAAACTGGAATCAATTGCAAACAGGTTGATTTTCGAGCTGAAAAGGGATCGCCTTTATGAAGGAATTATATTGGAGTCAAGAACACCTCTGAACTGAACCCCGAACACAACCGGAATTGTGAACCATATGGCTCCAAAATCACTTATCCCTCAACAATTTGACAGCCACAAGCAACAAATTAACGAAACCACCAAGCCTAAACTAGCAGGGGACCCAACTATCTCTAAATCACACTCCAAATTACATCACCAAACATAACAGAGAACTCGAGACCCCAAAATTTCACCTGATCTCTCGCGGCGCCGGCAGGCAGGCAGGTCCTCGGCAGTAGGGACAAAAGGCGATCCGCCTCGGTTCTTGCTCAACCTCTATGGTTTATTTTTCTCTCCTCCCTCCGTCCCCTTGCTTTCTTCTCTCAGCAGCAGCTCTGAGGGAAGCTAGCTTTCCCTGAGCACTAGAAAAGAGATAGCGATCCAGAGGGGAGGCAGGTTCTTGTGAGTGTCAGCCGGCGATTGGGCCGTGGCTTGGAGCTTGTGGCCGACTTTTGCAGTATTTATATCCTAGCGCTACTCCACTCGGATCACCCGTGTTGCTAGGCCGTAGCCGCATGTATGTATGTGCGTGCGCACATCACACACACGCATGCACGCACACTTGGAATTGTTCTTGGCTTCTCTCCCATCCTCCAGAGCTTTTTACCTCCACTACTTCCTACTTGGCCCAAATCTCCTCTCTCTAATTGGACATCTTTTTTATTTCAGTATTCCTTACGCTTTAGCTCGTGATAGAAAGCATATATACTACTGTATATATAAATCTCACTGCGCATTGGTGGTGAGCGTCTCTACACTGAAATGGGAAATGGAAATGTGTCAGTGTCTGCTTCCAAAATCAAATACTAAATGTCTCAGTGATTTCTTAGAGCCATTATATAATCTGAGACTCTGAGTGTAGCCGTGTGCCCAACTAAAAAACAAAGATAATGCTATTTTTTCCTTTACACTTATTAAGTTGCTTGTGAAATTTTGATTAGTTGGGGGGTGCGTGGAAGTGATCGAGTTGTGGCACTAATATTTTTTTTTTATGTGTGCGGAGGACAGGAGGCTGATGGGGGTGATTGGTCGCCGTTGACAAGTACACATGGCTTTCAGTTCAGGTTTTCGTTTCATTCACCTGTTGCCATCGCCCGTTTGGTGCCGCCCACGCATGATTTGCTGGGAAGGCATTGGGCGGTCATTGTTTTATTGCAAAGGGGGAAAAGGGAAACAAATAAAACTGCAGTAATCCGTGCCGCTGGTAGCTGGTTTGAGCCTTCGGTTCACTTCTCCTTGGTTGGTTTCTCTGAATTTTGTCAGGCACTCAACCTCAGCTCGAGACATTGACCTGCAGAATGATTGGTGCAGCACGCCACACCACAGCCATCTCACCTGATGGTCTAGCTCGCGCATGACATCTGCTCCATGATGAGACCATATTGCACTGTTCAAAGTTTTTTCATAAATAAAAATTTATATACATCCATCAAAGGCGTTGGGCGGTCCTGAATCTGAAATGCACAAAATCAGTATAGCTCATTCAGCTCGACCGTTGCAGTTCAGGGTTTTGAACAATTGTGCGAAATGTTTGAGGCTTCGCTGTAAGTGCTGGAGGCTCTGGATCAGAATGTTCTGACTGCGAATTAGGCGCTCGATGTGCTTTTAGCAATTGTGGTTTTAAAAATTTTGTGAGAGCAATTGGGCATCTCCTTTTGCTAATTACCATCAACCTACGTCACTAAATGGGTTAAAATCGCCCCTTTTGCTTTCATGCACGTTCAACATATGAGGAATGGAATTCTTCTTTTAGCTTTCTTATGGGATCCCTTTGTTACAGAGCTAATATATACTCTTCTTATGTCATTTTAGAGGAATGGTTCTATTATTCTGCTCATCCTTTCAAATCCAACATGTTTTGAAATCAAGTTCCTTCCTTTGTTCTCTTTGTTCCTTACTTTGTTCTCTTTATACAGTGTATTAGGATTTGAAGATGTAACACCTCTAGTGTTATTGCTTAATTGCATTGCATAACATGTGCATAAGTACCATTTATTTATTTTTTTATGGCATAATAATTGTGGTAAAGTTTAAATTTCAAATTTAAATTCAAATATTAAAAACCCTAATTTCAAAAATATTGAGAATTTGGCTATGGGCCCAAAAGCAAAAATGTAGTTCCAATTATTTTGAACAACTTTTGTATTGGGAATTTTTCAAGTTCCAATATAAAATTTTGAGCTTTTGAAAAAGGGGAAAATTTAATCTACTGCTACAGTACCCCAACCCTTCTCTTCTCTTCCTCCGCTGTTCATCGCCGATGTCATGGCCGTCGCGGTGTTCCAGTGCTCGGTCGTGTGGTCAACCACGTGGGCAACGTCGCGAAGCCACTGCCACCTCAACGCGCCGACCAAGTTGAAGCTGGCCACTCCATCTTTTCTTTCTCCTCCTTTTCTCTCCCCTGTGAGCCGCCCGCCACCACGTCGTCCCTCAATTCACCCACACTGCTCGTCCATTTTGCAATTCACCTCGTCCACAGCTTCGCCACAAGCTGCTCTTCCTTCCTGACACACCCGTGC
The DNA here is from genome assembly GCA_023333625.1 of Bothriochloa decipiens. Lineage (NCBI taxonomy): Eukaryota > Viridiplantae > Streptophyta > Magnoliopsida > Poales > Poaceae > Bothriochloa > Bothriochloa decipiens. The sequence goes on along the minus strand of CM041634.1, from coordinate 10,297,806 downwards.
TCCAAGCCGTTGCAAGGTGAGCCCCCTAGCCACGCCGCCGCCATGGCCGCAAGCATGGTCTCGCGTGGCCAGCTCTCTCCTGTCTCCCTTTTGTTCTTCTCTTTAGTGTTTTGGAGTCGCCCTGCCATGTAGAAGCTAAGCCCGAAGACCTTGTTGGCTCTAGCACCTTGACCTCGTCGGAACGCAGATTGCCACCGCATGCTCCGTGCGCCGTCGCCGCCGTCTATTTAGTTCACCGCAGCCTGCCTTTCTTGCACCTTTGGATGCGCGTCGTCGCGGGGAGTCGATTAGGGCCAAGCTCGCCGCCGGAGACCTCGCCGTCGATAAGTTTTGTGGCTGACCGAGCGCCCCTGTGTCGTGCTCTGCTCAGGCGCCGCCAGGGACGTTGTTTTGCAAATATGAATAAGTCCAAGGGCCCTGGTGCAAAGTGCATGACTAATTTGAATAGTGTTAAATATTCGTTTGGGATTACTTGTAATTTACTAAACTACAAGGGCTTTTCTGCAAGTCTGCCAGGCCGCACCTGTCCAGGCCGCGCTGGGCCGGCCAACCTCGCCTCTGGGTCGCTCGCGCGCGCGCTGCTGCCGTCGCGCCGGGCCGGCCTGCTGCTGCTGGGCCTCGCGCGCTGCGCTGCCGCCGCTGGGCCGCTCGCCCGTACTGGGCCGCGTGCACGCGCTGCGCCGCGGGCCGAGCCGGCCAAATCGGCCGTATGCCTGTTTTCCTTTTTGAAAATAATTTTCAATTTAGATTTGAATTCAAACTTTGAAAATTCATAACTTGAGTTAGAAAGGTCCAAAAATGGTGAAACTAGTTTTGTTAGTTTTGTTTTATTGTGATCTACATGATGAAGTTATAAAAATTTCAGTTTGATAAACTTATTTATATAGCTTTTATTTATTAAAAGAAAAGCCTTTTTAACTTGCAAAATTAATAACTAAAGTTGTGTTTATCCAAAAATTGTGAAACCAAGTTTATTATTTTGGTCTTGGTATTCTCTAGCTAATAGGAAGGTTAACTCTATGGTTTGACCATTTTCTTTATTTAGTCTTCTTTTTAGTACATGAAATGTTATGTTTTAATTGTATTTCTTCATATCTAGTGATTTGTCATACATGATATTTTATGTGTCTAATTTAATTGAAGTAAGATCTTAGATGCAGGTGTTAGGTTTTTAACTGAGGATGAATTGTTATATGTTGAGTTATAGAGTTTTGGTAAGTGGGTTTACTTTCTATAAGAAAAGTAAAATGTTTTTGTTTTAATGATTCGAATAGAGCTGGAAAACTCGGTAAACGAGTGTCCAATGATATGGTTTGATCAACTTGTCCTCATAAGCATCATGTCATCGTCACCATTATCACTTATGCATTCATAATGCTCATTCTATGCATATGCATACAATAGTTGTGCCCACGGGAGTGACCCCTGTTGGAGTTCGAGGGAACGTGCCCGCAGGAGCCGAAGAATCCTCTGGAGCAGAAGGTTCAGGTGCTCGAACCCGACGTCGGAGAGGAGGTCGTTCTTGAGTGCCCGCTGCACGAACCCGCAACATTTGTGAAAGGCAAGCCCCGGAGCATTTTAACTTCCTAACTTTTTATAAACTATTAAATATGATATGCTTGTTGCATTAAGTTATAGGAGTTGACTTGGAATCCTTGCTGCATATACATATTTCCTTGTCGAGTTTACCTCACTTGATATCCTAATGATATGATATCGTAGTTTTTGCTTAGACATGCTTAAACGGTAGAAGTCGAGTGATTGCTAATCACTTGCGAGAATTAGGATAATGGTTCACGGTTGGCTATATTTGCTATCGTGCAAATAACCATATGGATGTAAATCGACGGTAAGGCGGAACGAGGAAGTTACAAGGTCGGCGGGCTTTGGTAATCAAGCGAACGGTCATGCCGATTAATCATCTACAAGGAATGGAGCCTTTCTTGGTCATGTTGAACAGTGCCTAGCACTTAGCTGGTGGGATCCGAGGTTATCCGCCGTGAAGCCTAGTAGCTCAACTCAGGCCGAGAATCGAGGAGTATCAAGTGCTCACTATAGAGGTAGTAAGTGTGGGTGGGAAGTCATGTCCGTAAGTCCAGCGGCAGGTGTTATAATTCCTGGCCCTCCTGGCATGGTGGCAACCCTGGTAGTGAGGCACTGCTTGGATCCGCGATTCCTGAGTTGTACCAACGGTGTTCTACGGCTACCCTTAGCGGGGCTTGCCAGAAGAGTGTTAGGAATATTTCCCCAGCTGGGTAGTAATTGATTCGAATCGCCATCGTCTCCTAGATAGTGAGAAGCTTGACGGGAGTATCTCCATACTTGAAAATATTAAATTGCTTGGATGGTTAATGATACTTCACAAGATAGCTGTTGATGAACCTGATATGGTTATGTATTTCTCTTCTCTTTTGTTTGTTTAGCACAGGGGTAAACATAGATGACAGGTTAATAAATATTAACTTGATGCTAATAATAATATAGTTACTCTCCTCACTTAAGGCTTTTTATGCAAAATGAGTAAGCCAACTCCACCTATAATAGCCCTGCATAATCCTTGGAGTCTTTATTTCTGGTTTACGACGGGTAAGTCTTGTTGAGTACAATTGAGTACTCAGGGTTTTATTTCCTCTTGTTACAGATGACATATTCTATAATGGTTGCTGCAAGTACTGCCTTCTCCCAGCCGGGAATGAAGACTAGATCATTGGGCATGGTCTCTACTAGTCTCCTTATCTCATAATGCTTTTGTAGGATATGAATCTAAACTGGCAATGTAATCCTTAAACTACGGATTTGGTTTTAAAACTATATTGCTTCCGCTACTTTATATTTTGGTTTGTAATAACTAAAGTGTACTCCGATGTTATGTAATCTATGTAGATTATCTATGAAATGTTGTAACAGGTGATGTGGTTATATTGAATCACTACGATTTTGGTTTGTTGCAAGTTGGTTTGAAATCCTTCATGATTTCATTGGACTACCGGGTTTATATAAGTGAGAGTATGTGCGTGTCAACGTATTAGTGGGGACAGTCGTACTTAATCTTGTATAAATTAGGCGGTTCCATGACAGAAAATTCTTTGAAACTACTCTTGACCGTTAAGTTTCCTTAAACCATATTATCAGTTCAGTTTGAATAAAAATTAACTATTGTACTACAGTATAAACAGTTTAAGAAATACTAATGTAGTTATACAATTTTTTTTAAGCATACCATGCAAATAATTGGATTATTACTTGTTATCGAAAAAGGTACAAAGTTTGATGTTCCTAAAACTGAAAACTCCTTGTCAAAAGTAAAGAAACAAGTCCTGCTTTAAAAACTTTGTATGTACTGGGCGTCTTTCGATGATGATGCTTGCCTTGCTTTCACAAAGTGATTTTTGCAAGTGATAAAACTCCGAAAATTACAGCGCCTGCTTGTCGCTGTAGACTTGACTGGAGAATCTCTTCAAGTGGCATCTTTCTTGAAAGAAATAGGTGACTGACAATGAAGTGAAGAAAAAGCTGTGCTCTACCGTTTTCACAAGCTATTTCCATTGGATTCTCCGAGAGGGGGGCCAAAGAAAAAAAAATCTTGCTTCCATTGACTAGGTACAGTTTCCCCTGTAACCTGTTCATATTTGCAGTTCAGTTTCAATCAGAAGAGAAGTTAGCATAGAGTAGTAGTAATAATACTATATTTATATGCTCTTGAATTGTTAATTTGCTGCACATGGTTGTTGCTTGACTGCAAAACCAGATGAGATCGCCACAAAAGCAGGACACTGGGAGCCATGAAAAAGACTGCCAAAGTACAACTGAAGCAGGGGGAGCTTTTTGCATCTGATGAAAAAAACCCTCATCAGGCATGTCCAGGTCTGCACCCCACGTAGCAAAAGGAGCAGGGAACCTGCTAATCTTAGCTAAACAAACACACAGCAGCCTCGCTTGGAATTCAAGCAAGGCTGTCAGGAAGGTACCAGTGATTCTAAACACAGAGTTTATTTTAATTAATACTGGTCACCTGAGACAGCTCTGACCAATCATTCACTCACGCAGCATGGCATGGCCAGGAGAAATGCCGGGGAAAAACAGGTTGGAAAGGGACACAAATTTTAAATGCCGATTGGGAGATGCGTATTTTCCCCGTTCTATGTGTCACCTCCAGTTTTATCGGATGACAGATGCTCTGTATTGCCAGATTATAACTACGCCTTGCAATAATATTTTAGATGCTTTTCCTTTCTTGAACATGGAAATGCTTCTCATGAACAGAAATTGTGGGTTAGTCTGCTCCACCATTACTTCTGGTCATGAATATACATTTTCTTTTCCAAATATGCGCATCTAATACTAAACTATTATGCGAATATGAATATAATAACAACATAAAGAAACTTCATAAATGTAACTTTTTTATATAGAAAAAGCCATTGCAAGTTGCTACATGAATAATGAGTAGTAGTCTTACCAATTGTACGGACTAAACTATTCTATGGTATATATATTTTTTGATTTGAAAAGATTCTATGGTGTATATCTATTAGCATTGGTCTTGTTTAATGAAAACTTTACTTTTGTTTGGCTCAAATTTATTTAAACCCGAGCCATCAGCCGTACTGGCATATAGTAATCATCATTTTTTAACTAAAGTACAGGTCACAATTATCATTAGGTCGGAGAACAAGTACAGGTGGTTATGTTGCAATGACTTGAGGACACAAGTATAGGTTGGAGTTGGAGGCCGGACAAGTACAGGTAGATATATTGGCCCTTCCATGCACGACGAACCACTGTATGTTGGCTGTTGAAGGCTAGAATTGGCTACCTGGCCGGGTTTCCTCTCTCTCATGCTTATTTTCGCACAATTGCACATGACTACCCGTTCTGGGTCAACCGGCCACTATTTGTTTATCATATATGCACTTTGCATCTCCCTTGAGCTCCAAGAATGCGGCAAGGTCTTGTTTCTTTAATCTTGTTAGCACATTGGTTTCTTAATCACGTTCCGTTTGTTGCTTCTTTGCGTTTTATTGCTACTGATGTGGTACAGTTACGTGCCCTTGTTGGTTAGTGTGTTGTTGTTTGCTTTGAACAAACCAAGGTTTCTTTTGAAAGTGCTATATCGTTTCATGATCACCTTTGATTAAACCCATTTAGGGCGTCCACAACGATTCCTAAATGGATAGCTTTCGTGGAAATTAATTGATCACAAAGACGAGAGAATGAACAATACGCTAGCGTGTCCCAACTCGCTAGTCTCGCACGGACCCCCGTGTTCCCCTCTCTTAGTTCAGCACTTCAGCTGCTTTTGTGTTTTTTTTTTATCATTTCCAACATTCAGGTCAAGTGGCGATTTGATCACATCAATGCAGTACCACATTTAGTTGACGGAGATTTGTCTACTGAGGTATATTTGTGGCACCGACCATGATACAGGACGAGCTAAAGATTATGAAGTCCAATGCATGAATTTTGATGACAATAATGGTTCTAGTGGAATTATAAAACAAGAAATTTGGGATATGAAAGCACCTTAGCTTTAAATAAAAAATTTGTGGAGTCTAAAGAAGGGTTGAAAAGAATTTTTTTTTTGTTCATTGTCCTGTAATTTATTCAAAGAATCACTTCATAAAAACAATGTAAAATGATCACTTATATGTACCAGGCTAGAGGTGTATTCACTTATCTAAAAAACAATATAAAAAGACGTGCAGAAACTACGGTTGGCAAGATGATACACTTTCTTTATTCCACATTGTACGAGTTTTGGCTAGATACAATTATTTTTGTTATATATTTAATTTTTTTGTTACATGACTACTTGTATATCTAAATGCATAGCAAAAGCTACGTATTTGACAAGTACACAAGAAATATAATTTAAAATAGAGGGAACATTGGAAAATAAACTTGATGATAAGTAAACTTGGTGATAATAAGGGGGTATATTCTTTGTTGGCAGGTGTACGATTCCTTAGCCCCAGCCAGGATCGCTGGAGCCCGGCGGTGGGTGTCAGGAAGAGCGGGCCGCGCCCACGCGCAGCGCCTCGATCTGCGGTTGGGCCCCATCTCATGTGCCGTGGCCGGGCGGAGGAGGCTGGACCGCTGGCGTCGGCGGTTCACGCCGCTCACGATCGCGAGGTCACGCGCCAACCGCAGGCGGGAGAGACGACACGACATGACGGTCAGGTCACGGGAGAGAACACAGAAACCTGGACACGTGACGCATGTGGCAGGCTGAACCTGAGCGTCTCCGTGACGGACCACGGACGAGAAGACACGTCTCCGTGACGGACCAACGCGCTGCCATGGCCAGGGAGCAGGCCCAGGACAGGATTAAACGCCTGGCCGGTATCCGGCGTCCGGGTCCAGGACTGTCCGTCCTCGTGTGCGGTGTGCCGGAAAGGAAAAGAAAACAGAATCTATCTCTTTGATTTATATACTCATCCCTATGTTTTCCCGAAATTTGTTGATTTGCATCTTCTATCCGGAAAACTGGTTTCAACCACTTTCAACAACTTTCATAAAACGGTTCAGATTTGCCCTCATATGGTTCTGAATGCATTATGTCCAAATACAGTTATTTTGTAGAATTTTACATCATCATAGTTTGATTTTATCTTTATTTATAACTAGCGTGGCACTATATGTAGGATGGCTAACTTACTGTGGCTCCACATCTACCAAGATTGTTTTCAAAATCACATACAGAGCAAATTCAGATGGACTCAAAAGTTGAAGGAGGTCAGATGTGAAAAGGGATTTTATTTTTAGCCAGTGAGGAAGATGATCATGGCCTCGTTGCCATTTCCTTCGCGCGTGTGCTAAACAATTCTCACTAGCAGGCCGTCATTGAGCAGCTTGGGCTGTTACGTTACATGCGGCCGTTTTGGGCCGAGGATGGACGTTGGGCCTGAATGGCGCCTCACGGTCCAGTCAGTGTCCTTCACTTTCTCATCAGTTCCTCTGCCAAATAAAAATGACTACACTCACACGCACAATCGACTCTAGAGACAAACTAGAAATGGCCGCGGCGTTGCCGCTTATGGCCAGTGGTTAGCTATGCGTCGTATGTGTATCTATGTGTTTTTATATTTTGTTTCTACGGCGTATATTTTAAGTGTATTTGTTTTGCTTGTTTATATGCGTGACATGATATACCTATATATGCGAGTGTACGGAAATGTCATATATGTAGTGAAGTATTTTGCTTCGTATATGCATGTTATCGATTTTTTTGGATTATTTGTACCATGAGTTAGCATTAAATTAAAGAATTAGAAAACAAAGATTTGAATTATTTTGCCGAGTATATGTATATGCATATTGATTTGTTATATTTAAGTATTTCTACTACGGTTACCGTTAAATAAAAGAATTATGAAATAACGATTACGTAGTTTATGAATTTTTATTATGGTGGAGGAGATATTTTAGTTCATATGTGATATTAATAATAAATTAATCCAACATATAAATTATGAATCTATAACTGTATTAAATAAAATACACTAAATCATATAACATTTTTTGTTTAGTGCATAGACGTAGTGATGAAGAACTCAACAAAACTGGTTTGGCATTTTTTTTTATTTTTCTATGATTTTATACAAATTTTAAAAGATCTCTGATTTAAATAGAAAAAGAGAAAAACGTAGAAAATGAAAATGGGGTTCGCGGGTCATTTTCGGCCTATTCTAGGCCAGGGGCGCAAAGCATGGCCCAAGCGGAAGACAGGCCGGCCCATGAAGCTGGTGCTAGGCCGGCCCATAGAATGGCCTCGATGGCAGGTTCTATTTGGCAAAAGTTGATGGCTTTTTTTGAAAGAAAATATGAGAGAGGAGTCTGGACAGCGGGTTCTATTTTGTCAGAGTTTGAGGGCCTTTTTCCAAAATGACCGGTGAACGCCAGATTTGAGCCGTCTGTCCGGCCAATCGGACAGCCGAGGGCAGCCGACGACATGGCCACGCTGGCTGGCCCTCTTTTGGTGCAGCTTTCGTATGGTAAAGATGAGTGAAGTGCTAGATGTAAACAAGATACTCTCAGAGAGAAACGAGAATGCAATTGTTCATTGATTCATAGTTATACATACGTATATACATGTGAAAGAATACCTAGTTGATGGACTGATTCATAACAAAGTCAGTTGATGGACTGATTCATAACAAAGTCGTTCTTGTTTACACTTACTAGTTACGGCCTGTTTAGATCTCATAAACTAATAATTAGTTGACTAATGTTTAGTTCATGAACAGATAAACTAGTGAAGAGACTAACAACTAAATCAAGACTTAACAAGTTGTCAGTTCATTAGTCCATAAAACTAAATTATTAAGACTAGTAATTTTACTAGTTAGCTCATCACTAGTCCTAATTTATCCGAAAATTAGTCTTAGTACTTGTGAGTCTGTTTACCTATGGCAATGCATGGCAATTGGCAAGTTGCAATGTCGATTGGATGCCGACTCTACTTGTGCCATGCCATAGGATTATAGGAGTACAGGACAGGAAGGAGCACGGTGAGGTAGGCACGTAGCCCGCTTTGGAACGGACGCAACGAATCGTAACGGGCTCGGTGGTTGCTACTGTACGTGGTCGCGTGCATGAGAAGGCGTGCCACAAGGTTAACATCGCAGTCCCATCACGGATAGGCGGGTAGCCTAGGCCGGTCCCCAACAATTGACCACACCGGAGCTCGACTCACACAATACCTACGGACTAATTTATTGAGTAAATATATTCATTTTTTTGTAAAAAGTGGTAGGAAATATAGTATTGAATATTTTGTCCACTAAATGGTCTCAAACAATAAAAAAATATTTCAATTATAAAGTTTAAATCTTGTCAAACACTATAACTTTGGTATTAGGTAGACTGTTGGTAAATTTAATCTCCAAATATGAGCACGTAAAATAAATACCTAAGACTCTAAATAACTTGAAACAAAACCTAACTACTACAGACTTGTAGACTAGGTCGACTACTACACATTTGGTATTCATCAGCTGACCATTCAAGGTCTTTTTGAAATTCTAAATTTTGATTTTTTTTAAAAATACACATACTTAGATCTCTAAAGAATTTTAATTAATTAAAAACTTTTCAACTATAAAGTTGTAGATTGAATCGAAGGCTACAACTTTAGTATAGACAATGTCAGCATCCTAGGTAGTTTGAAGACTATGAATCTGGCAACTTAAAATGAACTTTTGGGACTCACAACTTTAATTTTTGGTATAAAGTTTGTCTTCATCTAACTTCATATGAAAAGGCTTAATTATTTTTTTATGCAACTATTTTTTAGATATGGGTCACTCAAAAGTGTTGTTTGATTTGTAGAGCTGAATAGAATGCCCGCCACAGAGGGAGGACATCTTAAGACGACCGTCTCTATAAATAGTTATGTTTTTAATATCTAGCTAAGCTCTTAGGTTGTTATATCCTCTAGCTAGAGATAAGCCATTTAGTAGTTTTGCTATTAGTAGAAAAAATATGGAACTTTGGCGTAACCTAATAAGCATTACTAACTTATCATAAGCTTTACTCCTTGAACAAGCATAGATATGGAAAGTCCAAAACTAATTGACTAGTTGAACAAGCATAGATGTTTAAATCATTACAATAATGCACAAGCAAAGGATGAGATTGCAATGGAGTATAGAAGAAACTTGCGAGATTTCTCTACCATGGTGTCCGCCACTTGGATCGAGTTAGTGCTGCTTGGGAAAGAAAAGAACCATATGGGGATTTCAGCATCTCATAGCTGCTTACTTGCCATGCATAGCCGCCTCCACCAGTCCACAGTTTATATCAGCCTTCATCGGGGAGGGTGAGTTTGCCAAGCGAGCTGCGATTTTTCCCTGCTATACAAACAATGAGCCTTGATAAGTGAGATGAGGTGAGGCGAGGGTCTCACCAAGGAAGGAAGCAAACGTAATTGTTGTACATGATGTTAATAATGGACCCAAAACAAGTACCATAACAACATTAGGTATATGAGTAGACTCATTGTAGCATCAAGTTCTATAAACACCTCTCAAGTTATGTTAATACAAACTATTATGCTATCCCTAGAGGAGATGTCGAAGGCAGGGAATTATGGTTCCTCTACTGTGCTAATATGATGTTAGTGGTGTTTGAGGGTCAAATATCGATGCTAAGTTGAGGTAGGGATAAATTACAACGGTAGGTTTAGCATTGTGCTCGTCTTTTTTAACAAAGTGCTCATCATATATATGATAGGGCCAACATTGTATCGTGATAGCTTTGCTACTGTCTACAGCTACCTCTTCATTGGTTCACATGTGGAGGGTCTCGCCGACCTCAAACTAGAAGCAGAGCCTCAATGGAAGGCAACAAATTTGAGAAAAAAGAAGGACTATAGTTGTTGGATTATTTGTAAATCTTGCTTGCCTTGATCTAGAAGCAGTGCTTCAGGGGTGACTAGCAGTTTCACTAGAGACGGGGTGAGAAGTGAGTTAGCTTTGTAAAGCCATGATGATGATTGTCTCCAAATGTGTCATCTCCTCTCCCTCGGGGTATCCTAGGGCTAGCCCTAGTAAGGGTGGAAACTGAGCCAAAACGACACCACCATTCAATTGCCAGCATAAGTAAGAAACCACACAAAGCCAGCCATTTCACTATTGCACACAAACCAACCCAAAACCACTCAACAATTTCCACCAAACCAATCAAATGGGTTCCTGCTACCACTGGTGATATAGTAATAGGGAGGTAAGAAGCTGGGAGGAAAGCTACTCTAGGTGATAATATGAATTCAAAATTTTGCAGTTTGTTTCTTCTTTTCGAATGCCACTAGCTATTTTATTACCTTTTCTTTTTATTTTTCATATGACTAGCATATATAACCATATTTTGTAATGGGACAAACAACTTGTTAATGGTGCTCGTGCCATTGATAACGAGCTACCTGTTTTTGTTGAATTTTATTGTAGCACCATATCGTCTTATATTTCTTTTATTAATGCAAATAATATATGATTCATTCATGCATAAAGATTTATTATAATACTACATCGCCACAACATTCATGTTGCAAATTAATGAGAAAGATTTACATATGATACGTCAAACTATATCAAATTGGACAAATATATTGACAATACCACATAGTCACCTCTTTCCAAATTATATTACATAGTTAAATATTTCTTGTAATGAATTCAGGATAATAACTTCCTCAAACTTTAACTAGGAGTACACAAAAAATATTCAGATCTATAGGGTATCTTAAGCTCCGTTCCAGCTTTACGATCTAGAAACGATATGTGTGCTTTCTAAACTAAATAATTAAGGTCCTATGAATATTTATATTCAATATAAACTTTAAATAAACTATTCATGTAAATTCTCTAGAGTGTATATAACTTCGACCTCTAGATCCATGATTCCTAGGAGCTAAAAATATCTAGCTCCAAGGAATAAACAAATTTCCTATAGTTTGAGCTTAACCAAAAGGGTCACACAATACCAAATAATTTGATGTGTATATGATGGTGAAATTTTTCTATAAACATGGACATAGTTAAAGAATTTTGACTTAGGATAAAACTAAAACATACTACAATTTACAGTAAATGATAGAGTATAATAATACATATTCTTAAAATGCATCTAGTTCTATAGTGAATTAATTATAGTGTTGCATAGACACATTCTACCTTGTATTGAATTTAATGAAAAACATATATGAGGCATACTGGTAAAAAAATTTTAGAACCAAATCCAATTCTACAATGAACTGATGGTAGGACTACCAAACCGTATCTTGTGATGAATTAGTGAAAAGAATCATATATGATATGCAAAATAGATGAAATTTCTAAAATAGCATCCAATGCCAAAAAATGATTTAATGATAGTACTAAATGTAACACCATGGTGTTAAGCATGCATTATCTTGCATATCATGAGCATAATCATCTCTTTGCATAGTCATTGTTTACATGAAATGATAAAATGAGAAATGTGCTTGCTTTGGTTTGAACTAGAGCTATGTGATAGGTTGCTTGTTTGGGGTTGAGTGTTAAATGAAGTTTGTAGAGAAAATTATTTGGAGCAAAACTTATTTTTGGGTCATTTCATGAAAAGGCTTGGAAGTGGGTCAAAAATGTCAAAACAGTTTATAAAAATGTTTTTCTTTTAATTTTAAATGGATTTTAAATCCCCATTTTTGAATTTCAAATTCTAGGCAGAATTAGGCTTTGATGTTTAAAAGTGAAATGTTCTACTCATTGAGAGCAACATTTCATCTTTTACAAGTTTCTTCAAATTCGGATTATTTTAGAAAATATAGAGTAAATCAAGTTCTGCACGAATCTTAGCGTAGTGGGACCCACCTGTCAGTCTCTTCTTCTTCTCTCGCATTTTATTCCAGTTCGTACAGATTATCGACCGCCTTAATATGCTGATATTTATTTCAGAGAGATCATTCGTTTGTATGGAACTCCCAAAACAATTGTATCTGATCGAGGGTCTTAGTTTACTGCTCATTTTTGGGATCACTTGCAGAAGGATTTGGGGACAAAGCTGAATCATAGTACAGCTTATCATCCTCAAACTTCAGGTCAGACAGAAAGAGTGAATCAAGTTCTTGAAGATCTCTTGAGGGCTTGTGTTTTATCATCCAAGGGTTCATGGGAGAAATGGTTACCTTTGGCAGAATTCTCTTATAACAATAGTTACCAAGAGAGTATACAGATGGCTCCTTTTGAGACACTGTATGGCCAAAAGTGTAGAACGCCTGTGAATTGGGTAGGACCTGGAGAAAAAAGATATTATGGTATTGACTTTGTTAAAGAAGCTGAAGAGCAGGTTCGAACAATTCAACAACATATAGCAGCTGCACAATCTTGTCAGAAGAGTTATGCTAACAAGAGAAGAAGACCTCTAGTTTTTAATGTTGGTGATTATGTGTATCTGAAGGTCTCTCCTATGAAGAAAGTACAACGTTTTGGTGTTAAAAGAAAATTGGCACCTCGTTATGTCGGTCCATATCAGATAGTAGAAAGAAAAGGAGTGTGGGCCTATAAGCTCAAACTTCCTGAAGAGATGAATGCAGTGTTTCTTGTTTTCCATGTATCCCAACTCAAGAAATGTCTATGTGTTCCAACCGAAGAAGCCGTTAAAATAAAAGACATTAAGCTAAGTTCAGATTTGAATTACGAAGAGAAACCTATGAGGCTCCTGGATGTCAAAGACAGAGTGACCAGAAATCCTGTGGTCAGGCAATACAAGGTTTCTTGGAGCAATCAAGACGATAGCGATGCCATTTGGGAAACCGAGGACTATTTAAAAGAAGTATATCCCGATTTGCATAAAGAATGGTTAGTCTACTCAAATCTCGGGATGAGATTTCTTTAAGGGGGGAAGGGCTATAACACCATGGTGTTAAGCATGCATTATCTTGCATATCATGAGCATAATCATCTCTTTGCATAGTCATTGTTTACATGAAATGATAAAATGAGAAATGTGCTTGCTTTGGTTTGAACTAGAGCTATATGATAGGTTGCTTGTTTGGGGTTGAGTGTTAAATAAAGTTTGTAGAGAAAATTATTTGGAGCAAAACTTATTTTTGGGTCATTTCATGAAAAGGCTTGGAAGTGGGTCAAAAATGTCAAAAACAGTTTATAAAAATGTTTTTCTTTTAATTTTAAATGGATTTTAAATCCCAATTTTTGAATTTCAAATTCTAGGCAGAATTAGGCTTTGATGTTTAAAAGTGAAACGTTCTACTCATTGAGAGCAACATTTCATCTTTTACAAGTTTCTTCAAATTCGGATTATTTTGGAAAATATAGAGTAAATCAAGTTCTGCACGAATCTTGATGCAGTGGGACCCACCTGCCAGTCTCTTCTTCTTCCCTCTCTTCTTCTTCCTCGCGATGGTGTCGCGGCTGACACCGGCCATGCGGCGACCGTACGCCGAGGCGCTGCCGCTGCTCGCTGTTTGGCCCCCGCACGCACGCGCCGCACATGCCCGCGCTCGCCCGACCCCACTGCCGCCCACGCTCCCCTCCACTCGGCCCCACTCCGCTCGCATGCGTGCCACGCGCGCGTTGATGCCCGACGCCGTGGTCTGCCTATCCGAGCTCGAGCGCCGGCTTCAAGGCGACTAGACCGCGTCACTCTCTCGCTCACTCTCTTCCCCATCTCCAGACGCTCCCTCTCGCCTCATTTCCCTTCGCCAAAACTAGAGCACGCTCGGAGCCCGCCATTGCCGCCGCCCCGAAGCTCGCATCACCACCGCGCCTCATAGCCCTGTCACATTCTTCCCAGAGCTCGCCAACAGCTCCGCCTTAACGTGAGACGCGTCTTGCGCACGCTCACTGCCCCCGAGGACCAAGGTAGAGACCGAATCGACCGTTTCCCCCTCCGCCGGCCATGGCCGCCTCGACCGCCGCTCGGTCCGCCATGACCAGCAACCCCTTTCTCCCTCCTTTAGCTCGAGCATCGTGGTTGCCTGCATGAGTAGAATAGGTTGGTGTAGTTTATGGGATCGATTAGGGTTAGGGTTCGTCGGATTTTGGTTGACCGCCGTCGCGGGTCGCGCCGCTGCTCATCGGCCGCTCACACGGAGCTCACTCCGGTGGACCTTTGCCTTCATGTGCTAGTGCAATCGAGTCGCCCCGACTTCAATTAGGTCGCAGGATGGTTCTTGGGCCTTGATTTGGCCGGAGTTGGCCAGCAGCCGTCGAACCACCGACTTGCACGCCGCCGCTCGTCGGCATGCATCACCGTCGTTGTTCCGGCCAGCATCTCTTCACGTTTTCTGGTTAATCCGAGTCACCTTGGCCTGCTGTACCCGGTAGGCTAGTCCTTGCGACCCGCCGTGGCCCGTGGTGGCCGGCGCACCGCCGACCCTCGCCGCCATCCGCCGTCGCGTGTGGCTGTCGGTCAAAATCGTGCTAATAGCCGTCATTTGGTACACTGTTGGGTTCATGACGTTGAGTTGAGTCAAATGGTGACCGTAGTTTGGCCGGAGACCTCGCCGCCGGCAAGATTGCCAACCGCCGACGACCTTTCCCCTCGGCGTGGATCACGGGCAGAATATGTTAATCTTTCTCGGACTTAAGTGCAAAGTGGCCAGACTCAAAGAGTTTTAAAATAGGGCTCGGTTGATTTCAGAAAAATCCAGGGCTCCCGGTGCAAAACGGTTTTCTTTTTCGTTTTAAAGAATTTGTTTCCAGATTTTGCATAAAACCTTTGAAAAATCATAACTTCCTCATTTTTAGTCCAAATGAGATGGTTCAACTTGCAGTATTTTTCTTATGAGAAGATCTATGCATGAAAAATATGAAATGTGAAATTTGTGATACTTTTCTGTATAGATTTATTTATCCCTATTAATTGCTTTTATCATGGAAAATGCATAAGTAATTCTCTGTTGCTCAGAAAAAATATAAAACCAAGTTTGTTAGTCTTTTTATATTATGCTCTATCTGTGAAAAATGTTGTGAGGCTATGTCATGTGTAAATTTTATTCTGTCTATTTATGGTGCCTATTTCAAGTTGATAGTAAATAATTCATAATAAATAATATATAAGTGATTTGTGCATGAAACTCTTTGGAGGATGTTTTTATATCAATCTAAAGCTAAGAGTAGTCTGAGATCTGTTGTTTGACATCTTTCTATATACGAAGTATTTTATGCCCATTGAATTGTGCTGCCTTGGCATTTTTGTGCAGGATAAAATACTTACTGTTTTGATCTAAAATTTTTATGGTAGTCTACATTAGGCATGCTTAAGCTCCTGTAATTTTCACAGAATTTTCTGAATAGTATAAAGTCATGTTACAGTACTCCCCTGATTTCTTTTAAATAATTAATAATGCTTTAAGTTATTATTTCATGTGTGTAATAATGCTTTTTCTGACGTTTGTGATGTGTATAATCTGTTGTTAGTTGTGGTTCAGTAGAGGGTAGTGTGTAAAACAGTGGTCATTTATAATTGCTTTTAAATGTATAAGTAAATTGTAATGCGATGCATGTTTACGATTTTATTATAGAAGAGAATGCAGATGACATGTGCTTATCTTATATGTTTTAAAATTATGTCATTTATCTTCAACTGAGCATTCATTCACCATCAGCATGTACCTTTGTATTACTATGTATTCATGGTATTCATATACACTCTGCATCATACAGGATCGTCAGAGCTCGAAACGGTAGTTTCCGGAGCACCCGCCGAGGAAGGCCAGCAGGAAGCCTTGGTACAAGGGATAGCAGTAGAAGAGGATCCTAAGGTTGATCTTCCTGAGTGTCCCGACCATCAGCCAAGCTCTTTCCTGAAAGGCAAGCCCCGGAGCATTCTCCCTGTGGTTTGCAAAATATCTAACTTGAGTCCTTTACTTGTTTGATGCATTAAGTTATAGGCGTTGTTTTATACCATTGCTGCATTACTTATATTCCTTGCCACTATTATACTTCAACCCTGTTAGGTTTAGGTGCGATTTCTGCTTAGCCCTGCTTTAACTAGATCGGTAGAAGTCGGGTGATTTCCTGTCATCCACGAGTTATAGGTGGTTACTCGGAATGGTTGAATACATTGTTATCTGGGATAACCATGTGGAGATAATAAATCAAGACCGGGCGGGATTGGTGTTGGGACTGAACTGGAGGTTCGGTGAGGTTATCCCGTCTGTGTCGAACTAGGACCCCGTCTGTTGTACGTCCTCAAGTCATATTGAATTTATGCCTCACATTTAGCTGGAAGGATAAGTCGTTCCGACCGTGAAGCCTGAGTTTGATTTGGACAGGGAGTCGACCTGCTGTACGCATCATATTGGAGAAGATGGGAGACCACGGGTTACACGGAGAGTAAGTCCAAGGTCAAGGTCGCCCTGAATAAGGCAGCCAGGCGGTTCCTGGATACGATGGTACCTGTTGATCCCGCGACATATCCGAATTGAATTTTCGGTGACCTGTAGCTCACCTTAGCGGGTGAGTGTGGTTTGTGTGAGGAATACCCCACCAGCTGGTTAGTAATCGATTATAATCGCCATCGTTCCTGGATAGTGAACACTTGACTTGAGCAGCGGCATCGTAGTAATAACTTGAATAAAGAGATGTGATGGTTGAGCCGTGATGTTGAAAGGCACTCAACCGAAATTGGTTACTATTCTTGTTGAATAATTATGACCATGCTTGTTTAGCACAGGTGCTAATTTAGTATAGTAAGGTTAATCAATTAAAATACAATGCTAGAAGGTTATGACCATGCTTGTTTAGCACAGGTGCTAATTTTCGGTGATCTGTAGCAACTGATGAGTCAGCTATCCTACTTATATAGCCTTGCATACTCCTTGGAGTCAATTTATTTTTAGTTTATGACGGGTAAGTCTAGCTGAGTATATTCTCGTACTCAGGGTTTTATTTTCCCCTGTTGTTGCAGATGGTGAGATGTTTTATGGCTATTGCCAGCACTGCTTCTATCCCGCGTTGGGTGATGACTAGACCTTGGACATGGTCACTCCACTCTACCTTATGCTTTTGCTGGATATTGACTGAGGACCTGGCACTGTATTTGAACTAAGTGTGTGTGTGGATTTGAACTAAATTGCTTCCGCTTTATTTTGAATTTGAACTTGAGTTGTAATAACTTATTTCAAACTCTGATGTGTTAAACTATGTGCGAACTATGTATGTTGTGAATGGTGACGGCTAAACTTATTACGATCTTGGCTATGTTGAAAAGTTTGAAATCCTTCGAGATTTCGGTATGACTACTGGGTTTATTAGGTCTCAATCATGTAAGTCTGCTATCTAATGGTGAATTACGTGCTTGTGCTCTAATAAATTGGTCGGTTCTGTCACAGCTGGCATCGGAGCAAGGTTTAGCATTACTATTCATAAGTATTTAAAATAAAAGAGTTTTTGTTTGCGAAAAGTATTTACAAAATGTATAGCTATACATAGGTGTTCAAATCTATGGTTTTAAAAATTTAGAGTGTGCCAGTGGTCATATCCTTTATGCCCAATAGGAATTCAGGTGGCTTAATTAAGTACTAACTTGGGGAATTGCATCATATTTTCTGTTTTGTCGTTGCCTATACAATGACGGAGTCATATGGGTGCCATTCACTTGAGTGGTAATGTATGGATCAAATTGCCTCTATGCCCTGGTAAGTGTGAGTTGTGAGAGCATGATTGGATACAATGCTAGTCTAGGGGAGTGCTTATTGATGCTGAATTATTCACATGTTGCACACATGTTTATATGAAGGTATCCCATGTTGGGACCGTCTTCTGGTGGTGTCGTCTTCTGCATGACTTGTTGGGGTAGTAAGTAATCGGTGTTTTCACCTTGTTCGGAAGGTGCGTGAATTTTTACATCGAATTGCATTCATATGGGATATAGGCTGAAATGAATTTTTTACAGGTACACTAACCGCATGAACGGTAGAACGAAGTAGTTACGTATAAATGAGAGAACGATGTATGCCATCGTATAGCGCGTTAGATTATCAGTTCATGAGGACGCATGTAACGTGCATGCATCATGGTTAAAATTGCTCATTCATACATTCATGGTTCCTTCCCTTATAAATAAATTGTCTCATTTCTTTAAAATTATAAACTCATGGGATATACAACTTTTGGACAGATGCCGAGAACCAAGCAGACTGCTCGCAAGTCCACTGGAGGAGGAGTGCCCCGTGGTCCTTTGGTTGTCCGTGAGTCGGTGCCAAGGGAGGTGGACACTTTTTTTGAGGAGCACGCCACGCCTAGCCTTCTTTGGAGGATTCTCTCCAGCGCTGGGTACACGGTGGGCATGGAGCCTCACTACTACTGGGACAAGGATGACTTGGTGAACTATGGAGAGGCAAGGGTGGAGGTAGTTGTCCCACCTTTGGATGGTGACCCCCACTGGGTTGGGTGGCGCTGTTTTGGTGCGGGCAGGACTGCCAAGACGGGTGCCACATTTGCAGCCTTTGACGTGGTGGAACACCTGATGGAGGAGATCCCACACCAGCTTGCCTAGGCTTTTCCTGGTGTGTTTCCCTTTGCTAACCGCCTTTCTAGGTGGCCACATGCTGAGGAAAAACCATTGGAGGCAGGTCCTAAGGAGGCGCAGGGCAGCGACACGTCTGCCATGAGTGTTATGTTTGCAGTGATGAGGGCCTATGTCAACATGGAGACTAAGGCAGTTCGTCTGAGTGAGGAGTTCAAGGAGGCTCGAGCTGATGCATGCAAGGAGAAGCGTGAGTTGGCACGTGAGCTTCAGCGCTCATGAGAGGAGGTAGCCCGTGTGTCTCAGCATCGAGACAAGGTTGTTCAGGAGAGCCAGAAGATGGCTCAGGCTAGGGATGAAGCCTGGTCTGAGTTTCGTCGTCTTAGCATCTATCAGCAGCAGGTGCTAGAGGAAGTGGAGGGTGTTCGTGCTTACAATGCTAGTCTTCATGAGGAGGTGCACAGGAAGCAGGAAGAGATCCGTCAGCTGAGAGCAGCCTTAGCAATAGCTAGGAAGGCTTTGGATGGTGCTTCTAGTGAGGGTAGCAACAATGGAGAGTAGCCTTGTTGATGATCGCTAGTCTCTAGTTGTTCTTTTGTGTTCCTGTTAGGTGGTTATGTAACCCTTTTGCATATTATTGAGACTTTGATGTAATGTTGGAATATGGTGTTTGATGTGGCGATATCCGTACACCTTTAAAATTCCAGTGTATGTATGCTGGCAAAATGTGAATGTTGTAAGACGTTTTGCGATGGTTCAAAGTAATATTATTAGTGATGTTGTGATGTGAAAATTAGAATTATTGTGCCTCTATTTATTGTGCGAATTTATTCCCCTCGATAAATTTAGTTTGGCATGATTTTTACATTCACCTCTCATTATGACAACATTCACCTAATAAATATTTATTGCTGAAATATGCAGATGCCGGTTACCCATAGTGGTTCGGGTGGTAATGGTAGTGGTGGTGCTGAAGAGGGTGCTGATAATACTGCACGTGGTGTACCACCCCCACCTCTGACCAATGCTGAGCAGCTGTTTGCTCAATTCTTGGGCAGCCAGCGCAACGTGGAGCAGCTTCTTCGTGAAAGTTTGGCCCATGATGTTCGTCAGGGTCCTCAGCAAAACCAATATAGCAGCTTCAAGGATTTTCAGGACACTAAACCTCCTGTATTTAAAGATGCTCCTGAGCCGCTTGAAGCAGATGAATGGCTCAACACCATGGAAGATAAATTTTGTCTCCTAAGGTTAACAGAAGAACTGAAAGCGGAGTATGCAGCCAATCAACTTGAGGGACAAGCGGGGATGTGGTGGAAGCAACATCGCACCACCTTTCAGCAGGGTGTTCCTATTACTTGGGACCACTTTGTACGGCTTTTCGGAGAAATTTCATTCCTCCTAGTTTGATGGCTATGAAAAAGACTGAGTTTCTGTCACTCACTATGGGAACTCATAATGTGAAAGAGTATCTGCACGCCTTCAATACCTTGAGTCGGTATGCTCCTGAGTTTGTTAACACTGATGAGAACAGGATAGCTAGTTTCAAGAGAGGCTTGAGTTCCAAGTTGATGAAAACCATGAGCACTTCTACCCGTGTTACATTCAATGATTTCTTGAATGATTGTATTATGCAAGAAAACAGTAACAACGTTCATGCTGCCACCAAGAATTGCAAGAGAGCCCATGATGGAGGTGGTTCTTCTCAGGCAAGAGCCCCAACTGCTTTTTGTATGCCGTATTGTCCACCTATGTCTGGGGCGAGGTTCAGGCCCCGCAACAGAAAAGACATAACCCTTATCTAGCTCAGAATCCGCAGAAGCATCACAGAGCATTCAAAGTTCCTGCTCCATAGGGAAAAGCAGGACAGAGCAGCTTGACCAGTGCTAACAAGACGCCTGTTAATGGACCTTGCTACAACTGCAACCAGACAGGGCGCTTTGCTCGTTATTGCCCTTTTCCCAAGAAGCAGCAGGCCCCATACCAAGCTCGTGTGCACAACACCACTATTGAGGAGATTCTTGCTGGTGAACCAGTGACTGCGGGTATGTTTTCTGTGAATCAAATCTATGTCGCTATTTTGTTTGATTCTAGATCATCGTATTCTTTCATGAGTCAAGCATTTGCACAGAAGCATAACCAAAAGATACTTGAATTGAGCATTGAATTCAAGGTTAGTTTAGCTGGGGCTGATTTAACTACTAAGCAGATAGTTCAAGGTGCAACCTTAGATCTGGACAAGTGGAGGTTTCGGTTGAACTTGATAGTTCTACCTGGCTTAGGTGTGGACGTGATAGTGGGGATGAGTTGATGAAATTCCGGGGTGCTGTGATCGATACAGGTAATAGGATGCTATCTATCAGAAATCCTCTTGGGGAGG
The DNA here is from genome assembly GCA_023333625.1 of Bothriochloa decipiens. Taxonomy (NCBI): domain Eukaryota; kingdom Viridiplantae; phylum Streptophyta; class Magnoliopsida; order Poales; family Poaceae; genus Bothriochloa; species Bothriochloa decipiens. Next base: position 10,276,457 of record CM041634.1, on the reverse strand, counting down.
GTACCTTTCAAGTGCCGTTACCCCAAAAGTTTAAGCTGGAGAGCGTATCCTATTCTACTCGTGTGACCCCTCTTCCTGAAATTCCTGTCGTGTATGAGTTTTTGGATGTTTTCCTGAAGAGCTTTCGGGTCTTCCACCAGATAGGGATGTTGAGTTTCGCATTGAGTTATTACCGGGCACCGCCCCAATTTCTAGGAGGCCATATCGAATGCCGCCAGATGAATTGGCAGAGCTTAAAATTTAGTTGAAAGAATTGTTGGATAAGGGCCTTATTCACCCTAGTGTATCGAAATGGGGTTGTCCTGCTATCTTTGTGAAGAAGGACAAATCTCTACGGATGTGCATGGATTATCGGCACTTAATGATGTGACCGTTAAGAACAAGTATCCGTTGTCCCGTATTGACATTCTATTTGACCAGTTATCCAAGGCGAGAGTGTTTTCCAAGATTGATCTTAGGTCTGGTTACCATCAGATCAAGATTAGATCAGAAGATGTGCCTAAGACCGCTTTTTCTACCAGATATGGATTGTATGAGTATCTTGTTATATCCTTTGGCTTAGCAAATGCTCCTGCATACTTCATGTATCTGATGAATTCGGTCTTTATGCCTGAGTTAGACAAGTTTGTGGTGGTGTTTATTGATGACATCTTGGTGTACTCAGAAAATGAAGAGGATCATGCCGAGCATCTGAGGATTGTTTTAGAAAGGCTTATGGAATATAAGTTGTATGCCAAGTTTAGCAAGTGTGAGTTTTGGCTCAAGAAAGTTCAATTCCTTGGCCATGTTCTATCTGATGAGGGAATCTCAGTAGATCCGAGCAAAGTACAAGAGGTTATGAATTGGGAAGCACCAACTTCTGTGCATGAAGTTCGAAGTTTTCTTGGTCTAGCCGGATATTATCGTCGTTTCATTTTGGATTTCTCGAAGATTGCCAAACCTATGACAAATCTGTTGCAGAAAGAGAAAAGTTCATTTGGATAGAAGAGTGCGAAACGGCTTTTCGTACATTGCGAGAATCGTTGACCACTGCTCCTGTTCTTGCGCAACCAGATTTAGGGACACCTTTTGATGTATATTGCGATGCATCTAAAATAGGCTTAGGATGTGTGCTTATGCAAGAAGGGAGAGTCATAGCTTATGCCTCACGCCAGTTGAAGAAGCATGAAGTGAATTATCCGACCCATGATTTGGAGCTTGCAGCTGTTGTGCATGCTCTAAAAATCTGAAGGCATTACTTGCTAGGTAATTTTTGCAAAGTCTACACTGACCACAACAGTCTGAAGTATTTCTTTACCCAACTCAAGTTGAACATGAGGCAACATCGATGGATGGAGTTTATAAAGGACTTCAATATGGAGATATTGTATCATCCAGGCAAGGCAAACGTAGTCGCAGATGCGTTGAGTCGAAAATCACATTGCCATGCTATTCAACCTTTGTTAGCAGATGGCTTTAATCTCGTGCAGCCTGTTGTTTTGCTTAGCATTCAAATTAGTTGTTCGCTTAAAAGCAAGATCATCGAAGGTCAGAAGACTGAAAAGGGTATAGGTCATATCAAGGAAAGGATGTTGAAACAGCCGCTCAAGCATTTCAGAGTAGATGAGAAGGGAATCTTATGGTTTGACTATCGTCTGGTCGTACCAAAAGATAGAGAACTCAGAAATTAAATTATGGATGAAGCTCACTTATCGAAGTTGTCAATTCATCCTGGAGGAAGTAAAATGTTTCATGATCTGAAGGCTCGCTATTGGTGGACCAAAATGAGAAAGGAGATTGCAGCTTATGTCGCACGGTGTGACATCTGTTGTCGCATAAAGGCTGTTCATTTGAAGCCAGCCAGAATGCTTCAACCGTTGCCGATTCCTGAATGGAAATGGGAAGATATCATTATGGATTTCATTACCGGACTTCCCACAACTCCAAAAGGGCATGACTCTATTTGGGTAATTGTTGATCGACTTACCAAGAGTGCGTATATTATTCCAGTTCGTACAGATTATCGACTGCCTCAATATGCTGATATTTATCTCAGGGAGATCATTCGTTTGCATGGAATTTCCAAAACAATTGTATCTGATCGAGGGTCTTAGTTTACTGCTCATTTCTGGGATCACTTGCAGAAGGATTTGGGGACAAAGCTGAATCGTAGTACAACTTATCATCCTCAAACTTCAGGTCAGACAGAAAGAGTGAATCAAGTTCTTGAAGATCTCTTGAGGGCTTGTGTTTTATCATCCAAGGGTTCATGGGAGAAATGGTTACCTTTGGCAGAATTCTCTTATAACAATAGTTACCAAGAGAATATACAGATGGCTCCTTTTGAGGCACTGTATGGCCGAAAGTGTAGAACGCCTGTGAATTAGGTAGGACCTGGAGAAAGAAGATATTATGGTATTGACTTTGTTAAAGAAGCTGAAGAGCAGGTTCGAATAATTCAACAACACATAGCAGCTGCGCAATCTTGTCAGAAGAGTTATGCTGACAAGAGAAGAAGACCTCTAGTTTTTAATGTTGGTGATTATGTCTATCTGAAGGTCTCTCCTATGAAGAAAGTGCAATATTTTTGTGTTAAAAGGAAATTGGCACCTCGTTATGTCGGTCCATATCAGATAGTAGAAAGAAAAGGATTGTGGGCCTATAAGCTCAAACTGCCTGAAGAGATGAGTGCAGTGTTTCCTGTTTTCTATGTATCCCAACTCAAGAAATATCTACGTGTTCCAACCGAAGAAGCCATTAAAATCAAAGACATTAAGCTAAGTTTAGATTTAAATTATGAAGAGAAACCTATGAGGCTCCTGGATGTCAAAGACAGAGTGACCAGAAATCGTGTGGTCAGGCAATACAAGGTTTCTTGGAGCAATCATGACGATAGCGATGCCACTTGGGAAACCGAGGACTATTTAAAAGAAGTATATCCCGATTTGCATAAAGAATGGTTAGTCTACTCAAATCTCAGGATGAGATTTCTTTAAGGGGGAAGGGCTGTAACACCATGGTGTTAAGCATGCATTATCTTGCATATCATGAGCATAATCATCTCTTTGCATAGTCATTATTTACATGAAATGATAAAATGAGAAATGTGCTTGCTTTGGTTTGAACTAGAGCTATGTGATAGGTTGCTTGTTTGGGGTTGAGTGTTAAATGAAGTTTGTAGAGAAAATTATTTGGAGCAAAACTTATTTTTAGGTCATTTCATGAAAAGGCTTGGAAGTGGGTCCAAAATGTCAAAAACAGTTTATAAAAATGTTTTTCTTTTAATTTTAAATGGATTTTAAATCCCTATTTTTGAATTTTAAATTCTAAGCAGAATTAGGCTTTTATGTTTAAAAGTGAAATGTTCTACTCATTGAGAGCAACATTTCATCTTTTACAAGTTTCTTCAAATTCGAATTATTTTGGAAAATATAGAGTAAATCAAGTTCTGCATGAATCTTAGCGCAGTGGGACCCACCTGCCAGTCTCTTCTTCTTCCCTCTCTTCTTCTTCCACGCGACGGTGTCGCGGCTGACGCCGGCCACGCGGCGACCGTACGCCGGGGGCGCTGCCGCTGCTCGCTGTTTGGCCCCCGCACGCCCACGCTCGCCCGACCCCACTGCCGCCCACGCGCCCCTCCGCTCGGCCCTGCTCTGCTCACATGCGTGCCACGCACGCGTCGATGCCTGACGCCGTGGTCCGCCTGTCCGAGCTCGAGCGCCGACTTCAAGGCGACCAGACCGCGTCACTCTCTCCCTCACTCTCTTCCCCATTTCCAGACGCTCCCTCTCGCCTCATTTCCCTTCGCCAGAACTAGAGCGCGCTCGAAGCCCGCCATTACCGCCGCCCCGAAGCTCACATCGCCACCGCGCCTCATAGCCCTATCACATTCTTCGCAGAGCTCGCCAACAGCTCCACCTTGACGTGAGACGCGTCTTGCGCACGCTCACTGCCCCCGAGGACCCAGGTAGAGACCGAATCGACCATTTCCCCCTCCGCCGGCCATGGCCGCCTCGATCGCCGCGCGGTCCGCCATGACCAGCAACCCCTTTCTCCCTCCTTTAGCTCGAGCATCGTGGTTGCCTGCATGAGTAGAATAGGTTGGTGTAGTTTATGGGATCGATTAGGGTTAGGGTTCGTCGGATTTTGGTCGACCGCCGTCGCGGGTCGCACCGCTGCTCGTCGGCCGCTCGCACAGAGCTCACTCCAGTGGACCTTTTCCTTCATGTGCTAGTGCAATCGAGTCGCCCCGACTTCAATTAGGTCACAGGATGGTTCTTGGGCCTTGATTTGGCCGGAGTTGGCCGGCAGCCGTCGAACCACCGACATGCACGCCGCCGCTCACCGGCATGCATCACCATCGTCGTTCCGGCCAGCATCTCTTCACGTTTTTTGGTTAATCCGAGTCGCCTTGGCCTGCTGTACCCGGTAGGCTAGTCCTTGCGACCCGCAGTGGCCCGTGGTGGCCGGCGCACCGCCGACCCTCACCGCCGTCCGTCGTCGCGCGTGGCTGTCGGTTAAAATCACGCTAATAGCCGTCATTTGGTACACCGTTGGGTTCGCGATGTTGAGTTGAGTCGAATGGTGACCGTAGTTTGGCCGGAGACCTCGCCGCCGGCGAGATTGCCGACCGCTGGCGACCTTTCCCCTCGGCGTGGATCATGGGCATAATATGTTAATCTTTCCCGAACTTAAGTGCAAAGTGGCCAGACTCAAAGAGTTTTAAAATAGGGCTCGGTTGATTTCAGAAAAATCTAGGGCTCCTGGTGCAAAACGGTTTTCTTTTTTGTTTTAAAGAATCTGTTTCCAGATTTTGCATAAAACCTTTGAAAAATCATAACTTCCTCATTTTTAGTCCAAATGAGATGGTTCAACTTGCAATATTTTTATTATGAGAAGATCTATGCATGAAAAATATCAAATATGAAATTTGTGATACTTTTCTGTGTAGATTTATTTATCCCTATTAATTGCTTTTATCTTGGAAAATGCATAAGTAATTCTCTGTTGCTCAGAAAAATATGAAACTAAGTTTGTTAGTCTTTTTATATCATGCTCTATCTGTGAAAAATGTGTGAGGCTATGTCATGTGTAAATTTTGTTCAATCTATTTATGGTGCCTATTTCAAGTTGATAGTAAATAATTCATAATAAATAATATATAAGTGATTTGTACATGAAACTCTTTGGAGGATGTTTTTATGTCAATCTAAAGCTAAGAGTAGTCTGAGATCTGTTGTTTGACATCTTTCTATATACAAAGTATTTTATGCCCATTGAATTATGCTGCCTTGGTATTTTTATGTAGGATAAAGTACTTATTGTTTTGACCTAAAATTTTTATGGTAGTCTACATTAGGCATGCTTAAGCTCCTGTAATTTTTACATAATTTTCCAAATAGTTTAAATTCATGTTACAGTACTACCCTGATTTCTTGTAAATAATTAATAATGCTTTAAGTTATTATTTCATGTGTGTAATAATGCTTTTTCTGACATTTATGATGTGTATAATCTGTTGTTAGTTGTGGTTCAGTAGAGGGTAGTGTGTAAAATAGTGGTCGTTTATAATTACTTTTAAATGTATAAGTAAATTGTAATGCGATGCGTGTTTACGATTTTATTATAGAAGAGAATGCAGATGACATGTGCTTATCTTACATATTTTAAAATCATGTCATTTATCTTCAACTGACCATTCATTCACCATCAGCATGTACCTTTGTATTACTATGTATTCATGGTATTCATATGCACTCTGCATCATACAGGATCGTCAGAGCTCGAAACGGTAGTTTTCGGAGCACCAGCAGAGGAAGGCCAGCAGGAAGCCTTGGTACAAGGGATAGCAGTAGAAGAGGATCCCGAGGTTGATCTTCCCGAGTGTCCCGACCATCAGCCAAGCTCTTTCCTGAAAGGCAAGCCCCGGAGCATTCTCCCTGTGGTTTGCAAAATATCTAACTTGAGTCCTTTACTTGTTTGATGCATTAAGTTATAGGCGTTGTTTTATACCGTTACTGCATTACTTATATTTCTTGCCACTGTTATACTTCAACCCTGTTAGGTTTAGGTGCGATTATCTGCTTAGCCCTGCTTTAACTAGATCGGTAGAAGTCAGATGATTTCCTGTCATCCGCGAGTTATAGGTGGTTACTCGGAATGGTTGAATAAATTGTTATCTGGGATAACCATGTGGAGATAATAAATCAAGACCGGGCGGGATTGGTGTTGGGACTGAACTGGAGGTTCGATGAGGTTATCCCGTCTGTGTCGAACTAGGACCCCGTCCGTTGTACGTCCTCAAGTCATATTGAATTTATGCCTCACATTTAGCTGGAAGGATAAGTCGAGATTTCGGTATCACTACTGGGTTTATTAGGTCTCAATCATGTAAGTTTGCTATCTAATGGTGAATTACGTGCTTATGCTCTAATAAATTGGTCGGTTCTGTCACACTACAAAATCTCAAGTTTCTTGCAATGAATTAACAAAACACACATGTCCCATGTGTGATATGTAAGGCACTAGGAACCATATCTAGCTCTACGACACATCGATGATGTTAATGTATAACCATTGGTTTTTGTAATTGATTAATTTAACAAAAGAGGAATTTACCAAGATTAGAAAATCATGTGGTTTTTCATAAACCCCTGCAAGTCATTTGGTTACAGTAGTAACTTATATTTCATTTTTTTTCCAAACCACCACCGTAGATGAATTGACCATCTTTGGTAGTTGTATGGATGTTTCATTATCATCATGTCTATCCTTTCTCAAGAAACACTCATGGATCATATCGAGCTTGTTAAAGGGCTCAAGTTCTTTCAAAGGTGCAAGGATGTACGATTCTACCCAAATGAAGATTATGGTAGAGCTAATGTGTCTGATAAGAGATTTATTTTAGCATCATATTGACTAACACAGATAAGGACACTTGAAAATAAATTAAAAATGAATGTGTATGATTTTAACAAAAAACATGTTTATGGGATTATTATTATAAAAAATACATTGCTTGCGTATGGGATGGTATCAGATTTAAAAAAAATATATGGTATTTAAAACCACTCTTAAATTCTTGATAGACATCTAATTCAATATATAATTAATGACACCATTCAGCTGCATCTTTCTAAATATATTAATGAAAAAACTGAGGCACTACGATATCATTCAGTTGCATCCAATTCTACAGTAGATTAATGATAGTACTAGATAGTCATATCACTATGTAATGAATTAATGAAAATATATCTATGACACGTCACATGACGCGTCAAATAGTATATGACTTTATAAGTCATATCAGATTTTGTTATGGATTAATGACAATAGCACATAGCCGCATCCTTTCTTAATCAATTAGTATAAAACATACTGAAAAAAATATCCTAAAGCATCTAGTTCTATAGCAAATTAGTGATAGAAATCCACAGCCATATCTCTTGTACAATATGATACTAAAAAATGCAAAGGATATACAATGTTCTGTGTCTACTGATCCCTATAAATAGGTCTCAATGTCCTCGTCGAATACCATCCACCATGGAACGCAATAGCTACCCCACCAAGGATTCAAGGTTTAGGCAGAGTGGCAATGACATTTCCCCCTTGCACGAAGTGCTAAGGGGTAAAACAACCATGCCAACTCTTCCTAGCGGTGAATCAATAGGGCTTGAGCAAAAGAATGAGAAAGAGCTTATGCACATGTTTTTGACAACTCCAATAAGTGAGAGCGCACGCAAGAAGGTTTTGTCCGTAGAGCCCCAATCGATAGAATCTTTGCTCCAAGGAGACCCTATGGCTATTCTCCAAGCCCACCTTGACATTGCTGGAGAATTTGATCCTGGTCCAATCTTCCATGACCCTGCCTCGCATGTTTCCAAGGTTTTGTCCCTACCATTTTCTACATTTTATCATTTTTCTTAAATTATAGAAGTCTACATCTCTGACATCAATATATATGTAGGAGAGGATACAGGAAATTCTTGGATTTTCATCCTCATCTGCCCATGATGACCTTTATGGGAAAATACCATATGTCAAACCAACTTTCTTCAATCAACCCCCCGTGTCCTCACTTGTGCAAAGAGAGCAGCATGTGCCAAGTGGTTTCCCGTGTGACAATTCTTATGTTGCCATCAAAGAGGTTATGGGATCTACAATGAAGTTTGGAAGGGTCAAGAAGCAGAAGTACACATGCAAGCTCTGTAACGCTGTGTTTAGCACAGAACAATTGTATCATGGTCACATGAGCTTGGTGCACAACAAAGGAATGAGTAAGAATTAAAGTGGGGCATCATCCCCAACAAATGCTTGTCCTTGTTGTAAACCACCACTTATGTTAGGACAAAGCCGAATGAGTGGTTTCTTCTCATTAATTGGAAGCAAATGAAATTTTAATAATAGTATGAGTAAAATAATTGCAAATCTGCAATGAACAATTGCACTTATGATGTGATTGTGGCTCATGCAATACGATGATTTACCCGAAGCAGTTTCTTATAAAAAATTACAAAAACTTTGCATACTCGAAAAGAAAAGTGGTTTGGAACATTGAATCTCTGAATTCAATGTATGAGAAACATATAGCCGCGAGACAACATCAAAAGTTGTGCAAAGATCATTAGGATTCGCGAACATGGCAGGCATAGGATGCCACTAACATAATATTGGGCAAAAAAACTACTGCGTTTAGCAAGGCCATTTGACTTAGCAATGGGAGAGGCAGCAGTGGTGGTGATTGTGGAGGAGACAAACCTATTCTAGGGACGACGGGGGTGGTGACAGTGGATCCCATGCAGTGTTAATGATTTATCACCTTCATCATCCTCATCATCTAAATATGACTCTGAGATAAGTGGTAATTACTTCTCTTTTCCATCTTCTCTCTCTTCACATACTCCCTCTTCCAATTTTTTAAAGTCGTTTGTGCGTTCAGTGACATGCGGCAAAGATTCTCTGAACAAAGACAATGGCTATGTTCAGATGCATGCATGAATCAGTGAATGAATCAATGAATTTAGATAAATTATTACAGTGCTAGAACGACAAGTAAATTGAGACGGAGGAAGTATGAGACATGGATTCCTATAAACTTCGTCAGGGCGGTGCGCCACGATTGGTCTGTCCCAAATAGCCCCGGGGTCCCGGCCCTAATCCCAAGGAGGGATGATCGAGGATCGAAGTTGATGATGAGGGCGACGGGACGAGAGGAGCAGCTACCGTATGCCCAATGAAGACGCATACACAGACACACGTATAACTTGTGCTGTTCAAACCGTGCACGGTATTGTGCACGTAGCAAACCCACGACCATATGAGAGGAGCAGCTACCAATAGCATACTACGCGGTCATTAGCTGTGCTCCAACCAATCAGCTAGGCCTCTTGCCTCCCCACATCCCAACGAGAATTAATACACGAGCAACGGCGTAGCCGCGACGCACCGGGCGTCATCCATCCCCGACCGCACCGGTCGCCATCGCAATCGCAGTCGGCGTCGGACGGAGGAGTCCACCACCGCTAGCCGACTAACTAGGAAAGGCATTATTTGGGGGCGCGTTCACAACACCGGCACGGCACCCAGGACCGAGCCGAGCAGGCCAGGCCCACCACGCGCCCACGGCGCCGAGCGGTTGTTCGGCCCGCTTCGCCTGCCGGCCCGCGGTTATAAATACGGGGTCAAAGGCAGGCGGTTGTTTCGTCGCGCTCCTCTCCCACTTCGCGTTCGCGGCCAGAGAGAGAGAGAGAGCGGGGGCGGTTGGGATACCTCGGCGGCGGCGACACGATCGCAGTGGTGGCCAGTGGCCGGCAGCGGATTCTCTCGTGGCTTCGCCGTCCTCCATCCCCAGCACCAGCACCACCAGCGCCGGCCTCGCCCTCGCCCTCGGTCGTCGGCTCCAGTCCAGGTACGGCCCGCCTCCTCCCTCTCCCTCCCCCTGCCCCTGACCCGCCCCCGATCCGTCCACGAGCCTGGAGCCAGAGCCCTGCCGCTGGAGGAATCCCGGCGCATTGTATTTTGGCCCTTGTTTTGTCATAATCGCTTCGTCTCTGTTTTAGTCACCACGCTCTTCGTTTCAGAATTTCAGATTTTCCTTCCCCTTGTTTTCGACTGTTTGTTGTGGTATGTTTTTCTCTTTTATTACAAAGAGAGAGAAAAAACTACTCGAGTTTGTATCTGCTTCTGGTGCCATACATATGGCACTATGGCAGCAAATTCCGCCGGCTGTGTCGAGAGCTGAGACACAGTGAGCGGGTCTGACTACTGGTCTGCTATTCCGGTGGTCTCTCTCTCTCTCTCTTGGATATTCAAAGATCCCCACGCGTCGTGCGACACCCTTTCTTCTTCTTCCTGGTCCTGGCACGTGTAGTGAGACTGTGAGAGTAGCAGCTGACGCTCGCGCGCGTGCAAGGAGAAGAGGTGGGCAGGTTCGATGAACCTGGCTGCTTTGCTTTGCCGTGCCAGTACCCGTATTAATCACCCTGCTAATACTTCGTTTATAGTCAGTCTGTCATTGGATTTGGATGGCCTGCCAATTCCATCCGTGGTCCTTGCTGTCACACGGCTAGTAGCATGCAGCCTAGCAGACTCCTTTGCTCTCTTGCTCGCGGACTCCTTTCTCCTGTTCTGATCGTCGCCTAGTACTATACTCGTCGTACGTTAATTAAATTAAACAGGCCAGATAGATGTTCGGTCAAAACAATAATGCTGTCATCATCTGTCAAGTCACTGGATACTCTGATCCCGTCATGTATTCAGTATCCTCGATTCCATCGAGTCTTGCTAGTTTGTGCTACAAATAGGAGATGATCAGATGAGTATTGTATAGCACTGTGTTCTGTTGTCCAGCGTCTCTAGCGTGCCGCTGGGAGTTTAAAATATTCACCTCATGTTGCTTGCTCCTCTGGTAACATTGTTGTAACTGATGTATGCATGCAAATATATAAAAATGGACCGGGTTCTTGAGATGTGTGCATATAATCTTAACATCAATAATTGGACACGCGTAACCTGGCCGGCAGCGAAGACCTTTAGTCAATTGCACAAGTTAAAGCAACACAAGCAGAAAGTAGAGGAGTATCCGCCACAAACGGCGTCACTCATATTATAATCATGAATTGACTCAAAGATTCCCTTCACCATCAACATAACCCCTCCGTTCCTAAATCAATCGTTTAGTTACAAATTTAACCATACTAAATCTATATTATTATTATAATATTAAAAAAGCAGCCAATTTATTATTAGTCAATTCTTAGTTTTCTTGGAATGCCCAGCGCTTGGACAGTTGGACCAGTGTAGCCAGTAGTAGGTCAGTTTTAGGAGTACCTCGATTCGCCACCCACAAAAACCAAAGGCTCCTTGGAATGCAAACCATTTCCGTCACCATCCCGTCATGTGGGCGTCGCCTCAGGTCGTTTGGCTGTTTTATTTAGAATTAGAATTTAGAACGAGAATGAAGACGACTTCTCCAAGCGGCGGCGGCGACGACGACGACTCCTATATTTCCATTCCCTTCCAGCGGGCCACATCACAGTCCAACGAGTCCATCGTTTTCTCAAGGCACACGGAATCTGTCCACACGTCGCAGTCGCACCTCGCAAGTCGGAACGAGCCAGCACAACACTGTCGACTCAACTTGAGCGGGCGTCCTTGCCGCGTGCGTGAGCCTTCTCTCTGTCCCACTCATGCGTTTGCAGCAGTAGTTGACCGGTTGCTGTATAAGATCTGCTACCAGACGTCTCCGCGTTTTCATACGAAGAATACTAAGTTTATACTTTCAAATTCAGACAGCACTTGTTTCCGTGCATTTAGGGGGAAAAAAAGCAAAGGAGAAAATCAAACATGTACCCTGTCTCCTATAGTCTGAACTAGTTGAATTTAAGTGTTGCCTATTCCCACTCTCAGTCTGAACAACGATAGTGGTACATGCGTGTAGTGTACCAGTATCTTTGTTAGCGAGAAATTCAGCAGAGCCACATGTCAAACGCTCGAAAATGACAAGATACGGATGCGTCACAGTCGCAGACTCACTGTAGGCTGGTTTCACTATTCCAACCTCAACTGGTATAGCACTGAAGCTGGCACAAGTCAAACCACAGGCGCCTAATTTCAAGCATATGTTCTTTAGGTTTGAAAGAAAAAAAAAAAAGAAAGAACTGGCATAGTTCACCCTCCAAATAGTAAGATGGCTCCACTCGCTTATGTATTTCACATGCAAGTGTTTGTTAAGAACTGGAAAATCACAAGACGACGAAGATGCATCAGTCACAGCGGGCCCATTATTCTAACCCTCTATTGTGTAGTGTGATCACAAATCTGTTCAAATGGAGGAAGCAACACTGAATCTGAAACAACCCCGTCTCGTTTCGTGGATTCCGAAGGCCCCACGCGCCAGAGGCCCAGAGCCCCAGACGGCTATCCGTGTGCTAGTCTCCCGGTCCTTCCACAGCCGCCAAAAGAGTCCATGCACGTGCTGTGCTGGCTGATCTCTGTCAGCCGGCTGTCACCAAGCCAGCCACACCACACCAAAGCAGTCGCCATAGCCGCAGGGACGGACGGGGAAGAACATCCCTCAAATCGTCGCCATAGCCACAGGACACCAGTCGGGTCAAGGGGTCCAATCCCTGCGCGGCCAAGCTTTGGCCAGACCATCATTGCTCCTCATCTTTAGTTTAGTGTGACTGCGAGGTGGGAAAGCGGCAAATCAGCCATCAAAAGAGGCCCCCATAGTCCTTGGTGGCCGAACTGGATTGGATATTTGGATCAGTGTTCTTCTTGCCCGCCCGCCTACTTCGTCTTCTTGTTGGCTGTGCCGGCACCAGCACCAGCAGCATCTCCCTACGAGACAAGCCAGTGCGCTTCTTGGCCTAGCCCTTCGAGCAGCAGGTGCGTACGAGAGGCCTTCTCGCCTTCCTGATTCTGTTCTGCCATGGCATCTGCATCAGCTGTGCAGAAGCCAGATGGGGTGGAGATTTGGAGAATCCCAGTGATTCTAAATCTGTTTCGTTCTCTGCAATCAGTTCGGATTTTTTTTAAGGTTTGGTGCCCAATTGCTCTGATTCCTGATTCTGCTTCATCAGAAGTTCGGTTTGGCGCCCAATTCCTGATTCTGAATCAGCAGTACAGCAGATGCCACTAATGATTGCTGATGTCTAGTCTCTGAAACTTTACTTTGCGGGCTGAGGTAGATTCGTTTCAGGTAGATTTTCTTATAGATTCTGCCTTCTAGCTGATGCTGGCGAGCTATGCTCAACGGTTGTGACGGACCTGTAGTTGTGTTCATGAATCGTAGCTCGGTGACCAATTCCTCTGGTAGGCAGGTTTATCTCAAATTTCGAGCGCTTCCCATTGTTGTGTGGAAAAATCAAGTGGTTGATAGTGAAATTGAGCAAGATTCCCCTTTTCGCTGGCACAAGTGTGCAGTAAAGGCGATGTTTCTTTTCTTTATTCAAGATTCAAGAAATTTGATCACTGTACTGAAATGTCTGTTGCTGCAGTAAAGGCGTGTTTCATGTTCTAATAATCAATAGGGTTCGTTTTTTTATTAAAATAAAAAAAAATCTGCTGATCATAGATGACACTGTGATTGTTCCTGATTATCCATGATTCCTTTTACACATTGTTCACATGTTCAGTCTAATCATGCTGCAAGAAGAATCGTTCACACTAAGAATCCTTCATATTTGCAGGACACAGGAGGCCACTCTGACTCCCTGAGCTGCGAATCACCTGATTACTGACGGACGCCATGGGAGAGGTTGCGGACATGTACACCCAAGACGGGACCGTGGACATGAAGGGGAACCCCGCCGTGAAGGAGGACACCGGCAACTGGCGTGCCTGCCCCTACATCCTCGGTCAGTACACTCCTGTTCCCGTCTTTCTTTCTACTATAGGAGTCTGTCGTTTGTTAGTCCATTGCTGCTCTGCTTTGTGCTTGCTCTGTATGTTTGCTGTCCACTCCACTGATGGCAGCTGATGATGCATAATACATGGTTCAGCGAACGAGTGCTGCGAGAGACTGGCCTACTATGGCATGAGCACCAACCTGGTGCACTACATGAAGACCCGGCTTGGCCAGGTGAACAGCGTCGCCTCCAACAACGTCACCAACTGGAGTGGGACGTGCTACATCACGCCGCTCATCGGCGCCTTCCTCGCCGACGCCTACATGGGGAGGTTCTGGACCATCGCCAGCTTCATGATCATCTACATTTTCGTAAGATCGTTGCTCCAATCAATCAATCCGTGGGTGTGGCTTGGTTTCTTTCGCCATGAACTGACGAAGAGATGGCCAATGTGATCGGTCGATTTGACAGGGCCTGGCGCTGCTGACGATGGCGTCGTCGGTGAAGGGGCTGGTGCCTACGGGGTGCGACGGCGACGGCGTGTGCCACCCGACGGAAGCGCAGTCAGTGGTGGTGTTCGTGGCGCTGTACCTGATCGCGCTGGGCACGGGCGGGATCAAGCCCTGCGTGTCCTCCTTCGGCGCCGACCAGTTCGACGAGAACGACGAGCGGGAGAAGAAGAGCAAGAGCTCCTTCTTCAACTGGTTCTACTTCTCCATCAACATCGGCGCGCTGGTGGCGTCCACGGTGCTGGTGTACGTGCAGACGCACGTCGGCTGGGGCTGGGGCTTCGGCATCCCCGCCGTGGTCATGGCCATCGCCGTCGTCAGCTTCTTCGTGGGGACGCCGCTTTACAGGCACCAGAAGCCCGGGGGCAGCCCGCTCACGCGCATCGTGCAGGTGCTCGTCGCGTGCGTGCGCAAGTGGAACGTGGCCGTGCCCGCCGACAAGTCGCAGCTGCACGAGACGCTGGACAAGGAGTCCGGCATCGAGGGCAGCCGCAAGCTGGAGCACACGGACCAGCTCGCGTGCCTCGACAGGGCGGCCGTCGTGACGTCCGAGGACAGCGCGGCGGGGTCGGCGGCGAGCCCGTGGCGCCTGTGCACGGTGACGCAGGTGGAGGAGCTCAAGAGCGTGATCCGTCTGCTCCCCATCTGGGCGAGCGGGATCGTGTTCGCGGCGGTGTACTCGCAGATGAGCACCATGTTCATCCTGCAGGGCGACACGCTGAACCAGCGCATGGGCTCCAAGTTCAAGATCCCCTCGGCGACCATGTCCATGGTGGACACCATCAGCGTCATCTTCTGGGTGCCCGTCTACGACCGCGTCATCGTGCCCATCGTGCGCTCCTACACGGGCCGGCCACGTGGGTTCACGCAGCTGCAGCGGATGGGCATCGGCCTCGTCGTCTCCATCTTCTCCATGGTGGCGGCGGGCGTGCTGGACATCGTGCGCCTGCGCGCCGTCGACCGGCACGGCCTGTACGGCAAGGACGACCACGTGCCCATCTCCATCTTCTGGCAGATCCCGCAGTACTTCATCATCGGGTGCGCGGAGGTGTTCACCTTCGTGGGGCAGCTGGAGTTCTTCTACGATCAGGCGCCCGACGCCATGCGGAGCATGTGCTCCGCGCTGTCGCTCACCACCGTCGCGCTCGGCAACTACCTCAGCACGGTGCTGGTGACCATCGTGACGCACATCACCACCAGGAACGGCAGCCTCGGGTGGATCCCGGAGAACCTCAACCTCGGCCACCTCGACTACTTCTTCTGGCTGCTCGCCGTGCTCAGCCTCCTCAACTTCCTCGTCTACCTCGTCATCGCCAGCTGGTACAAGTACAAGAAGACGGCCGATGATAGCCCGGACACCAAATAAAGGGGCAGGGCATTCAGCACTGCAGGGCTACACTACAGCATTAGGCCGACTCAGTGAACCGAGATGGCGAAAATGAAGTGATTTCTCTGTGTGGTCGTTAGCTGCCGGTTTGTTTTGCCAGAGTTTGTGTGCTTGAACATACTACTAGTTCACTATAGATGTGTGGGGCGAATTCATTGTTTAGATGACATGTGTTGGTTTTATGCGCAATGCTCGATGCCAATTATCAATATATGTATCTTTGAAATAAGTTCAGCTCTTACTAAAACTGTGAATTGGGAAATTATATTAAAAAGACATGAAAGAAAACGTAGTTCTAGGGGACTATAGCTGTTGGTATTTGGTTCTAAATATGTGAAAAAGTTGAAATATCTTATTTAGATTCTTTCATCATTTTCTTCCCTAAGAGATTTCTTTGATGCAAATGATGCTCTATTATATCTAGGATTCTACTATCTCTCTTACTAATGGTAACTATATATGCATCTATCTATCCAAGAGGAAAAAAATTCTAATCTACTAGATTATTAGGCCTAGTATTGGCAGTTTGAGGGCAACCAAGCCGATTCGATTATTTTTCACAAGATACCCAGAGTTCTGGTCCACGTGGAAAGTGTCCAGGAACACCCCTCCTACTGCAGATAATAGCAAGAAAATGACATATTATTGATGAAATTGCTGCCTACAACATTGACTTGCAACGACTTTGTTGTAGCTATCTCTTAAGTCATTGTTGATAATAATAAACTTCCAAATAAAAAAAAATCGATTTGGTCGGTAGATTTCTTTAGAATAACTAAAGTAAACTAAGATTAGAAAACTATTGCAAATGAAAGACATGGTCCTATGATCCTATCTCCTTGCCATCAGTGGACTTGTCGAAAGGAAAGGAGAGGAGTCCTGGATAGCTGCAGAAGGACATGAAAGGGGAGGAGGCCGGCGGCTATCTCCGTCCCAGTTGACGAGGTAGGTCCTTAGGTGATGCAAAGGATAATAGAGATCGGCAGCCGTGTCAAATTTCTGTATATTATATAGATTCGTTGGTCCATAAAGCTGACTTCGATCTGTGTTTTCGATTCTTCGTTTAATCGCATAATTCCAAAAATGTAAATTACGTAGCCATCTACAAGACCGTTGATGTGCAGTGGTCCAGTTTCCTGGGGTGACGGCCCGGCATTTGTCGTCCAACTATAGACTATCATTTCAGATAACTCGAGCGTTGAACACTGATACACCAATCGTCAGTATTTCTCGGCCATCTATATAATATCATTTCTGATAACTCGAGCGTCGAACATGGATATGCCAATGGTCAGGTTTCTCTGACCGTATGTATAATACTCTCTTCGTTAAAAAAGACCGTCATAGTTGACTTTAAGACATCAGTTTTAACCATCCGTCTTATTTAATTTTTATATAAATTTCATATATTTGTTACTACTTAATTTGTTATTAGAAATATTTTAATAATAATTTGATTATTTTATAACTTACATAAATTTTTTAAAAAAGACGGATGCTAAAATAACATGTCTAAAAATCAATTATGGCGGACTTTTTTTTACGGAGGGAGTAGCAGTTCTGATAGCTTGAGCGTTGAACATTGATAGGATTTGATACGCCCGGTCGTCATTCATGGAAACTAGCTATTTCAGCAGTCAAGCAGAGTTGCTTGATACACATACAGCCTCCAGAGTTCAGAGGAGCCAGCAAGCAGCCATGTCGTCGTCTCCTCTGCCCCACGTCCTCCTGGTCTCGGCTCCTCTGCAAGGCCATGTCAACCCTCTCCTGGTTCTGGGCCGGCACCTCGCCTTCAGGGGCCTCCTCGTCACGTTCTCCACCGCGCCCCATGCCGGCCTCAAGTTTGGGCACGGCGACGGCGCGACCGTCGACGTCGGGCGCGGCACGATCCGGTTCGAGCACCTCAAGGGCGGCGCCCTGTGGGCCTCGAACAACCCCCGGTACCACGACGCGACGGAGGTGCTACGGCACCTCGACGAAGCCGCGCCGCCGGTCCTCGCGGAGCTCATCCGGCGGCAGTCCGAAGCCGGCCGGCCGGTGTCGTGCGTCGTGGTCAACGCGTTCGCGCCGTGGGCGACCCGCGTCGCCAGCGGCATGGGCGTCCCGCACGCCATGCTCTGGACGGAGTCCTGCGCCGTCCTGTCACTGCTCTACCAATACTTCCACTCGCTCGCGGACTTCCCGCCGCGCGAAGCCGAACCAAGCGCCTCGGTCGCTGTCCCCGGGCTGCCACCGCTGGCCGCCGGCGACCTGGCCGCGCTCATCCACGCACCCGAGGAGCTCTACTGGCGCCAAGTGACCGTCGCGGACCTCCGCAGCCTCCGCGAGACGGTGACGTGGGTCCTTGTCAACACCTTCGACGAGCTCGAGCGCCCGACCATCGAGGCGCTCCGTCCGCACCTGCCTGTCATACCAGTCGGTCCGCTCTGCAGCGGGGCAGAGAACCACGGCAGTGGCCACGACGACGACGACGACGACGGCTGCGTGGCGTGGCTGGACGCGCAGCCGCCGCGGTCAGTGGTGTTCGTGGCGTTCGGGAGCCTCCTGCAGATCAGCCGCGACGAGATGAGCGAGCTGGCGGAGGGCCTGGCGGCCACGGGGCGGCCGTTCCTGCTGGTGGTGCGCGACGACAACCGGCGCTCCTCCCCGACGACTGCCTCGCCGCGGCGACCGGCAGCGACAGCAGGGGCAAGGTGGTGGCGTGGTGCGAGCAGGCGCGCGTGCTGTCGCACGCCGCCGTCGGGTGCTTCGTGACGCACTGCGGGTGGAACTCCACCGTGGAGGCGCTCGAGTCCGGCGTGCCGGTCGTCACGTACCCGGGCTGGGCCGACCAGCCTACCAACGCCAAGTTCTTGGCGGACGTGTATGTTAACAATCGGTGAGTAATCGAGCAAGCAATTCGATCTAGCGACTGGATTACTACGGAATTATAGCAGTAGCAGGTTACAGCAGGGGATCGCCGCAGCGAAGCAGGAAGGAGACGGGTTCAAGTGGAAAACAGAATGGAATACAATGCTCGCTGCCTCTCCCCTCCTGACTCGGCGTACATAAACTCAACGAACCCACTGTAGGCCGACGATCTTCGGATTGGGCCGCGCTGCCCTCTTGGGCCGAGCTACACCAAGCCCATTGGCGTCCTCCTGTGCTTGATCGGAATTGGTAGCAGGCCCAGTACTTGTGTTGCTGACATTCCCCTCCCCTTCGAAGCCGGCTTGTCCCCAAACCGGGGCTCGAGGAAATTGCTGCAGAAGCTGAGCCTTCGTCTCCCAAGTCGCCAAGGATAACGGCATGTTGGACCATTCAACAAGAACTTGCTCAACAGGAGAAGGACCAGACGACCACCTGGACTGGAGAACATGAACTAGAATCTGGTACTCCACAAAGTCAGAAGGCAGAGTAGTACTCACTGGTTGGGAGCCAGTGAACGTTTCAGTTACGAGACGTGGAACACCGGATGTATAGCAGCAGACTCCGGGAGCTCCAGTTTGTAGGCCACAGGACCGATGCGTGCCAGTATGCGGAATGGACCGAAAAACTTGAATGATAGCTTGTGGCAAGCACGGCGGGCAACTGAAGACTGCACATAGTGTTGGAGCTTGAGGAACACCATGTCGCCAATAGCAAACTGACGCTCCACGCGGTGCTTATCCGCTTGATGTTTCATACGGGCTTGAGCTCGGAGTAGGTGTTGATGAACTAGATTCTGCATCAGCTCCCGCTCTTCGAGCCACGAAGACAACTCAGGAACTGGAGCGGCTGAGGCGACGTCAATGCCCAAGTGCCTTGGCTGACAGCCACAGAGGACCTCAAAAGGCTATAGGCCCAGCGCTGAGTGGAAGCTCGTATTGTACCAGTATTCTACTAAAGACAACCACCGAGACCAACGTTTGGGATAAGCATGAGTGAAGCATCTCAAATATGTCTCCAGACATTGATTTACCCGCTTCGTTTGTCCATCACTCTGCGGACGATAAGCAGTGCTCATGTGGAGTTCAGACTTGGCCATGTCGAACAAGGACTGCCACAGACGACTGGTGAACACCCGATCCCGGTTAGAGATAATAACCTTGGGCATGCCATGGAGCCGGTATATCTCATCCATAAACAGACGAGCGACTGTTGCTGCTGTGAACGGGTGGCAAAGCGGAATGAAGTGAGAATACTTCGAGAACTTGTCAACCACGACGAGGATCACATTGACATTACCAGATAATGGCAAGCCTTCGATGAAATCTAGTGAGACCACTTCCCAAGAGCCCCGTGTCACCAACAGCGGCTGCAGAAGACCAGGATAACCGGAGTGATCTGGTTTTGCTTAAGCGCAAATCGTGCAGGCTTGCACATAGCGGAGGACAGCAACTCGCATACCAGGCCAGTAAAATAGAGGACAAATCTTCTGGTATGTAGCTGGTGCGCCGGAGTGACCCTCCACTGGGCTGTCATGCAAGGCCGAAAGAACGCGGTGCTGCAGCGCTGAATTGGTGCCCAACCAGATACGATTCTTGTATAATATAAGACCATCCTTCAAATGGAATGGAGAACAAGCGCCAGCATCAAGAGATAGTTGTTGCAGCAATCGTGTAGCCTCAGGGTCGACAGAATACCATTGCTGGAGATCGCTGAGCCAAAGGTGAAAAGGGGCAGATACCGCGGCAAGTTGCAGAGAATGGGTGCGGCGAGACAATGCATCCGTAGCCTGGTTGTCGGACCCCTTCCTGTATAGCACCTTGTAACGGAGGCCCATCAGCTTAGTAAAGACCTTCTACTGAAATGGTGTATGCAACCGTTGCTCATTCAGGTGAATTAAGCTGTGATGGTCAGTGTGAATCACAAATTCCGACTGCAGTAAGTAGTGCCTCCACTGCTCAACGGCTAGCAAGATGGAAAGATACTCCTTCTCATAGACAGAGAGTCCTTGCTTGCGTGGAGCCAATGCCTTGCTGATAAATGCAAGCGGGTGACCTTCTTGTAAAAGGACTACGCCAATACTAGATCCTGATGCATCCGTTTCTATGTGAAACGGCTTAGAGAAGTCTGGAATACCCAGGACAGGGGCAAAGCACAGAGCAGCCTTGAGAGTATCAAAAGCAGTTGCATGAACTGAGGTCTAGATAAAGAGAGAATCCTTATGAAGAAGGTCTGTCAGCGGTTTAGCAATCATGCCAAAGTGACGGATGAATTTCCGATAGTAACCGGCAAGTCCCAGAAATCCGCGGAGGGCCTTGACATTTTGAGGCGTAGGCCATTCTGAAATAGCCTGGATCTTGGCTTGATCGGTCTTGAGTCCTTCCCCGCTGATGATATGCCCCAAATAAGAAATCTTGCGCTGCGCGAACTTGCACTTGGACAGCTTGACTCGCCATTGATCGGCCTCTAGCCAGGAAAACACTAGCTCCAGGTGATGAAGGTGTTCCTCAAAGGAATTGCTGTACACCAAGATATCATCGAATAAGACCAAAAGGAACTTGTGGAGACCAGGTGCCAGAGTAGAGTTCATAGCCCCCTGAAATGTTCTCGGTGCACCAGTAAGACCAAACGCCACGACTGTGAATTCATATTACCCACAGTGAGTCTGGAAGGCCGTTTTCTGTTCCTCCCCGGGCTGTAGTAGTATCTGATGAAAGCCAGCCCACAGATCAAGAGTTGAAAACCAGCTAGCTTGACCCAGCTCATCAATGAGTTGATTGAACACCGGCACTGGGAACTAGATTTAGCTGTAATGGCGTTGAGCTGCCGAAAATCCACACAAAACCTATATGAACCATCCTTCTTCTTAACCAAGAGGATCGAAGAGGAGAATGGACTCGCACTGGGGTGAATCAGTCCTTGAGCCAACATGTCTGAGACTTGACGCTCTATCTCATCTTTTAAGGCCGGAGGGTAACGATACGGCCACACAAAAACCGGTTGTGCTCCCGGTATCAATGGTATGGTATGATCGCAGGCCCAAGAAGGTGGCAACCCGGTGGGAGGCTCAAGCACCGAAGGAAAATGGTCCAATATCACCTGAATGGGAGCAGGAAACTCCTCGGCAGCAGACGACGAAGGATCCATAGAGATAGCCTGACACACTTGGACAATCAACCTATCAGGAGCTTCAGAGTCCAAGCCCTGCAACAAAATCCACTGACCTTCGTAAGGAATGAGCAACCACTTTTGTTGCCAATGGACCTGCATAGGACTGAACCGCTGCAACCAATCCATGCCAATGATGGCGTCATAAGAGCCCAAAGGGAGTACCCTGAAGTCAGACTGAAATGCACAGGACACAATGGACCAGGGAACCTGCAGCAACAGATGAGAGCTCTGCAACATCCCTCCACCAGCAACTCTGACCTGACTGGACTGAACAACTGAAGAAAGACCGTCCAGCCGAGCAGCCAATTTGGAGTCCAAGAATGAGGAAGAACTGCCAGAGTCAATAAGTAGAACAACAGGGTGATCCTAAATCATACCAGCCATACGAATGACCTGCCCAACAGACATGGAACCTAGTGCAGCCTTGCTGAGAGCCATGAACGCTTGATGAGTATCAACTTCTTCATCAGGAGTAGTATCCGGCTCAGTATCAGACATAGCATCAATCGGTGCCCAGATAGCTTCCACTGCTAACAGCACTTCTGGAGGGCACTTATGTTCACGAGTCCACTTTGTGTCACACTTATAGCATAAGCCTTGAGCTCGCCGATAACGCTTGAGGGCGGCCAACTGATTCTCCTGCGGAACACCACCAGGCGATGTACCTGAATGTGAGGGAGATGTAGTCGCTGGCGTGGATGGTGCAGCAGCTTTAGCTGATGACGGAAGCGGCAATGGGTGCTTCGTCGTAGCCACAGCGCGAGACAGAGAACTCCAATCAACAGCACAGCTCGATGAAGACCAATCACCATGGCAGCCCGCCCGCGGCGCCGGAGACACCTCTTCCTGTAACAGAGCAAGTTCGGCGGCAGTATCCAAAGTTTTTGGTTGATGAACTTTAACGACAGCACGAATGTCTGGCCATGGGCCATCAATAAAATGGTGAGTGAGAAAGAAGTCATCATGGTTAGACGAGTAGACTCGCAGCTGATCGGCTAGTTCAGTGAAACAAGAAAGGTAGTCTGTCACTGTGGTAGTTTGCTGAATGTGGAACAACCGATCGAGCAATGACTCATGACGAACACGATCAAAACGGTCGTGTAGCAGAGCACAAAACTTGGACCAAGTAAGAGAAGGGAGCTGGCTCTCGATGGACTGGAACCAGAGAGACGCTGGACCATCGAAGAAATTCTCAGCAATTTTGATCCAACAGGACTCCTCTACAGAGTACATGAGAAAATACTTTTCCGCACGATGCTTCCATCGACGGGGATTGTCACCATCAAAATGAGGAAACGAAACTTTGGGAAGATGGCCATGTTGAGGGTTATAGAAATGGTTATCATGGGCTGGTGGGCGAGGTGGGTGGTGAGCGAGCATAGGTGAGTGGTTTGCTGTAAGCGACGGATCTGGTGGATGTGAGGGCGATGGAAAGGAAGGATGAGGAATCGGTGCTAGATGTGGATGCAGAGGAACCAGAATGGGCGAACTAGGTAGGGACCCAGAGGACGTACCATTGGCCAGGACGAGGACCTAGGTCGTGACGACCCCAGGCCCCTAATCCTGTGTAGCATATGCAACGCGGTGCCCAACGATGGGCTGTTCGGCGTGTGATCCGGCAGATGGGTGCGCGGACGCCGACGCTGGCATGAGGACGACACCCGGAGGCATTTCGTCGAACACCTCAGGGGCCAGCGTACGCTCGAGCTTTTGGATGCCGCCGAGGATTTCGTCAAGGGAGCCATCGATGCCGGTCCGCCACTCGCAGAGCTCCTTCGTCGCCTTCTCGAGGTCCTCCACCCACGTGTCACGCTCATCGTTGATATGAGCGACGCGCAGGGACTCCAATTCGACGATGCGGTTGTTGAAGTCGGCGTCACGGTTGGCGTAGCTTCGCTCGAGCGCAGCGACGTGGCCCTCCACCGCCGCAACTTGCGGATCTGCAGGCGTGGCTTCCAACTCACACAAGCGGCGGCTGAGGTCGGCGATGCGCATGTCGACGACACGCGCCCGCTCGTCGAGGCGGTGGTTGAGCTCGTCGAAGCGTCGATTGAAGGTGGAGGATTGCTCGTCCATCCTGCGGTTCCCAGCGGTGACCTCATCGAGGATCCGTTGGAGATTGTGATCCATCGCCCCGAGAGCTTGCTGGTGGTGGGTATAGTGGGGATGGGGAGGTTGGTAGGTGGCTAGGGTCAGCGAATGAGTCTCTGATACCAGATGTTAACAATCGGCGAGTAATCGAGCAAGCAATTCGATCTAGCGACTGGATTACTACGGAATTGTAGCAGTAGCAGGTTACAGCAGGGGATCGCCGCAGCGAAGCAGGAAGAAGAAGGGGAAGAAAGGAGACGGGTTCAAGTGGAGAACAGAATGGAATACAATGCTTGCTGCCTCTCCCCTCCTGACTCGGCGTACATAAACTCAACGAACCCACTGCGGGCTGACGATCTTCGGATTGGGCCGTGCTGCCCTCTTGGGCCGAGCTGCACCAGGCCCATTGGCGTCCTCCTGTGCTTGATCGGAATTGGTAACAGGCCCAGTACCTATGTTGCTGACAGTGTACGGCGTCGGGGTCCGGCTTGCGAAGCCGATGGCGCGTGATGCCCTGTGCCACTGCGTCGAGGAGGTCATGGGCGGGACGACGGAGGCGGTGGCAGTGCGGGCAAGGTCCGGGAAATGGAAGGCCAAGGCGACCGCGGTGCTGTCCACGTGCGGCTCGTTGGACAAGGGTGTCGAAGAATTCATCGCCGCTATTACGTCGATAAGTGTTGTCACTGTTTAATTAGTGATGATGACTGTGGTAATACTGGCCGGTTCCTGTCCGCAGCATGTTTCGTCAGCTGCCAAGTGGTGGATCGTACTGGCTGTCAAGAGGCATGAATTTATTTACCTGTGGCGGTAGCTCGTCCGTAGTAAGAGTTCCCTTCTCGTGTATATGTCCTCTCACTCCGTCCCAAGATATGAGAGACGGTTTGATTGGTGCACTCTTTGTGAATTTCTTTTAAACTACATCATTTATTATAGCAATAAAACATTAAATACCCCCTTTATCCTAAAATAAAAAAATCAATTCCTAGAACCACACAAAGTTAAATTATCTTAACTTGACCAACTCAATAGGAAGGAGTAAAAAATATCTATGACACTAAGGCTCTGTTTGCTGCGGTTTCCACTGCTGTTTGTAATCGTTTAGGCACGCCATTGAGTTTGATTTTGATTCCATTAATCATTAGACTTCATTTGTTCTAGCAACTGCGAGTGGCACACAAGCACTTGCTAGACTCATCAGGTCAAGCTACCTATGCAAGGCTGGTGAATAGTTTCAGCAGCCAAGTGAGCCTGTCAAGCTAAACTCTCTGTAAAACTCTACTGATCTTATGTAACGTAGAATAAACTATCGCAGCACAGTTGTCAAATACTTGAGTGTAATACTTCGTTCTCCAATCAGGTGGATAGCTATGATCTAGCGCCGAAAGGAAGTGCACCACCTGACTTTTATCTGATAGAAAGGAGACTTGAGTGAAGTTTAAGCTGGCAGCAATTGTTGCCGCAAGAGCTAAAGCATAGGCTTTAGCCATGAGAACTGACGATGCGTCCTTCATGATGGCCTTGATGTAGAGGGTGTTCACTGGATGATCTTGCAAATTCATAAAAATTATACCTATGTCCGCCTCACGTTAATGATGGGCAAGGCCATTAGTGTCAGGGGCGAGAGAGGCATCAACATAGCAAATGATGCCTCGATTGCTCACATCCATGTGTTGTAGTAAATCGTTCCCTGCAAAATGAACAGCCCCAAAAGAGTTCATACCTTGATTTAACCTGAATTGTTGATGCCTTTGCATAGTTGGCTGTGGAATTTCTCCTGAAGTGTTGGAAGCTTGGGCATCTTGGAGGTGTGGTAGGTCATTTCCTCCATCTGTTGGCACTTCACTGAGGGCATGCAGATGGGTGTTGAGGTGTGCAACAGCTATGTGGTCAACCTGCCAAGAGGTCCATGTCTTTTTCTGAAACCTGTGATCATTTAGCCTTCCAAATATACTACAGAATGAAGAGAGATTGACATAGTAGTTGCTTAGAGGGGTTAGCATAGAGTAGATTTGGAAGTGTGAGCTGCACATCATCCTGTTCAATAGATATATTATTAACAATAAAGGGGGATTAGCATTAGCCCAACCAATTTATAGGCAATTGACATTGGAAGAAAAGGTGGAAATCAGTTTCAATGGCACCACAGTAAGAGCAGCGTTGGTCAATGTGCACCGAGTACCTGCCTGTTCTCTCCCCAGCAGCAAGAGCATATCTTATAAGCCTCCAAGCAAAAGTTTTAAGAATAGGGGGAAGCTTCTTACTCCAAACTTTATGAAGTATAGTATGTGCGTCATGGGTAATGCTCCTGGAACCTTGGTTAGGTAGAGGAACAAACTCTTGGGAGTATAAGTGACTGTAAATGGCTTTGGTAGTTGTGGCAGAATCTCCTAAATCATACGGCCCACATGCATTATTATTGTCTAAACAGACTCCAAATAACCATGAATGTGTTCCATAAGACTTAAAAGATCTGTCGGTAAATCCTAAATTATCCACGATTCTCCGAGCAGGATCAATCATTACAAAGAGAATTGTAGTATTACAACAATTTTATACAAATAATATACATCAGAGTAAACAGCGAAAGAGTTATAATAACATAAGATTATAAATCGTTTAGTTTAAACTTACAAACCATATGTTTTTAATTATTACAACCACAGGAGCAGTAGAATAGTAATATAACTTATTACAAAACCTTGAAAACACGCTCTGCCCAAGAGCGAGATAGCCTATTCATCGTCACTCTCCGCAACGACTATCATGCAGCAGGATACAAAGCACTCCTGCCCATGAGGCTCACCTATAACAAGGGTTCAACAAACCCTGAGTACAAAAGTACTCAACAAGACTGACCCGATGAAAAAGAGGTGAAGATTCAGGAAATGCAGGCTAGAGGGACAAGGTAAGGCTTGCAAGGGATAAGGATTTTTGCAGAAAAGCTTGACAAAAAGTAAAGGTTGTCTTGATCTAGCTCTAGATTACCAACCAAAATCATTTTTATAACTTATCATCGTTCAAGTTGTTACTACGAGGATGAACAACGATCGAGTCTTCTTCTTCGAGAAGCAACGACGATTTGAATCCATTTTTATACCCAGCTGGGACCTAGATCATGATATGCATGAGGCTCCAACCAAAATGCATACCAGACCACAGATATACCGGGATAACAACCGTAGCCATATATCACCACATGATACACGTGAGCACCTAGACCCAGTATACCGATATACATGGGAACTTAAACCCATGGTATACCACACTATGACGTACGTGGGAATTCTATCCCACTATATATCACTCCATGATATACCTGGGCTCCAACCCTCGGTATATCACTTCATGCATGTGGATTTCTAGTTTCTCGATATCACCAGTTCACCATCGACACGGGACCTAGGGCATCAACAGACGAAAACACTACAGAGGTACTCATTTTCCAATGCAAGTTACCCGTCCGGACTCGATTTATTAACTATCATCATGATTCCAACAGGTAAAACCAATCTCATCTTTTTTATTCTTTTATTTTTAAAAACCTAACTAATTAAACAAGGCTAAGCATTACTACGCATTTTCCAATTAACAGGTAACAAGGAATATGGAAGTAAGACAAGTAATACAATTGGTGGGTTATCACTTAACTCCTATTACTTAATGCAACATTTTATAACTGAAGCGATGAAACTTTTATAAAATAAGAGTAGGGTTTGAATGCATCCGGGGCTTGCCTTGATATTCAGGGTAGACAGTCTTGAGCTCTAGATCAACTCCTAATTCTTGAATCTGCTCTTCCTTGGGATCTGGTGCGACAACGTTAAACTCTCCGTTAACGAAAACTATACGAAAAAATGATATGCTTCAACATGATGGAATAGTAAACATGATGCTCGATGGATGCATGACCAGATTAAGGGCTTGAGTACAACTTTCCTTCACGATAAAGTTGCAGGCCAACAAAACTTACTTACTAAGTTCGTTAGGGTTAACTATTTAATAAAGTAGTTCATTAAATACATGAAATAACGTTGATTAAACCCTAATGGCATGATCCAGGTAAGCGCAAACAATTAATTAAAGTGCCAAGGGCCATTAAGATTAATGACCCAAGGTCATCAATCAATCCCAAAGTCAAACAACCCTATAATGATTAATCATGATTAAAGGGGTTAATTAATTAATTAAAACATAAAATAAAGGCATAAAATTAAAGTTGTCTAACTAAGCTCAAAATTTTATTTTGAAAATATCTTAGTCTAATTAGATGGCAAAACAATTTTTAGAAATAAAAGACAATTATTTTATTTATTAAAAATCATTTAAGGTGCATTTTTAATTAAAAGAGCTAATTTTAACTTATGAAAAAAGTACTCAAATTTGGCATTTAATATTTTTCCTAGGTGGAGGACATCATAAATAACATTCACAAAATTTTTTAGAATTTTGGGAGCTATACATGAATTACTATGATTTTCCAAAGAAAATAGCATTTAAATTATTTTCTAAAAATAGAAAAGAAAAAGGAAAATCCTTCTCCGACGTTGACCGACGGCGGCCAGATTTTGACCGGTGATATCTCGCCGGCGGCGAGGTCTCCGGTTACAAGGTTTGGCCCTACAGGCTCAACTCGACACGAGGAACAAGATGAGCTAGCTAGACGGCCGAACGGAGCAGCAGAGCTACCTCGCCGGCGACCATGGCGGCACGGCGGGGAACGGAGGCGACGGCAAAGCCCACCGGAGGCATACTCAGGACCTCAACACGAACGCGAAGGACTAGAAAATGAAACTGTTCCAGTCTTCTAACGCAAGCGGCTATGCGTGCGGCGGCGACAGCAGAGTGTGGCAGAACCTTCTAAAGCATATGGCCCACACACATGATTATTGTCTAAACAGACTCCAAATAACCATGAATGTGTTCCATAAAACTTAAAAGGTCTATCGGATAAATCCCGAATCATCCACTATTCTCCGAGCAGGATCAATCATTACAAAAAAACATTGCAGTATTATAACAGTTTTATACAAATAATATACATCGGAGTAAAAGAGCAGAAGGATTACAATAACATAATTTTACAAACTGTTTAGTTTCAATTTACAAACCATAAGTTGAATTATTATAAACCATAGTAGCAGTGGAATACAATATAACTTATTACATCAACCTTGATTATATGCTCTGCCCAAGAGCGGGATATCCTATTCGTCGTCACTTTCCTCGACGACTGTCATGCAGTAGGATGCGAAGCATTCCTGCCCATGAGGCTCACCTGCAACAAGGGTTCCACAAACCCTAAGTACAAAAGTACTCACAAGACTGACTGACAAAAAAGAGGGGTGAAGACTGAGGAAATGCAAGCTAGAGGGACAAGGTAAGGCTTGCAGGAGATAAGAAATTTTGCAGAAAAGCTTGAAAGAAAGAAAAGCGGTCTTGCTCAAGATCAAAATTACCAACCAACTTTCTTCTTAAACCTTAATCAACATTCAAGTTGTTACTATAATGATGAACACCGATCGAGTCTTCTTCTCCGAGAAGCAACGGCGATTCGAATCCATTTTCATACCTAGCTGGGACCTAGATCACTGATATACAGGAGACTCTAACTCCTAAGCATATCAGATGAACCGATATACCGGGATAACAACCGCAGACATATATCACCACATGATACACGTGAGCACTTCGACCCAGTATACCGATATACATGGGAACTTAAACCCACAGTATAACACACTATGACATATGTGGGGACTCTGGCCCACTATAAGTCACTCCATGACATACGTGGGGACTCTGGCCCACTGTATACCACTTCATGCATGTGGATTTTCTAGTTTCTCGATATCACCAGTTCACCATCGACACGGGACCTAGGGCATCAACAGACAGAAACACTACAGAGGGACTCCTTTCCCAATGCAAGTTAGCCGTCCGAACTCGATTTATTAACTAAAAGCATGATTCCAACAGATAAAGCCAAACTCATCTTTTTCATTCTTTTACCTTAGAACACTTAATTAATTAAGCAGGGCTAAGCATTACTACGCATCTTCTAGAACAGGTAACAAGGAATTATGGAAGTAATACAGGTAATGTAGTTGGTGGGTTTTCACTCAACTCCTATTACTAAATGCAACATATCATAACTGAAGCGGTAAAACTTTTATAAAATAGAATAGGGTTTGAATGCATCCGGGGCTTGCCTTGGTGGTCGGGGTAGACGGTCTCGAGCTCTGGATCAACTCCCAACTCCTGAGTCTGCTCTTCTTTGGGATCTGGTGTGACAACGTTAAACTCTCCGTTATCGTAAACTATACGATACAATGATATGCTTCAACATGATTGAATAGTAAACATGATGCTCGATGGATACATGATCAGATTAATAGCTTGAGTACAACTTTCCTTCACGATAAAGTTGCAAGCTAACTAAAACTTACTTCCTAAGTTCATTAGAGTTAACTACATTATTTACGAAAGTTATTAAACACATGAAATAACGTTAATTAAGCCCTAATGACACGAACCAGGTAAGCGCAAACAATTAATTAAAGTGCCAAAGGTCATTAGGGTTAATGACCCAAGGTCATCAATCAATCCCAAAGTCAAACAATTCCTATAATGATTAACCTTAATTAAACGGGATTAATTAATTATTTAAAAGCATAAAATAAAGGCATAAAAATTAAAGTTATCTAATTAAGCTCAAAATTTTATTTTGAAAAGCTCTTGGTCTAATTAGATGGCAAAACAAATTTCAGAATTAAAAGCCAATTATTTTATTTATTAAAAATCATTGAATGTCTATTTTTCAATTAAAAGAGCTAATTTTAACTTATGCAAAAAATACTCAAATTTGGCATTTTATATTTTTTCTAGGTAGATGACATCATAAAGAACACACACAAAAAATTTCAGAATTTTTGGAGCCTTATATGAATTACTATGATTTTCTAAAAAAAGCATTTAAAACATTTTCTGGAAAAAAGAAAAAGGAAAAAGGAAAATCCTCCCGACATTGACCGGCAGCGGCCGAGTTTTGACCGGCGATTGCTCGCCGACGGCGAGGTCTCCGGCGATGAGGTTTGGTCCTACATGCTCAGCACAACAAGACAAAGCTCCTGGGCTAGCTAATGGAGCGACGGGACGACGGCGGCACCCACGTCGGCGGCCATGGCGGTACGGCGGAGCTCCGACGCGGCGGCAAGGCTCACCGGAGTGATTCCTGGCGACGGCGAGTGCAAGGACCTAAGCTATACACTCTTGCGATCACACTCATCAATAAGATGGAACCTAATTTGAACACCAGCCACAACAGCTACGCGCGCGGCGGAGCGGCAAGGTCACGCCAGCGGCGACGCACGTCGGTCGGACACTAGGACGCGGCAAGGATAAAATTGAGGACATCGACAGATGCAAGAGCTCACCACGATGACGATGCGCACATTGGTTGGCTCGGAGGCGAGCTGAGTTGAGCTGTAGACGGCGGCGCTGATGGCGGCGGCGGCGCTCCGGTAGCAAGGACGGCGTTCCGGCGCTTCCTGTGCACCATCAGTCCGACCAAGATACGCATAAGGGGCAACGAAGCACGGAGAACATGATGAGAGGGTTAAAGGTAATAAGTTTTCCACCTTGGCGGCGGTGGACAGCGAGGAAGCTCGATGCGGCTCGACGACCGGTCGCGAGGAAGATGACGTCGTGCGGGCGGCTCGGGCGGGGAGAGCGAGCTAGCTCAATCGAAGTGCAAGGACGTAGTAGAGCTTCTGGCAAGATGAAGCGGGCAGAGGTGGATCGGCGGTGGCAAATTTTGTCGACGGGGACGAGCTCGACGGCGGTGCGCGAAAGAAGAAGTCGGCCACGACGACCCTTCTTATAGCCAAAGCTCGAGGAAAGGGAGGGCGACACGCGGCGAGGACGCTTCGAGCGCGAGGCGAGCTGGTGGCCGTGGCAGGATGGTATGGCGCCGGTGGACGGCGGCGCGGCTTGAGAAGCCGACGATGGCGGCCGACGATAGGTCTGGGTGCTGTTCCAGCAAATTATAGAAATGCCACTCGTTTGAAATTACAAATTACTCCAAAATTTATATAAGAACTTGAAAATATCCAAAAATATCATTTGAATAACTTTTCATGAGCTACACTTTTCATTTAACTGGCATCATCAAATTCTATTTGGATTTTGAAATATGAATTCAAATTCAAAAGGGAAATAAAACCCTAGAAACAAATATTTGAAATTACTTTTGGTTTTTCAATAAAACTAGAAAATCTTTAAAACTAAATGTTTAACTTTTCAATCCAAACCTTTTTCATATACAAAGTTTTCCCAAATTATACATAATTTTTGAGTTATGGTTTTAAAATCAAAAGGTGACAAATATTGGAAAACTATATTTTCAAATTCATTTGAAATTATTTTTGGAAACTTAAAAAACTTTGAATACCAACTTTGTAGCTCTTGCCAAGATCTACAAACTATCTTTTTAGAGTATCTCCAAATTCCTTATAGATTTTGAATTACAGAAAAGGAGATAAAACTAGGTTTAGAAATAAAGGGTTTTTGAAACCGAATTCAAACTCGATTTAGTTTCTAATTTAATTGGTTGGTTATTAGTGATTACATAAATCATCTAAGGAAATTTTTAGGTCAGTGACCCAATGACACCCTTGGTTGACCAAGTTGGCTTTCAAAAATCATTTTTATAGCATTCCAATTTGAATTTAAATTTAAATTGCAAGACTTGGGAATAAGCTTTGAAATCTAAATTCAACTTCAAATATGAAAATCATTTTTAGGGTTGGACTTAAATTTATACACTATGCTTGACACTAGTGTAAACACAGTTTACACCTCAAGTACATAGAATATAAATCAAGCATTTGAGATGACATTCGAAAGTAGGGGTTTATTATTTCATGTGACAACACATTCCAGAAACACAATCAACCTATGAAATGTAAAATTGTTTTAGTTAATGCACATCAAGGTTGACCTAATCATGAATGCTTTGTAGTGCATATGATGACATGGTAGGTTTTAGTTAATATAACACCAGAGGTGTTACACAGAGCGGAGCTTTGGCGAGCTCGGTGGCCGGCGGCCACAGCGCGACCCGGGCCAAACTAACGACACAGGCGTGACAAGAATCTCACCCTGGTGATGGTGCACACACTATCTGGCTTGGAGGTGGACCGAGGAGACCTGTAGACGGCGGCGCTGATGGCGGCGGCGGTGCTCCGTGGCAAGGACAGTGTTCCGATGATCCCTGTGCACCTACGGACTGCCAAAGGTGTGCATAAGGAGCTGTAGAAGACGAAGAGCATAATAGAGAGGTTAATGGGAATATATAACCTACCCTGGTGGCGATGGCCGGTGAAAGAGCTCGTGGCGGCTCGAGTGCCGGTCGCGAGGAAGACGACGACGCACGGGCAACTCGGGCAGGGAGAGCGAGCACGAGCTAGCTCAAACTGGTCGCAAGGATGTGGCAGGGCTGTTGGCAAGAGTAATTGAGCAATGGTGGATCGACGGTGATGAATTTTGACGACGGAGGACGGTCGTCGGCGGTGGCGGCAGGGGGAAAAGAAGAAGAAAAGAGACGGCGGCCGACCTATTTATAGGCCAATGGCAATGCACGGACGGACGACACGACGACGGTGAAGTTTCGGGCATCAGGGTGAGCTGGCAGCGGCAGCACGCCGGTATGTGCGCGACGGCCACAGCGGTGGCGATGAACAGAGGGGAATTGAAGGCGATGACGTCAGCAACTATAGTAACCAGTGATGTCACCTAGAAAAATCTCAAATTACTCTATATTTTTCATAGCAACATGAAAATCTCCAAAAATAAAGTTTGCATAACTTTTCAAGTGCTACATTTTTCATTTAACAAGTATTTTTAAATTTTTCTTAGTTTTTGAAATTTAAATTTAAATTCAAAAGGGAAACAAAACCTTAGAAACAAATATTTAAAATTACTTTTGATTTTTCAATAAAACTTGAAAATATTCAAAACTATGAAATGTTCAACTTTTCAAACTAAATATTTTTCATATACAAAGCTTTCCCAAATTATGCATAAATTTTGAATTATGCTTTTAAAATCAAAAGGGGACAAATGTTGGAAAACAGTATTTTCAAATTCATTGAAATTCTTTTTGGAAACTTGAAAACTTTGAATACCAATTTTGTAGCTCTTATCAATATCTACAAACTATATTTTTAGAGTATCTCCAAATTCTATATAGATTTTGAATTATACAAAAGGGGATAAAACCAGCCTTTGAAATATAAGTTTTTTTGAAACTGAATTCAAACTCGATTTGGTTTCTAAATTAATTGGTTGGTTATTAGCGATCAAAAACATCATCCAAGGACATTTTTAAGTCAATGATCCAATAGTACCCTTGGTTGACCAAATTGACTTTTGAAAAACATTTTATAGCTTTCCAATTTGAATTTAAATTTGAATTGCAAGACTTGGGAATAAGCTTTGAAACATAAATTCAACTTCAAATGAGGATGTCTTGTTGGTCACTATGGATGGGGTGGGTGGAGATAATAGCTTGGGTGGCCTGGTTGCTGAAAGTGTTATTGATGTAAGGTCCTAGATAGTTAGAGGGGGGTGAATAGTCTATTAAAATTTCTACAAATTCACTAGACAAAACTTGTTAGTAAAACAAATGGCGATAATCCCAGTTTTGCCTAGCCTAGATTGTGAGCAGGCCTCCTAATGACAATTCTAATATATATTATGATCTCTTTGTCATACAAAGGCTATGTCACTACTTTCTAATCTATTGAGCAATCAAGATAGCCAATTCTACACAAGCTACACAATATATATAAGAAAGTAAATACAAGAGATAGGATGGCAAATTCAATACCGACGGTGAAGTGAAGATGTTGCCAATCACCAAGATGATATTCAATCAATCACAATGACAACAATATATATATCAATGAAGAACCAATCACTGGGAGACAAATGGATGACACAATTATTTTTGTTCACCCGGTGTTCACTTGAGCACTGACAAGCTACGTCACCGGTTGTGTCGACCAACACCTAGATGGTTCTTCGGTGTGCTCCAAGCCACTTGCCTCACAAGGCAATCCCTTGCAAGGGAACCGCAAGGCACCACTCTCAAGCGTGGTAACTCAACGACACGCGCATTCCACTAGAGTAGCTTTTGGCACTCCGTCGAGGAAAGCTCAAGAACCTCTTACAAGTCAATCACCGGAGGTGGGCAAGAACAATCATCAACTCTTCCCAATGCCTCCAACAACCTCCAAGCCAGCTAGGTGGCGTGCACCCACCAAGAGTAACAAGAAATCCACCGGCAAATCAACCCATAAGTGCCACTAGATGATCTCCAATCATTCAATGCACTAGGTTCACTCAATCTCACTTTGAATCAAGCAAGCAAGCAAGAGAGATGAGTGGGAGGGAGTTTTTCAACTCAAAGGATGCTCAAGAATGAAAGAATGGGCGAATTCTACTCCCAACGGCCGTCCAAAACACATATATAGTCACTCCAGATTGGCCTACCAGAACTTTCGGTGAAGTCCCATCGAAACTTCCGGTCAGTCCAGATCTAGCCGTTGTACGCGCCAGATCTAGCCGTTGTGCACGAAGTCAACCCAGATCTGGCCTATCAAAACTTCCGGTTACCTGACCGGAACTTCCGGTCATCCACCAGAACTACACCGGAACTTCCGGTCGTGAACCGGAAGTGAATCGAGGCCCGCGATTGCTCGGGCTGGGCTGACCGGAACTTCTGGTCTAGGCCCACCGGAAGTTCCGGTCATCCACCAGAACTTCCACCGGAACTTCCGGTCGTGAACCGAAAGTAAATCGGGGCGCGCGGTTGCTCAGGCTGGGCTGACCGGAACTTCCGGTCCAGGCCCACCGGAACTTCCGCTGGTCCAGCACCACCCCGCACTAAAACGGACATATCTCTTAGCCCCGAACTCTGTTTTCGATGATCTTAGACTCTATGGAAAGCTTATTCAAAGGATTACACAATCATCATATCCTTTTTATCCCAATCATTAGGGATCAAAGTATTTTTCCAAACCAAGAACCATCACCTTCTCTTTTTCAGCACAAGAGTTCTTCAAAACTTCTTCTCCTTTGCAAATGTGCCAACACCACCAAGTGACATCTCCATGTGCATGTGTGTTAGCATTTTTCAAAGCATTTTCAAAGGATTTTCATCGCACACTAGATCCTAAACGTAATCACATGAAAGGATGGACCTAGTGGCACTCATGAACCAAAATACCGAAGATCTCCCCTCTTTATAGTTCGGCTACCGATCCTAAACCACTCACACCCTCTATGGTGTCTTGAGTGCAAAATAAAATGGCCCTATAGGTTATACCTTTGCCTTAAGCCCATTTTATCGATCCTCCAATCGCCAAGCCTTTACATGACACGTGACACTACATGTCATCATGCAACCGTCTTGGTCCATCGATCTCGATATTAGTTGCTCTTCACCATTGGTCGGTCCATCTGCGTCAAGTCTTGCCCAAGCTTCACCATCGCACGGTCCTTCGCTTCGAAGCCTCAACTTTACCTTCACACTTCCAATCGGTTTATCGAGCCAAGCCCATCTTGATCTTTACCATACTTAGGTTACATAACTTCATGTCATGATTCATCATTGAGCTCCACTTGGCATGGACTACCTTTCTCTAAATTATCCACTTAGAAACAAGGTTAGTCCTTAGGTTTCATCAATTATCCAAAACCAAACTAGGGACTTTCAATTGAGCAGCTGGTGATTCCAGGAATGAGTGCCAGAGGTCAGAAATAGTAGCTCGGTAAAGGTGAAGTGGTAATAGGGAAGGTGAGATGATCATGAATGGTAGACCATGTAGGGTTCCAAGGGGCAGACCAGATGGTGGTGTTGCCAGCATGAATTTGGTAAATAAGATTTTTGGTGAGCTCTTCCTTAGCTTGCAAAGCTGAAGACCAAAAAATATACTTAGGTCCATGATTAGCCGCATTCCAAAAGGACTCCATGGCAAAGTATTTGGCCTTGAGAACATTTGTGAGAAAAGAATTTTTATTGTTAGCAATGTTCCAAGCAGATTGCATAATTAAAGTTACCCATTAAGATTATGACTACGCTACACACTCATTTGTGAGCGAGTATGGACATTATTTTTTATTAACATTTTCAAATGAATTTTAGCCAAAAATAATTTCAAATGTTGAGCTTGGGCATTTTCAAATGATTTTTTATTAACACACTGTATTGAATACTTTAGCCAAAATAATTACAAATAAAAAAATAATTATAAAGTTTAGATCTTGTTGAGATATATAATTTCAATATATGGTATCTCTACCTGAGATAGTTTCAAAAATAAAAAAATAGAGTCTCAAAATCTTTTTAAATAAAGAACTTGTCAACCGTAGAGTCATTGTAGATTCCATTGACAACTACAACTTTTTGTAAAATGTCAATGTTTGATTTAGTTTCAACTTTTAAGTTTAAAATTTCAAAAATCTTAGAACATCTGAATATTCAGTAATCTAAATGACATCAAATAAAAATTTTGTTAACTGCAAATTATTAGATAGTATTGAGCTACACAACTATTATGTCGACCATGTCGATACGTGAGGTTCTTTGCAAATTGTAAGTTTATAAATTATAAAGTTTGATATCCTCAAATGAAAATTTCAAACTCTAAACAATTTTCAATAAAAATTTATCAAATACAAAATTGAATATCACGTCGAGCTATTCAATTTTGAATATCAGTTTAGTTAAGAGACTCCCAAAAAAAACTCGTTCTTTTACCAGAGAACCAGAGAATTCGCTCATTGACATTGGCGTCGAAGGAAATCCCCCTCTTCTTTTATCACGATGAAAAAGAAAATGAAAAAGAAGACAAGATAAGATGAGATGACGATGACGTGATTAATTAATTTATATTTATTAGTTAAAATAAAGAATACCCTTAAATAAGAAGTCAGGCATGAATTGGTCAACTGGACCACGACTCACAAAACCCATCTGCATTTGTTGCAGAAACAAACAAAAAAAAAAAGAGAGACTCTTCCTTCCCCCGTGCCACGGACGACAATGACTGTCGACGCGGCGCTCCTCGCCGTCGTCGTCGCCTTCCTCCTCCCGCTTCGCCTCGTCTCCCTCGGCCTCCGCCTGGCGTCCGGGCGCCACAGCACCAGCGCCAGACACCTCCGCCGTTCCTGCGCTGCTTTGGCCGTCGCGGCCGCGCTCCTCGCGGTCATCTTCGCCCTCCCGCGTGACCGCGCCGCCCCGGTCGCCTCCGTCTCCAGCGGCGGGGATGATGATGACGGCGGTTTCCGCGAGGAGATGCGGTCGGAGGTCCAGCAGCTTAAGCTGCAGCTCGCGCGGCTTGGTATGTTGGGAGATTAGATTAGACGCCCCCATGTCCTGTTAGGGCTAATCATGTTTGTATCAGAACATGCGCTTGTTTGCCCCTGTTCTAATTTGTGATTCGGGATTGACGGTCTTGCGATTGCGATAGTTTAACAATTGAACTTTACTGTTTATTTAGGGTTAATGTTTATTGAATTCTGCTTATTACAAAATTGTACTCTATTTTTAGGTCCTGTTTGGGATTTTGAATTTTCCCCATATCCTGTGTTTTTGTGTGAAATTTAAACTAATTTCAGTGAAAATTTTCATTCCAAGTGTAATTTAAACTAATTCTAGTGAAATTCCTAAGCACAATCTACTTTTTCCTATGATGTTAACGGAGTTTCTTGTAATTTTTTCTTTTGTATGCTGATATATTTTGAACTATGCTTGCAGAATATCTTTGGGATAGTAAATCTAAAGCGGTGGATAAGACACTTGATCCTTTAGAGGAGGAGAACGACCGTGTAGTGAGAGCAATCGAACTTGATATCCAGTCTCTGATCAATGAGCAGGAAAATATCAAGGTATGTTCTGTGTGTCTGGTGATATGTTCCTTCTCGATTGTACCACATCAATTCCATGCAGTTTGGGTAGTCATTGAGTGTCACTACCTCACCAAATTGCACAAATTTTTATTACTAGGATAAATAAACAAACAAATATTTTGATTCTGAAATGTAGTTCATCCATTTAGATCATGCTCAAGCATCCTCCAAAGCTTGAACTTTGGTGATGGGAGGTCAAGATAAATAGATGGTCTAGGTGTAACATGGTTACATTGTGCCCAGGATAGTGCTACTGCATCAAGAAATCATAATATGCTGTCCTTGCTGCCGTGACCTTGTAGCATGAAGGCACTGGAATTTTTGTGTTGATGAAAAATGTGGGTGTTATAAAACTCTTTTTTCCCTACTTATTAATTGAGCGGCAGAGCTCCTTCCTTTACCTTCAAAAAAAATGTGGGATTTGTTCAAGTTAATTTTTCTGTGCTCCATTCGTGTGACATTTTGATTGGATCTTGGTCTTTTATGGGTGGATGCGGAGGGGGAATGCAGGCACATGTACTAGGCATTAGGCAAAGACCTGTCACAGAAACAATGTTAGTTTCTTCATTATTGCTGTAGTAGGGGACAATGAAGCTGAATATGAATTAGTAAGTGGTTTGGTCAACCTAAATAAAATCTGATTGTTTTTACTTATTGTTTTATTGTGACTGGAGTGGAACTAGCCAACTTCTTTAGCATTTATGTTCTTAAAAGGAAAAAGGTTCTTAAATGACATGTATTTTGTGCTGTTTTTATGCAGATTCAGGAATCATTATGCACCTCATATTTTGGTGATAGTATCAAGGCAATAGAAAATGAGGTGCCTCCTACACTGAGAAAAATGTTGTATGTATTTGCTCATGTTCCTACTAAAATAGAACTACTGGTTAGTTTGGACAAACAACTGTCCGAGCCAGAATTTTTTTATCTATATTGCCTCTTAAAAGCTCTATTAGAATTTGAATACATCACCAGAGTTACTCAAATGTTAGCTGGATACTCTGTTCAACTCGTCTACAGCGTCAAAACTCTTTAATAATCTTCATATGTGCCTGAAAATATTGCACGCTTTTGATATTTATATATTGATTTTCGTTTTCTTCATTGATACACCTTTTGCGGACTTTAAAAGTGTTACTTTTTACAAATCCAGCAAACCACCTACCTGTCATTTATCTGTTTCAGCAGTGTTAATTTTGCTAACTTATTTTGTATGTGTCTTATGTTGCCTGTTATGTGTGGCAAAGAAATATTATTTCCAGCTGTTCTTTTATGTGCTATTGGGCTTACTTTCTGAAAGCTGTTTCAGCTATTCACCTTATGGACTTATGATTCATGAAATAGGTTCAAATTCTAAAAGATGGATCAAGAAAGATGAACTCGGATATATGGACAGTAGCAAAGGACACAACAGAAAAGGTGGAAGCTCTGCATTCAGCTATCAAGAAGGTATGTTTTTCTATAGGTTACTCTTTTCTGTTTCATTAAGGTACGTTTTAGCTGCATGACCTTTTATATGCTACTTGTTTATTTATAAGTTATATTTTTATTTTTTGTCTGGTAATACACCTTAAAATTTTAATCTATCTGGTTAACCATTTTTTCTCAGACCTCGCGTTGTTGAAATTTAGGCTCACTTTATGTATGTAAGCAATATAATGATAAGCTTTGGTGTGGCAATAATTTCACTACTGTGATACTGGCATTTGTCAACTCCATATCTTTCAATTGCAACCCATTTTTTTTCTTCTGGAAATTCAGATACAATGCTCACAGAGCGTCAATGGCAAATAACCATTTTGCTACCATCATTTTTTTTCTCGGACACGCAGGAGAGCTGCATGTCGTTGTATTAATAGAAAGAAGTGCTACAAACAAATTAATAAAGGGACATTTCTCAAGTGAAGCGTATTGACCCGCCATCTTGTGCCATCCATCACCATCACTATGATAGTCACACTGTAGTTGATCTTGGTGGTTGTTGGTGGTACATGAAGTTGTTGCCATGCTTCTCTTCACCATTATTACCTGTAATGTTGGGCCTGTCCTACTACTACAAGAAACATGAGGCGGCAGAGGGCTAAGGCTGTGGCAACAGCTTACTTAGCAATAAAGCTTTTTATCTATCTACAAAAGTTGTTCTTAAGCAAGTTAGCAAGTTTTAGCCACCACCTCTCATCCAAAATGTTACTTTAGCCTTCCCCACTCTTTGCCACAAACTATAGATTATTCCACATTGTTTCTCACCTTTTCAATAAGAAGCAATAGGGATCCAATCTCCTTCAGCCACCAGTAATTTAGGTTGACCAGGCAGGTCGGGTTCGAGGGACGTGGGTTGTGGGTGTCTAAACACGGGTTGAAGGGGTTTGAATTGATTGACCCAACTAATCTGATTTGATGAGCTTTGATGTTCTATATATGAGTAGTTACAAAAGTACCAATACAAAGTAATAAAAATAAAAAGAACAAGATAGTTTAAAACTTTAAATTGAGCTCTGTACAGTGGCCCATTCAGCCAAGCTTGATGAGGTATATAATACCGCTATGCAATACAGAAGTAAGTGGACCATTGTAAAATTAAAAAAAAGAAAAGGTATATATTAGATGGGCTTCTGTAGTCAGGCCCATCCAGCTTCCAGCCTACCTAGCGTTCTTCTGCCCTAAGAAGTTAAGAGCATAACCTCTAGTCTCTCTCTTTGTGAATGCCTGCTGCCAGCAGTTCCTTTCTTCCTCGTTTCTCTCTGCTCCCGAGTCCCAACTCCATCAATGCTGCCAGCACTTGATCC
The DNA here is from genome assembly GCA_023333625.1 of Bothriochloa decipiens. Lineage (NCBI taxonomy): Eukaryota > Viridiplantae > Streptophyta > Magnoliopsida > Poales > Poaceae > Bothriochloa > Bothriochloa decipiens. Next base: position 10,234,798 of record CM041634.1, on the reverse strand, counting down.
ATCACCGCTGGCCAAAACTGGTCTTCCATCTGGGGTAAAGTCGTCTCCTCTTGTTCTCATCTTTGCTCTAGTAGTTTCAGTTTCACTGAAGACCTCCATATCCCGCTGTGGCTGCTACTGCACGCTGTCACTGCCCGAACTGGTGGTTGATGGACCTCATCAGTGCTGGGTCTGGGCGCCTCCCACACCTTAGCAACCTCCTCCATATCGCCGCCCCCTTCCCCCCCTTTATATTCCTTGATCACCTCATCCCATGTGGCAGCAGGATAGTGACCCTGGCAGTGGCCATCATTGATTTTGATCTGTGAATCAGGACAGTGTTTCTGGCTCAAGGAATGCAGAGTCCCAGATCCCGATCTCTCTCTCTCTCTCGCTCTCTCGCCACACCTTTACCTCACATGATTTCCCTCTTATGATCTTATCCAATCCATGCATAGATAATGCCTAACATTATGCTACCACACCGGGTAGAGTCCTATGCCATAGTTACTACATGATCTCATCCTGCTTCTTCTGCTTGCTATTGTGACCTCCTATCATGTTACCACACCAACCAAGCTTGTTGGAGCTGTGAACACAAACCACACATTGAGCATGCCACTGCCTTGCACCAGCACCACACTATACCTCAGCCACATTGCTCTTCGTGGCCACACCACATGTCAGTCCAATTACCGATTTATCAGTGAACAGCATCCTATTGGCTGTGACAGCATGCTTGGGTGGAAGTGGTAATACCAACCCCAGTGATGGATGGGCTGGTGGGACAAGCACAATTTGGGAGATGATTAAGGGGGGAGACTTAAGGGTATGTTATTCCTGTTTATAACTGGTGTCAGTGGTTATGAAGGAACCCCATTTCCCTCTTCTGAAGTGATGTGCATCTATATGTTACGCCTCTTCTGAAGTAAAATGCTCCTTTTGCTACCCAGAACCAATATGGCATACTTTTTGTCGAAGTGCTTTTCAGGGGAAAATTAGACTAGGAAGTACAATAATATGCATTCTACCTTAGTGAACAGAACTCGATTGGCACTTTAAAGCTTTGTTTTACAACTTTCATGGTTATGTGAATGTGGTGTAAATATAGTTGTAGCTCTAGGTACTTGTGTTTTCAGATGGTCATTTCATGGTCATAAATACAACTGCAGGTTCAAGTTATAGCTGATGAATGGGTCAAGATGAACTCTACTATTAACAGAATATGGTCATTCACTAAAGCGACAGAGAAGAGGGTGGAAGGTCTATATTCAGATTTAAAGAAGGTAGGCTTACTTAGACTATCAGTTATCAACCTGTTTCTTTATCTAAAATGTCCACGTGCCATAAATGTCATCCTTGTTTCGCATTTGATTTATTTACTATTTTGCAGTATAATTTTAAACTGAATACATTGTAACCATTGGAAGCCTTTATTTCTTGAAAAGTCTTAGTGGGCACTAATAAGACAACCCCCTCTTTGTTTGAAATGCTTGGGCAACGTTTCTTCACTAAATATAAATAGCCAAGCAATTCCAAAGTTTGCATTGATAGTCTACATTTTTCAGTTTCCATGTGCACTTTTGTAATGTTTTGTTTGAAAAAATTAACGAAGATACATAATTTATATTCAGATGCTAGGAACATTTGTCACTGGAACAAATATGTTTAGAACACTGCCATGTTACTTCTGTATGCTGCAGTTACATGTTGTCAGTACAAATGAATCAGAATCACAACAGAAGTGTTATGGGGGGAGTTCACCAGAATGTTCCAAATGCAGAGTATATCGAGGAGCATATATATACACCATAAAATAAGTAATCACACGTGGAACTATGTAATATAAGACAAGGATTTTTCTTTGACAAGGATAGCAACTATAGAATGTAAAACTTGAAAACATTTCGTACTTGTTTTTGTCACTATTGACACTAAGAATTTTATCCACAGGGCTTCAAGCAGACAAAGTATAAAATGCCATTCTGGAGAGATCACTGGTGATGTTGCTGTGGATGGACCTGATGTTAGACCACCTGTCATCGATGCTCCGGTTCGAATTGTCACACAGAAGCTGTTAGCAACTTAGTCCACTTGTCCCTTGTTTATATAGTAGTTCGCGTCCTTGTTACCTGTCAGACGTCGTCAGTGCAAGGTTGTGGCTGTTGAGACCTTGTGCGACCCAACTTGCTAAACTGCTTTCGTGCCGTCATGGTCTGTGACGGGGTCGAACTTATATATAGTATAAACTACGCAGTAGATCTCCGAAATAGCCACTACAGCTTTGTTTATGTACTTTCTGCTAGTCCCCCCTCCTATTCTGATTTCCGAATGTGAAAAATGGCGCCGCTTGTAATGGCAACGGCAACGACAATGTTGTGGTTTCTAGGTGCCTCCAGTTGTGTGGAGTTGCTGTGACTACGAGTGCAGGGTGTTGCTGTGACAACGAGTGCAGGAAGCCAGGAAGCGATATGAGTGCAGGAAGTGGTGACTGGTGAGGCATGCCTACTTTTATAGGCGGCTGCTGTATTCGGCGTCTCCGCACAGGGGGGGTAAAGAGCTGCAGCGGCTGCGGCTCCACCTTGACTGTTGTGACGGCGCTTGACTGATCCGTCGAGAAGAGTGGTCGAGTGTGAGAGTCGAAGGGCACAATGGTCTTTGCACGTACTTATTAGCCTTACAATGCTGACAGAAACATGACAAGCCTCTGTCAAGATTCGCGCCGTGAAGCCCCCAAGGGCAAAATTTAATTAGGGTGCATTTGGTTTATAGGATAAGAGAAAAAATAGATCCATTTCAGTTCTTTTGGATGGAACGGGTCCATTTCTACGAGGATAAAAACGTGTGTTCCGTCTGTTCCGTCTGTCTTGTTGGGGACATGAGGATGAAGAGGATACCGTTCGTGATCAATTTCCGTTTGTGTGTTCGACGTTCGCGCATGGAGTTTGCTCGCCGTTCGCACTCCGAGCTCTGCCTCTCCTAACCTGCCATGGCATGGGGTCCACTCGGCGCTCACGCCAACCTCGCCCATGCTTGCGCTGACCCCGCCCTAAGCTTGTGCCAGAGCTCCACAAGGAATTTCATGGCACCTCTGCCTAAATTTGCGACCGCTCCCATCATCTCTCTGCTCACCCGCACTAGACTTGTCAGACGCTTGTACACGCGAAGAGGAAGAGGAGGCGACAACAAACAACCATATGTATGTTGTCTGCAAAGGACAATTATGTAATGATATTTTGAAGGGACGAAAGGAACCCTATCTGGGGATGCTCCCATCTCTTGTGCCCCTAAACCAAACACACTAGGACAAAGTGGAATATATATCCCACTTCATTATTGTCCTACCCAAAACCAAACACAATTTACATCCAAGGATGAGTAATTACACACTGTAACACGCTAGTGTAGGACCGATGCGGTGACGATTGACGAGAGGTTTAGTCCCTAGCTATTAAATAACCACTTCCTAAGGTGCTCATGGAAAACACATCTCCCTCAGGCTACCGATGTATAAGCTTACTACAACTCTAGGCGCACCAATTTGTCTGGTTCTTTCTTACTCTTTTTATTTGCATCCTAATCAGTATTGTCTTGCATTGTAAGCTGTAAAATTCTAGATTGTGTAAGGAAAATGGCACCTATAGCAAGGGCCATTAGTGATTTTGGTGATTGAATAACAACAATGACCATTTGAACTAATGTTATTTGCGTATAAGGTTTTAGTCCTATAGATGCAACTTGCTAGGATGGATATGAGCAAGGTGATGCTGAAGGATAAAGTGATCAAGACCTCAAGAAAAAAGGATAATGAGCTACCTTTTCTTTTTGAGCATGATAATGAATTACCTTGAAGAACCTAGAAGACAAGAAATAAGATCAAGACATCAAACAGAAAAATCCCGAACCAAAAGACATGCAGAAACTGCTTTGAGTGAGCACCGGAGAGGTGCACTGGACCATGCATGAGGGTCCTCAATCAACAATAGTAAGATTAAATAAATATTTAACTTAAATATTGATTTACTATACCGTGAAAATCTCACCGGCATCATAAAACATCCGAGTGGCAGATGTGAGCTCACCGAGTTCAGCTTTGTAACATTTCTGAATGGTGGCTGGAACTTTGTTCCATTATATCTAAAAAAAATGGGCTCACCAAATTAAACATGTGGTACCGCCTTTGATTTGGATCAGTATACCAACTTTCAAACGCACACTGTTGAAATCAATCTTTTTTTTTGAAAAGGCTTCAACTCAATCTCAAGGGCAATAATATTCAGATCAATTGTAAGGCTGAGTTTGGAAAGATCCATTTTCTTTTGGCAGTAGAAAAAATATTATTGCTTCCTGAAGTAATTTTGCTTTTGCCCAAAGAGTAGTACTTCCCCTTCCAAATTACATGCCATTTTGTCTTTTCTAAGTATATAGGTTTTTCAAAACATCTAGATATACACTATGTCTAGATACATAGAGAAAATTATGTAACCTTACCAAAAAAAAGGGTTTATGGAATAACAGGCAAAACTTGGTGGCAGTGCTCAAATTAAACTTGGAGTGTGGGAGAGCTAGCCAGCCGTAGAAAAGAAGTTGCAGCAAAAAAGTTCTTGTCGGTGGCTTGCATCAACGATGGCGCGTCCATGTCGGCGACCATGCAGGCAGCAGCCCGGAGGCCAGGATCCTCTTCCTCAGCTGCGGCGACGATGTTCGTGCTCCTGGTCGATGTGCACGCACATGCCGCATGCGATGAGACTGGATCTCGGACGGCTCAAAGGGCATCTAGCAGTGCTGCGACTGTACAGGGAGGCAGCATCGATCCGGACATCCGGTATTTTTGTTAGCTAACCAACTGCATATATGTAGGTCATGTGTGATGACCACAAGATCTGAAGATCTATCTCGACGACGCCTAGAGCTGCTATTACCTAAGAATTTAATCTTAAATAGTACAATTAGAGCCTGGATGCATCTGCAGAAGTGCTGATCATCAGCTAGAGCAGTGAAGAGTCCTTTCACTCACTAGTTTATTCCACTGCATCTGGAGTAATTTGCTACACGTACAGTATTATATTGTAAATAAACATAACACATTAGTGAGGGATTGGATTAGTATGTTCATGAATCTTAGTCATGCTAACTGTAAGATGTTAAGCTGTCAATTACTCACCTTTTTGGCGCAAATACTTTGGATGCACACTCAGCCCCCGTACAAATCTGATCAGTAATTTCGTTTGCAACGTACACTATCCAACTTTGTTAGATTAGCATGAAAGTATCTGATCGAATAAGATGCCTGATTCTCTATGTATATTCCATTTTTGTACCATCAGTATATATGCAGTATATCTATAGCCTGAACAGTAAGGTTTGCCTAAAAGAAAATTCACATGGTGTAACTGCAGTCATCCACATATACAAATTAAATATACAATGACATAAAGATCACCTCTTTTTTCCTTTTACCATGAAACAACAATGGATCCTCCGAACTGGAAAAAACTTTCAATCTCTTACTGTGAAGACAAAGAATACACAACAGCGGTGATCATGCTTAAAAAAAAAAAAGCAGCTAGCATAGCTGGTGAAGTCGATCTCCACAGCTTATCTACATGTATTCAGAGTCTTGTGGATTATCGTCAGCATGTAATAATTGTAACACATCGGAAAATCTAGTCATTATTGTTATGAAACAAGCGAAAACAATCAAGAAATCATCATCAGCGAGCCAAGATCTCACTAAGCACAGCATACACAAGATCAGAAACTACTAACTGCATACCTTCAGATAGAGGCGGCACATGGAAATTAACAGCCACGAGAGGGGAATTGATGGATGATGCAACTGACGATGAAGCAGGCGATAGCAAGATGGAGTAATGTCTAGGGGAAGCCTCCAAAAGGATCGCATGATCCGTCGAGAAGTCCTTGTAGACGACGACCAGCCATGAAAGAATGGAAGGAATGATGGATCAATGCGATCCCTTTGGATGCTTCCTCCAGCCATTGTCGTCGTCGTCTCTCTCTCTCTCTCTCTCTCTCTCTTTCTCTAAAAGCGTGCGAGAGGTGTTGTGCAAGAAAGCTCCAGTGAGGTCCTTATATATAGCTAAGCAACCTTCCTTTGCCCATCATGGTTGCTTAACTCACCTCCCAAATAGAACAATAATAGTTTATGTTGTTTTCGCAATTTAGCCCATTCTTCAATATAATCAATTTTTCATCAGCGTATCTTAGACGTGTACACCATAATACTGGTACCTAGAGTTACAGATATTATCGTCTCAAAACTTTTTAATCTTGACGATCTCATGCTTGTTGCCAAATTTTATATGAATTATTATATATTACAAATGTTTATCAATCTGCTAGCACTTAGCAGCCTTTTATATATCACAAATTTGCGTGCTTTCTGGATGGCGCATAAGAATTTGCTTGATAGCATTGTTAATCAGCATATATATGCCAATCGTTTCTTTACGCTTTAATCAATTATGGATGCATCATTAGACGAACCGTAAACTGGGGCTTCTTCTCCCCAGATGGCAGATGCCCTAACCTTTCTCCAATTTTAAATATACCGGCTTGCGAAATCGGCTTTTCAAGCAACACTCACATGATTGATTATGGAAGCTAGGGGGAGCCGGATGACTGTATGAGCACCTGCAGGATCTTTTGGTGATTGGGGACACATTTTTCTTAGGGTAGATTAGAGATGCATGTGGGCCCGGGAACAACTAATTGCAGCCATTCAATCATTAAAACGTACGCATCCATTACTGTGATTCCCCCTAACCGCCTTTCTAGCAGCTATGCTTTCAGCAGTTGCCAGGCTTAAGCATCTTTACGTCTATCTTAATGACAAGTGCTTACTAGTCTTTTGCAGTGTAGCTAGGCTTGATAAAATAACCAAAAGTCCTAGATTTTGCTAGTAGCAGGACAAATGTCCTGCAGATCTGAGTACCAATCAAGCCATATATATCAATGTGCAGTACATTCTTCTTTTGCAATGTTACCGAGGTTGATACAGTGTTGTAACATGCTTCAGCAATATCCCTCTGTCCTTCTGCTGCTTTGCTAGGTGGTCTTGCTGCAGTGTTGTAACATGAATCTATCCATATATACCAAAATTTAGATGACAACGGAGTGACGGATTTGGCAAATCCTTTTAGGTGTATATACAAACTTAGACCCTCGCAAAAAAAAAAAAGTTCATACAAACTTAGAGTGTTATAGGTATACATGCACCATGTCTAGTACAGAGAACTTTCCAACTATTTGATTTATATAAGCATGAAAGTTGGAAGAATGCACTGAACCCAGCTACAGCTTGGTGTAACAGTGAATTGTTCAGGAAGAGATAGATGATTATGTGAGGATAACCAAAATTTTCTATACAAGATCAAGATGTGTATGTAGCCTTGTCTCACTAGCGGAAAGCCTAGCAATCAAGTCCTTCTTAATACAGCTTTACCGTTCTGTCTGCGAGGTAGCGGGCAGTCATCATCATGCATTATTGTCAGAAGGCATACGTAGAACCTATTCCCAAGTGCAGTGCAGTGCAGCTTATTATTAGTTGAGGTGGATGGTTCAGTGGGAAAGTTCGCCTCAAGAATGGAAGAATTCTATGCTTATTCGTCAGATATCATGAATCATGATTGGACCGGTATTTGTAGCTTTTGGTCACCCAATAAGGCTGGTGCATTGCATACAGTATATGTGTTGGATGTTGCCGGGAAGGTGATGAATAATCTGCCGGCCGGGCAGTAACTAAAGGTAGCTCACAAATGCCGTGTGTGGTTTTCATGGCATCTAGCGCTGCTGATTTGTTTCCCTAGGGCTCTTTATTTGTCGATCGATGCCGAAAGATGGAAGAGAGATGCATATATGATCTGCCAGCATGTGCATCCATATGATTCCTCCTGACAGTGCAATGCGCCCAGACATTCTTTTTGTGCGCGCGATCAGTTAGCCGATCGATCGCCACCAGAGATGCAAATCTTATCTTAGCTACAGCACCTTCTAGCTAGCTAAGGACGACAGTTCCTTCTAGGACGCTGCTCACATGTCTGCAATCCAAGCAAGCAAGGGCCCTTCGTCGCCTGCACTCCACTCCACTCCTCTGGTCCTCCTCGCCGCCCCTCCCCCAACAAAACCAATTTTCAATGCTAGCTGCCGCCGCCTGCAGCTTGATTCATTCAGCAGCATGTATGCCATGCGCTCACATGTAAAGATCCATACGACTCCATCACATGCGAGGCATACATGCCCATGTTGCGGTCTCTCTCCTTCGGTCATGCTGTGTGAACCGTGAGAGAGAGAGAGGGCGCCGTTTGCGTAAGAAACAAGGAAAGATATTGCCGGTCCTTCGAAGCAACAATCATTGGAGAAATTCAGGTGAAATGTCAAAATGTGGGTGCACTGGTCCTGTTTCAGCACTGTTCATTCTGAATTGCTTAAATAATTAAAAATTAATAATTAAATGTGAATAGTTTGATCTCCAAATGAATTATAAAGGAAAATATATATTATGTATAAGTTATAATTTTATTGAGCACCTGTATAAGTTATAATTAGTAAATAGCTGAAATAAAAAACTATAAGTGACGAAAACATAGTAATTTGGCTTCCATATGTTGGAAAAAAACTAAATAAAAAAAGTGTATTACTAAGTAACATTACAAAGACATCATCTCTTCCAATCACGATGGTTACAACTACTAAATTCAGATCATGATGGTCGCGATCTATCAAAAGATATAGTAAAAAATGAATATGTACTCCAATAATATAGATATAACAAGTATGAAGGAGATAGTAGTGTAAAATTCAATAAACGTTACAAATTGAATTTTCCATGGTAATAAAAAAAAGAAAAACATAGGGAATGTCTATGGCAGGATTGACATGCACAAATGCAAGTGTTATCCAAGACTAAAATTAATACCTTTGCATGCATATGAAACATCATTGAAGCACTTAATCCCCTTCTATGACGACAATCAATTCATCACACCTTCTATGACGAAAGTCAATTATTCATCATAGTAGGCAGGCAGTGACATAAAACAGGCTCTAATCGTCATATTTTGAATGTCACATAAACCCAGAATTCTTGTAGTGCTACTTCTTCCCTATCATTCTCTATGCCTTCCATCTCAACATGTTCTCTTCCAGTAGATTTAAACTCAATGAGACACTCTTTCCCATGTTCCGAGCTAGCTAGAAAGTTCGCATCACTACAGGCATAAGGCTGATGGCATACGTGATAACATAGTCACAAGTATTGGCGTGCAACATGGGCATGAGGCCACCGTGGGCACAAGTCCAGTGAGCAGGGATGCAACACAACCCCAAGAGTGTCCCCATATCCCTCCAGCAAACAAGTCTGCCACTGCTACCTTAAACAAGGACAAGTAATTGGGCTGACTTTCTCTCTCCCTGATTATCGCAACTAGGAGGAGAAAAGGAACGACAAGGCTACCCCAATGGCCATGGTGCACCAATGTGTCCCATCCTTCTCCAACAATATGCATGGCCGTGTCATGGGGAAGATAAGGAGGAAGGTTGGGAAAGAAAGAAAAGGAAGGAGATGAATCAGGGTAGTCACAAGAGCTAGTGCAAGTGGCAGGAACGAGGGCTTGGTGGGCGGGTGTGTGCTAGCCTTGAGCGGCAGCTAGGGCAAGGTGGTGGGCAGAGTCATGTCAGGCGCCAAAGTAGCCAGAGTGGCGAGTGGCACAACAACAACAACCAAGGCTAGTGTGGTGGGTACGACAACAGGGCTGGGCCGCCAGGGCGTACCAATGCTATGGTGCTAGTGGTCGCGAGGGCACGATAACAAGTGACAGAGTTCATTGAGGTTGTAGCCCGCGTAGAGGCTTGGAGGCAAGGCCAAGGAGCCAACATGACGAGGAACATGGAGCATTGCTAGTATGTGTTGGGGGCTCTGTTGACCCTCCGCACTTGGCTTCTTGTCTGACGTTGCGGGCTCTGCCAATGCTAGTAGTCAACCGGAGATAGGGAGGGTGGCCACCCTCTTCTCCATGATGTTGCTAGGTGAGAAATGCAAGCAAGTAGGGCCGACAAGACAAGCACAATCCAAAGGTGGCCGGGGGGGGGGGGGGGGCCGCGAGGGGTGGTGACATCATCGATTGTGATCACGAAGCCGATGATGGTGATGCTAGAGGCTAAGGAGAGAGGAGAGGAAGGGAGTAAGTACAATTTAGACATTACGCTGGCTCCTGAGTGTACATGCCACATCGAATCTAAGTACCAAACGAAGAGGTATGTATCTCTGGTGAACCACTTTAAAAGTATAGTGAGCCAAAACTGCACTTCTAAATTCCAGTTTAGAAGATGTCGAGGAATTAAACAACTATGCATGCGTAGTGGTTTTATTGGTGAAGGATGCTCACCAAGAAGAAATTGAAGGCCACAATGATTTGCAGCCATATGATGTGGAGAGAAAATAAGAGGGGAGAGAAATGAGAAAACCTTTTACAAAAGCTATATATTCTCATATAAGAAAGTTTTATACTAATGTTTATAGTGAGAAAAATAACCTAGCTAGTTGTACGGGTCACATTAATTGTTAGTCTATGCGTACAGTCAATTGTTGGCACGCTGGTGACTGATGGTCCTTGAGTTTATATTTAAATAGACGTAACCACGCGCGCCATTAGCTAAACTGAGGGAAGCCACCTGTGCATCTGCCTCGAAGAAACCGTTGGGAGGATCCCGTTGGCCGTTTCGTAAACAAAGATTTCCCTCACCTAAAAGGCTGGTTGGCACAACGTCTCAGGGAGGAACGGCGGCACCGTCCTCACACATAGTCACATGCCCGAAACACTAACATGTCTCTCCTCTCGCCATTTGTTTCCACATGCCATGCACGCAAGCACGCACGTTGTCAACAGGAGGAACGGCGTCTCTTTCCTCCTTCGTCGCGGGCACCCCAATGATTGACGAAGAGTGCACGTCACAGCGAGATCGATTATGGATCGCCGGAGCGCCGCACAGCAAAGATTTGGTTAGGCTAGAGGTTGCATTGTTAGTTCTTTGGAATCATACTAGGTGTACCTCAGCGGGTGGATTCATTTGCAATTAGGATAAATCGGGCAGAACATCACTATGCACCATTATGATGCATGAATCAGAGGGAGAGGAAGAGAGATCGATTAGATAGACATACCATAGGACTCGATCTAGTTGTTCGTCTTGACACCACTCCTCTGCGCTAGGACAGCGACGGTTGGGGAAGACGCGTTGCAACGTCGACACCGGTGGGGCTTCCCATCGCTGGCAGTGCTTCCCGATCGGTAGGGTTTCCCGGTGAGGGGCGCTGGCGGCGGTGAACCTCGTTCTCAGAGCCAGTGGCCCCCACCTCTTCTTATAGGCACTGTGCGATGGGAGCCCACCAGCCAAGCATTGGGCTGGGCACCCTCGATCAGGGTGCAAGTCAAGGGTCCAGTTGGCCGTTGGGCCAACTGGTGGAGAGATCAATTCTAACATTCTCCCCCCTTGATCTCTCATCATTCTCATTATTCTTTAATTTCTTACTTTCAACCTTCAATTCTTATCTTTCTTACTTCTGTCTCATTCCATTACAGATCATCATATTGAGCGTATCTCATCGTCACAGCAATTAGTGCCATTAGACTAACAGCCACAACACACTTTTCTGTTTTGGAACAAAACTTTCTTCTGGGCCCTTTATTGTCCGAAAATCATAGGCTATACCATAAATCCATGTCGACTGTGTGTCCTCTGAACACACTAGGTAGTAAGCATTTAGTAAGCGGATCCGCAAGTTCTTTCTTATTACTTGTATGTTCAATATCTTTAAAATGATTTCGGACTTTCTCCTTTACAACGAATACATTCATGTCAATGTGTTTGGCAACACACTTGACCCGTTGTCATAGGAGTAAGATACTTATTTAAATGGTTATTGTTGTTGTCAACCATTATCTATTCCGGGTATAGGTTCTCTTAACCATTTCGCCTGTCCTCTAAGCCTCACAATATTTCATAGCATAACTTTGTTTCATTCATCATATCATAATTATTTCTTTGGAGCTTTTCCACATTAAAGCTCGAACAACGAGTGTTAGTGATTGTGGATTTCACTACACATCTCGCTAAACTTTCGTCTTTGTACCCATAACTATTTGAGAGTACTTGATCTTCATTATTCTACACGAAGCTATTAATCTTTTTTAAAACATTCTTTATTCCAATCCAGTGATTTATATCTGGATTCGACTTCTGCTAAAACATCCCGGATACATGAACTATGCATGGGTAAGTTCTTATTCAATTCATCAAGCTTCCAATAACTGAAGCATATAGGACGTCCATTTGATAGATCTCATTTCAGTTCTTCAAAAAATATTTCAAGTTCTCAAATCTGTTACCCTTGACTATAAGAACAGGCATAGGTTTTCTTTGTATGTATACTTTATTTCTTCAGAATCTTTTCTAAGTATGCTTTTATGATAGTTTTAATACCCCTCTTCTTCTCTTTCAATGAGTTTCAACTCAAATGATTCTTCACTGAGATTCTTCTTATTCAAACTTGAGGACAAAACTTCTTTTCTCTCCAATAGTAGATTGACATCACTACTAGCAAGTAAGATGTCATCCACATATAGGATTAGGAAATGAATTTCTCATTCATAAACTTTGTATAAATGCAATTGCCCTCTACGTTCTCTTTAAAACCCAAACTTTCTTTTGATTCATCAACTTTAAATTCTATTTTTCTAGAGACTTGCTCTAATCCATAAATAGTTTTCTCCAAGCGGCATCCTATGCATTTTATTTCTTCCATGACAAAATTTTTTTTGGTTATGCCATGTAAACTTTGCATGCAAATCCTCGTTGAGGAATGCCATCTTTACATTCATCTAACGTAATTCTAAATCGTATTGTGCCACTAACATTCATTATAATTTGTTCATTCTCTTTACATGAATCTTTCATCACAAGTTGAGATATATATTTTCCTTCATTCCCTCTAGAGCCATGTTACGTCTTATAGACCCATTACAGCCTACTGTTTTGACTTCATTAGGAATTTATTCTAAATCTCAAACATCATTGGTATTTATTGATTTTATTTTATTTACATTTTTTTCTTGCCATTTGGACAAGTGAACGTTTCTCATGGCTTCTACAAAAGAGATGGGATCATCTTTTATTTGAATTTATTTATCAACAATGACTTCATAGTCACCAAAACAATTATTTTTCATTCTTTGAGACCTACTAGAGCCTCGTGGCATTTTTTTCATATGGGACTATTGTTGCTCTTCATTGCCGAGAGGCAATTATTCTATAAGTTTCTAAATCATAAGATCCTTGTTTACTTTTCATCTTCATAAAGAGCAAACAACAGGTGTTGTATGTGTCATACAACATCAACAGGTATCAAGTAATTTATTGCTTTTAAAATACTAGAGTGGGCATTCAATCCCGTTTCTATTCAATTCTTTAGGTATCTGCATACTATGCTCCCCCAGATTACTCCATCCTTTGTAAGGATGGTGTATCTTCAAATTTCTTCTTTGGGTTTAATCTGTCATAACTTCTTACGACGCTTTGAGCACCGTTTTAGTATCTCTCACTGTGCTATCTTCCTATTAGAACCATAAAAGGTTTAGAAATCTAGCTATTTCTTTACTTAGGGGTATTATAATTATGACTGTTGTACTCCCTCAACAATCACATTTATCTTTTATAGATCACTCTTCTTTATATCACATTTATTTCTTTCATAATGTACATCATGCATCACATTGTCAAAAAATATAGGGGAGTATCTTTCTTGATTTTTTGTTTCTTAATTGATCTCACAAATCTCCTCCTCGAAATGTGACAAGAACTTTTCTGCCATAATTTCGAAACTATTCAAAAACTCTTCTAGATGAGGAAGCTTTCATTACTTACTTCATCCACATGACTATGCCATGCAAATAAAATTATTTCTTAAATCTTTTTGGGAGTACACACTTTTCTCATTACAATTTATGAACTCAATAGAGTCAATCAGTACTTCTGCAAGTCACACTTGTATGTTATTCTTATCATTTGGTTCATATGCAACTTTCTTCTCCCGCATGCAGAATAAGTTCTATCGATAAGTTCTGTCAAAATCTCCCATCCATACGGATAATTCCCCATAAAAGGGATATCAAAGCCAAAATTGGCTCTCAGGGTATATTCAATCATTAAATTTAGAAATAAATTCAAATATTCTTTAACCATGCTTAATTTAATGTTGGTCAAATTAAACATGTGTATAACTCATTACATTTCATATCATGATGATTAAAATTAAAAGTTACATGACATATTACATCTCTTATCATGGTTCATAGAAGCAGTACATAAAATACATTTGTTAAACTACACTCTTATTTCATATAAAAGTCATTTCTTAAACTAAACTCTCATTTGTTCTATCTTCTTTTCTTAGATCAATGCACCTGGATCATCCTTTTCTTTCCATCCATCCTTTAAAGAGAACAATGCCTCTTATATGATGGTTTTCTTTAATGCAAACTTGTACTTTTCATCTTCTGAGTCATAAGTACCCAGCTCATTTTCTTTCTGCCTTCAAGAATGAAAGCATGGAGGCCTTTGTCTGAAAAACATTCAACAACAAACATCAACAATGAGCATGAAAATAACCCTACGTTGGTCTAGTTAAAGACATGCACATTAAATTTTCAATCTTTCTTCTATATTCTAAATCACCGTTGGGCAGAAATAGAATAAAAACTTTATTCTTTTACATCAATTCTTTCATATAACTCAATCATCTTGGAAAATATACAACTTCTCCTCAAAATTAATTTCTTTCGTTGGTTCGAATTTAATTAGAGGATAATCAACTTCATTGCAGCGGAAACACGAAAAACATTCTTCTATTTCATGAGCATTTCTTGACCTTTTCTATTCTCTGAAAAATTGGTCTCTAAGATGCAAAATTCATCAGAGATTCAAAATCATAATCTTATAATATTGTTATCATCAACGTTGGTCAGAAAATAACAATATCATAATTCATATAATTATTTCTTTCAATCAAAAAAATTCTCACTTGTTCTAATTTAATTGGAGAATGGGCCTTTCAACATATTCTGAATAACCATCTATTCATCCATTCGAGGATAAACTTTTCAATATTTTATTTAAATAACTATAACTGTTCTTCAAATTAAATTCATCAATACCATTATAATATTGCCATTAATCAACGTTGGTCAGAATAATAACAATATTATAATAATATATACATATATTTAATTTTTAAAATCAAATTCTCTCGTTGGTTCAAATTTAATCATGAGCAACAATTATTTCAGAATTCGCTATGGAAACATGAGTAAAAAAAGTCATAATTCAATTTTTTAGAAAGGTTCCAATTCATTATTGTTTTCTGGACAAAATTATCGTTGGACAAAATTTACACAGAAAAATTCATATCAAATTCGATTCAAATTCATTCAAAATTCATTTCAAACTAATTTCTAAAAAATTCATAAGGCTTACTATTCATTTTGGGCCAAAGTCCGCTTTCCGGCCTGTTGGCCGAAGCGGCCCACGGCCCATGGCGGCAAGCACGCCCATGGCGCAGCCCAGGTAGGCCCATGGCTTGTATTGTGGCATAACCAAAAAATTTTGTCATGGAAGAAATAAAATGCATAGGATGCCGTTTGGAGAAAACTATTTATGGATTAGAGCAAGTCTCTAGAAAAATAGAATTTAATGTTGATGAATCAAAAGAAAGTATGGGTATTAAAGAGAATGTAGAGGGCAATTGCATTTATGCAAAGTTTATGAATGAAAAATTCATTTTCTAATCCTATATGTGGATGACATCTTACTTGCTAGTAGTGATGTCAATCTACTATTGGAGAGAAAAGAAGTTTTGTCCTCAAGTTTGAATAAGAAGAATCTCAGTGAAGAATCATTTGAGTTGAAACTCATTGAAAGAGAAGAAGAGGGGTATTAGAACTATCATAAAGGCATACTTAGAAAAGATTTTGAAGAAATAAAGTATGCATGCAAAGAAAACCTATGTCTGTCTTATAGTCAAGGGTAACAGATTTTAGAACTTGAAATGTTTTTGAAGAACCGAAATGAGATCTATCAAATGGACATCCTATATGTTTCAGCTGTTGAAAGCTTGATGAATTGAATAAGAACTTACCTTGACATAGTTCATGTATCCGGGATGTTTTAGCAGAAGTCGAATCCAGATATAAATCACTAGATTGGAATAAAGAATGTTTTAAAAAATATTAATAGCTTCATGTAGAATAATGAAGATTAAGTATTCTCAAATAGTTGTAGGTACAAAGATGAAAGTTCAGCGAGATGTGTAGTGAAATCCACAATCACTAACACTCGTTGTTCGAGCTTTAATGTGGAAAAGCTCCAAAGAAACAATTATGATATGATGAATGAAATAAAGTTATGCTATGGAATATTGTGAGGCTTAGAGGACAGGCGAAATGGTTAAGAGAACCTCTACCCGGAATAGATAATGGTTGACAACAGCAATAACCATTTAAATAAGTATCTTACTCCTATGACAACGGGTCAAGTGTGCTGCCAAACACATTGACATGATTGTATTTGTTATAAAGGAGAAAGTCCGAAATTATTTTAAATATATTGAACATATAACTAATAAGAAAGAACTTGCGGATCCGCTTACTAAAGGCTTATCACCCAGTGTGTTCAGAGGACACACAGTCGACATGGGTTTATGGTATAGCCTATGATTTTTAGACAATAAAGGACCCAGAAGAGAGTTTTGTTTCAAAACAGAGAAGTGTGTTGTGGCTGTTAGTCTAATGGCACTAATTGCTGTGATGATGAGACACGCTCAATATGCTGATCTGTAATGGAATGAGACAGAAGTAAGAAAGATGAGAATTGAAGGTTGAAAGTAAGAAATTAAAGAATGATGAGAATGACGAAAGATCACGGGGGAGAATGTTGGAATTGATCTCTCCACCAGTTAGCCCAATGGCCAACTGGACCCTTGACCTGCACCCTGATCAGGGGTGCCCAGCCCAATGCTTGGCTGGTGGGCCCCTGTCACACAGTGCCTATAAGAAGAGGTGAGGGGCACTGGCTTTGAGAACGAGGTTCACCGCCGCCAGCGCCCCTCACCGAGAAACCCTACCGATCGGGAAGCACTGCCAGCGACGGGAAGCCCCACCGGCGTCGGCGCTGCACCGCGTCTTCCCCAACCGTCACTGCCCTAGCGCAGAGGAGTGATGTCAAGACGAACAACTACATCGAGTCCTATGGTATGTCTATCTAATCGATCTCTCTTCCTCTTCCTCTGATTCATGCATCATGATGGTGCACAATGATGTTCTGTCCAATTTATCCTAAATACAAATGAATCCACCCGCTGAGGTACACCTAGTACGATTCGAAAGAACTAACAATGGCTCTTGCTTGCTTTCTTGGAGTTGGAGCTCAGTAAAGCTGAAAAGCAGCAATCGAATACTAGCACCTACGACGACGACGACGGGGTCGTTGTGGAACGTGGACTGGCCTGAGATCGATCTGCTGATGGGTTTAGACGGACAGCGAGCTAGAGCGGCGGCCCAATCATCTGTGACGATGATAAGGGCGATCTGTTGCATTATGAGGTGGTGCTGGACTGACGGCCGGCTGGCTCATGATCCTGGCATGTGTTGTGTGGTACCACACGCCGTGCATGCCCAAGTGGGCAACTGGCCATGTAACACGCAAGAGGGTGTTTGTATCTTCGTGTTAGTCTTCTGGCACGCTGCTACTGGTGACCGTCACTTGAGCTGCTTGGTTTGTTCGTTCTTCTGGGTTTACAAGGACGAGGAGATTCTTCAATACCACAGTGGGAAGCTTTACTTACCCAATTACCATGTAAAAACGTAGGAATAGTAAGGGCCCGTCTGGAAAATGGGAAGATTTTTATATTCCTATATGTTATTTTGTGAGTTTTGAACTGATTCTTTTGAAATTTTCTTTATGATTTGATCTTGTAAAACTCGTTCATTACAAATAGACCCTAAAGGAACTAAGAAGGAGAATTACGTGACCTCGACTAGCTAGGGATACACAGAGGCCACCCTCTCCCTCCTACCATACTCCTCACCCCCATGCCGCCATTTCCCATCAATGCCTCTTGAGGTCTTATATAGCCCTAAGGATGTCGGTGGTGGTGGGGCTATTTCTCTCTATTACACTCATTGTTTCCCCTCCCTCACTTTCTCGATATTGTGCTGGCGAGCACAAGTCAAATCCATGTGATAGGCTTTTCCTAGTGCAAGGGCACAACTAGACTTGTACTTAGGATGGTGGTGGTCTTGTGTGGCACATTTGATGTGAACAGGCAGACAAATGCCAATATGAATATAAGATGTTGTTAGAATTGGCTCTTCCTTGGCTGAATCTAGTGCAAGGCGATCATTAGGTTGATGGCTAAAGAAAAGCTGCCTACGAGTGATGTTTGGCGTAAGTTGATTGACCCCCCACTCTCATTGTGTGAGATCTTGTAGATGAAAACATTGCCTATATACTAGATAGAGGATAGCAACGTTCGTGGAATTGTATCTCTCCTTGGAGGCAACATTCGTGGTATTGTGTCCATCCTTAGAAGCATCATTCTATAAGACACACCCTGACATTTGTTGAAGGTTGTTGCTCATATGGTTTAGGAGGAGAGTGATTTTCCAATTTGATGGAGCTTTGTGGAAAAGAAGAAAGCTCAACTATTACTCAAAGCTTTGGTTACCATTTATGTTTGCATGTCATGTGCTGCTAGTTGATTGGTTGCTAGAGAGCCAGTCGAACTCAGAGATATGTGAGATGTTTTAGATGCACTGTTCATCACCTTGTTTATTGGAGAACGATGGACTTTGGCCATAGTGCAAGAAACTAAAAAAATTACTTGGAAGGCAAGTTGATAAGTGGTCTCAAGCTATATGTATGAGACTCTGTAGTGTTTAGAGTATAGTAGATTTCATTTTTCTTGATTTACCTTTTATTTCATTGTAATGGTTCTGTGCACTGCCTTGTTACAAAGATCAAAACTTTATCTAAAAATAATAGTATATCTAAAAAAAGAAAGTTAATAAACATTATGGCCAGGTCGTTTGATCAAGTCATTTTGGGCTGGCCATTGGTATTAGTACTCAGTTTTTTTTTTGAGAAGAGTTAATCAGAGCTCGAGCACGCTCCTTACGGCCCATGTACTTGCACTTTCGTGATGCCCTTAGCACGACGAGAAAAGAAGCCCATAAAATTTTTAGGCCCAAGAATTCCCTGAAAAGGGAAAGTAGGTCTGGTTAGTTTTGTGGATTGAGTTCCGGTACAGAAAAAAAATCATTTTGATACTAATGCAGAAATGAAAGGCACATTGATCATTTCCGTACAGCATATGTTACGTAATCCGACTCGTGCAAGCATTTTATGACATAGATCCACTCTAGTACACAAGGATTGTGGCTTTTATCATTGGGGCTAAAAAAGGGCTCAATTCCATTACATAACATGGGAATTTTTAATCCTCTAAGACGGAATCAACAATACTTGATGGAAATTCAGACTTCCAAATTTAACCGCCGTGATTTTCTAATGATGTCATGAACACACACACAACGCAACATTCTTCACCTGCGGCCTACCTGGATATGAAATCTGAACTCCTCTTCCAAATCAGTGACCCAGCGCCCAGTATTTGACGCCTTGATCTTGCTACTCTCATCTTCCTCAATCCCGGTGGATGGAATCGCGGTGCGCTACTGCAACACACTCGAGGCCTGCATTCCGATGTGCTCGTCATGACCTGATGTTTCATGGATTATGCTGATATAGGGGTTTCAAGATATGCCATAGCCATATATACGTCAAATGTTACTGGTAGAAGTAAGAGACGATCATCTGATGATCAACCTCAAGTTTCATGATGCCTTCCAAGCCTGTATGTGTACAACCTCACGCTACCTACACTACTATTTCTGTGGTGGATCATGCTAACACAGTTCATTGCATTTTGCAGCCCCAGTAGTGACATAACCGATAGTATTTATAGAGAATTCTTCTTCCTGTGGATCCCTTGTGCCCTAGTCCCTTTAAATTGACTTTTTTTGAGGAAAACTGTGGTGCATTGCCCCCCAAGGTAAATTGACATGCATTATTCGGGCCGTCCCTTCAACGGATGGTGCTTTCAAGTTCAGTACTTTTCTTTGGTACTCAGTTACTCGTATCACATGATTTCTGTAGTCGGCAGTGACGATGAAGTCCTTTTATAAAGGAAACTTTCACATTTTTTTAAGTAAAATAATATACTGCTAGACTGTTAGTTGTACTGCTCAGGGTAATGTTTCACATAACCACTACACCCTGCAAGTACGGAGGTACTGCTTATTTAATCATGTAATTTTGGGCCGACCATCGGTAATTAATAGTCAGTTAATCGGAGCTCTAGAAAGCTCATTCCACTTCTCACGAGGAGTTGAACCTAGATCTGCTGGATGCTACTCAGGTGTTCTAATCAGTAGGCTAGAGACCCTTTCACAGATGCATGTAACTTTCAACCTCTCTTCTTTTCAACAGATCAAGCACGTTCACGAAAAAAAGAAATTCAACTCATGCATGGGCTTAAAGCATTGCTTGACCTTGACTTTTTTTTATGGCTGCATTGCTTGACTTTGGTCTATTATATTGCAGTACACATTATTGTGGGTCTATCCCTGGGACTAAACAAGCCTCAATTCCATTAGATAACATGGGGGGATTTGCTAATGATGTCACAAACACACTTGTAGCACCTTCACCTGCACCCTACCTTGATGGCTGGATATGAAGCTCTTTTTCGCGACCATGGGTACGTTTTGCATCAAGCAGAAGGCTATGTTTGGATGATAGCGTGGCATTATATTCTTGCCTAGCACAGACAACAGCGTCGTCAGACATCGCAAAGCTGGATATGAAGCAAGGGTTGATGGACTCAAGCACTGCCCAGCGCCCCAGGTTTAGTGTTTGGCGCCTTGATCTGCGCCACCCGTCTTCATAACAGAAGTTTAGGAACGAGGTGAATGGAAGCGGGTCGCGCTACTGTCCTCTCCAAGTCTGCATGCCAGTGTGCTCCTCATGACCTGATGTTTCATGGATGACGGACAGATGTTTCAGGATATATAAGCTAAATATTACTAGCAAAAGAGAAGTAAGAGACGATCTGATGATCAACCTCAAGTTTCATGATGTCTCCCAAGCCTACAAGTATGTAGCTAACGCTATCTAAACTACCATCTCTCTCGCTTACGTCGTTGTTATTTCTGCGTTGGATGCGAACACCGTTCATTGCATTTTGCAGCCCAGGAGCGAAAGAACGGATAGTATTTATAGAGTGCTCTTCTTCTGAGGGTCCCTTGTGCTGTGCCCTGGGACCTTCAAATTGGTATTATTTCAAATCGTCCTTGAGATACTTCTTTCAATTTGTGTACTTTTCTTTGGTATAATCAGTTATTCACATCACATGTGTTCTGCAGATAGGAATTATGTGACCTAACCTAGGCATCAACATAGACCTAACCTAGGCATTTCACCATAATGTTTGTGTATACTACTTTGTTACAAAAAGATCGAAACTTTATTTAAATAGAGCTTATACTTCATCTATAAAAAGGAAAATTTAGTAAATATTATAACCAGGCCATTCGATCAGGTCATTTTGGGCCGACCATGCTAATAGTCAGTTAATCGGAGCTCTAGAAAGCTCCTTACGGCCCACATACCTGTCCCTTCATGATAAATCTTAGTGCAACGAGAAATGAAGCTCACAAAATTCAGGCCCATGAATGAATTTCCCTGAAAAAAATGAAATTAGGTCTAGTTGGTTTTGTAGATTGAGTTTCCCTACAAAAGACCGTTTCATCAACTGACGACAGCAGGTGGTGTAGGCGGTTTAGGATGATGATTTCAGACTTCTTGTGGTGGGGGGCTTAGTCCATGAGCTCAAGGATTTGGTGGTCGAAAACTTTGATTCAAAATATGTTCCCGTGAATGTAATAGGGTAGCCTATAAGCGCTTTTTATAGGTAGTAATGCGTTAGTGCCTTCGGTGAACAGATCATGCGCTTTCATGAAAAAAAAATCAACTCGTGCATGGATGGGCTTAAAGCATTGCTTGACTTCTTTTAATGGTAAGAATTGCTTGACTTTGGTCCTATTGCATTACACATGGATTATTGTGGGTCTACCCTGGGACATGGGAATTTTTTATTTTTTTACACCTTTTTAAAACTAAATTAACAATGCTTTTAACCGCCGCAATAATTTGGTAATGATACCACGAACACACTTGTAGCATTCGTCACCTGCGCGCTACATGGATGGCTGGATGCCCGAATTTGAAGATGATGGCTGGCACAGACCGCGGCGTCGATCGCGTGACGTCTGATTTCGTCTGCCTTAGATCCCATGATCAGCTGCCTCGTAGACAGCTCTGTCTGGGAGGCCGAGATCGAAACACGCCCAAAATCTGAATCCCTAGCCTTCGACAGCACAAGCGCTCTTCCAAAGCAGGGGTTGATGGGCGTCAGCAGCTCGTGCCTTCAGTCAAGCACAGCCTAGCGCCCCAGTTTTATAATCTGTCGCCTTGATCTGCGCCACCAGTCTTCCAGACAGAAGTTGAGGAACGAGGTAAATGGAAGCGGGTCGCGCTGACATTCGCCCTCGGCCTGGATCCCAGTGTGCTCGTCATGACCTGATGTTTCATGCATAACAACGACAGATGTTTCAGGATATGACATATAATACGCAAAAAATTACTGGTAGAAAAGAAGCAAGAGACGATCTGATGATCAACTTGAAGTTTCATGATGTCTCCCAAACCTCCAAGTGTGTAGCTAGCGCTATCCACACTGCCATCTCCCTCGCTTGCCTTCCTATTTCTTCGTTGGATGCAAACACCGTTCATTGCATTTTGCAGCCCCATGAGTGACAGCAGCGATAGTATTTATAGAGTTCTCTTCTTCCTGAGGGGTCCCTTGTGCTGTGCCTTGGGCCCTTCAACTTGACATTATTTCAGATCTTCCTTGAGATATTGCTTTCAAGTTCAGTACTTTTCTTTGGTAATCAGTTTACTCACATCACATGGCTTTTGTAGTCCATAGTGATGACGAAGTCCTTTTCTAAAGGAAACTTTCATTTTTATTTCATTTAGTAATTTGCTGTGAAACTGGTAGTTGTACTAGTAGTCAGGTAATGTGTTTCACTGAACCACTACGCCCTGCAAGTACAGAGGCACCGACCTCTATTCATATGAAGGAAAAAATTGTAATACATATTGATTCTTAGTCCTTGGAAACTCTGAGAAGGAAATATTTCAAAACACAATTGTAAAATGAGAGCAAATTTTCTACTCGGAGTTGGCCTCTTCCATAGTCTACGAGCTCAATAAAACCAACCCATAAAGCATCTTGGCTCATCCAGCATGCATGGCGAAGTATCATCTGACGGAGCTAGCCTCCAAACCCAGGGGTGCCCATTTCACAGTTGAGCAGCGAACAAGCAGTGAGCGCGAGCTACATTTAGACTTCAAGACTTGAGAGATGAATCAAAGAGTAGTAGAAGATTAGCAGCTATGAGCATCTCTATGCATGGCCATTTGAAAAAGAAGAAATGCAGACTTTTATCACTGGCCAATGATTACATGGGCAACATTTCTACAAATTCTATGTAGCAAAGGGGGAGGATGGCCTCCTGGTAGGACCCTGCCCCATATACGTGTACGTGGTGCGAATGTGCAATTTTAATTATGGGCCCTCCCATTTATAGGGGTGTCATACTCTATTTTTAAGAATAAAAATAGAATATATAAATAGCCTTATATGCGCCCTAGGAACAGTCGCACATATAAGAAGACAAATTACAGAGAGTATCATCACCCTGTTTAATACATAGCGAATCATATTATTACAGAGTATTACGCATAAACAAATAAACAACTAGTATATCTTTATTGCGGAAGCTTCCCACAGAGACACGTCAACTGGTGAACACGAAGCCTAGTACTCATCACGATAGCTCTCATTCCAATCTTCATCTGTTACCCATCCGGGATTTTCCAAAATTAAAAGTAAAGCAAGCGTAAGTACACAACCGTACTCATCAAGCATAACATGGGTTAACGAGGCTCAATTAAGCTGACACAGTTTGACTGCATTTAGCTTTTATAAATTAATCAAGTTGAGCAATTAAGTAGCATCAAGGTAGCAAGTGTTTTCCAAAACCATCATGATCAATGTAACATAAATGAATAGTAAACATAACAGCAAATGAATAAATATTTAACATGACAAGAGAGATCATCATTAGTGTAAAGATTCCAAGGCCGCTCTTATCCTTGAGAAAGGCTAGTATACCAGTTTATTAAACTCTGCGCAGAGGTGTACACTTTCACTGTGAGCCGTGAATTGCCCTTTCGCCCGAGGTGATCAGCCTCTTAGCCCACTATCAAGGAGGACCGGCAGGGTTCACTATGAAGCCTTTCAAAGGTTCGTCTAACATGTTAGGGCCGCTAAGGTTTCTGTGCCCTACGAATGTAGTATCTCCCCTTCTGATGGCACATAACCACAGCCTATACACATGCAGACAGGGGTCCAACTATACCCAACCCGAAACACACCCCTCTTGCGCCATTAAGGGAACCGTTAACAAGCTAGAAGAGGTCCTTATACTGAGCTAAAACTAGAGCCATATAGCCCTCACAGCTGTACTGTAAATCCCGAAGGTTCTGTTACAGACTAGCCCTCAGGTTGTTAAAAGTCATTATTACTGTTTATGACACAATTACTCATCAAGCCACAAGATCATGATATTCATTAAGCACTAGCATCAAAGCTACCCAATGCAGCCTAAAGGTGTCAAGGAATCAGGATAACAACATCTAGTTATAATTTATAGGGTCATCAAGTAGACTCATGCAAATGTATTATTTATTTAGAGTGTATAGGTAATAAGGAAGATCCAAGCTATACTTGCCTTGATTCACAAAGTCTTGCTGGTCCTGCTGATCCTCAAAGTAGCCTTGTTCAATAAAACCCTCACCGTCTGAACTCAACATTATCAATCAACACCAGACAATCCAATCGAGCATACATACACGAAGTAAACAAAGATTTATTAGATAAACAGTACACCTATATCATCAAAACAGAATAAAATGTTTATAAAGCTATTCTACTCATTACTATGATCACACAGACGTCAAGTTCACTAAAAACGGAGTTATAACGGCGAAGTTATGAATTTTCAAAGATTTTCTATAGACAAATAAATACTTTAAATATAGACTAAAAATATAAAGTTTCCAAAATACTTCAACAGTAGAACCACTGCGTAGATTACAAAATTATGAATCCAACAGAATTTGAACGGACCAAAACGGAGTTAAAACGTAAAAGATATAAGCTTTTAAAGATAATAGAAAAATTGTAAATAGATGAAAACGTATTCTGAAACTGAAAAGGAAAAATACGTTTTACCGAGGTTAAAACGTATTCTGTGACCTGTTAAAGGAAAAGTATGCTTTCCAGTGGACAAAGCATATTATGGATCTGTTTAACAAAAAATACGCTTCCCAGTGGGGAAAACGTATCTTGATGAAAGCGCCAAGGGCTCTTAATGAAATAGGTCAAAGGCCAGGGGGTTTTTGGCAATTTAGCCAGCCGAAGGGGTACGGGCTGTTTTTGGCCGTCCGCTTCAAGATGGACGGCTTAGGTCGGTCGGGCAATCGGCCTCGCTGGGGAAGGAGACGGACACGGCGGCGGCCATCGCCGGCGGGGAGCAGAGCTCGCCGGCGTAACTCCACCGGACGTTTCCGGCCACTATTTGACATGGGACCGGTACCATTGGAACGAGAAGCTCCTGCCGTGCTCACCTAGCAAGAAGATGACGGCCGAGAGGTGACGAGGACGATGTGCGGCTGAGGACGGCGAACGGTGGCTTCCTGCGCACAAAAATTCAGCCAAGATAAGCCTCATTGATCAAAATTCGGAGTTCAGACGTTCTCACGAGGTCAACGCGAAGCTCAAGGACCAGCTTACGACAATAAATATCTCACGGCCATGGCGAATTTCGAGCTCCGACAGCAGTGACAATGGCAGCTAGGGCTTCGGTGTTGCGACGGCTCGAGGCAAAGGCGGTTGCTTACGTTAGGGTTCGGGAAAGATTACGGACGCGGAGTAAATCCTTTTATAGCCCGAGGGCAAGGCCGGTGCGAACGACCGAGCGGCAGCGCGGGCGGGTGGCACGGTCGGGTTCGACGTCCGGGTCAGGGCCGAGTCGGAGGAGGGAGAAGACGGTGCGGGCTCCACCTGTCAGCCAAACGGAGGGAGGGATGCGGACGCGCGGTGCGGCCACGTCTTGATGGGCCGGTCGGCCTACGGCCCAACATGAAGGAGGGGCGCGCGGCGCTGCTGCGGGCTTCGCTGCTGGGCCAGTCACAAAGGAAAAGAAAACGGGCTGGTGCGGAGGAAGAGCGGGCCAAAGGGAGGCGGATAGGCCGCGCCTGGGCTGCTTGATCGGCCGGGCCGAACAGGAAAAGAAGAAAAGGTGGGAAAAGAAATAGTTTTTCATTTATTTGAACCCTTTTCAAATGAAATTTCAATTGTATTTTGAAATCCAATTCAATTTCAAACACCACACAATAAAATATGCACCAGCATGAATGCTCAAGCAAGTTTCTACCATGATTCAACCTCATTTTCATAAAAACATTTATTTTGCCTAATTATTTATTCACCAAAAATTCATTTTGCCTATTTTTGAAATATTGAAAAATCTAGGGTGTTGCAATTCTACCCCCCTTAAGAGAATCTCGTCCTCAAGATTGGATTTTTCTTACTCAAACAACTGCGGATAAGCTGCCCTTAGTGCATCCTCAGTTTCCCAAGTTGCCTCAGCCTCTGAGTAACGATTCCACTGCACCTTGCACATCTTGATAACTCGGCTTCGGATAACCTTTTCAGCTGTATCCAAGATCTTTACTGGAAACTCTTCATACGTGAGGTCATTCTTAACAGTAAGTTCCTCTAAAGGCAAGTATTCCTTCTCAGGTACACGTAAACACTTCTTAAGTTGAGACACATGAAACACATCATGTACACTAGCTAAACTTTGAGGCAACTCCAACTGATAAGCCACTTCTCCACATCTCTTTAAAACTTTAAACAGGCCAACATACCTTGGTGCAAGTTTCCCTTTTTGGTTAAACCTCCTCACACTTCTCATAGGAGACACCTTCAAGTACACATAATCACCTTCCTTGAATGTCAATTCCCTTCTCCGTGTATCTGCGTAACTCTTTTGGTGAGATTGGGCTACCCTCAAGTTCTCCGTAATCACTCGTACCTGTTCTTCTGTGGTTCTTAAAACATCTGTCCCAAACAATTGGCTTTCCCCAGTCTGATTCCAGGACAACGGTGTTCTGCACTTACACCCATACAGAGTTTCAAGTGGTGCCATCTTGAGACTCTGTTGATAACTATTGTTGTATGAGAACTCTGCATAACACAGATTCTTATCCCAACTTGTGCCATACTGCAATGCACAAGCTCTCAACATGTCCTCCAAAACCTGATTAAGTCTCTCAGTTTGTCCATCAGTTTGTGGGTGATATGCGGTACTAAAGTTCAACTTTGTTCCCAAAGCACTATGCACTGATTTCCAAAAGTGAGATGTGAACTGAGTACCTCTATCAGACACAATCCTCTTTGGTATCCTATGAAAACAAACAATCTTTTCCATATACAGTTCAGCTAACTTTGGGCCATTGTACTTTGTCTTAACTGGCAAAAAGTGAGCAACCTTGGTTAATCGGTCCACTATTATCCAAATAGAATCAAAACCTTTCTGTGTACGAGGTAAACCTGTTATAAAGTCTATACCGACCTCATCCCACTTCCATTCAGGTATCTTCATTGGCTGCAATAATCCAGCTGGCATTTGATGTTCTGCTTTCACACGTTGACAAGTGTCACACACAGCCACATACTCTGCCACCTCCTTCTTCAGACCAATCCACCAATACTTTTTCTTGAGATCCATGTACATCTTAGTACTGCCAGGATGGATAGAGTAAGCTGACTCATGTGCCTCTCACAGAATTACCTGACGAAGAGCTTTTACCTCTGGAACACATTCGGTTGCCATACCATAAGGTTCCCTCTTCATCAATGCAAAATCCAGGTGCTTTCCCTTCTGCTAACTTCTTCACTATATATTTTAGATCCTCATCTTCCCGTTGTCCCTTGCGAATCTCCTCCTCTAAGGTTGGTGTTACCTCTATTTCCATAGAATTAGTAACAAGAGTAAGGTTCAAATGAGCAAACTCTGCACACAACCGATTAGATTCAAGTGTCACCCGAAGCTCATTAGTATGCTTCTTTCTACTAAGTGCATCGGCCACTACATTTGCCTTCCCACAAACAAATCATCAATCCTGGGCAATGGGTACTTGTTCTTGATGGTCACCTCATTGAGAGAGCGATAATCAACACACATTCGCTGAGTTTCATCCTTCTTATCAACAAAAATCACAAAAAAACCCCAAGGTGATGCACTAGGACGAATAAAACCCTTCTCTTCTAATTCCTTTAACTGTTTCTTAAGTTCTTCTAATTCATTAACCCCCATTCTATATGGACGTTTAGCTATGGGTGCAATGCCAGGTAATAACTCAATAATAGATTCAATGTCACGGTCAGGTGGCATACCTGGCAATTCATCGGGGAACACATCCGGAAATTCCTCCACCACTTGATTCTGAGGATCTGCATCGTCATGAAGCTGATTTAGTGTAGCTGTAGGTGGTGCTTGCACTCTGACATCAACACTGATTCTATCCCCTTTTGGTGTAGGCAGATCCACAACCCTCTCTTTACACTTTATCACAGCTTGGTGAGCTTCCATCCAATCCAACCCTAGAATTAAATCAATACCAGATGCATTCAACACTATAGGATTTGCTGAAAAGTCTACCCCCTTAATTTAAGGTTAGATAAGGGGCAGTAGTAAGAAGCTGGTATAGCACCCCCAGGTGAATTTACTACCATTTGGTTCTTCATGGCTACAACTGGTATGCTATGCTTTCTAAAAAATGCTTGTAAGACAAAGGGATGCGAAGCTCTAGAATCAAAAAGTACAGTAGCAAAGATAGAGTTGATGTTGAACGTACCCAACATAACCTCTGATGCTTCCTGAACGGTCTCAGTGGACACATGGTGAACTTTCCCATATTGCGGAGGCTCTGATTGCTATTCTGACGCTGAGGGATCTGCTGATTCATCTTATTATCTGGACAGTTGAATGACATGTGCCCTTCCTTTCCACATACAACGCACCTTGTAGGCATATTGGGACCACCATTCTTTAGAGGAGTGTTATTAGGAGCAGTGAGACGTGGAGTCTGGTTATTATTGGGACGCTGCTGATAGTGTGTGCGTTGATTCCCATTCCAATTCTGCTGGTTCTGACCATGATTCTTCTGACTGACTGGTCCTTGGAACTTCTGCCTAAAACCTTGGTGGAAGTTAGGACGAAAACGTGAGTTACTACCAGAGCCCTGTCCATTCATCTTCCTCTTCTTATCCTGTGCCAGACGTTCATTATCTAGCACAATAGCATTGTTCACTAACTCCTCAAAAGTATCATACTTGTTACCCTTTAGTTGCAACCTGAGTTCATAGTAAATGTCATTGAAGAAATGACACCGCTTATCAACGTCCCTTATAACTTTATGGGGAGCGTAGGGAGCCAACTCCTCAAACTTAGCATGATACTCACTCATAGTCATAGAGCCCATCTTGAGATTCCTGAACTCCTCTGCCTTCTGTTCTTTTAGACCTTCAGGAATATGGTGAGCCAAGAAATCCTCTTTGAACCTCTCCCAGGTAATAGCAAGAGCATTGTTGGGACATGCAGCTTGGTATGACTCCCACCAGTTTTGAACAGCTGCATGGAGTTGCCCCGAAGCATACAACACTTTCTCAGCATCATTGCACTGAGCAAGATTCAACTGCTTCTCCACAGCACGCAGCCAGTTGTCAGCATGTGGTAGCCCTCCAGCTTGCATGGTCTGCACAAACTGGGTCATAGTCTGCATCATCTGCATTTGTGCCTCCATCAATTCCTCATTAGTGATATGTCCAGCACCATGACCTCTAGCACGGTTACCTCTTCCACACCAAGTAGCCATCTGTATTCCAACAAAATCAAAGCTTAGAGATATTCAGGATACAAATCACTTATATAATAATAAGGATTGCAAAACTAAAAATTTCTATGAGAGCTTCAATTTCAGTAGTACAGAAAAACTGTCATAAATCGAGGTCTAAGTATCAAAAGGAAACATTCTATACATGGTTGGAAAGGTTAAGAAATTTTCTACAACTTTTGTTCAGACCAGATTATCATATTCTGTCATCTAAGCCATTGAATTAATCAAACAATAGAAACTATTTAGAAATTCTAGACAGCACTGAACATTAGATTGCGACAGACATAACTTCCAACTCATAATGGATTTGGACGTGATTCTTGTGGAAGTTGATAGATAAGGAAGTCTAGTTTTACCCAGAAAAATCTCATAAGCATTAGATAAACCAATTTTGAGATATAACTAAAATATCACTGGCTGCTCAGAAGACAGCAAGGATATAGATATGATAAACCAACCCAAACTTAATTTATTCAAACTTTAACCTTAACATTCTTAACTAAGAAACTTGCAAACATGCCCATAAATCTCTATCACTCACACAAAGATCCAAATCATCCATATTACATAATCATAATTCATCAAGCACTCAAAGTTCACACACACTAGAATGACACGACTAAACTTGACTCACGATATTAATAACGTGCCTATTACATAAGGGTTCTCAAGCTAAGGTCGATGATGAGGACTCGGCTACGCTGTCCAAAATAATTGCCCAATCTTTCACGGTGCAGCACAATAAGAAAATATTTTCTTTGAATTTTCTATTGTAGTTTCAGCCAAGAATATATCAGCACCAAAGATAATAGATAAGTATATCGTACTCAGAAACAGCAGTGTACAGCAAGTAGCAAGCACCACGGCAAGTTAACTCCGGCAATGAATAATAACAGAGATACGATAGAGACTTGAATAGTATTATGATCCGGTAGACAGAAGTTACAGCAGAGACCGGCAACGAATCAAACTCAAGCAAAATCTAACAATATATGATAAATCGGCTTACAAATACTCGCTGTAGATGCAAACCGAGTAGCAGAAATTCTCCAACCCGTAGACCAACTGGGGCACGATCCAGAGAAGGGATTTCGAACAGGAACCGATGCAAAGCCGAGAAGAACAATTCCTGATCACACACCAGCACAAATCCACGAGGATCCGGAAGATAATCTTCAATACGAAGAACCTGATGGGATCACCATCTAAGGTTTCACGAGCGACGGCTCGACGAGGAATAATCCCAAATTAAAATCTCCTCCCCTATTACAGGGAGAGGCCCTCGATTCCGTGTCTTACATCCATACCTGGCCCACGGTAGCATGCACCGGATCCTAATTTTCTTGTACATGACCAAAAACTAACATGACATGCACCTGGACTCCAATACGTGATGGTTAACAGAAATAAACTACGTGGCCAACTCACAACCAGCCCTTACGTGTAAATGGCATGCAAGCTAAAAATAGAATAATAAAATAATGCGGCATTGCATGCTAATCATCTTGCAAATCAATTACCAAGTAGAGTTCACGTATTCAGATTGGGCAGTCCTTTCTTTCCACGTGCATGATCTCCATATTGACAAATTTCCTTGACTGGTCTTCTCTTCATTTTTCCAAGCAATAAAGTGCCTCTAAAAAATATATTTGATGATAGACCGGTAGTAAGAAATTTGTCCATATCTTTTCCATATTTCTCATCAAAATAAATAGCTCCAAATTGAAGACCAGACGATATTGGAGAATTACTGGCTGCTATATTTGAATTATCGCTAGGCATGTCTCCATGAAAATCTTGAGGAGCCAAGGGCTCATCATCCTCTCTTCCTTGAAACAAAGCCGTCCTCGGCTTTGAGTTAAATTTTGAAGCTTCTTTGATGGAACTAGCAGTCCCACCAATTATAGCGACCATATTGTCCTTATTCTCCTTCACATGAACTGCAAATGACCCCAACCTATTTTTCTGAACTTCCATAGAATTAGGTGGTGCAGTTTCAATTTTCTTGCAGTTGTTTTCAGAGGCAACAGCAGAAAAATCAATGCTCAGATTATCCTTTATTGCATTATTAGGAACATGTGAATTATTGGCAACGTAGAGTGTAGCTGAAACAGTCACACCATTCTCTCCCTCTTGAATCAAAGCCGTCCTCGGCTTTGGGATAATACCACGAGCCTTTTTCTTCACTTTCATAAGAGCAAACTCTTCAGCCTTAATAGCATTATTCAGCATCGGTTTGAGCACATGAGACACTCCATTGTGCACAAAAGAATAAGTATTAGAACAGCCACCATGTGTAGCATCAAGATCAAATTGCCATGGTCGACCCAACAACAAGTGACACACACTCATCGGTGCAACATCGCAGTCTACTGTGTCCACATAATTTCCAATAGAAAATTTAACTCTAGCCTTATGAGTAATTTTCAATGTACCACTTTGATTCATCCATTGCATATAATGCGGCGTAGGAAGCCTCCGTGTTGACAAAGATAAAGCATGCACAAGGTCGGAACTAATAGCATTTGTGAAACTACCACCATCAATAATTAGCTTGCATACCTTATCTTGAACTTTGCATTCTGACTGAAATATATTGGAGCGCTGTCCTTTGACATTACCAAAAGTACCATCACTTTGTATTTCTCGAGCCATCATAGATAAGCCATCCGTTGCATCATCAACAATATCAGTTGAGATCTCTACAGAAGAACCAAAGGAAGAGGCAACGGCCTGCTGCCCAGGAGTGGAAAAACTGTCAGGACTCACATCGAGAACCCTCTCATGCACAAGTAGCTCCTCTTTAGGTTCCATTACTTTTTCATTGATAGCAGGTACAAGTATCGTTGCCTTCCCTGGAAGAGGAGGAGAACTACAATATTTCTTCTGAAACTGAATGGGTGAAGAAAATTTGGATGTAACAACAGCCTTCTCTTCATGACTAGAAAATGTACAATTCGGCTTAGCAACGTTGTGAACATCCTTTGCTACCATGAAGTTTTTCTTCGTACCCACAGAATTGCGAGCACAAGAAGATAACTTTTCACCATAACCATAATTATTTTCACAAGGGGCTTGCTTTACTTTAGGAGAATAAAAATTAGAACCATGCATAGACTTGCCAGAAGGAACACCAGAACCCAACTTCTTCTTATAAGAATGAACACCAAGAACATGCTGGTTAGAAGCATTGTACTCAGTGCCAGCGATAGAATCAGCCCATGACGAGCACAAAATTTTCTTGGTACCTTGGGCATGTTGTCCACATGCAGTAGCTACCTTCTTCTTTGACTCAAATGAAGGAGCAAATCGGCATCGTAGCACAACCTTCATATCTTCCCATGTGCAAGATGGAAACTTTTTGTCATAGCGAATCCACCAATGTAAAATATCTTTAGCCATTGTCTCTTCAGCATAATATATCTTGTCACCGTGTCCAAACCGACGACCCTGAAAGAAATCTTCCATACCATCTTCCCAAACATAATACCAGAAATTATATGATGTTGACAAAAGTGGAACCACATACTTAATTTCCTCGTCAGCAAGATTATATCAGCCATTGAACAAACTCAAATGCACCGTGAGCAACCCGGAGCTGATACCACCTGATGAGGACTCGGCTACGCTGTCCAAAATAATTGCCCAATCTTTCACAGTGCAGCACAATAAGAAAATATTTTCTCTGAATTTTTCTATTGTAGTTTCAGCCGAGAATATATCAGCACCAAAGATAATAGATAAGTATATCGTACTCAGAAACAGCAGTGTACAGCAAGTAGCAAGCACCACGGCAAGTTAACTCCGGCAATGAATAATAACAGAGATACGATAGAGACTTGAATAGTATTATGATCCGGCAGACAGAAGTTACAGCAGAGACCGGCAACGAATCAAACTCAAGCAAAATCTAACAATATATGATAAATCGGCTTACAAATACTCGCTGTAGATGCAAACCGAGTAGCAGAAATTCTCCAACCCGTAGACCAACTGGGGCACGATCCAGAGAAGGGATTCCGAACAGGAACCGATGCAAAGCCGAGAAGAACAATTCCCGATCACACACCAGCACAAATCCACGAGGATCCGAAAGATAATCTTCAATACGAAGAACCTGATGGGATCACCATCTAAGGTTTCACGAGCGACGGCTCGACGAGGAATAATCCCAAAATAAAATCTCCTCCCCTATTACAGGGAGAGACGTCTCCATATAGACACGCAGGCCCTCGATTCCGTGTCTTACATCCATACCTGGCGCACGGTAGCATGCACCAGATCCTAATTTTCTTGTACGTGACCAAAAACTAACATGACATGCACCTGGACTCCAATACGTGATGGTTAATAGAAATAAACTACGTGTCCAACTCACAACCAGCCCTTACGTGTAAATGGCATGCAAGCTAAAAATAGAATAATAAAATAATGCGGCATTGGATGCTAATCATCTTGAAAATCAATTACCAAGTAGAGTTCACGTATTTAGATTGGGCAGTCCTTTCTTTCCACGTGCATGATCTCCATATTGACAAATTTCCTTGACTGGTCTTCTCTTCATTTTTCCAAGCAATAAAGTGCCTCTAAAAATATATTTGATGATAGACCGGTAGTAAGAAATTTGTCCATATCTTTTCCATATTTCTCATCAAAATAAATAGCTCCAAATTGAAGACCAGACGATATTGGAGAATTACTGGCTGCTATATTTGAATTATCGCTAGGCATGTCTCCATGAAAATCTTGAGGAGCCAAGGGCTCATTAGTCGAAGCTTGTGGTTCAGCCATTTATAGATCTTTGGTTGCCCAAACATGGTCCTGAGCCTATCAATTTCTTCTTGCTTCTCTTTAAGCTTCTGCGCCTACTGCTCCACCGTGCTTACCATGCGCTAATGTGTGAGCATCATGTCACAAGCAAAGTGTGCCAATTCCCGGGACTCAGGTGGCAAATCTTGAGGATTCATCATAGCCCATCCATCCTCCCTACTGTAGTCAGCGTGAGGCAAATAGCAAAACTCATCATCCCGCATATGTCCAAAGCGATGACCACGGAGAGAAATCCAGGCTTTAAAAGCAGCACCCTCAATGCCATCCTCTTGAGTTGGGAAAGGACCAAGATGCTCATAAATCATCTCGATGTTGTAGGAATTTGGCATTCTTTCGGGGGAACATATGGCCACATTCGTCTCCCAGTAAGTACCTTCCAACGGATGGGTGTGTTAGAAACAAGTGTACTGCACAGCGGGGTCCCAATTAGCATAATAATTACGAAGAAGCTCCATGAGTCAGATATGCGATCTGGTGTGACACTCTGGTACGCGAGAGATCTTCACAGTCCATACCATAGGAGCATGTGGTCCACCTCCTCCACTAGAACCACCAGCAGACGGCGTTGGAGATTGACCACCATCTTGAACTGCTTCCAGCTCTTCTTCTTCAAAAGCCTCCATTGGTTCTTCTTCTTCATCTTGAGGTGTTGTAGGCACCGGGGTTGGTGATGGTGGAACAGCTTCCCTAGACTCCAGGTGGTTGAACAGATCACGATACGCAGCAGCAGTCATGCGGCGAGTATAAGGAGGCATCTACAAGAATTAGACATAGGTTAGAGTGGAGTCAAGATTTTCACAATAGAGTGAGTATAAGAGCTTAAAAATTGAGTAAATAACAAGGTTAAAGTTAAGAAGCATGAAACTAGTGAAGCAAAGGAGACTAAGAATGACCATTCTATCTAGGCTTGCATCCTATAGTCAACACGGCTCTGATACTAATTTGTCACACACTATTATTAAGGATAAAAATAGAATGTATAAATAGCCTTATATGCGCCCCAGGAATAGTCGCACATATAAGAAGACAAATTACAGAGAGTATCATCACCCTGTTTAATACATAGCGAACCATATTATTATAGAGTATTGCGCATAAATAAATAAACAACTAGTATATCTTTATTGCGGAAGCTTCCCACAGAGACACGTCAACTGGTGAACACGAAGCCTAGTACTCATCACGATAGCTCTCATTCCAACCTTCATCTGTTACCCATCCGGGATTTTCCAAAATTAAAAGTAAAGCAAGTGTAAGTACACAACCGTACTCAACAAGCATAACATGGGTTAATGAGGCTCAATTAAGCTGACATGGTTTGACTGCATTTAGCTTTTATAAGTTAATCAAGTTGAGCAGTTAAGTAGCATCAAGGTAGCAAGTGTTTCCCAAAACCATCATGATCAATGTAACATAAATGAATAGTAAATATAACAGCAAATGAATAAACATTTAACATGACAAGAGAGATCATCATTAGTGTAAAGATTCCAAGGCCACTCTTGTCCTTGAGCAAGGCTAGTATGCCAGTTTATTAAACTCTACGCAGAGGTGTACACTTTCACTGTGAGCCGTGAATTGCCCTTTCGCCCGAGGTGATCAGCCTCTTAGCCCACTACCAAGGAAGACTGGCAGGGTTCACTATGAAGCCTTTCAAAGGTTCGTCTAATATGTTAGGGCCGCTAAGGTTTTCTGTGCCCTACGAATGTAGTATCCCCCTTCTAATGGCACACAACCACAGCCTATACACATGCAGACAGGGGTCCAACTACACCCAACCCGAAACACACCCCTCTTGCACCATTAAGGGAACCACTAACAAGCTAGAAGAGGTCCTCATACTGAGCTAAAACTAGAGCCATATATCCCTCACAGCTGTACTGTAAATCTCGGAGGTTCTGTTACAGATTAGCTCTCAGGTTGTTAAAAGTCATTATTACTGTTCATGACATGATTACTCATCAAGCCATAAGATCATGATATTCATTAAGCACTAGCATCAAAGCTACCCAATGCAACCCAAAGGTGTCAAGGAATCAGGATAACAACATCTAGTTATAATTTCTAGGGTCATCAAGTAGACTATGCAAATGTATTGTTTATTTAGAGTGTATAGGTAACAAGGAAGATCCATGCTATACTTGCCTTGATTCATAAAGTCTTGCTGGTCCTGCTGATCCTCAAAGTAGCCTTGTTCAATAAAACCCTGTTGATGCAAAGATCTATCTACAAACACACCGGGCTAATACCCAAATTTGATATCCGAAGCATGCCAGTCGATTTGACCTGTTAATCAACAAGGATGATAACTTAAACAAGAACCGAACGAGACGACAGCGATGCGCCCGGACGTCAATGCTCAGATTGCTCGGGAAAGCGGAACTTGCAAGGTCGCTGGAGATCAAGTTGATGCAGCCCATCGATTCTTGAAAGAACTCGTTGAAAAGGAAAAAATACTTGACGAAGTCGTCGAAAAGTAAGGTGCTGGTAGAAGTAAATTGCGATAAAAAGTAGATTTGTTTATTGATGCTTGGATGCTCATTACAATGCCCTTCGGCACATATTTATACTCTGCTATTCGAAGAATCCTAACCGAATACAAAGAGCTTAAATATAGAAAAATAAACTTATTCCTTATACGAACTCTATCTCTGAAGGAAAGGAATAAAACTCGTATAGGAATTGGACTCAGACTATACTATGAAAATCATAAGCTCACATGATGCCGATCCACTGTCCGTTTCCGTCATGATGAAGTTATCTTTCCATCGGCATACTCTCTGGTATCGGCAACAATCTTCTAGTCTCCCTGCCAGTCTCATCAGTAACAGCTCTTCAGCCTTATCAGTAACAACTCAGACCAATCCACCTTTCATCGGCAACTACTCATCGGCAACATCAAAAGCAATGCTGAAGACAAAATAATAACCAATCCCTTGCCGATTAGCTTAGTTTCTGATTCTTACTGACACGTGCCGAAAAACAGTGTCAACACATGCCCCCCAATTTTGGAGTATAAAATACTTTATGTACCGAAATTTCCTCCAAGTCATGATTACCCACCGCCGAGCCGCCTGAACGTCCCCTCAAATATTGCGCACACTGTAGT
This sequence comes from Bothriochloa decipiens, assembly GCA_023333625.1. Classification (NCBI taxonomy): domain Eukaryota; kingdom Viridiplantae; phylum Streptophyta; class Magnoliopsida; order Poales; family Poaceae; genus Bothriochloa; species Bothriochloa decipiens. The sequence continues at coordinate 10,196,595 of CM041634.1, read as the reverse complement.
AAAAACCCTGTATCAATGGGCCCATAAAACACTTCCTCCGCCGCGGCCCATCCTTCATTCTCAATTCAACCCTAGCATTTTCTCTCTCCGGCGGCGACATCAGCAAGCAGTCTTCCGACGAACTTGACTGGCGACATTCTCAGCGACAGTCTTCAATCTCCATTAGCATTCCTCGCTCTTCTCGGCTTCATCCACGGCCATGGCTGTCAACTTTGACGTCCCCAAGGTTAATTTTCTTCTTCATTCATCTTTTGATATTTCTTCTCTCCTTTTCCGCATAGCCCAGGACTCCTATTTATCTTCCTCCTTGACCTTTAATCTAGGAACTTTGCAATAAGCTCATCATCCTCACGCACCGAGACCAAATTATTTGCCTAGGCCCAATGGGGAATCCAGATCTGATCGATATCATCAACGCGAAAACCAACCGCATCCCCTTCAGAGCTCAAAATTTCAACTTAGAACTTTGGACTGATACTTTCCGATCCTGGCCAAAGATCACCAAAGGATGGAAAGACTGGTACTTGAGGGTTGCCAGGCCGATGGAGGTCTATTGGGCAGAACGCAGATTAGATCAATGCATCATACTGTCCATTGCCGATATGGAGAGGAATGAGTCAATGTTAATCGCCGCCTCTTACTTTTGGTCTGACACCATGAACGCCTTTATATTCAAACATGGACCAGTTTCTCCCACTCTTGCCGATGTGTTCATGCTCACTGAACTGGACATATCAACTACCGATGAGAACACTCTGTTCCAGAGGAAGCCCGAATATCGACTGACCACCTGAAACATCGGTGGCTGGACCGGGTACATTAAAGAATATCAGAAATCCGGATCGGTCAGTTAGAGGGAGCATTCAGCCTTCCTGAATATGTGGCTAGAAAAGTTCATCTTCTGCGGCAGAACAGTCAGACCAAACAATATCATCTATCTGTAGCAGAGATGTTAGCTAATGCCGTCAAACTTCCTCTTGGCCGATACCTTCTCGGTTCAGTCTATCATCTCCTCCACCAAGTTTCACAAAGGCTGTTACAAGACAAGCCTATCGGCAATCTGGGAGGTCCTTGGTGGTTCATCAACATGTGGCTGAATGCACATATGCACAAGTACCTTCACTTTGATTTATTCACCCAGTAGTTCCCTCGAGATCTCCCTGAATATTACCAACTTGGGGAAGATGAATCGACAACACACCCCCCCTCAATTTTGGAGAAGTGTTAGCAGTACTTCTAGGGACAGAGGCAAGCAGAGCTCAAATCGGCAACTTCTTCCAAAGGCTCTACATCAGCATCCCTCCTGAACTCTGGGCCTAGGTCCCTTACATTGATGAAGAAGCAAGGTTCCATCTGCTCTTCAACTTTGCCGACGATGCCCTGAATAAAGACACTGAAATCCTCAACGCGATGATCACCCCTTGTGCCATCCCGGTCAATATGTTTGGAAGTGGGAAGAACATCAATACTACATATGAGTTCTATAATCCATCGGCAGTAGCAAGACAACTAGCTTTCGGCAACTGCCCATCAAACTCTGCTATGCCGATGTGATTAAGCCGAGAGAAACTATCACTAGCAGCATGGATTGGTGCAAAATAGTCACTCTTCCTCCTAATGTCGATACCTCTAATGTTGACCTGACCGATTGGGCACCGGCTTCCTTCGTCACCGAATCTTACAAATTATGGTGGCAAGAGTGGAAAGAGCAACTATTCTTCACATCTCCTCACTTCTACTGGAATCTCATCGACCCTGATCATGCCATACCTGCCGATGTAGTAAGTTTGACCATCTACACTTCTTCCAATTCTCTTTTTCAGTCTATCGGCAACTAACCCCTTCTCAACAGGTTGATGACCCAATCCCAACATTGAGCAAGAGCGGCAAAGTCATAAGGCTGTGCTCAATATCCCCAATATCCATAATCGGCCATAGAGCTCCCTCATTAGATGTTCTGATGTGTCGCGGTCGTTCCAAGAAGAGCTCCTCCAAATCAAAATCGACCAGAAGTATGGCTGCTCCATCGGACACGGCTGCACCCTCAGCACGGACATCCCAGGTAACTATCTTATTTTCTTCTGTGTGTGCCGATTGCCGCGATATCTCATATTTCAGGGTGCAAGTTCTACATTTGTTAAATCCTCATCGGCAACTCACCTTTCATCTCCACCTGCTGCACCTTTATCGCCACACTTCGTCGTCCTTGACGATTCTCCAGAGGTACCCCTTAAATTAAACTCTGACCATCGTATTGGCATTTTTACTCATCTGCTTCTCTCACAGCATCAAGTAGTCCCATCGGCAACTCCCCCAAGTGCGCAGACATCTCAACCATCCATTGCCGATGCCCCCCAGCCATCCAGTGCTGACATTTTACAGCACAAGCATAAGGCTTCATCAGAGGACAAGTCTCAATCAAAACGGGCAAGGCTTATACCTGCTCCAGTCACATCCTCGGCCTCCTCGCCTTGCCAGACATCGCCCGATGCTCCTGCGCAAGCTTCCCCATCGGCAACTATTCTTCAATCGGCAATTGTACCTGTACAAGAATCTTCATCAGCAGTGGTGTTGCAACAGCAATCAACCAAGGTACCAACGTAGGAAACGCCATCGGTAATCATACCTCAGGTTGCTTCTTCTAGCCAAAGGCGAGAAATTGCCTTAAAACAAGTAAGTTAACTCTCTTAGTCAATTTTCGACACTTATATCCTTTAGCTAACAACTTTTCCCTTCTAGGAACAAGATTCCCCCGATAGCCTATTTTCCTTCTCAATTATTGGAGATATTCCTGACGATGAAGAGAACGAAGAAAGCTCTGCTCCAGCCTTCGAAGCCTTATCATCCGAAATCAAGTCTAGGCTGGAGACATTGCTATCCCTGCTGCAACAGGAAACATCTCAGCTAATCTAGGACTCTGACTCCACTAGGGCAACTTTCAAGGCAATCCGAGGCTAGATCCTTGCCGATGTTGAAGAGACACTCTTTCAAGCCGCACACCTAGAGAGTCGGCAACTTCAGTATCAGAAAGCTGCTCAACGCATTGCCGACAGAGCTACCCAGGCACGACTCCAGGAGGAGATGATGAAGCATAAAAAATCTGCCGATGAGAAACACAAAGACATCGGCAAACTAGAAGCCTCCCATGTAGAGCTAGAAGAGAAGATTTCCCAACTATCGGTAAAAAGAGAAGCTTTATTAGCGGAGCTAAAAAAGGTTGAAGAAGCCCTGGATACAGCCACTCAAGAGAAAGCCCAAATGCCTGATGCTATCAAGATTCTTCAGCAGGAAAGGGACAACCAAGCCCTCAAGACACTGGCTCTTAAGAAGAGAATCAAGCCCATAGAAGGCAATGCCGATGAAGATGTAAGGACAATAGAGGAAGCCAACCAGATTCGTCTACGTGCGATATCAGCTATTCACTCACTGCTGAACTTGTAAACTTCTTTTCCATCGGCAAAGTAGTGCATCGGCAACTTGTAAAACTTCATATTAACGTAGCGCCGATACGTTCTTATTGAACAAGTATTATATCTGTTTCTTCACGCATCCATCAAAATACTAGGATATATTTCTTCAGATATTTATCGTTCAACGCTCTTGGAAATATTTCTCCTTCAAGAGTTTCTAGGATATAAGCATTACCAGGAACGGACCGATTTACTCGATAAGGACCTTCCCAATTAGGAGACCACTTGCCGAACTTTGCGCTCTTAGTCCCAATTGGTAAAATCAGTTTCCAGACTAGATCGCCATTAACAAATTCCTTCACCTTTACCTTCTTGTCATACCACCTGGCAACCCTTTTCTTATTCTCTTCAATGCTGAGTAAAGCCTCGTTCAAAACCGTGTGCCACCTCCTGGGATTTTTCTTAATCTTGCGCTTAATGAGTTTAATAATCCTTTTATTAGATGCTTCGGCCTGACCATTAGCTTGAGCATAGTAAGAAGAAGAGTTTAAAACCTTAATTCCTATCTCATCGACAAATCCATCAAACTCTCCTGAAGTGAACATGGTTCCTTGATCGGTCATAATGGTCTGAGGAATACCGAATCGATACACAATATGCTCCTTCACAAAATCAATCATGTTGGCCGACATCACACTTTTTAAAGGAACTGCCTCAACCCATTTTGTAAAGTAATCGGTGGCAACGAGGATGAATTTATGCCCTTTGCTTGATGGTGGATAAACTTGACCGATGATATCAATAGCCCATCCTCGAAACGGCCATGGCTTAATTATGGGATTCATTGCCAATGCGGGTGCCTTTTGGACGTTGCCGAACTTCTTACACTCTTGACACCCTTTAAAATACTTGAAATAATCTTCGAGTATTGTTGGCCAGTAAAATCCGTTTCGCCTGATCATCCACTTCATCTTGAAAGCCGACTGATGTGCCCTGCATACTCCTTCATGAATTTCGCCCATTAAACTTTTTGATTCTTCTTCACCAAGACACTTGAGCAAAACTCCATCCATTGTTCGATAATATAACTCATTATCTAGGAGCACGTACTTAGTAGCTTGAAACCTTATACGCCTTTCGACCTTCTTAGATGGATCCTTCAAGTAATCGGCAATCTCCTTACTCCAATCATCGGCGTCAGTTGCCGATGTCAGCACTTCCTGGACCGACTGGTACCCCGAAGCATGCTGTGCTAGCCGATTAGCCTCTTCATTATGTAATCTGGAGATATGTTCAAGGCGAAAGTCCTTAAACTCCATTAATAACCGTCGACATCTTTCATAATACGAGATTAAAACTTCACTTCGACATTCATATGTCCCAGCTAATTGATTAATAACTAGCATTGAATCACCAAAGATTTCAACAGCATCGGCACGGACTTCCCTGAGTAACTCCAATCCTTTCAACACAGCCTGATATTCAGCCTGATTGTTTATCGATGTGGTAGCAATCAGCAATGAGAATTCGTATTTCTTCCCTTGAGGTGATATCAACACAATGCCAATGCCTGCTCCTTCTCCACATGTAGAACCATCAAAGAAAAGTGTCCATGGAGCAATCTCTAAGGAATTTACCATGCCGCAATGCTGAGTAATAAAATCGGCCATCACTTGCCCTTTGACTGCTTTAGCTGATTCATAGCGGAGATCAAATTCCGATAATGCTAGAATCCACTTGCCGATTCTTCCACTTAGAATTGGCATTGACAGCATATATTTGACCACATCATCTTTGCATATAACAGTGCATCCGGCCATTAACAGATAATGCCTTAATTTAACACAGGAGAAATATAAGCATAAGCATAACTTTTCAATGGCCGGATACCTGGTCTCAGCATCTACCAACCTTCTGCTCAGGTAATAGATTACACATTCTTTCCCTTCAAACTCTTGGATTAGAGGTGACCCAATGACTTCATCATCACCCGACAGATACAACCTGAAGGGTTCTCCGTATTGAGGTGGAACCAGCACTGGAGGATTCACCAAATACTTCTTAATTTCTTCTAAAGCCAACTGTTGTTCTGCTCCCCACATGAATTTTTGATCGGCCTTCAGCTTCAACAATGGACTGAAAGCTTTGATTCTTCCTGATAAATTAGATATAAATCTTTGAATAAAATTAATCTTGCCGATCAGAGACTGTAGTTCGGTCTTATCGGTAGGAGCAATCACTTTATTGATGGCATCAATGGACTTCCTGCTAATTTTAATACCCCTCTGATGCACCATGAAGCCTAAGAATTGTCCTGCCGATACACCAAATGCACACTTATTGGGATTCATTTTCAACCCATGTTTCCTTGTGCACTCCAATATCTTCTGCAAGTCAACCAGATGATTTTCGAAGTCTCCAGACTTAACCACCACATCATCTATATAAATTTCAACCAATGTGTCGATGTACTCATGAAAAATGTAATTTATAGCTCTCTGATAAGTAGCACCGGCATTCTTCAAACCAAAAGTCATGACTATCCATTCAAATAATCCCATATGACCTAGACATCTGAAGGCAGTCTTGGAGATATCTTCTTCGGCCATAAAGATCTGATTATATCCGGCGTTCCCATCCATGAAGCTAATAATCCAATGTCCAGCAGCAGCATCAATTAATAAATCGGCAACGGGTATCGGGTAGCCATCCATCGGTGTAGCTTTGTTAAGATTCCTGAAATCAATACAGACACGAAGTTTCTCATTCTTCTTGTAGACAGGAACCACATTAGAAATCCATTCAGCATATCGGCATTATCGGATGAACTTTGCTTCAATCAATCTTGTTATTTCGGCCTTAATATCAGGCAGCACTTTAGGATTGCATTGGCGTGCTGACTGCTGATGTGGCCGAAATCCTTGTTTGATAGATAGCCGATGTTTAACAATTGATCGATCTAACCCAGGCATCTCTGTGTAATCCCAAGCAAAATAATCCTTATATTCTTTCAATAAAGCAATCAATTATTCTCTGCTCTGGAGATCTAACTTAGCACTAACAAAAGTTGGCCTCGGCCTACTGCCATCACCAATGTCTAGTTCTACTAAGTCATCAGCCGATGTAAATCCATGGCCCAATTTTCCATCATCGGCAAACCTATCCATTATAACTCATCTTTGGAGCTGACTGCTTGGATTGGTGGCAGCTTATAATCGGCAATCCTAAGAAACTCTGAATCCCATGCTTCTCCCGATATACACTTGGACCGCTCGTAAGTTTCCGACTCTGCCGATGCAATTATATAAGATGAATCACCAGGGACTACTTCAATCTTATCTTCCACCCACTGTACAAGGCACTGGTGCATTGTAGAAGGAACACAACAATTTGCATGAATCCAATCCCTTCCTAATAGCAGATTATAAGCACCTTTACCGTCGATGACAAAGAACGTGGTCGGCAATGTTTTACTACCGATGGTTAACTCAGTGCAAAGCGCTCCCTTAACTGGTGATATATTACCTTCAAAGTCTTTTAAGCTTCATATCAGTCTTGGCCAGATCTTGATCTCCTTTTCTAAGCCTTAGAAACATGACATATGGCATGATATTAATTGCAGCTCCCCCGTCTATGAGTATCTTGGATACTGGCTGCCCATCAACTCTGCCTTTGACAAATAAAGCTTTGAGATGTTGTCTCTCATCATCGGTAGGCTTCTCAAAAACGGCCATCATTGGATCCAAGGTCAACTGAGCTAATTGTTCGGAAGGAACAACTTCCTCTTCATCATCGGTAAGTGCTAGGAATTCCATCGGCAACATGAAAACCATGTTGATATCTGCCGATGGGCCTTCATCTTTGCGCTTTGGTTGCCACACTTGAGACTTCACCCCACGGGAGTTTTCTTCTCTGCGCTCACGTTGCATCTTCCTCTTCTGAGTTTTTGTCAGACCTTCTAGGCACCATTGAGGAAGCTTTGTCTTTCAGACAGGCTGATAACATTTCGTATTCGAATCTGGGCAGTTTATGTTGGGATCTCTGTAGAGTATTGCTTTATCGGGAACTCTTGCATTGGCCATCTCCTCGAGTTCTTCCTGATCCATCGAAAAGTAATCGTCATGCCTACCCAGCCTTTCATGTACACTGGTTCTGCCCCCCAGCCGATCATGCACTGATGCCTTTCCTCTGATCGACTCATTGACGCACCATCTCCGATCACCATAATACGATCTTCCTTTTGTCTGATCGGTTCGGTCGTAACCATTGTACTCAGGGTAGCTATCAACAGTAGGCAATTTAATGCCTTCTTCCCAGCAATAAAAGAAGAACGGGCATCTCCAATGATCTTTATGCTGACGCCATTCTTCCCGACGCAACTCTTCCTGTCGCTGCCGATAGCGATCACCTAAAATTCTATAGGGAGCAGGTCTAGGAGGTCTTCTGGAACTGCTGCTTTCTTCAACTGCTCTTTTTTCTCTTAAGTCATCGGTGGTTACTTGATTTCTGGGATCCACCGATGCGTTTCTCTTAGCATTTGCCGATGTTAATACTCTGGTCTTGCTCACGGCATCCACCATGTTTGCTGAGAAAGGGTGCTGATCAATCTTCGTCGGCCTTTGAGCTTTAGAGTTATCAAACTTAATTCTTCCAGACTCAATAGCTGATTGCAATTGCTGCCTGAATACTTTACAATCATTGGTACTGTGCGAAGTTGCATTATGAAATTTGCAGTACCTCATTTTCTTTAGCTCTTCTGCCGATGGGATCACATGATTAGGTGATAGCTTGATTTGGCCCTCTTGAAGCAGCAGATCAAATATTCTATCAGCCTTTGTGATGTCAAATGTGAACTTCTCTGGCTCCTTTTGACCAAAAGGATAAGATATTGGCTTCTTACCTTTCACCCACTCAGCCAGGCCGATAGTTGGTTCTTCATCTGAGTCTGATTCCTCTGCTTCTTCTACAAAGGACACCTTTTTACTCCAAGTCTTTCTAGGTTCTGGAGCTTGAGCACCTTGGTCAGAAATCCTCTGCACAATATGGCTTAAACTTTCAAACTCCTGAGAATTGTATTTGTCTCTGAGGTATGGCAACAGACCCTGAAAAGCTAAACTAGCCAATTGGCGATCATCAAGCACCAAGCTGTAGCATCTGTTTTTCATATCTCGTACCCTTTGCACAAAGCTCTCCACCGATTCATCACTTTGTTATCTCAATTTTACTAAATCAGTAAGCTTCTTCTCATAGACACCAGCAAAGAAGTACTTGTGGAACTGTCTCTCTAAATCCGCCCAAGTATGAATAGAATTCGGTGGCAATGAGATAAACCATGTGAATGCCGATCCAGACAATGAAGATGAGAATAATCGAACTCTCAATTCATCCCTGTTAGCTGCTTCTCCGCACTGGATGATGAAACGATTGATATGCTCCATTGTTGATGTATCATCCTGTCCAGAGAACTAAGTAAAATCTGGTACCTTGTACCGATTTAAAAAAGGAATTAAGTCATATGCTGGAGGGTACGGAGTCCGATAAGAGTAAGTATTAATCTTGGGCTGAATCCCAAATTGCTCTTTCATCACTTCCGCAATCTTATCGATCCAAAACGCATCTTGATCTTGCCGATGCGCTGGCTAAATCTCTGCTGGAGGTGCTGGCTGATGTGCTTCTACGTATCCTTGTGGTACTCGGTTTGGAGAAATTGGCATATTCACAGCACCAGTCTGCGGAGCAAAGCTCATTGGCTGTCTTGCCGATGTTTGATCCTAGAAAGCTGCCTGTGGACAATACTGCTGAGTCCCCATCACCTGGTAGATTGGCTAAATAGTATGTTGCTGAGCTGGCGCTTGCACTAACCAATTGTGATTATAACTCATCGACACCTGACTTGCCGATGGCTGATAGCTCGCTGACAATTGATACTCTTGTATGATTGGATGATAACCAGTATAATTGCCTTGATTTGCAGGTAACCCAGATTGAGATACAAACGGCACTATGGATTGTTCTGCAGTAGAAACCTTCTGTTGCATTGGCGGGGAACTTGCCAATGGATTCGCATAAGATGTCTGCTGCGAAGGTGCGTGGAATCTCATTGACAATGGCTATATAGCAGGAGGTGTAGTAGAATAATGTGATACCTGGGTCATCGGTCGGACCAGAGTAGCCGATACCATAGGACTCTTTCCTGCTACATCATGCACCTGAGGCAATCCAGAATTGGCGGTAGATGGTCCTGGAGGCATCCCATATCCCCACCAATTAGCAGCAACCTGGCTGTGTTGACCTGAAGGACCTGACATTGCCGATGCCGATAGATCTGTACCCAATTGAGTGATCTGCCTTTCCTGAGATGTTAGATCTGATCTTATCGGCGTGGCCTCAATGTTAGGTGATCCTGATAAAACTGGAGGAGTAGGAGCTTCCATACTCTCAACGGCTGGAATTACCGATGGAGTACTGACAGATGCCGATCCCGGCTGATGATATGCCGGCCTGACATAACCTGGTGCTTGTCCTTCTCTTAATTTTTTCACAACAACATTATAAACAGTATTGGACAGCATGGTGGAGTGGTTGATCAAAGCACGATTCAATGCAGAATTAACCATCTCCTGTAATTTACCAGGGTTGGAGTCAAAAGTTACCTGCCAAGGCAACGGCAGATCTTGCTTCTGGATTACTTCTCCGCCCCTATTCTTGCTGAAAGACTTCAAGCAGAGCTGCCTATAATCCTCCATAGCTTTTTCCATGGCTAGCTTCTGATCTTCCTAGAGATCTGACTCTGATATCTCGATGATGTTCTCTGGATTGATATCAGTAGGGTCTTCATGATAAATCTGTTGACTTGGTCCCACCGAGCGTGCCAAAAGATATGTTGATGCAAAGATCTATCTGCAAACACACCGGGATAATACCCAAATTCGATATCCGAAGCGTGCCAGTCGATTTGACCTGTTAATCGACAAGGATGATAACTTGAACAAGAACCGAACAAGATGACAGCGATGCACCCGGAAGTCAAGGCTCGGATTGCTCAGGAAACCAAAACTTGCAAGGTCGTCGGAGATCAAGTTGATGCATCCCGTCGATTCTTGAAAGAACTCGTTAAAAAGGAAAAAAATACTTGACGAAGTCATCGAAAAGTAAGGTGCTGGTAGAAGTAAATTGCGAGAAAAAGTAGATTTATTTATTGATGCTTGGACGCTCATTACAATGCCCTTCGGCACATATTTATACTCTGCTATTCGAAGAATCCTAACCGAATACGAAAAGCTTAAATATAGAAAAATAAACGTATTCCTTATGCGAACTCTATCTCTGAAGGAAAGGAATAAAACTCGTATAGGAACTGGACTCAGACTACACTACCAAAATCATAAGCTCACATGATGCCGATCCTCTATCCGTTTCTGTCATGATGAAGTTATCTTTCCATCGGCATACTCTCTGGTATCGGTAACAATCTTCTAGTCTCCCTGCCAGTCTCATCGGTAACAGCTCTTCAGCCTTATCGGTAACAACTCAGACCAATCCACCCTTCATCGGCAACTACTCATCGGCAACATCAAAAGCAATGTTGAAGACAAAATAATAACCAATCCCATGCCAATTAGCTCAGTTTCTGATTCTTACTGACACGTGCCGAAAAACTATGTCAACACATGCCCCCCAATTTTGGAGTATAAAATACTTTATGTACCGAAATTTCCTCCAAGTCATGATTACCCACCGCCGAGCCGCCTGAACGTCCCCTCAAACATTGCACACGCCGTAGTGAAAACCCTGTATCAATGGGCCCATAAAACACTTCCTCCGCCGCGGCCCATCCTTCATTCTCGATTCAACCCTAGCATTTTCTCTCTCCGACGACGACATCAGCAAGCAGTCTTTCGAGGAACTCGACTGGTGACATTCTCAGCGGCAGTCTTCAATCTCCATTAGCATTCCTCGCTCTTCTCGGCTTCATCCGCGGCCATGAAGGAGACGGACACGGCGGCGGCCATCGCCGGCGGTGAGCAGAGCTCGCCGGCGTAACTCCACCTGACGTTTCTGGCCACTATTTGACACGGGACCGGTACCATTGGAACGAGAAGCTCGTGCCGTACTCACCTAGCAAGAAGATGACGATCAAGAGGTGACGAGGACGACGCGCGGCTGAGGATGGCGGACGGCGGCGTCCTGCGCACGAAAATTCAGCCAAGATAAGCCTCATTGATCGAAATTCGGAGTTCAGACGTTCTCACGAGGTCAAGGCGAAGCTCAAGGACCAGCTTACGGCAATAAATTTCTCACGGCCGTGGCGAATTTCGAGCTCCGGCAGTGGCGACAATGGCGGCTAGGGCTTCGGTGTTGCGGCGGCTCGAGGCGAAGGCAGTTGCTTACGTTAGGGTTCGGGAAAGATTGCGGACGCAAAGTAAATCCTTTTATAGCCCGAGGGCAAAGCCAGTGCGAACGACCGAGCGGCAGCGCCGGCGGGTGGCGCGGTCGGGTTCGGCGTCCGAGTCGAGGCCGAGTCAGAGGAGGGAGAAGACGGTGCGGGCTCCACCTGTCAGCCAAACGGAGGGAGGGATGCGGACGCGCGGTGCGGCCACGTCTTGATGGGCCGGTCGGCCTGCGGCCCAACACGAAGGAGGGGCACGCGGCGCTGCTGTGGGCTTCGCTGCTGGGCCGGTCACAAAGGAAAAGAAAACGGGCCGGTGCGGAGGAAGAGCAGGCCAAAGGGAGGCGGGGAGGAAACAGGCCGCGCCTGGGCTGCTTGGCCGGCCGGGCCAAAAAGGAAAAGAAGAAAAGGAGGGAAAAGAAATAGTTTTTAATTTATTTGAACTCTTTTCAAATGAAATTTCAATTGTATTTTGAAATCTAATTCAATTTTAAACACCACACAATAAAATATGCACCAGCATAAATGCTTAAGTAAGTTTCTACCGTGATTCAACCTTATTTTTATAAAAAACATTTATTTTGTTTAATTATTTATTCACCAAAAATTTATTTTTCCTATTTTTAAAATATTGAAAAATCTAGGGTGTTACGAGGCGCCTCAAATATTACGGCCTATCAAACCCTGCCGCCTCTAGGATTAGCTGCCGAAGTCTTTTCATAGTGGCGGTGCAAAAACCATTTAGTCTTTATCGACCTGTCTCCCCATCAAAGCGTCGCATCTTTCAGATCAAGCAAACCAATGCCCGCGCCATGCATCCGCAAGCGACTTGAAGAGTGGAGGCTACCAAGGGTTGAAAAATCACGATTCTTGTTTTATCGTAATGTTACTATGTATTATTTATCATTCTGTTTTTCTAGGCCGGTAGGGCCTTTCTAAAAAAAAAGTTCGGAACAAGGCCCCGAATTTTACCGGCATGGCCGTGCCACCTTGCGGCTCCGCCAGTGTTCGCCAGCAAGCTAGCCGTGCCGACTTCTCCAGTTCTCCTGCCTCCTCGGCCATTATCAAGCAACGCCGTTAGTCTCTGCATCCTCCACTAGTGAGCAGCACTGCTCCTCCAGCAGTGAGGCATGCTGGTCCTCTCGCCCCTCGGCGAGGCAAGAACATGTATTCAACAATTACTGATCATACTTATATGTCACTATAGATAGGTCCGTTCGCCTGAACTTATCATTACTCAGTCATAACAAAACAATATTAGCTGATTTATTAGCGATACAACTGTAAGCCGAACATTACTATTGTTGTATTTTTAATTTATTTGTTAAATTTAATATTAACTAATCAACGGAAAAGTGAGAATTATAACAATGTCGGTGGGAACGTGCACATCACGCCAACCCAGAATAATGAATGGTTATCACGTGCTAAACGTGGAGATTGGAGAGCAACTGCAATCACGATCTGGATCTGAATGAAAAAAGAGAGAGAATTACACTAGCGGTCCCTGAACTATCGTCGGGTGTCATCCAGGTCCCCAGACTATGAAAGTGCATGTTTGGTTTTCTAAATTTTTAAAATTATGTTTTTCGGGTCCCTAAACTATCTCCGAGGTGTCATCCAGGTCCGCAGACTATGAAAGGCACGTTTGGCTCCCTAAACTATCATCGGGTATCATTCAAGTCCTTAAACTTAGCAGAGAATGTCATCTATGTCCTCAAACATAAAAACAGATAAATAGTTTAGGGTATATACTTATATTTATATAAAAACAACATTTAAAACTAATTTTAAAGTACATATTTATATTTATGTAAAAACTGACTTTAATTATTTTAAGTATATATTTTAAAGTACAACTTTATATAAAAACTAACTTTAATTATTTTAAAGTACATATTTGTATTTATATAAAACTAACCTTTAAAACTAACAGATAAAACCAATTTTAATTATTTTAATATATTTATATAAAACTAACATTTAAAGTATAAAATAAATAAAAATTTTATCCCACATGGTGTTCAAATCAAACTTAGGCTTAGGGTGTAGAGTCTTAAGCTTTAACCGCTGTGCTACGATAGGAAATTTGTTAAAGATCGTTTTATTTATTTTTTTAACATTAAAGTTCAATTTGAACCCAGGTGGGGTAGAATTTTTAATTCTTTTATATTTTAAATATTAGTTTTTATACAAATATAAATATATACTTTAAAATAATTAAAGTTAGTTTTTATATAAAGCTATACTTTAAAATATATACTTAAAATAACTAAAGTCAGTTTGTACATAAATATAGATATATACATTAAAGTTTGTTTTAAAGGTTAGTTTTTATATAAATATAAGTATATACCCTAAAACTTAAACTATTTATCTATTTTTATATTTGAGGACGTAGATGACACCTTCTGCTAAGTTTATAGACTTGGATGACACCTCGGCGATAGTTTAGGGAGCCAAGTATGTCATTCATAGCCTAGGGACTTGGATGACACCTCTGAGCTAGTTTAGAGACCCGGATGACACAAGTTTAAAAGTTTATGGAGCTAAATATGCACTTTTATAGTCTGAGGACCTAAATAACACCTTGACGATAGTTCAGGGACCGCCAGCGTAATTCTTAAAAAAACTACAATCACGATCATTGCTGAATCACGAATGATCGGTGATTAATGACCATGTCCTGCTACTACACAGTCCTAGGGGACCCACGAAGATTTTTTATATATAATAGTACCTCCGTCAGTAAAAAAAATATAAATATTTCTGTTAAAATAGATCAAATCTGATCAAATTTAATAAAATAATATTCGTATTTATGTCTCGTATACATATTACACAAGTATATCTTATAACAGATCTAATAACATTTATTTTGTATCATAAATATTATTACTTCTTTTATGCATTCGATCAAACTTGAAAGCATTTGATTTCTCAAAATACCATAATTATATTGTTTTTGTGACGGGTGGAGTAGATCAGTCAATAAAAGAATACACCTACAGAATGTAAAATAAGTTTAAATTTGACTAAATTATAAGAATTAATATTAATATTTATGTTTTCAACTAGGTTTATCAAGTATAAATTTTATAGTCAATTAATAGTACATATTTTATATTATAATAGTAATAAACTTTTATATAATTTTAGTTAAATTGTAAATTATGCTACTCCTGAAAAACGAAAATTGCATTTTTTTGTCGACAACCAGCAAACTGCTTATATGCTTGCATTGATGCCTGCCTAAACATTTTTTTTCATCAGCCTAATAAAGTATGAAATCGATTTATTATTTATATATATATTTATATATATATATATATATATACAGTGTGTGTGTGTGACATTTTAGCACGGAGGCCTGACCATCCCTTCTTTTCAACATTGCGGAAGCTCAAGCCAACGAGCTAAGCTAGCTTCTCCCAATGATGGCCGCCGCCGCCAAGCACGTCGTGCTGTTCCCGTTCCCCGGTCAGGGTCACCTCTCCACGTTCATATCCCTCGCCAGCCTCCTACACGGCGCTCTCCCCGACGCCGCCATCACTCTCGTCTCCACCCCGCGCAACGTTGTCGCCCTCCGTACGACCGCGTGCTCCAACTCCAGCTCGTCGTTGCTCGGCTTCCACGTGCTTCCCTTCACCCCGGCGGACCACGGCCTGCCTCCCGACTGCGAATCCTTCGACGCCGTACATCCCATGGCTGTAACACCCTAGGTTTTCAAATTTTTAAAAAAAAACAGCAAAATAAATTTTTGGTAAATAAACAATTAGACAAATAAAAGTTTTTATGAAAATGAAGTTGAAACATGGTAGAAATATGCTTGAGCATTCATGCTGGTGCATATTTGTCTTGTGTGGTGTTTGAATTTGATTTGGATTTTAAAATTTCTTTGAATTTACTTTTGAAAATGATTCAAACAAATAAAAACCTTTTCTTTTCATTTTTTTTCTCTTTCCCTCTTTTTGGCCTGAACAGCCCAAGCGGCCTGGTGGCTTGCCTTCCCCGCGGCCCGCCTTCTCCCTCCACCGCGGCCCACTTCTCTCTGGCCCAGTAAGCCGCGACAGCAGCGCCGCGCGCTCGCGTTCCCCTTCTTGGGCCGATAGGCCGAAGCCCACCAAGTGCCGCGCCATCCGCGTCCGCTTCCCTCTCATCTGTCTGGCTGGCAAGCGGGCCCCGCATCGCTTCTTCCTCCTCCAACTCGAGACCGACTCGGCCACGAGCGCGAGCCCGACCCCGACCCGACGTCCACGCCGGTCGTATTTCCGCCCTCGGACTATATAAAGAGTTAATCCGCGGCCGTAATCGCGCCCCGAACCCTATCCGCCGCCTTTGCTTCGTCGAGTCAAAGCCGCCACGCGGAACCCTAGCCGCCATTGCCGCCGGCCACCAAAGCTCAAAATTCCCCGCCACCGATGGCTCATCCTCGTCATTGACTAGTTGGCAAGCTTCCTCTCGAACTCCGGAGCACGATGGTGTCTTCTTCTCGGTTCAATTTGACCTAAATCGCGTTGTTGCCGTTCGCAGACCGCCGTCGTCCGCCGCACCGAGCTCCACGCCGTCTTAGCCGCCTCTCGGTCTCCATCATCTTTCCAGGTGAGCGCGGCGTGAGCTCTGCTTTTGAACGATACCGGCCGCATCCGTTTTGGTGGCCGGAGTCACGAGTTTGACCAACTCCGATGAGGTTTTTCATCGCCGGCGATGGCAGCCGCTGTGTCCATCGTCGTCCCCGGCGAGCTTGGTCGTCTCGATCGATCTGGGCCGTCCATCTTAAAACAGACGGCCAGAAACGCACGATACCCCTTCGGTCGGTAGATTTGCAGAAAACCCTCTAGCCTTTGGTTTTTTTGGTTAAGAGCTCTTGGCGTTTTCATCAGAATACGTCTTCCCCACTCGGAAGCGTATTTTCTGTTTAACAGATCCATAATACGCTTTGTCTACTGAAAAGTGTATTTTCCTTTTAACAGGTTCCGGTATACGTTTCTTTCACTGGAAAACGTATTTTCTTTTTCCACTTTCAAAATACGTTTTCCTGTATTTATAGTTTTGCCATTATCTTTAAAGGCTTATATCTTTTACGTTTTAACTCCGATTTGGTCCGTTCAAATTTCATTAGATTCATAATTTCATAATCTACGCAGTGGTGCTACTGTTGAAATATTTTGAAAATTTATATTTTTAGTTTATATTTAAAGTATTTATTTATCTATAGGAAATCTTTGAAAATTCATATCTTCGCCGTTATAACTCTGTTTTTGGTGAACTTGACGTCTGTGTGATCGTAGAAGCGAATAGAATAGTTTGATGACATTGGTGTACTATTTCTCTAATAACTCTTTGTTTGCTTCGTGTATGTATGCTCGATTGGATTGTCTGGCGTTGAATGTTAATGTCGAGTTCAGACGGTGAGGTTTTTATTGAGCAAGGCTACTTTAAGGATCAGCAGGATCAGCAGGACTTTGTGAATCAAGGCAAGTATAGCATGGATCATCCTTGTTACCTATTCACTATAAATAACAATTCATATGCATGTGTCCGTTGATAACCAAGAAATTATAACTAGCTTTGATATCCTGATTCCTTGAACCTTTTGGGTTGCATTAGGTAGTTATGATGCTAGTGCTCTAATGGTCATAATCTTATAACTTGATGTGTGTTATGCTATCAATGAAAACGATGACTTTTAACACACATGAACTCTTGTCTGTAAGTGATTTATCATGGAGAATCCGTACAGCTGTGAGGGCTATATGGCTCTGACTCTAGTCACTTGTAGGCCCTTTTCTAGCTGGTTAGTGGTCTGAAAGTTGGGGTATAGGACTGCCTCTATCCTTATGAGTATAGCCGGGAAGGATTATGCCATATTGGAAGAGGGTTTCTACACACAACGTATTTCCGTATCTCTGATTGGTTAGGAGAACCTATAGGAGGCTTTATATGTTTTGTGGTGGTTTGAAAGTTATAAGTCCACTCAGTTGCAAAACATGACTCACAGTGAAAGTGTACACCTTTGATCAGAGTTTAAATCAATATATTGTCCATGCCCTTCGGTTAGGGCGGCCTTGACACATTTAAAGATAATGGTTCTCAAATTGTTAATGTGTTCATCTTAATGTCATTATTGCTATACACTGGTTAATGTTATTTTGATCATGAGTATATGGGAATTATCACTACCTTGATGCTATGCGTTAATAAGATTAATATATAAAAGCTAAATGCAGTCAAACCGTGTCAGCTTATTTGAGCCTCATTAACCCATGTTATGCTTGTTGAGTATGGTTGTGTACTTACGCTTGCTTTACTTTCAATTTTGAAAAATCTCGGATGGGTAACAGATGAAGGTTGGAATGAGAGCTATCGTGATGAGTACTAGGCTTGGTGTTCACCAGTTGACGTCTCCCTGTGTGGAGCTTCCGCGATAAAGATATCTTAGTTATTTATTGTTTATGCGCAATACTCTGTAATAAATATTGGTACGCTATGTAATAAACAGGGTGATGATACTCTTTGTAATTTGTCATCCTATATGTGTGACTGTTCCTGGGACGCATATAAGGCTATTTATGCATTCTACTTTTATCCTTAAAAGTGGAGTGTGACAATGGCCATCTTCGACCTCCTCGAGGCGTTCGAGGCGCTCGAAGCCGCGTTCGACAACTACGTCTCCACCGCCGTCGCCGCTGTCGGAAGCAGTGTCTGCGTCATCTGCAACCCATTAACGGCATGGACGGTGACCGCGTCCCGGCGCTGCGGGTGCGCGCACGCCGTCTTTGCCTCCTGCGGCGCGTACGGTACCGCCGTCCTGCACTCGCTCCTTAGCCACCTGCCCCAGGTCCGGCCCGACCCGGCCACCGGCTACGTCCACCTGCCCGAGTACCCCGAGGTTGTGATCCACCGCTCACAGCTCCCCCCGTTCGGCCCGCCCGCCGTCAGGGACCGCGGCGCGAGATTCTACGGCCGGCAGATCCGTCTCGGCTATGAGACCGACGCGGTGCTCATCAACACTGTGGAGGAGTTTGAGCCCACCGATCTCTCCATGCTGTGGCGCACCCTCAAGATCCCGGTCTGCCCCATCGGCCCTCTCGTGCGCGCCACCAGCCTACCAGCCTCGCCGGAGGCGGACGCCGCCATCGTGAGCTTCCTGGACCGGCACCCGCCGTCGTCGGTGCTGTACATCTCATTCGGCTCTCAGAACTCTATACGAGTAGACCACATGACGGAGATGGCACTGGCCTTAGAGTCAGCCGGCCGGCCGTTCGTCTGGGCTGTCAGGCCGCCAGTCGAACACGACGACGTCAAGGGTGCCGGACGGGTTCGAGGAGAAGGCGCTCACGGGCAACAGAGGGCTCCTGGTGTGCGGGTGGGCACCGCAGGTGAGGATCCTGGCGCACGCGTCGACGGGCACCTTCCTGAGCCACTGCGGGTGGAACTCGGTGCTGGAGAGCGTGACACACGGCGTGCCGATCATGGGCTGGCTGCTCTCCGCCGAGCAGTTCTACAACGCCAAGATGCTTAGCGAGGAGTGGGGTGTGTGCGTGGAAGTGGCGAGGGGCAGCGTGGAGGACACCATCGTGACCAGGGCTGCGATCGCCGATGTGGTGGAGACGGTGATGGGCCAGACGGCGAAGGCCGCAGAGATGCGGCGGCGATTGAGGGAGATCAAGGAGCTGATGGAGGAGTCCTGGAAGAAGGGCAAAGGGTCGTCCAGGAAGGCGATGGAGGATTTCTCGCAGGCGATGAATCTCCGGTGATGTATTTCTTGATCTTTACCTGAAATATCTCGTGCGCCATTGCAAATGGTGCTAAATTATGCTCGCCGGCTTCTGCAAATGCCTAAGCTGTGGTGTTCACCACTGGTTGCTGCAACTTGACCTTCTGTAAAATATAGAAATATAAAAGAATGTGTTTTTCCCGCAAAACAATTTACGAACTGTGGCTTGTACAGTCAGTGATCGTACAAGCCGCAGTTTGTATATGTGACTGGAAGCAGTGTAGTGTTTGGAATATGGAATCCCTTGTAGTCTTGCAGATACATTTTTTTTTCCGAGTTCAAGAAGAAAATAAATTGTAATCACGGTATCAGCATGCAATGTTGCTATTATGAAACTCGGCACAAGATAAAACCCTTCATGATCTATAAGTCATAAAACTAGGCTGAACTATCTCGACCTTGTAGAATTAGAGACGGTTATTTACATTTGTGAAATTTTCAGCATTGCGGCTAGAAACGAAGCCCATTAATATTCAAGCCTTTAGCTCCAAGATTGAATTGGCAATGCTTGATGGAAATTCAGAGTTCCAAACCGTTGTAATTTATTTTTTTTCGAATATGTAAAAGATTTACACATCTTTATATTTAAGAAGAAAGAAGTTTTTTACATCGCCGTAGCACGACTGGGAGGTTAAGATATTACATGAAACACGTCCTTCCTATTCGGAATGATCTACACGGACTACTCACACACTAGACGACTTTGCTCGCAATCCCCGACAACACCCCCCCCCCCCCCCCCGATCGACGGGTTTCTTGTGGCTGCCACAGTGGCGCTTCCGCGTCCACTGGGGGTCGGGAAGGACCTCGCGCAGGGCCTCAACGTCGCAGGGGCCTAGCTTGTATATGGCTTGGTATTCCTGTCTCGCCTCCTCGACCAGTCTGTCCTTAAGTAGCCTAAGACACCGTATGACCAGCATTTCTCCCTGTTTGGCGACCGACAGTTTGGCATATGGCTGCGTCATGATACGCGTGCTTCGCCACGGGAGTGATGGGGAGTACCGCCGTGATTTGTTAACGAAATCATGAACAAACGCGCAACGTTGCTCACACCAGCAGCCTACCTGGATATGAAACATGGATTCCCAGCCTCCACAACAGCATTCCAAAAGCAGGAAGTGTTGGATATAAGCAGCTCGCCCCTTCAAGCAGGTACTGCCCGGCGCCCCTGCCTCAGTATTTGACGCTTCGATCTGCGAGACGACGCTGAGTAGCGAGGTGAATGGAAGTGGGCAGCGCCACTGCACACTCGATGCCTGCATCCTGGTTTGCACGTCATGACCTGATGTTTCATGGATGATGACAACATGTTTCAGGATGTGCTATATATATGCAAACTGTTACTAGTAGAAGACACAAGACAATATGATCAACTTCAAGTTTCATGATGCCTTCCAAGCCTACAGGCAGTGTGCAGGTAGCGCTACCTACAGTACCATCTCCCTCGCTTTCGTTGCTATTTCTGTGTTGGATGCGAACACCGTTCATTGCATTTGCAGCCTCAGGAGTGATATAACCGATAATATTTATAGAGTATTCTTCCTCCTGTGGATCCCTGCTCCCTTCATACTCCGTCCCTTCAACAGATAGTGCTTTCAAGTTCAGTACTTTTCTTTGGTAATCAGTTACTCGTATCACATGATTTCTGTAGTCGGTAGTGATGATGAAGTCTTCCCTAAAGGAAACTTTTTTCATATCTTTTTTCAAATAATAATATGCTGCGAGACTGCTAGTTGTACGAGTCAAGTAATGTTTCACATAACCGCTAGGCCCTGCAAGTACAGAGGTACCGCTCTGTATTTTTGATGAAAAAAAACTGGCTAATATGGACAACTACTACCTACGCCCTGCAAGTACAGAGGCTTCATATGCTGCTGCAGTGATAATGTCATCTGCTCCAATTATGAAACTTTTTAGAGATAATTTCAAGAGTTTCAAATATATCAGTTCTGAAGCTACCGAGAAGAAAGTCAGAAATCACATTTTCTGTGTACTGTGCACTGAAAACTATAGCAGTGCATTATCGGGTTTGTTTTGTGCAAGTTTTCCTCTTTTTTTTCTTTGTATATTGATGCACATTCTTTGGTTAAGCTGCAGTAGCCACCATGCTTAATTGAGATTGGATTTGGGGCTGATGCCTACTAGTGCTTCTTTCTGTTATGCTTTTTGTAGCTCTGTAACAATGACATTGATGAAACATTTTTGCTTTTACCCTCGTTCCGAGTTTTTTGCACTGAATTGGCTAACTGAATTAGAAAAGTAGTGTGCTTGTGATTGTATTATTTATATAATTAGTTGACCTGATTCTATCGGTTGATAGATAAAACCGGGTATAAATATCCATTATCTAAAAAAAACTAGTCAATTCCTGGAGCCATATTAACTTGCAAACCACGGCCGTCAGAGCCTCCGCAGACTGCTTTCTTCACTACCTATAATTTCAGAGCATCTAGGCTGTTGTCGATCAATTTCAGCCCTGACATATCTTCATTTGTATGCTTGTCTTGAAAGTTTTTCTTAACTCCAGCATGGCTGAAAGGAAGTGAATGTTTCAATATAAGGAACAGAGAGGCAATGGATTATTTATATCCGTTGGTACAAGCTTCATTTGATTTTTTTTAATATTTCTGACAAGTTGGCTAATTGCAGATGGCATTTGTGTATGAGCTTGGTTTCATCTCTTGTTTGAAAACTCATAAACTAGATTTAGAGTACACTGTTCATAATGACAATTCAGAGTAATGAAGAAGCTAATTTACTATTACTCTCTGCAGCTCTTCAAAATGGATGCGTCCATGAATTTCCCTGAAAAACCGAAGTATGTCTAGTTGGTTTCGTGGTTTGAGTTTCGGTCGTTTCAAAAGAAAAAGGAAGTTTTCATTTATTGCACTGCGGAGATTGATGCTAACGCAGAAACAAAAGGCGCATTTATCATTTGCAGTACACATGGACTGTGGGTTTATCCCTGGGACTAAAAAATGTCTTCATTCCATTATACTGAATCAGCAATGCTTGATGGAAATTCAGACTTCCGTCCGTGATTTGCTAATGACGTCACTGACACACACGCAACGTTCCTCGCACCTTCCCAGCGGCCTACCTGGATATGAAACCTGAACTCCCAGCCTTCACAGCAGCACAAGCTCTCTTTCGAAAGCAGAAAGTGTTGGATATTAGCAGCTAGGCCATTCAAGCAGGCACTGCCCGGCGCCCTGCCTCGGTATTTGAAACCTCGATCTGCGCAATGACGCAGTCACGCAGCCTGTTTTCCACGCGGAAGGTGGGTATAGAGGTGAATGGAGAAGGGCCGCGCCACTGCACTTTTGGTGTCTGCATCCTAGTGTGCTCGTCATGACCTGATGTTTCATGGATGATGAACAGATGTTTCAGGATGTGCCACATATACACAAAATGTTACTAGTAGAAGTAAGAGACGATCTGATGACCAACCTCGAGTTCCACGATGCCTTCCAAGCCTGCAAGCATTTTCTAGCTAGCGCTACCTACACTACCATCTCCCTCGCTCCCGTTGCTATTTCTGTGTTGGATGCAAATTAAACACTGCTCATTTCATTTCGCAGCCTCCAGGAGCAAAAGAACTGGTAGTATTTATAGAGCACTCTTATTCCTGCGGATCCCTTGTGCCCTGGCCCCTTCAGATAAACATGTATGCGTTATTCAGGCCGTCCCTTCAGCGTTCTTGATAGTGCTTTCAAGTTCAGTACTTTTCTCTGGTAATCAGTTACTCACATCACATGATTCTGTAGTCGGTAGTTTTTTTTTTTGAAAGATCTCTGTAGTCGGTAGTGATGATGAAGTCCTTTTCTAGTAGGTAATAATATGCTGCGAGACTGCTAGTTGTACTAGTAGGTAATAATGTTTCACACAACCACTACGCTCTGCATGTATAGAGCTGCCGCTCTGTGTTCATGAAGAAAAGAATTGACTACACATTGACACTAATAACATGGCATCCACATAGGGGCCAGGCCACATGTCGAGAGGGATATAGGAGATAAGAGCGACATGTGGATGGACATATCAGTACCATTTCATCGTGCAATCAGCATGGCACGCTAGTGGATTAACAACTCAAGTGTAAGATGATTTGAACCTCTCGTAGCACAATTAGCAAGTTTGGGGACTTCAAAGTGTATTTTTGGAAGTTTAGGAACATAGATGGCATCCCGAGCTAAACTCAAGGACCGTTTTACATTTAATTAAATAAAGCTTAGTAGCTTACTTCATCTAAAAAATCTCAAAGGAGCAAACTTCTGTATGAAAATATAACCAGGACTTTTGGTTAGATCATTTCAATTAATCCGAGCTCCAACAAGCTTCTTAGAGCTCACATACACTACTCCTTCGTGATGTTATCGACCAGCGCGACGAGAAACAAAGCCCATAAATTGTTTAGGTGCATAAATTTCCCTGAAAAACGAAAGTATGCAATATTGTTCAGGTACATAAGTTTCGTGCATTGAGTTTCAGTGCACGAAAAACCATCTCATTTCCTTCTGTTTTCAGAAGAAAAAGAAAACCTCCTTTTATTGCACGTGGAAATTGATGCTAACACAGAAATGAAAGGCGCGTTAATCATTTGTAGTACACATGAACTGTGGGTTTATATCCGCTGGGACTAAAACAATGCCTTGATATAACATGGGAATCTTTAAGCCTCCAAGACTGAATTAGCAATGCTTGATTGAAATTCAGACCTCCAAACCGCCGTGATTTGCTAATGACTCATACGCACGCAACGCAACATCCCAAACCTGCAGCCTACCTGGATATGATATTGAATTCCAAGCCTGCACAACAGCACAATTTCTCTTCTTCCATAACAGTAGTGGCGAATGCTGGATATCAGCCTCCGTCCCCTCAAGCAGGCTCGCTTCAGCCTCAGTATTTTTTTGACGCATTGACCCTGTGCCACCCATCTTTCTGGAAGACAGTGAGACAGGGTTTACGCTACCCATATTTTTTAAATATCAGTAGGCACTGATAAACAAGAAAATCGGATATATCAGAAATTTATCGCCGATAAAAATAAAATTTTGGAAAAATTTACCATGCTTTGAGTAGCGAGGTGGATGGAAGCGGGCCGCGC
This sequence comes from Bothriochloa decipiens, assembly GCA_023333625.1. Classification (NCBI taxonomy): domain Eukaryota; kingdom Viridiplantae; phylum Streptophyta; class Magnoliopsida; order Poales; family Poaceae; genus Bothriochloa; species Bothriochloa decipiens. The sequence goes on along the minus strand of CM041634.1, from coordinate 10,171,906 downwards.
AACTTGCTTCTCGAGGTCTTCATCGAAATGTGCTCTTCATGACCTGATATTTCATGAATTATGATGTCAGACGTTTCAGGATATACCGCAAGATAAACAAAATGTTAATAGAAGTAAGCGACGATCTGAGGAGCAACCTCATGTTTCATGATGCCTTCCAAGCCCACAAGTGCATAACTTGCTCTACCTACATTGCCTACCAATCTACCATCTCCCTCGCTTGTTGTGTAGCTTGTGTTACTATTTCTGTGTTGGATCATGCTAACACAGTTCATTGCATTTTTGCAACCCCAGGAGTGATACATATTTATAGAGCATACTTTGACCTGAGGATCCCGGCGTGCCCTGGTCCCTTCAGTTGACATTATTCAGGCTGTCCCCTTCAGCGTTCTTGACATAGTGCTTTGAAGTTCAGTACTTTTTCTCTGGTATAATCAGTTACTCACATCACATGGCTTCTATAGTCGGTAGTGATGATGTCCATTCTAAAGGTAACTTTATCATTTTTAATATGCTGAGAGATTGCTAGTTGTACTAGTGAAGTAATGTTTCACACAACCACTACGCCCTGGATGTACAGAGGTACCGCTCTGTATTCATGAAGAAAAAATTGGCTATATTTTGACTGCAATATCGTTTATTGCATAGATGTGACATGTTATTGGCGCAGAGATTCTCTTAGGTATGATTATTTGACACAAAAGGCTTAGGAGGTTGGAGTATGTGCAATTTAGAGTCGAGGACAAATTACACTCAGTAATAGTCCTGGGGATCTCATACTCATGTATGTGTGTATGGTAGTTTTATTTAAGCATTCTGGGGACAAATTACACTTTAGTCCTGGGGATCTCATACTCATGTATGTATGGTAGTTTTAAGCATTCTTGCATCAGCTGGATGTGTCATGGTTACACAATATTCCATCCTCCCCATATATATAATAAAAAACCTGGACCAAAGTAGTACAACAAATCTTTCATGACAACAGTTTATCAACATTTTGTTATGTTGGATAATCTTTACTACAGACGTTAAGGATAATCTCGTCTCTTAGTTCTTGATATACCAATATGTGCAGAAATACATCAAGCCAGAAGGCCACCATGTTGACTTCAACTTCCAAATCAGAAGGAAATCACACCTAAGTTTTTATGCATTCCTATAAGTTTACCCTAGCATGTTAGAAAGGATTTTGGACACAAACTGTAGTCGATGCACATCAAACACAATTGTGAAAAACGAAAACTAAAACCTGTAAAATCAGTGATCTCCGCCCCCTTTTTTCCTTCCTTGATGAGCCTTACATTTCATAACACAAAACTGGAGCATAATGCACAGAGGAACACAAGATGAAGTGCTCATTCACCCTTAGCCTATGGTACAACAAGACTAGATTGTACAACCTCAGGTAAGCTTTTGTCCTACCAACAACTACAAAACTGTCACACTACCGGTCGTGTAACCACTCTGATGCACTTACACTCTGATGGTAACCTATGGCCAAAAATTCACTAAAGTTTGACCTCTTTATAAAATGGGAAACCTCAGCTCTCATCGTTTGTGTCAATGCTGGAGAGCAAGCTCTTCAATGTCTCGTATGTCATGAAGGCAATTCCAACACTAGGAACAACCTTGAGGTACTCAGGTGCAATACCTCTGTAGAAGCCACGCAAACCTTCCCTCTGCAAGATATCACGGATAGTTCCAGTTATGGTTGATTTCTGGACAGACGCTGTCCCAGCTGCTCCTTGAAGTTGCATCCGCCGTTTTACAAGATCAAGGGGAAATGTGGCTGCAACAATGAGTATAGAATTTAACATCCATTAAAAGAGAGAGCGTACCCAGTGCCATAGGCTCCCGCACTGCGGGGTCTGGGGAAGGGAAAATAGCCAACAGCCATTCCTGCACAAATGTGCAGAGGCTGGGGCTTGAACCCTGGACCTCTTGGTAACAGACGGTAAAGCTCTACCGCTTGCACCAGGGCCGCCCTTCAAAATTTAACATCCATTGTTGAAAATAATTTCTTTATGATGTCAGGCAATCAATTGAGCAATCAAGTGGATAAATTTATGTCTATCTTCTTTATAAAAGCATATAGCTGCATAAGTGTGCTGCTCGCACCTTCAACAGAGATCATTCTTCTTATTGTGCAAGCAATAATATAAATGCATGTCATGGCTTTGTTTATTCAGTAAAGAAAAATCGAAAACGAAAATCATTAATGAAAAAATGTCAGTTCTTACCTGTCGATGATGCAATACCGGATAGACTCCCAGAAAACAAGCTAACAACTGCAGTTGAATCATGGGGCCTGGTGCAATATATGTCCATAGGCATCAGTTGGAAATTTGGACAACACATTCAAGAGGGCATTACAATATAAAACAAAGAGTAATAATGATGAGCACCTTTCCATTTGCCAATGAGTCCTCAGTGATTCATAGACAGAAAAGCTGATTGCTATACTAGGTCCAACTCCCTGTAATTCCTAAAAGTTACTGGCAACCCAACATTAAAAATATATATATTAGTAAAAAGGTCCATGACCTACCAGCAACGTGGCCCCAAGGCCTTTGTACAATCCTTTAACACCCTCATCTCTACAAATTGTAGACACTGCATGGAAGATGCCCTTGTAGTACCTAGTTGTTTTCTGCAGAAATTTAAATGAAAAGATAATATAAATCCTTGGTCCATAAAGCAACACCATGCAAAAGCTGATTTACTAAAAGGAGTACAAAATTGACCAGCTGTTAGTTTTTATTTGGGACATAATAATAATACGGAGTATTACCTGTGTCGCCAAACGGGTACGGACAACATCCAGTGGGTAAGTTAAAGATGCAGCAGTTATTCCCGCCAAACCACCACCAAGCAAACGTACAACACCAACATTATTTGAGTCTCTATCCAAGGCAGGAACCGTTTGGAGAAGCTGAAATAGTTATCTAAAATCAGCTCACGAAAATAATATTGAATGCTGAAGCTCACTATGCAATGTTTTATTAAGTGCTAAAGCATTTTTTTAGGGGACTAAAGCACAGAACCTTGGTGCTTACATTTTTGTAGCGCTCATATGAATAGAAGCTGATGGCAGAATAAGGTAAGCGGTGTACAATTGTCACTAGATTTCCTTTCCAAAAGGCTCCAAATCCTTCTTCTCGAAAAATTCGTGAAGCCTCATGCCATATGCTATACTTCCTTATAGTCACAACATCTGAATGCATACCAGCTACCTGTCAAATCAGCATGTAACAGATTCATATAAGAAATCTTAATGTCAAGAAGGTGTTACTGTTTCTTGTGAATAAATATCAGATCAGAAATGCACACACAATTAATCAATAACAACTGCAGTAGTCAAATATTATGAAGCAGGAGTAAAGAGCTCAGGACACTCATTAAGCATCCGAATGGATTGCTGCAGTAAGAGAACAATAACTGTAAAGTTGTCTATATGATGCTGTGTTGAACATTTATTAAATGTGTCCAATTGGCAAGATTATATAATGTCTCCACCTATCTACAAAAAGTGATGTGAGTTTCCATATATGATAGACAGAAACTATTTATGTATTGATCAGAATGAAGATCATAAAATGAAGTATTTAGTACAATCCTAACAGCAAATGAAGTATCTGAAAAGAGATGTCCTGTAACATGCCTGCCTAGTTACTTTCATGATATGCTATGTACATCACATTGCTGGATGAAGTAAACTCACTGGCTACTAACAAGGGGAAACCATTTTTATTCTTTTAAATTACACATTCATGATTATTAATGATAGCTTCAGTCCCTGCAAACCAGAACTCCTACAGGAAGGGTTAAAAACAATGTTCTAAATTTCTAATGACCATATACAGGTTGAGTCCAATAAGGCTATAAGCCTTTTACTTCTACTATGAGATGAAAACACATTTTAAACATTTGTTTCTATCCTCTATCTAATACATCTTTTCTGGAGAATCTATATCTAGTGCATGCAGATACAACTTACATAATGAAACAAAAGCACTTGCAAAAGCGACGGTACAGAAAAGCTGTCTTGCCCCTCTTAGCTTCTGATCCCTAAGACAAGCAAAATGCTTAAGTATCTTGTTCTCAGCATGACTCCTTTCAACAACCATGAAGCGCAGCGACAAGGTGGACCAACAACACCCCCAAGAACAAGATATGCTTTCCCAAGCCTCACATCAGAATAGTTGTTACTCCATTCTTTTTTAGACCAAACAGAGTTTCGAAACAATTGGATGGTATGCTTTCACCCACTGTCTATGTTTTTGGACAGAATCTCCTCCATACAATCATTAAAGCACTAGTGAATCAACTAGTAAAAACAAACAGATATACATTCTTTCTTAATTAGCTCCATGTGGCTGCTAGCGTCCTCCAACCATTTGTACCTCAAAACAGGGGGAGAACTTCCGGGAATAAATTCCCCCATAGAGCAGCAAACAAAAAAACAAAAGGGACAAAGCTAAGGACGTCTCTTTGCTTTGTAATGTAATAATCATTAGACTCTCAATTCCCTCTCTATCACTCTTCGATTCCAATCCGTACCATAACGCTTATATATAGCATCAAGTCTTGTAATTACAGATATAAGCTGGGAGAAATTTTTACCTGGAAGAGGATGGTGAGCCGCGCGAGGGGCGCGGTGCACGTCTTGCTGACGGCGCCCGCGAAGCCTCCGGCGGCGAGGTGCGCCGCCGTGCCGATGTGGCGCTGCTCCTGGCAGCGGCCCACGGCTGCGCCTGCGCGGCTGCCGCTGGCGCCGCCGCCGCCGCCGTCGACGACGACGCCCACGCGCGCCTCCGTCTGCATCGGGCGCGCGCGGTCGGACGGGCAAGGAGGCGCTAGGGTCCGCGGCCGGTGTGAACGCACCTCGGGCTCGGGGGGTTGCGGCGCGGCGCCGAGGTCGAGGGGAGGGCAGAGGCGGAGCGGAATTCGAAGCTGCGAGGGCGGGCGCGGTGTGTGGCTTCCACCTCCGCACGTTTCTCTGACCCTCTCTTCCTCTGTCGCTCCTCTGTCTATGTTTTTCTTTGAAAAAAAATAGAAGAATTTTGGGACCTGCACAAATTCGACTTGAAATTCGAATTCGTATATGATTTCAACAGAAACTTCCTATTCTGTAGTAGTACGGAGTATATAGCTAATGGATCACGTGCAGCTATTTTTTATATTAATATAGTTATTTATTGAGGACAACGCCAAGGCCAAAGACAAAGATAGTACTACTACAGTAGAAAGCAATCTGAAATTTCTAAATGTTGTGTTGAAAACGATGGTTATGCGAAGTTTTGGTCAGCTACTTCACTGCATCCACATGTCGTTTAGCGCATTCTCGTAATGAGGAGCATGGCGATGTAGTAGATGGTCACGTGGATCACGAGCGAACGCCCCAGCATGAACATAAGTTTGTGATTCATTTGCCCAAGGTGCTTGCTCTAGCAGTTAAGACACTCTAGCGGCATCTCTGAGATTCTGAATTCAAACGTTGGAAGGGGCAAAATTTAGGCTGAGAGTTAAAAAAACGGTGGTAATGGTCCTCACGGTAAATTTCAGGCTGAGGGTTAAAAATTGTTCTCATGTGTGCCAAAACAATGCTGGTAACAGCCTATTTTTTGGCTCGTGGCAGCGGTAACCCGGGCTATGGTGACCCGGCCTGCGTGCATGGCGTCCTAGTCTGCGGACCAGCCCAGGTAACAGTCCTCACGGTAAATTATTCCTATTGGCAGGACGGGGCTAGAGTTCCCACGGTAAATTATTCCTATTGGCAGGACGGGGCTAGAGTTCTGGGATTTTTTCGTTTAGAAAACTAAGAAGATTCTTTTACTTCGAATAGTGTAGGGGCTGTCCTCTTCCCCCATCGGCCGAGTTTTTCAGTTTCTGATTCATTGTACTACTGCTTTATGCATTGGTCATCATCAATATATATAGACTATGGATTTTCTTTCCTTTATTCTTTTTTAAAAAAACTATCCGCATAATAACCAACCAAAAATGCATACGTACAGCTTGCTCATTTTCTGCCAGCCGCTACGTCATGATACGGCAACTTCTTTCCCAAGTGCCAACAGGGCAACAGGATAGGGCAGCAGTGCACACAGCACGAAACCATGGTCCATGGAACAGCGGGAGCAGCCCCTAGTTTTGTCGAGAAAACCGGCCAGAATCCCCTTGAGACAGACAGAGCGAGTATGCCTTGCCTTGCCTTGCCTGCATCACCTGCTTGCGTCGCTGCCACAGCGACAACGTTACATTCTTTCTTCAGCGGGGTGGAAAAAGCAATGGAGATGGTGGCATGGTGCGATGCTAATGGATCCGGATTATATTAGCAGCGTAACTTGGCGTGCGACACCGCGATTAGCACTCGCCAAAGCAGTCTGAAGAAACTATGCAGGACAACGAGGCCCTACTTCACTTCATTTTTATATTTGGGAGAAAGACCATCGCCTCATCCATTCTCCGTCTCAAAATCTCAGGAAAAAACGTGTTACGACGGGTGTGGTTTGTTCGCCTCGGTGGCAACAAGGTTCGCTTACAGAGGCCCACCGGTACAAACTCTATTGGGCCTCCACGGAGCGAGTAAAATATGTGAGGCCCGGATGGAAAGCTCACTCCAAAACACATCAGATCCTCTCCAAAACAGATGCTTCAGAGTAAAAAATATACTTGGTATATATAAGAGGATTAGCGTGACTTTTGATACAAATAACACGCGATTGGCGACAACATCTCATGCAATAAACACTAGCAGTAGCAGTGAAACTTACTATACACGGATCCATGATACACGGATCCATGTGATTTTAAAAGGACTTGTCCAGCTCCAGCTTTGCAATTTCTGACAGACGAGCAATGCTGGTTGCAGACTTGGAGTACTATCACTGCAAATAAGGGAGAATAAATTGAGCCAAATTGGAGTAGCACTGAAACCTATATTAGGGTCCAAATAGATGTGCAAGCAATAGAAAATCCGGTATTGATTTAACAAGATAGTCCTGTCACTATTGCCGAGAGCTATTTTGATTTTGATGATCTGTTTCTGTTCAACCATGTGCACATCTTAATTCTTCTTCTTACCAATGCCCATGAACGATCAGATGTCCAAACTCTATTTTGTATTTTGTAAAACAACCCGACTGAAGAACTTGCACGCCAAAGTCTTCCAAATAAGGGAGGATAAATTGAGCCGTGTATTTATATTTCTTTATTTGTCTTCACATTTCCCCCACACATTTGTGCAAATGCAGACTGCAGAACTGTTTCCATTTCCTAGAATAATCAGTGAGCACAAACAAATATACACTGAAACCACAAACACAGTCACAGATACACAACAGAGACCACAGATGCACAGGTCCACAAGACCACAATCACAAAAGTCTACTGAAATCTAATGCATCCAGATCCAGACATCCAGTCTAGTGGCAGTGTGGCATAGCCTAACTTATATTTCGATGAAAATTACATGCATTGCCTACCAGTTCATACATATCATTGCTTTTTGGCAAAATGGCATGGCTACATTGAATGGATGGGACTACTAATCCCTAGCCTAAGCCCAAGTGCTTCTTCGGTGGCACGGAGCCGGAACGGACACCTTTGGTGCTGCATAGCTAGTACTAGTATTTACAGTATGTGAACAGAAGGGTTGATCCAGCTGCAGCTTCGCCCACTCTAGCAGACTAGCAGTCTACTTGCAAGAGACTGCTATATGAGGATCCAGATAGGTATTACAAGGACGATGTCATAGTAAAGCAGCTACGATTCAGATAGTATAGTCTTATGACTACTGCACAGAGCTATTTGATGATCTGTTGAGCCATGTACACATCTTCTGAGATGATAAGTTGGCTAGAGGAATGGGATATTCTGAATCTGTCTGCTAAGCCTCATTGCCTTCGGCAGTCTTCTGCATCTTTGGTCCTCTTTCTTCTTCAATCGCCATATCCTCCTAACATCAGTGGGAAAATCAGAACATACTTGATCAGCAGGCTCAGAAGTTTCTTTCCAGTGTTCACTCTACTTTCAGAAAATTTGATGCAAATTTCTTCTAAAGATCACATTACATCCTACAAATTGCGTTTCATTTGTTTTTTTTTTTTACCTTCTTAACATTTTTTAGGGGACTCAGGCTGCAGGATGCAGAAGAGCTCTCAACCTCTGGCTCTTCACCATCATCAGCTGCATCCATCTCTTCTTTGATCACCATCTTCTCTTAACATCAATTGGCAAATTAAAAACCAACTTGATCAGAAATCTAGGAGTTTTTCTACTATGCAAACTGTGTATCATTTCTTTTCCAAATGAAAGGAGAATTGAAGGGCCATCACGTTCTACCTTCTTCACTTGTGAACTGGAGCCATGGGATGCATAAGAGCCCTCATCCTGTGACAAATCACTTTGATCTCCAGCTTCTGTGACCAAAACCACTATCGAGCAGCTGCACGTCATCATTGTTCAGGACGTGCTTCACCACAAAGCGCCCGTTGCCAAAGGTCACAACGAAGGCACGTCTCTGTTGCGAACTGATGACATCTGAGATTTCATCATCTGTGACCTCTCCACTGAGCTCCTCTGCTGCAAAACCTATAAGGTTTTGTGCTGCTTCATCAAATATCATGACATTCATAGAGTCTGTGTCGTCTTCCATCACCGCATCCAGCTTGTACCTTACTTAGCAAAAACATCAACATGTTAAGATCTTTCAAAAGGAAAATGCAACATGTTGCTGCATATGAAAACTAAGAAACTGAACAACCATTCCATCAAAATACCGAAACTGAGCAGCCATGTGGGAATGGCAGCAATAGTCTTTCAGATTCTCACCTCTCAACAGATAACTCATTATTTGGACAATCATCGCTGCACAAACATTTTCTTCCCCAACTGATCGAGCGACGGCAGTGAAAGCATGACTGGTACGACCAACCTTTATTGCAGTCTATGCCTTTCAAGGTAGCTCTGCACAACCAGGTGCGCTGATATAGAGAAAAAGGGACAGATAAGTGAGCAAAACATATGGTTTGAATCTGATCAAACTGCACCACCTAACCTGTAATTCATCTGAATTGAGGATTTTCAGCTGTTTTATTGTTCGCCAGCTATCAAGTAACTCAGTTAGATTTACAGGCTTTTGTAGCCAACAGGGGAGGCAGTCGATCTGTTTATGTGAACCATCCAAGCTGCATACACGTAGAACTGTTAGCTTTGGCCTTATGTAGCCCTGATCAGCATTTCTGCTCAAGTATAAATGATTGAGTTCAGTCAGTCCACACCTTGCACGGAACTTTTGCACCTCCTCTACATCCAAATCCAGGTAGTATTTTGAAGCTGATGTTGAGCAAACTATAAATCCTATTTCTAAATTGCATGATAGTGAGATGAGATATAAAAAGCAAGGAAAGGACAATATTACACAGTTAAAGAAATAACTGAGAGTATAGATCAGACCATTATAGTGCTCAACAAGCATCCCTGCAAAAATAGCAACAACTGGTACTTTTCGGTCTTGCATGAAAACCTGCTCTGCGCCGAAATTGCGACCTAGATCTCCATCGAGAGCGACATTCAATTGATTTCCACTGTTAATAGTAAAATACATACATAAAGTAGGGTGCTGCCACAAAGGTAAAATGATGATATGGAAGGAAGATTAGTAAACCATCACCCCAAATCACGCAGATGTATGCTGCGAAAAGATATGTTACGCAACCCATCCCACTTCCAAGTCTGTCCCTCATCTTCAATGGATACTATCTGGCCAATGACATCTGGCAGCAAGCAAGTAAAAGTGTCAATTCAGACATATACAGACATCAAAATTCAATGCAATTATACTCTCAGTTTCCAAGAAACATCTACCTGTAAGCAAGCTCCTATCATTGTTCCTCGAAGGAAGATCACCAAAATCAACAAACTCGAAGCTATGGAGAGGTATCGAAGAACCGGAATGGTTGTGTATCTCATTCACGTCTGTCTGTGCTCCCATGTAAATAACCAAACGCTTGCTACAGGCCATGTACTTGTCCTTGACCTGTTTTTGGCATACTACGAATTTCGACAAGGCGTACCTTCCCTTCAACTAGCTGATCTTTGAGTCGCTGCATGTCGCAGGGAAGCATGTCCCAGGGACGCGCACACGCTTGCATAACTACACCCTAGAAAATTACAAATCACCAGGGAGAAAAAAAATAAGTGTGCTGATACTGAAAAATCAGGCACTAGAGTGTGCTACTTTGCTGACCAAGGGGTTTAGTGTGGATTAAAGACCTTAAAGTTGGAGAATGGACTGGCTCACCTCGCCGTCGATCAGGAGGCAGCGGAGACCGTATTCCTCGCCAGTTTTTGGATTGGAGGCCACCCAAATCCTGGAGACGCGCACCCGGACTCTGCTCCTCCAACCGTGGCATCCAAGAGTTAACTGAGACAATGGGGTGAAGGCACCTTGACCTTGTGATGGACCACGCATTCCGGCCTGGGGGCTCAAGCTTGCCACCATCTCTAACCCAGAGCTGCAGGGAACGCAGATCAGAACACGGTTGCAGATCAATATAGAGACACCAAAACGAGAGACGAAGCTGAACGATGTTAGTATCTAGGTCGATCCTAATTCCCATCTGCTGCGCTACAAAAATCATGCGGCAGTAAACTAAACCACCGATTCAAGTTACTGCGCCGTCCAGGTTCATCAGTTACTGTTGCTGTTCAAAGGGGGGAATTGAAGCGTCTAATCCTAGGCTAGCGAATGCATGCCGCTTCAAGAACCAGAGGCACCGGGCTCATCACCAAGTGGATTTCAAGAACAAAAGATCAAGACGAAGTTTTTTTTTTATTGAGATCAAGATGAGGTAACAGCCAAGAGCCCAAGAAACCGGTGTACCTCGCCTGGTGGAGCGACGGAGGATTGCGCAGCATGTCGATCTCACCGTCACCGGCCAGAGAGGGAGAGAATGCACCCGTTCGTGTAGCCGAACCGCAGAAGTTATTGCAGAGCTACTGGGCAGTTGAACTGCAAAGCTCGTGTCCCGCGGAATCCGGAGTAAACGAGGAGTGCTTAAAAAAAGGACCTGAGGAGACCCGGAACTACTTGACGGGACAGGACGATGCCAGGCAACTGACCCACACGTAAAAAGGTTCTACTACAGTAACACCCTATCGACACTATTTACTCGCTCGAAAAAACATGACTTTTACTTTTTATATTAGTAGTTAAAATATTTTTGAGTTGAATCAAATCTAAATAAACATGTTTTTTACACCTTCGGCCGATCAATAAGACTGTTTTTTTTTTACAACAACATATATTTATATTAGCAGCCATACATAGAGATCTTTCATAGAAGACCGAAATACATAATGATTCTATGACATGTAAAGAAAGACAATATTATTCTGTGTGAAAAGAGCAGACAAACAAGTATAGAAAAACCCTGTGCATATAGGATAACAAGTTGTTTGCACAATGACATGGCACTGAAATGTAAGATGCATATGTTGGTCGTATCTCTCTCACATGTCATTGCCATATAATTATGCAATAAGCGTGTAGCATATTAATCCAAGTTATGGTAATTTAAATGTCATGTGACATAATCGATAAATTTTGATATATAACTATGTATTTTCAAAGTTCTAGGCATGCACAATGTGAAGACAGTCAAGTTGGCATTATTCTAGGGCCCATATGAATTGGCGGCATTAGCTATGAAATGCGGCACAATGTGCAGCAGCTCACGGGCCCTCTGGATGGCAGCAACATGTACCGTCAGAGAGAAAAGAGAAAGGACAGAGAAAATCATTCGTTATTTGCTTATGGTGCATCTTTAAGGCGTGGTGCGCTTTAAGATAACGTTCAGTTCCACAATGGTTTGTGGATCATTCTAACGATATTATCATTGCCTTAAGTTCACCTATTTATTACATTATGGATGCTCTTAGGACCTAGATAGCACCTTGAGCCAAATTTGATATCCAGATGTGCATTTGGAGTTGATGTAAATCTTGAACTCGCTATGCTCTTCCTTCACCAATGGCCGGATCAAGAAAATCAACAAGCTAGTAGTACTAAGAACACGAGAGTCATATCGTAATTAATATCATAATTACTTCTAATAACTCTTGTTCAAGAATTATTCTAGTAGGGTATATAGTTAATAAGTTCTTTGAATTGTTCAAGATCGATGGAGCCATGTAGGCAAGCTAAGGGAAAGACTAGCTGTGACGATCGATCAAGTAGGTGTGCCGTGTGCGTACCTATGTTGCCAAGAAATAAAGGGTTCCAGCATTGGCTAGTAGGACGATATTGAGCAGCACAGAGAGAAATGGTGTTTCCCTATTGATTAAAGCAGCTCCAATGTTGCCCGAACGTTGGTTGTCAGAGTTAAAATCGAACCAAACAAATGGTTTGAATCGTTCCGAGCATACTTATTAAAATATTGGTAATTCTGCTAAAAAAGTCTAAATATTGGTAATGGTACTTCACGGTGTCGGACATGACGTTGATCGGCCGCTAGCAAATGCACTTTTAAAAAACTTGTGCAAAGCTGTTAGCACAATGGTATGGCACCAAAATATAAGGTGCACATGCTGGTCTTATCTTTGGTATGGCACCAAAATATAAGGTGCACGTGCTGGTCTTATCTTTGTCTAATACTGGTAGGTGAGCCTCACATGTCAGTGTCATGTAATTACACAACGAGCGAGTGTGCCGTAAGTTTACGGTAATTTAAATGTCGTGACATAATCAATAAGTTCAGAGATATACGTTTTCTAAGTTTTTGGACCTAGATAACACATTAAGCCAAATTTGATGTCCGGCGGTGCATTTAGCTCGAAAAACACAGCTCACAAGTGATTTGGAATTGCCGCTGTAAATCTCAAACTCATCGTTATGATCTCCAACTCAATTCCAGGCCGAATCAAAGCTAAGCTAGTAATAATAATAACTAAGCTAAGAACACACAGTCATGGCACGTATCGGTATCATCATTACTTCTAATAACTCTTGTTCTTCGTTTTCGCCAAAAAAAAAACTCTTGTTCTTTGAATTCTTCAAGGTGAAACCATGTACACAAGCTATCGGCTAGGCTAGCTGCAACGATCGAGTAGTAGAGGTGTGCCGTGTGTACCTGCGCCACCGTCGGAAGAATACCTCCGTTGCTATATACTCCCTCTTCCATGGAGTCTTATGTTTTTAACTTTTGGACTTCATATTTGACCATTCATCTTATTTAAAATATTTATATAAATAATAAAATAAATTAATTAATATTTAAATATCTTTATTTATAAAAAAAATTATAATAAAATAAATTATATTTATAAATTTTTTAATAAGATGAATGATCGAACAAGATGACACAAAAATTAGAATGACAAATTCAATGGACAGAGGGAGTATTGCGGAAGGGCGATGATGGCATCAGACGCGTAGCAAATTTATCCGTCCACGTAGCGCACAGTTATTAAAACTCATTATATAAACAACTTCGTGTGTGTAAGTCTAAGACGAAGACGTGTGGACTGTAGACACACAAAGAGGATCGATCATACACGGATTTTGATCCGAATCGGAGAGCTATTATTTGCTTCTGATCAGAACACGCGATACGTCTAAAACGTGTGCGATCACGTATTCATATTTGACTTAAAGTCGGACGTCGCCGGCGTCGATAAATAAGTAAACATAAAAGCTAGCTAGCTGCCTAGCATGGTAGGATTCCTTTTGCAGTTTTCTGCAATTCAAAAAAATAATTCCTTTTGCAGTTTTGTTGTAGTATATATTGTATATATACAGTACCAAAAATAGCAAGACGAATATCTCGAGTAGCATCATCATCGATCGTTCTCCTGCGCGCGCGGGCGGCGCCATGGTGATGACGAGGAGCATGGCGGCGAGGCAGAAGCCGCGCTGGCGCTCCCGCACGACACGGTCGTCGTCGAGATCGCCGCGCACATCGTCGTCGGTGATGACGAGGAGCATGGCGGCGAGGCAGAAGCCGCTGGCGCTCCCGCACGACATGGTCGTCGAGATCGCCGCGCACATCGCCGCGACGTCGCCGCAACCCATGAAGGACATCTGCAGCCTACGAGCCACGTACGTGCTCGATTCGCAGCAGTTCCACCCCGCGCACTGATGGCATGAGAACACGCACATTGTAAACTTCTCTGCCTGATTTCACCGTGCGTGCGTGTCTTCTTCCAGTTGCCAGGGCATGCGCACGGCGTGCAAGGAGGGCGCTGTCGCGAGCCGCGTGGCGCTGGAGCGGGAGGGGTACATGAGGTGGTTCCACCACGACCGCTACATCGCCCTCGTCCGCAACCTGGCCGGCGCCGGCAACCCGGAGGCCTGCTTCGTCCTCGGGCTCATGCTCGTGTTCTCGCAGCAGTGCACTGAGCTCGGTACTGAGTGGCTCAGACGGGCGGCCGCCGCCGGCCACAAGGTGGCTGCCTACGTGCTCGGCGTCCTCCACTACGGAGACGATGAGGCCGAGCGGTACATCAGGCAGGTCGAGGGTGAAGATGAGGTTGGCCACGGACGCAATGCCAATAGGACCAACCGGGAGTGCGTGAGGTGCCGCGAGCAAGCCATCCAGGCGGTCAGGGATGTGACATGGAAGGTGGCCGGAAGGTTGGGCCGGGTGCCAGTGCGGGTACCGCCGCTGGTAGAGGAGGGTGGCCAAGGTTGCAAGGGCAGCGGCTGCGGCGTGCCCGAAGGATGGACCGGTGGCTATGCCGTCTTTTGTAGCGACAGCTGTAGGATTAGGCATGAGTACTCTAAGTTCTTTTTGGAGTGTCATTACCTGTTAATTAGTAGTACGAGCGAGAGGGATTAAAGTTGTCAAAAATATCATGGATCACATCTTAAAATCTAATGCAATCCAATTCTCCAATGAATGCATTTGTTCAGCCTTTTTGTTAATTTCATGAGTTATATGATTGTTCATTTTTAGTCCTATAACCATACTATATTACTATTTATTAGTAACTACTCTTCTTTTGAAGCCATCATAATAAAGTAGTAGTAAAAACTGGCATTATTTTGAAAAATAGTATAAATAACCTTTGAGTCTATATTAAAATTACCCACCTACGCTATATTGTAGAAATACAATCTAAAATAAAGTAACTTGATTTTAATTGATCCTGCGAGAGGAAAGCATTGTACCATAGCTGAAACTAATTAAGTTCAAGTGAACAGGGTTTGCAAAGATAACTGGCAACCAAGATCTTCATCCATTTTAGAAAACAGAACAAACCAAGATCCTCATATAACGGGACATCATGTTCCATTTCTTTGTAAATGGTAATTGCAGAAAATAATACATTCCATTTTTTTAGAGTTCAAGGGAAACTGCCCCGCCCTTTCAATTAAAATCCAAAGACCATAAGTTCTTACAACATTATTGATGTTCCTGGTCCAAGTTTATGTCCACCAGGACTATTACAAAAGGCAGCATCCCAGCTAGCCAACATAAAACTGCAAATACAGATACTAAACTCAGAATCAACATCTTCTTCGTGTCTAGCCTCGTTCATAGCCACCCACTACGGCTTCACCTTCTGCTCAGATTTGTTCATCGCCAGCTCTCTTCATTACACTTCCGGTTCTTAGCTTCATCAGACTTTTTGTGCAGCTTTAGGATATGTCTCGGCGCACATCTGGTAAACACAATATCGTATGAGGGATAGCTTTGATCTTGTTGATGTAGTCCATCATCTAATTCTTCTTGTCAACCAGGCACAGAATCAACCAGTTGTGTAAAGTCCTAACAATCCTGCAGAGAAGCATTTCAATACTTTTCCAACCCATTCTCTCAAAACAAAGATCACTTCTAAGCTTCGAAATGGACCAAATAGAAGCCGAAGTAATCATATTCAGTAGACAGTGATTCTTATCGCTAAGTCAATATTTTCCAATATCAGTCATGTCTTCCCTTACTCGGCGACCTACCACCTCTTAAACATAAGCCAAACATTGTTTAGTTACAACACAATCAAAGAATAATTTACAAGTGATGGAGTAAAACATTTATTTTAAATAACAAGAATAATAATGTTATTCATGAGTATATAATACATTGCGAGAAATAAGAAATAAAGTGGTTTTTGACAAATATAGACCAAAATCTTTCTTGTAGGTTCCGTTCAGAGAAATGCATTGGCTTCGACAACGGACAAGTTTGCAGCGGCATGATGACCGACGGGATTAGCTAATCTAAGTTGGACAACACCTAGAGACGTTAGCTCTGCAGTTTTTTAGTTCTAATGGGTGGTTGTCTTTGAGATATATTGGTCATGTTTAGTTTAAACCTTATTTCGTTTTGGTTGTCCGATTAGCGAGTTATAAAATTGTGTCTTTTGCAGTCTGCGTTTGTGCCATTTGGCAAAACTTTGTAATAATTGGCCTGATTTTATCGGTTGATAGATGAAGCCGGATATAAACTATCCTTTATCTAAAAAAAGTATCGCCGTTGATGCGCGTGCTATAATTTTGACTCAATTTATAGAAAATATGTGCAATATTTATCTCTAAATAATTTTACTAAAAAACTAAATTTAAAGATTTTTCTAATAATACTAATACTTAGCACAAATATTAATAAATTTTAATATATAATTACCAGTAGTTATTTCTCGAGAATAACACTGATTTAGGGAAGGAGAGAGTATGTTCCTAGGGCATTCAGATATCCACGGAAACAAAGGTTTTCGTTGAGGAACCGAATCACCAACGGGACAAACTCGTTTGTTGTGATTCACTTCCTGTAACAACCCAAAAATCCGAGCTACAAATTTATTTTCGAAAAACTTATAAGTGATGAGTGTGACATGTCATCATCTACCCTAACCATGCATCAACCCTAACATGTCATGCATAATATCCCATGTGATCATAGCATAAATTAAATATTTCAAAGTAATTTTGATCAATGTTTCATATGTTGTTTTCAAATGTGGCAATGGCTTTACCTACATGTTTCAATAGTTGCCATGACATGTTGCATACAAAGGTGATTTGGATTTTATTTGATTTATGTGATGTTTAATTAAATGAGACCATAATATTTATTTTCACAAATAAATATTAAGGGGATAACACCCTAACAAATATAAGGGCCTAATATACCCACTACTTTATCATACAAAGTTGGCACATCATAAATATATATATGTGTATATATAAAAGTATTTTGAAAAATTAGAAATGGAAAAGAGAAAGAAAAGAAAAGATAAAAATAAAAACCAATCTGGCACAGCAAGCAAACCAGCCCGGCCCTGTTTCTTTTCTCCTCTCTCCTTTCCACCGCGCCAATCGGCTCAGCAAGCCAGGCCACCGGCCCATCCGCTCGCCCGCTCGCCCTCCCTCTTTCTCTTCCGCGCAGGCCGGCCCAGCAAGGCTGACGGCCTAGCAAGGACCGCCGCCCGCGCGCCACGCCAACGCCGCCGAGCCGCTGACGGGTGGGGGCCGCCTGTCATAGCTTTCCCACGGTCCCCCACCGTCCGGTCGCGCGTGACGTCGCCGGCGCCAGGCTCTGTCCCCCGCGTTGCCCCTAAGAAATCAGTCCCGGCCGCTCGATCCAGCCCTTCCCCTCATCAACGCCCATGAGCGCGCCACCTGGCCCGACCGGCCGCCAGCAAGAAGCCCACGGTGCGGGCGGAATTCTCCGCACGCGCGCACATGCGCTGCCGCCGTGGTGAAGCGCTGCCGCTGTAATGCTTAGGCTTGCCCAGCACCAGCTAGCCCCCTCTCGCTGACCCTTGGACCCAGCCGAACCCCCACGGGTGACCTGGACTGCTCCCTGGCCGCCTGATCGAACCCCTCGCTCGATCACCGTCCGCCGACCACCTACCTCCGCGGCGCCGCCTATAAGAGCAAGGCCCGGAGCTCTAGGGTTCCCAGCCACCGCCACTACTCCGGTGGTACCCAATTCTGCCACCAGTCCACTCAATTTGGAGAAGAAGGGGAGGAAGGAGAAGAAGGAGGCGGGAAAAAAGGAAGCCGCACGCCGGAGTTGGAGAAGAAGAAGGAGCGCCGCTGCGGTGCTGTTGCTACTGCGGAGCTGTCAGGTCGAGGAGCAAGGACTGGACCACGAGCCAAAGCCGGAGCCGCTTGGACTTGTACCGCACCTCCATCCTCGTTCGTGTCAGTGAGCACCACCGCCATCGCCCCTCTTCTGCCCCGACCATTGCTGTCGGCCATGGCGTCCCACCTTGTGGACGCGTAGGCCGAGACCACCGCCGGCCTCCTTTTTGACAACGCACACACACCCGAGACCGGTCGAGCCCCTTGGACCACGGCATCAGGCAGATGCCGGATCGGAAGCCGCCATGTCTGCCACCGCGCTGCACGCCGCCACGGTGAGGCCACCTTGCTGCCTTGTCGTTGAGCCCCGAGCCACTTTGACCTCGGATCCGTGCTCGCCTTGATGAGACGGACCCAATGCGCATGCTAGCCCCTTGGATGATGCCTCGGATGCCTCGGCGTGAGCCACCATGCCAGTGCACCGCCGCTCTGGAGTGCCGCCTTGCACTGCCGTGTTCCCACCGTCTCCGACCGCCGCTGGGAGCAAGAAGATGATGAGCGTCTCCGCTGTGACAAGCTGCGTTGACTGGACAAGAAGATGGAGGCAGAAGGACCTCTCTTAGTGCTGTGTCATGCACTAGAGGCCTCATCAGAGCTCCGCCATGGGAGTTGCTACCCACGTGACTCCGCCGTGGGTTTTGGTTGCCGTCGGTGCATCGGGGAGGTGCTGCGTGCCCTCAATCGTGCTTCCGCGCACTACTTGGACCCGGATTGAGCCACCCGTGAGGTTGCAGTCGAACGCCGCCATCGCCGAGCCGCCGTCCGCCGTGGAGCTCGTCACTGGAAGCCAAGCTGCCGCTTGAAGCCCATCATCGTGTTGGCCGTAGCGTCCTGGAACCGATGGACAAGTTGATGACACCGGAGAACCACCGGAGCGCTGGAATTTTGGGGAAGAACCGCCGTTGTCGAGCCTCAGCGTCAGGTGGGAGAAGACAGAGGAAGGGGATGAGTCCGGCCAGAGGAAGATGGACTCGGTGTTCGTGGACTGAGTCGCTGCAAGTGGGGCCAAGTGGATTCGGTGCACCATGGATCGGCCAGTGGACCGCGTGGACCAGAAGGCAATGCGGTGGACGCGGTTCACGTGAGCTAGAGTCGTTGATAGTGGACCCAGCAGACGCCGGTGCACCGTAGGCCGAGAGCCGTCGACCGAGCCCGTTTTGAATCCAGCATGATGACGTGGTAGCACCAGAGCGTGCCACGTGGCGGGCCTGGCCCGGCCTAGATCCGAACCACTCGGCCCATTAATGGCCCAATAAGGGCTCATTAATAGCCTAGTGGGGCCCACCTGTCAGTTGACGTTGACCGTTGACTGCTGACGTCAGCAGTGACGTCACCCCGGACCCACCTATCAGGCCACCGTTGACCCGGTCAATGCTGACGTCAGCATGACATCATCTGCCATGTCAGCACCTGATCAGCTGCTGTGTAAACCGCCCGTGACACGTGGCCCATTCATAGGCTGCCACATGTCAGCACTGGTTAATTTGGCCCTTTTCTTTTTCAGAAAATGGTTAAATCTTTGAAAAATCATAACTAATTCATACGAGCTCCAAAAATTATAATCCACATATCCAAATTTTCTATAAATCGATCTCTATCTATTTTTACTATGTTTGAGTGCATTTGGATCTTTTATTTGGCATTCATTCTTTGTGCTAATCTATAGGGGTCGCTTCCACGACCATTAATTCTCGTTACAGGCTCGAGCGAGGACAAGTCTGACAGTGACTACTAGGAGAAGTCCGACAGCTATGTCAGTGAAGGTGCCACACCTCACCCAACCTCATAGATCCCATTACGCATGGCAAATGTAGTATGACTAGTGCTTTAATTCCTGTTTCTATAATAAAATGCCTATGTTAGGATTGCATGTTAGATTATTACTTGATGAGCCCTACCTTGTTATAAACCTTCACCTGCTTACCCGCTGCAGCCACTTGCATATCTGCTATATTTATATATATACTTCACTTGCTTATATTTTGATGCGACGTGATGAACCCTGGGAAGGCCTAGAGGGTGTCAGGCTAGTGATGTGTAAGTTGATGGATCAGATGGGCATGTGAGCTGATGATGCTATATCTGGGTTTGGGGTGGAGCTTACAGCAGGGAGTAGGGTGAGGGTTGAGTTGATCGAGCCAGGATCTATGATGAGCTTTTGGAGCAAGTCTTGCCAGGGAATGGATCTAGATATTCCCACGAGAGGAGCCTATGGCGGGCTAACTGAGATGTGATGGTGGTCTTTGGGTGAGATCCTCTGAGAGGTGGAGCCCGAGATGAAGGTGTCATGGTAGCACGTTAAAGATAAACCCTGATGAAGATATCCCAGTTTGGTCACACCTAGGAACTGCTGCGCTGGTATCCGGACCTTAGGAATCTCTTGCTTTCCATTCGCTTCCCATGGGGGGGAAGATGGCCGAACCGCTGGATAGATCGGTGCCACTATTGCTAGGTGAGTAGTGCTAGGAAGGTATATGCATGATATGGAGCTAACACCCTACCGAGACGATCATGCACCCCCTTCGGGAGTGGGTACATGGCATGGCATCCTCTAGGGGAGCGAATACATGCTCTCTTCACAGTTTTAGCGATCCAGAGTTGGATGGTAGAGTGGCATCGTTCTATGGCAGTAGGCACCCGAAATCTGCCTAGGTGGTGATCAACACCAATGATGGTTATCTAGTGGATTAGTGAAACCTCTGCAGAGTGTATGGCTGATCGATCAATACATATGCCGACTTGTTTGGCTATGGACCTTTCCTGTGTTCCGCATGCACCAGACTAGTGAGTGGAGTGTTCTACCTTCCCCTGAGTATGATTTTTCGGCCGTGAGCCAGGTTGAGGGCTGCGGGCCGCTGAGACAAGCTGAGAAGGAGTTAGCTTGTTGACTTGAGTCTGAGATGGTGTTGGGGGAGTTGGGATGATGTTTTAGAGATGGATGGTGATGGATGTATGGGATGGGAATGTGTTTAAAACTTGATTAATATATTATTTATATACTTGATTACTTGCTTAGAAAAACCCCAGCCTTTATAGGCTCCTTTTGATATATCCATGATTTGCATCTAATTTCCACAAAGCAATGCATAGGGTGGGAGTGTGGCCAGTACAAATCGTACTGAAAATTTGGTTTCAGGTTCAAGGAGTGAGTACTCGTCTGGGGAGTATAGCAAATGAGGGTTTCGTGCCTACGCTCAAGTTGGATCGAAGATGATAGCTTCTGCACCTCAAGCTTTTATTGTTATGCTGCATGAACTCTGATTCTGCCAAGTGGTGATGTAATAAGTTATTGTAAACCTCTCTATTGCACTCTTTTGTTCGATGTATGGATTATGGTATTCAACTGTTATCGGGTAGTGTGATTTAAATGGTCATATTACACTTCAACTCTGTGGATTTCCCTTTATAGAAATCGAGGTCGTTTCAGTTGGTATCAGGAGCCATACTTGACCCTAGGATGAAACCCTAGAAATGGATGATAGTACAGGATGAACTAGCTTTTCTTTCGGTTATATACCGACCCTATATTCCTTCTTATGCAAGGCTTCTCTATTACTACTGACTTGTAGACCTCTTTCTCTTTAAACGTGCAGATGACAAGCTTTAGACCCCCGCTTGGACCGTTGAGCAGCATGCCCAAGGCTGAGTTCACCTACAAGGGACAGGAGTTTCCAGGCTTCCCGTACACCCTACGCCGTGTTCTGGGTGTGTTCGGAGTACCTGTTGAGGAGATCAAGTACACCTACACTGGAGCACCTGACCTAGAAGGAGGAATCAAGGGTTACGTGGTCACTCACTTGGACATCCCTACAAGTTAGACTCTGCCTTCAGTACCAGCTCTCCTAGAGATGACAGTCGAGGACTCAATCAAGGAAGGAATCTAGTCTGTGTCACTCAAGGCTCTACGTGAAGTGATGAAGATTGCTTATGAGCACCTTTGCAACACAGAGTTTTGTCTTCTTCCTCAGGCCCTAAACTCTCTCCTCACACTAGAGCAGCAGGACGACCAGGTCAGGCCGGTCATCCTAGCTGAGACTAGTCTTTGCAACCGTACCTCTACCACTCACCTCTTCGAGCAGAACCGCTACATAGAGCACTTGGAGAAGAAGAGGTGTCTTGACCGCAACACTCTGATGGAGTACCAGGAGTTTTGCGAGAAGAAAACTGAGGAGAAAGAAAGTCTCAAGCCAACTATCGCCCAGATGCAGGACAAGCTCGCCCGTCAGGCAAGAGCCCACAAAGCCGAGGTCGCTGACCTGCGAGACAAGGTGGAGGACATTGGGCTTTGAAACTACTACCTCGATGCAAGGGTTCTCCAGTTGAAAGGAGAGAAGATTGACAAGGAAAAGGAGATCAGAGAACTTTAGAAGAGGAGATGGGAAGATGGCAAGAGCAACTTCACCGTGCAGTGTGAGAAGACAATGCTCTCAAAGCCTTGAAGAAAGCAGAGACAAAAGCATAGTGCAATTAAGGCCATCTGATTACCCTAATGATTTAGAACGAGACCTTGGTGGACAGGTACAAGAGGCTCACGACAGCTTGAAAGAACACCGACGAGAGACGCCACCTGGAGTACGCTGAGTTGTAGGACCGACTTCCTTTTTCAGCCAGACGCAAGGACCCCTTCAAGGAAACTTTCTAGATTGGCCAGACTCTCTTGAGGCACGACCACTGTCCAGCCCCCACCAACCTGCCGCTTACCAAGGAGTTTGGAGAAGCCCAGGCTTACGTGAAGCACCTTCACATGTCACAGGAGGAGCTGATGGTTCTTGGCAGCCGTTTTCACCCAGCAGTGTACAACACACCGATGTACGAGTCAGAGTAGTGTGGACCCTGCATGGCCACGTCATGAGTTAGAGTTGAGCTAGTTGTTATCCTCGAGTTATGATGTATCATCCCTGATGTACCCTCCATGAGTTACCTTCTCGTATTGCGAGTCTCGCACGTCATCTAGCGTAGCTGCTAGAGATGATGCCATGTAATGCAAACCATGTGATGAATGTTTGATCTTATCACATTTTATGGCTCTTATTGCTTCTTTGTATGAGTGTTGGATAGATTAAATGTTTTTCCTTAAATCGTTGAAATCATTTAATTATATTGAATCAATAAAGTACTAAATCATTGTCGACCCGTGTCGCAGATGTCTGCACGTCGCTCCGCACGTCTAGGCAATCGTCCGCCTCCACCCGAGCCTGAGCTTGGGTGAGGAAGGCGTTATGGACACAGAGGTGGTCGTGTTCCACCCATCGACCTCAACCAGGGTGGGGACGACCGTGAGTAGACCCCGCCAGCTGGAGGTGCCGCTGGAGGAGGTGATGCCAATGGCAATGGGCCTCCACCTCAGCTGAACCCTCCGCCGCAGCTGATTCCGCCACCACCACTGCACCGAACCTGGCGGAAGTGATGGTGCAACAGACACAGCTACTCGCCGGGTCAATGGGGCCAACCACCGCTATGGAGGCAACCCGAGTGACTTCCAGAGGAAATTTGAGGGTTTTCTGAAGCTCAGGCCACCCACTTTTGATGGCATGTATAAGGAACCGCTGGAAGCTGATGATTGGCTTCGGGAGATCGAGAAGAAGCTAGAGCTTACCACTTGTACACCCGAGGAACGAGTTGGGATCGCTGCTCACCATCTCACTGGAGCTGCACGCTCCTGGTGGGACAGCTACCGCCAAGCTCATGAGGACCCTGACCACATCTCCTAGGATGAGTTTGCTGATGAGTTCATCGAGTACCATGTTCCTGAGGGAGTCATGGAGCAGAAGGAGGAGGAATTCCGCAATCTCACCCAGAAGGGATGTGATATCTGTGAGTCAACCAACACTTTCACCAGTTTGCTGTGCTATGCACCTCTGCATGTTGCGGCATCTGAGAAGGAGAAAATCACTCAGTACAGGAAGGGTCTGAACCCCAAGATCAAGGTGGCCCTGGGAGGCACCAAGAGTCACACCCTTCGTGACATGATCGATCGCTGCATACATATTGAAAAGGACCAGAAGGAGGTAGGAGAAATATCCAGAAGGGAGAAGAAGAAATCCGAGGGCTTCTACCGTGACCATGAGCGTAAGAGGTTTCGTCGGGATAGGTCATCAAGCCGTCCTTACTACGGTAAGGACCCTACTCATGGCTCGAGTAAGAGTGGTGGTGCCTACTCTGCTGACCACTTTTGCTCTTTCCGTGACCATCGCTCTCGTGACCGCTCTAGGAAGGATCGCTACCCTTGTGAGCACCCTTCGTAGCCACATCACAGGTCCGACCACTCTACACCTGCTCGTGGTGCGCCAAACTTAGGCAACTGGAAGGCCTCTATGCCAACCCCCACGGCAGTGTGCCGTTCACTTGCTTTGGTTGTGGCAAACCTGGACACAAGGTGTTTGACTGTCCTGAGAAGACGCCCGCACCTGCTGCACCCAAGTCTCAGTACCGAGGATCTGCAAGCCACGGTCGCCTCACGCACATGAATACAGAAGAAGCTCAAGCTGCCCCAGATGTTGTGTATGGTTTTTTTTAATTAATGGCTTTAAAGCATCCGTTCTATTTGATTCTGGAGCTACATGTTCATACATATCATCCAAGTTTGCACGAGAGAACAATATACCTATCACTCCACGTCTGGAGCCTATAGTCACCAGTTCTCCTCTAGGTGAGATGAGAAACACCCATATCTGTAAGGGAGTGAAGCTTTCTATCGAGGGTCTAACCTTCCGAGCTAACCTTACCCTTCTACCTTCAAATGGCCTGGATGTCATCCTAGGCATGGATTGGCTTACAAAGCATAAGGGTTTGATCTCTTGTTCACCCAGATATGTTCAGATAACTCACCCTTCTGGCCAAGCAATTAGGTGTGCACCTCAGAGGGATAAATTAGTATCTGTTCTATATGCCCTGAATGCACTCAAGACTCAGGCAAAATCTCAAAAAAAGGAGAATACTCTCGCTGATGTCCCTGTTGTCAGAGAATATGAGAATGTGTTTCCAGAAGAGTTGCCAGGCATGCCCCCTGATCGTGATGTTGAGTTCATAATTGACCTCGTGCCGGGTACCAGTCCCATTTCTAAGCGACCATACCGCATGTCAGTTGATGAACTAGAAGAGCTCAAGAAGCAGCTGAAAGAGCTTTCTAACAAGGGCTTTATTAGGCCTAGTGCCTTACCCTGGGGATCACCTGTTCTGTTTGTGAAAAAGAAGGATGGCTCAATGAGGATGTGTGTTGACTACCACAATCTCAATGCTGTTACCATCAAGAACAAGTATCCTCTGCCAAGGATTGATGACTTGCTTGATTAGCTTTATGGTGCTAAGTATTTCTCAAAGATTGATCTCAGATCTGGTTATCATCAAATGAAGATTCGTGAGGAAGATATTCCCAAGACAACCTTTGTCACTCGCTATGGGCAGTATGAGTTCTCTGTTGTATCCTTCGGTCTCATGAATGCCCCTGCTTACTTCATGAACATGATGAACAAGGTGTTTATGGATGATCTTGATCGGTTTGTTGTAGTCTTCATTGACGACATTCTGATTTATTCATCCACTACTGAAGAACATGAAGCACATTTGAGAGTAGTGCTCGAGAAGCTATCCCAACACCAACTCTATGCTAAGTTTAGCAAATATGAGTTCTAGCTTGAAGAAGTTGCTTTCCTTGGTCATGTACTCTTAGATGATGGTGTTGTTATAGATCCTGCAAAGATAGAGGCCGTGAAAGGATGGGAGCAACCTCGTAATGTGTCCGAGATCAGGAGTTTCTTGGGATTGGCGGGTTACTATCGCCGATTCATTAAGAACTTTTTGAAGATAGCTCGTCCTATGACAAATCTCTTGAAGAAGACCAACGAGTTTGAATGGACACCAGAGTGTGAACAAAGTTTCCAAACTCTGAAGGAGAAGCTCACTACCACGCCTGTCCTAGCCTTACCTGATATCACTAATGACTTTGTCGTATATTGTGATGCCTCTCACCAAGGACTATGTTGTGTCTTGATGCAGAATGGGAAAGTTATTACTTATGCTTCCCGATAGCTGAAGGAGCACGAGCAATGATACCCCACTCATGATCTTGAGTTAGCCGCCGTTGTGCACGCCCTGAAGATCTGGAGGCATTATCTCATTGGCAACAAGTGTGAAATATACACCGATCAAAAGAGCTTGAAGTACTTCTTTACTCAGGAAGATCTGAACGTGAGACAGTGCAGATGGCTAGAGCTAATCAAGGACTATGAAATAGAGATTCACTATCATCCAGGAAAAGCGAATGTAGTCACAGATGCTCTTAGTTGCAAGACCTATTGTCATGCTCTGTTCACCTCAACCCTGCCACCTGAATTGAAGAAAGAGATTGAAGATCTCCAGCTCGAGATAGTACCCCATGGTCTGTTGCACGAACTTCGCATTGAGTATAATCTCACCGAGCGAATTCATGAAGCTCAGAAGAGTTGCAAGGAAATGGATTACATTCGAGGGTTGATGAAGCTAGGCTACAGCCTAGAATTCAGGGAAGATGAGCATGGAACCATCTGGTTCAAAGACAGAATCTGTGTACCCAGCGATCCTACCTTGCGTAAGGAAATTCTATCAGAAGCACATGATTCTAAGTATTGCATCCATCCTGGTGGTGCAAAAATGCATCAAGATGTGAGAAAGCACTTCTGGTGGAAAGGCATGAAGGCAGACATTGCTAGACATGTGGCCGAATGTGACATCTGCAACAGAGTCAAGGCCAAGCACAGAAGACCCGCTGGATTACTCAAACCACTCGATGTTCCTAAATGGAAGTGGGAGAGCATATCCATGGACTTTATCATGGGATTGCCTTGAACCCCGCAAGTTCATGACTCCATCTGGGTAATAGTCGATCGTCTGACAAAGGTAGCACACTTCATACCAGTCAAGACTTCGATACGTGCCGAACAGTTGGCGGACTTGTACATCAAGGAGATATTGAGGCTCCATGGAGCCCCAAAGAGTATCGTGTCGGATCGTGGACCTTAATACATGTCCCGATTCTGGCAAGCTCTTCACAAGTCCATTGGGACTAACCTTGACTACAGCACCGCTTACTACCCGCAAAGACAGAGAGGTTGAATCAGATTCTTGAGGATATGCTTCGTGCCAGTGTTCTCAAATATGGCTTAGATTGGCAGAAGTGTTTGTCGTTTGCTGAGTTCTCTTACAAAAATAGCTACCAGGCAAGTATCAAGATGTCACCCTTCCAAGCTTTTTATGGCAAGCCATGCAGAACCCCGTTGATGTGGGACCACCCGGGTGAGAGGGCAGTCTTTGGCCCCGCCAAGATCAAGGAAGCCGAAGAAGGAGTAGCTCAAGTTAGAGAGAACTTGAGGATCGCTCAAAGCCGGCAGAAGAGCTAGCTGATTGCTAACGGGTGAGGTACTGCCTTTTACCCCTTGCTAACGGATTGCTGATGGACTTGTGTTTATTTTCCATGATTTCCCTTAGTCTGTTCATTGTATTCTATTTTACATTGACTTTATGAATGCGTGTTTTGCTGAGAATTGAAACTTTACAGGGGTCACAAATCCAAAGTTCCTCTCGGGCGTCCAATTTTGTTGTAAGTATGGCATTAACATTTATTCTTGCCTTTGGGATGCTTTATTTATCCTGTACCTGTCTCTGTGGTCACGATAGTGTGTCTTTCTTATACCTGTTGTGTTGGTCACATAAGGGCTGTGTTTGATCTCATTTAGTCGTTGTTTTTGGTTGCTCTAGTCATGTGAGGTTTGTAAGTTTGTTCCATTTCAAATTGTAGGTTGTTCTGGCTTTTCTAAGTACATTAGTTTTGCTATGTATCTAGATATACGCTATGTCTAGATACATGGCATAATCAATGTATCTTGAAAAGCTAAAACAACCTACAATTTGGAAAGGATCAAGTGGTTTCTTTATGTATAATTTTAAAAGTTAGTTTGCCTAACATTTGACCACCACCAATATTGTTATTTAGGATCCAAACCTTGTGTATGGGGATGCAGTGCGAGTAAAGCAGGACAAGTGCATGAAGCAAGTCTCTTTGATAGAAGAAAGAAGTTTGGATATTTGTCAGTCTGGGGTTATCATTTCTTCTGGCGCCAACAGTTACAATCTTAGACATAAACAAAGCAAAATCACTTTTTGTCACATTTGGGGATGGTACTGAGAAAGAATTCACAATGTCTAAACTTGATATTCGCACCAAGAGCCACAATGAACTGTCTATCATTTTTATTGATGATGGCATAGAAACTATTCAAAGTAGGGATTTCACGAAGTTTAGTGAGGGCAAAGAAGCTGTCAAAGACACAAATATTTATACTATGGGAGCTGTTCCAAAAGTTGCTTTTCTTGATGATAATGGAGTTCAGCAATATGATCCAGCCGCTGTGTGTCTTACTGGAGGAAATGTGAGGTACATATTGGACTTATCATTTGAAATGTTACATTAACTTGTTGAGTATTTAGGTTTTGGTTTTACTGACACAACTATAATGCCAGTTTTGCAGGCCTTAAACATAGTAGTATGGATGTGTTTGTTCATAACTGCACTTTGGGTGATATAGCTGTACTAGGTTCAGTGATTTTGAGTGAAAGTGGAATTGTGGGCATCAATTTCAGAAGTTTAGTGGATTCAACAATGGCTTTAACTTTGGAAGAAATTAAAGATCAAATTGCTGGATTGTTTCAAGGAATGACAAGAAAAATGGTATGTTTTATAGGTGTTTTAATTATAGAGTTCGAAATGTTTTGTGCGAATTATATAAATATTTATATTTTATATACTTTCTCAACAGACCTTTGCAGACATTAAAAACCATTTTGATTCTAGGGCTCAACTACTTCAACCTTCAGGAACTAGGCGGAAAAGGTATAGTATAACTAGTTTTGGATGAACATTGTTGGGTCAACAAAGTTATTACTTTCTTTTCGTTTTTCTCTCTACTAAAATGTTGCACTGTGCCTAAAAGCCCCACCTGCATTTAATCTGTTACATGATGACATCTACAAGAACTTCTGTTAAGATAGCACCTACAAAGAAGCTTGTGTAGTGCGTATATGTGATAAATTACTTCTGTAGATCATAGTTGTTTGAGATTACCATGGAACCTTAATTTTACTTGGTTTGTGGCTTATGCTATCGATGTGCTTCTTTTGTGGTGTGTCCAGGCGGAGGCCTTAGGCTCTATAGGGCTATGAAATTGGTCTGATATGCAGAAGAAATGTTTCTGTAATCATGGTTTTAAAGTGGATGATAGTATTTATTGTCTCGAGCTTTGGTACAAACCGCCAGATGGTCTGGTTCATTAGGTGAGGAAGAGTTGGAAGCAAGATGCAAGAGCACACAGAGAGAGAGGCACAATGAATCTGTACATTGTTTCACATCCCATGGACATCAAGTGTTTGAGGAGAGGATGCTTTGTAGTTTGTAGTGATCCCTATGCGCCATCACCATCAGTGGTTAGATAAAAGGTATATCCTGCCAATTTTTGTTTGATTTATGGCGCATTTTCAAGAGGAAACTAGTTCTCAAGTTCAATATCTTATTTCTTGCTTGATAATCAGGACATGAACAGACATGTTCTTTCTTGTGGGCATGTGTAGGACATGAACAGACATGTTCTTTCTTGTGGGCATGTGTTCTGACGTATGTTTATGTCTCAGCAGGGTGGTCAAGAACCGGATGTGACTGGATGACCTACAGAAAAGGCTATACTGTCTTTGGGGCTAAAGGTGCAAAAGTCCGTTTATAGTTGTCTCAGCTTAGATGTGTTAATCTCTTGCTATCACTGATCATGGTCGGCACATTTCTACAACTGGGTATGAAATTCAATGGAACAAGATCGGAGTCATCTATTCTTTGTTAGATGTTTTGGGTCATGGGACAAATAATTCTAAATAAATTCTAAAGGCCCACTCACACATGCATGTATATATGGAAAGGTGGGGGACTTTAGTCCCACCTTGCTACTTCAAGAGTGAGGCTAACTTAAATAGTTGAG
The DNA here is from genome assembly GCA_023333625.1 of Bothriochloa decipiens. Taxonomy (NCBI): domain Eukaryota; kingdom Viridiplantae; phylum Streptophyta; class Magnoliopsida; order Poales; family Poaceae; genus Bothriochloa; species Bothriochloa decipiens. Next base: position 10,141,813 of record CM041634.1, on the reverse strand, counting down.
CTATCTCTATCTTGTTGGAGCTATTGGGGAGAGGAAAAGGAAGAACCACGCGCGCGCGCCTCGCCTTGCGGGGCGGGGCTAATGGGCGCGCACGCACGACATGCGCGTGAATGGTCCGCCGATTTTCCGCTCCGACCCTAGCGGGTGCACGGCCTCCTTTTCCCACTCCGAATTTTTGCATGCATGAAGAAAATTACGCTGGCCTATGGTAAGCAATTATTCTCGTATTATGGTAAGTGATACTGTGATTGAGTGGCTAATTACTCCTATTTACTGCGATGCGTGTATAAATATGGAGCGAGACGTCGTCCTCAGGACCGAGAGATTCATCTCTTCCTCGCCACAGTGCTGCGCTGCCGCCGTCTTCCCCATCCCGTCGCCGACGTGCCATCGGTGTCGGGAGAGCAGGCTCCGAAGCCTACGTCTCCTCGCGTCCCTGCACGGGGTAGGGGGCGTATCAGGTTTTTGGGAAGCGTCGTCGCGACTGCTCGATGGACGTCTTCTTCCCTCTACGCCGCTGATCCGGATCTCAGTCGACGGTCTGCTACGTCTTCCTTCGTCGGCAATCCCACTGTAAGAATGTCGATTCTCTCTCCGTTGTTCGTTCTCGTATTCTCTCTGTTGCTAGTATCAAATCACATACGTGTGGTACATGTTGTTGGTCTTTTCCTCATTATCAGAATTAATTTATACATCGCTAAATTGCTCTTATTTTCAACATTCTTCAAGTATTTCCTTTCAACTCAGAGAAAAAGTGAGGCGGGCTTGCTGTGCACCTGGTATTTTGAATTATCTGCAACACTAAAGATGTTGTGTGAATGTCTTCTGAAGATCTAAGTTGGTTGTGATTTGAGTCATAAATATTGTGCGACATCCTCTCTTTTTACCCTACCATAAATGGGTTGTTATGGTGCGTGCATGTTGGCCCTTGGTATCTGCCACGCATCTAATGGCTCTATTGTTTAAAAACCTTCATGATGTTAAAAACATAGCATTTTAGTTTCCACCTCGTAAAAACAGATTAATTATGTTTGAATTATTACCTACATTACACCTGATCGTTCAAATCTTGTCTTTAGCAATCATGGAAAATATCCCGCTAGTTCTAGAAAAGAAAAATCTCGACCTGCTGGGTCTAGAAAAAGAACCAAAAACGAAAGAATGATATAAGCAGATGTTTTGTTCCTTGACCAGTGTGTCCTTGGGTTAAACTGTCAATTTGTATTTTGAATATTTCAATGTCTAATCACTTCTGCCTTTTTTAAGGGTGGCTCTGAGGTCCATATACACCGGAAAGGAGCAGCTGAAATTATTTTGGATTCATGCTTGGTATTCGGAGCTATTGATCCTCGGCGGGATCTCGCTGATTCCGGCTAGCTGATGCTGAGATGCTCAAGGGGATGCAGTCTCGGATGGATCAACAGCATGACTCCCTCAGGAAGACCTTGGAGGCGAACACATCAGCGCTGCAAGACCTCCGTGGCAAGTCTGCGACGACCTCCGCAACACCTTCTGCATTTTCTCTACCGGTGGTTACACCACAGGATGTTGACTCGGCAGTCCTGATCATCTCATCCGACCACGCCGAGGTGACACACACACACACCCCAACTGTTCGACACTAAGTTGGCATCAGGTCGCCACCATTTTGGTGCCTGTGACAGTGTTCTCGGCATCATCCGCGTGTACCTTGACCTCTATGCCGCTGCTGGATGTCACCATTGCAAATCCTACTGCAGCAACCGAGCTCGAGCTTATTCTGATGGAGCACACCTGGTGCTCTACATTAGGTCTGTCCCAGTATGCTTTTGTTCCGGTTATGGCGATCACTTCCTCGGTATTGGTCCCAGCTTCTTTGGCCACTGCTCCTGACCAGGATCCCAAGCTCGACATCCTAGCTACAGCTGCTGAACATCTGCCGGGGTAGTATGTTGGGTGTTTGACGTCTGCTTGCAGTCTGGGTGCTATCAGTCAGAAGTCTATGCTCACATTAGCCATTGTCCCGACACTGACAACTGCTACTTCTGCCACTATATCAGCATCAACCTGGTTCTATCTATATCTCTTGGCATGGATCAGTTGAGTTTCAACACCAGTGTTGGTGATACATATGAGGTGAAGTAACGCCACATGCTTTCCTCACGTGATTACTGCAAGTCAGTGGATTTGTGCCACCATTGCATCTTAGATATGGGCAATAATCTGCTCAATAAACCAACCATAGGCCAAGTAGCAAGGCATCAAAACGTTCATGGCTTCTATGCACAACAGTATTTAGGTCATGGTGCAATTGTTCAATGGGTTTCTTCTTGAGGTGTCACCTAGGTATTTATCTGCAATCAATCTATCTGTTCAGCCAGCAGCTCAACAAAGGGTCCGTAGTAATGCTGCATGGCTAGAGATGGGAAAAACATGCATAAGGTCAACACTTGCTATTTCTGTACATGTACAGATAGCTGCAAGATTCAGGACATGGTTGGTGTGGTGGTGCCATAGTGAGTGGATTGGTTTGCTTCAGTCAAATTATTGGAGCGAAGTGCAGTGGAATTATTGCCAGCTTTTTGTGAAGGGCACCATAACTGATTAAAAATCTGTGAAATTGATGCATGACTGGAAGCCCCCATGGGTGTCTTATATGTGCACAAACATTGCTGGCCACTATCCTGCTAGTAGCTTTGTCATGGTATTCTTGGGCATCAAATTGTTGAGGTACCTAGGCTACCTAATCAACCAAGCCCTAGCTCGAATGCAAACGGTTTTCCAGGTTCAGTTCTTATGAATTGTGATGGCTTTGATTTGTGCCTGCAAGGCATCCGTGAACTGGGAGGATATAAAGCTCAAAACCATTGGAGAAAATGCAGGAGTTACTTCATCTTCATCCTGACGTCAAATGCTGCTTCCAAATGCTCAGTGCACACCCACGGCATCAGAAACGACCCCCTTGGGTACCTCTCTGTCTCCTTTCAACTTCTTAGCCCTTGCCCTGTTCGGCAAGAGGCGTCTCTCTTAGCCCTGTCCAGTCATGCCCTTACACGAATGTCTTGCACATTGCCAGTTTGCGTGGGTCTTGGAGGCATCAAAGGAAGGGAGTGGAGGGTAAACCAGCTTGTGAACTCACACGTTTCCTTCTACAGAAAAAGAGGTAGCACATACAAATAGATCTGCCAACATATTATCAGAATTTTGAACATTTACATTTTTCACCATCAGTATGCCTCTGTGTAAATGTTCCTTTCTGTGATATGCAGGCTTCCCTCCAGTCAGCAGAGAGCAGACAAATCAGCCCTGTGACCAAGGTCAGCATTCAGTCCCTTCATATGCTCTTAGTAGATACTTATGCAATATATTGGGTACCTTAAAAAAAAAGGACATACTGGGTACCATACTAGATTTTTTTTTCCAAATCTTCCTCGATTTTCTTCTTTAGACTCTCATGTTCAATTTTGGCGTTGTTTACTCACTTTTCACGGCTATTATGTGGTGTAGTTTTTGTTTGAATCTTGTGGTTCATATTAATTTGGAACCTTTTAGGACCATACTCCATCTTCTTATGCTTTACTTCTTTCTTTTATCTCATTATTCATGGATTCTTGGTTTTCTCTCTAGATCACTGTACAGTGACTATGAATGAGCAGTTATAATTCATAAATTATGTTGTATTATATATGACCTGCCTTTTCTTTGAAAGAGTTCCTAATATTGCATCTGTTTTTTTATAGTTTATTTATACTTGTTGTGTTCTATCTATATAAACTGATGTGATTGCTGGCATTATCTCATATTTACAGTTAATCAGCATCCGTAGATACGTCGCTATGAACAGAAGTTGCTTCGTAATGATTCAGTTCCTGCCACATATTTTGGGTTGCAGGCTGGGATAGTTCCATTTGGCTCTTGTATCCCAAGTGAATACGCTTCATATCAGTCACCCAGAGAAAGCTGCTCAAGACCAATCTCAGGTACTAGTTCTCACAGAAAAAAGTCAGCACAAATATTCATGTCCAACATCCATATCTGATAAAAAAAATCTTGGGCTCACAGGATAAGGATATCCTATTTCTCTCATCGACAGATATCAGGAAAAAGAACAGAATTCAGTTGTTCCTGAGCTGCCTCCTAAAGTTAGTAATGATAGAGCATGCCAATTAAAAGAGGCAATTATTAATTACACAGGATCATGGACAGTACCGCTCTGCATCACTCCTACATATTTTGACACAAACATTATTAATTACCAGCCTTCCCAGTTTGCCTTTGCATTACCAAATTCAGAAGTCTCAGCTCTCAAATAAATGTGTGTGCATAGCTGGAAATTGAGTTATGGTTCTTGGCTGTAGCATTTTGCGCAGGATGAAGCGGCAGCGCGTCGTGGCCTGTTTTTGTGCTATGTCCAGCCACGACGGGTTCTCAGCCGGCCGGCAGCAGTTCTGGTTTATCACCGGGCGATGTGCACTCCCAACTGTTGAAGGACTGAGGTTGTTGTTGGTAACCTGCTAGCCATGGCTGGGATGCCATTTATTCAGAGTTTCATATATAATAATAAACAATATAATATAATGCTCCAAGCTTCCTTGGAAACACTAAACACTCCGTTTTTATGTCCTTGTTAACGTTTTGCGATGCATTGTATTTGCAAGAGGACATCTGAAACACTTTCGAAGCTATCGTCCAAAACCGCATAAAAGAGCTATTAGAAACATGTGCTACAAGTGTGTTAAATAGATCAAAATCACGCAGACCAGATAATAAGCCCATGAAGACATCGGTATTCATCCTCACCAGGACAACAATAGTTATTATCAGCTGGCATACTGTCCTTGTAATCCAATACTGCACAAAAAATTATAAAATCAAAATAAATTCTACGAGTTTGTCTTAGATTGTAGTTTTTATTCAAAAATTTATTTTAAATATCATTTCTTTTGTTGTGATTTGCTTTTAATAAAAGTTCTTTGAGAATGATATAAATTTGACTACATTTGCTCAAATGTTTTGAATAAAACAAGTGGTTAAACTTGAGGTCAAAAAATTAAAGGATTTTAGTGTTCCTGACCCTATTTTGAGATGCAATGGTGATTTTGCCCCTCTTTTTTAATTTTATGATTTTGCCCTCACATTTTTACACGAAGCTGTCGTTTGCCCCCCTTTCACTACACTGTTAGAAGTAGATGGATTAAGTGGCGAAAAAAATAGAAAAGAAAAAAGGCACCAGGGCAAAAAGACTTTGATACTCTCGCTTCACTTTCTATCGGGCCGCATAGAAAGAAGTCGCGACTTCTTCTCGCGACGAGACCCACGGTGCCTGCGCGAGTTCACCGGGCGCCGGCACGACTTCTATAGCGGCGCGGCTTCTTCGGCGGCGCGGCTGACGGCTCGTCCTCCTCCATCCCCGGCCTGTTCCTCTTCCCCCGCTCTCTCCTCTGACCGCGCCACCCCACGCCCGACGCCCGCTGCTCGGCCTCCCGGTGGGCTAGGGTTTTGGCGGAGCAGGGGGGCTCCGACGGCGCCGGGGGCCTGGTGGCGCAGGGTGGCTCCGACGGTGGCAGGAGGGCTCCGGCGACCACTGCAGGGTTCGATGGAGGAGCCTAAAGGAGGGCTCACGCCCTCGTTGGATGGGCCACTCCCCACGGCTCCAAGCTCGTCCACAGCAGCAAGCAAGCGCCATGGATTTGGAAGAGCCTATCTACTACAAATTTTAGTAACGTTACTAACATAATTTCTTTCTTTTTTGTATATAAAGTGCAAGTGCTACTTAAAAGGGCAGAGGAAATAGTGGAAGAGGAGCAACTAGTGGAAGGCTTGCCACTTTGTAAGGCTTCAATGCTTCGTATGTCTAGATGCCTAGAGAACTCACTAATAGCTGTTATTTTTGTTTGACATGCCATTTGGACCTGTATTTGGCATGTCATTTGGAGCTTTATGGTGGCTGTTGTTGTCGTACTTTGATGTTTGACATGCTATTTGGACCTATATGTTAGTGTTTGGCATGTCATTTGGAGCTTTATGGTGGCTGTTGTTGTCGTACTTTGATGACAAGTTGCATGGATCTGGATCATATATATATTATTATTTGTGAGATATATTTGTGTGATATCAAATTATGTTTATGTGGGTTGTGTGTCGAAAGGGTGTCGAATTTTTCTAAAATTTTGTGCAAAAATAACGGCTTGCTGTCCCAAAATATGGGTAAAAATACAAGAGCCGTAATAATACAGGGGCAAAAACACAAGGGCAAATTTGTCCGACTGGTCAAAAATTAACACCGTTAGAGGGTGTTAACTGAACAGGGGTAAAATGTAACTTCGTTTGAAAATAACAAGGGTAAAATCATAAAGTTAAAAAAAGGATAAAATAACAAGTGGTCACGAAAATAGGGGTATTGAAACGGAGGGAGTAACGTTGTTCAAAAAAATCCAATAATCTCTTCTAATCAGTGTACTTTGGCTGTCAGTGTCGATCGCCATTCACTGATCGAATCGGTTAGGGAGGCTCCGGCCTCTTTTTCTAATTAAATGAAAGAATGGTTGTCTTATAATTACAAGGTGATTTACAAGGCCTTTAGGCCCAAAGCAAAAAATAAAAAAAAGGCATGTTATGTAAGGGAGAACTTGTGAAAGGAAAAAGAGAAAATGATTAAGGAAACGACAGCAGGCTAGATTGCATGATTGGCGGCAAATCGTGACGTACCCTGCATCCTCTGCCAGACTGCTTCTCGGAGCTCGCAAGGCGAAGACGCCGATGGTCGCGCCGCTAACCTCCGCTGCCGCCGTGGCGTCGTCCGAAGGGCTGGGTCCCGATCACATTCACATGTGCAAGAACACGATTACGCACCAAGGGAAACCGCCGGCCGCACATAAGATGAATACCGATGTCTTCATGCCTCCACCACTGGTTGCAGCTGCCGATCAAGTGCTGACGGCGCCGCCATTGAGGGCGCCACGATGTGGCTACGGCTTTGGACTGCGATTGTCGCGGTGCCAGCGATGTGGCTACAGCCGGCCGCGATGCTGCCCTTCGTGGCGGAGGCAGTGCAAGCTCGAGGTCCGGTGCCGACCCTGGGGCCAGGCTAGGTGCAGCACGTCGGCGGGCCGACAACTATTGAATTTGCTCTAACATAAGGGAGGCAGAGTAGGGAGGAAAGGGAGGCCTTTCTGTATTTCACTTTTGGTTCTTTTGATTGTTATGTGAAAAGGGACCAATTTATAGCCACAAAAGGTCAGGTAAAATACTAGCTTTTGTCCATTCTTTCCACATATGGACCAGCATAGAACTGATTAGTCATTACATGAGCTGTCTCATTGCAATTTCTCTGAATGTACATAAAAATACAAAAACTTCACGTACTAAGTTTTTTACATCACACTGTATATGGCTCCAACCTAAGATCTATCTAGATAGGGTGATTGTATTTTTTTAGACGCTGCTAGCGCTAGAACATCATGTGGGACTTAGTCCCAGTGGACGGTGACTTCAGGTTTCCAAGCAATTCACGTACGTACGTGTGTAGGCCATCAACCATGTGCTCGCCCAGCGACGAAGCCAAGATCGGCGGCAGGGGGGCTGCTCCCTCTTCTTCTTCCTCCCGCCCCCTCCTTTCCTTCTTCTTCCTTCTTAATTTGGGGGGAGGCAAATTCTGAAAGACCTGGTCTTTTCTAAATCTGAGAGACCCAGCTCCTTTACGCGATAATCTTAAAGCCAGCTCTCCCCAGTCCCCCACCTCCATCCTGTTACCATCAACGCACACGCCGTTAGCCCCTTCCTGTCCGTCTGCAAGAGAGAGAACGCGAAAGGAAGAAGAAGAGGGAGGAAGGAGAGAAAGCAGAGGAGGACGATGGAGCAAGGGAGGCGGAGCGCAGGCTGGTGCCGCTCGACTTCGGCGGCTGGGAGAGATGGGCGTGGTCCGACAGCGGTGGCGTCAGGGCGGATTGCGGTGCCCTCGGCGGCGTTCCGGCTGTGGCGGTTGCCATGGAGGGGTCGCGGGCGAGCGCGGCTACGGCGACGCTGGTTGATGGCCCTGGGTTCCGGCCGGTCGCCTTGCAGCAAGTCGGCGACAGGAGCTCCCGACGGTGCCTCGCTCCTCGCGCGGCGAGTGGGGATCCCTGTGGTTCCTTCCCCTCTTCTTCATGCCTCATCCCAACACCCACCGCGAGTTCGACGGCAGCCATGGCCGGTTTTTTATAACCGAGGCAGGTCGGTGCGTGCAGATTGACTTGGAATTGGAACGGTTTTCTTCGGGCCTTTTACCTGTATACCATTATGAACGTGTCAATGAAAAGTTGACCCCCACCTGTATACCATCGACCAAAAATGCTCTTGTCCCACGTATCATTCAGTTTACTTTTGGTGTTAACGGTGTCAAACCGAGATGGAAAAAGTCCTAGATGTCCTCGTCTCCAACTGAGTCAAAGACGAGTGAAGGTGTCAAAAAGAAAAAAAAAACAAGTAAAAGACGTCAGCCACTCATCTCTCTTCCCCAGCCTCCGGCTGTCCTCTCTTCCCCAACCTCCGGTGTTAAAAAAACGAGTGGAGGCCATGGACGTCCGGCGAGCGTGAGTGCTCGGCCCCGGCCCCCACGGGCGGCGGTGCGGGCGAGCGCGGCCCCGGCCCCCACGGGTGGCGCGCGGGAAAGCCTGGCCCCGGCCCCCACGGGCGGAGGCGTGGGCGAGCTCGGCCCCGGCCACCTCGGGCGGCGGCGCGAGCGAGCTCGGCCCCGGCCCCCACGGGCGGCGGCGCCGGCGAGCGCGGCCCCGGCCACCTCGGGCGGCGGCGCGGGCGTGCTCGGCCCCGGCCCCCACAGGCGGCAACGCAAGCGAGCTCGACCCCGGCCACGATGGTCGATTCGCGGGCGAGGCGGCGCGTGGGAGACCTCCATCCTGGCCAGACAACTTTGGCTGATAGCTTGACCCCACAAGACAGTTTAAAACAACCTGGACGGAATGGTACGTGGGACAAAAACATTTTTGTCATGGTATACAGGTGTGGCCTAACTTTTCAGTGGCACACAGGTTGGACCATCTTTCACAAATTCAGCAGTTGTGTTTCGACATTCAGGTAAGCAGTGCATCTGCAGTTTAGAATGGTCTATGAATGGTCCTTTCATGTTACAGAGATTTATCATTGACGAAATCAGCTTAGGCCTTGTTTAGTTCCACCCAAATTATAGAATTTGGCACTATGCAAAAAGAAGATTACTCATCACATCAAAATACCAACACATGCACGGAGTACTAAATATAGATAGAATCAAAGACTAATTGCACAGTTTGATTGCACTTTGCAAGACGAATCTTTTGAGTCTACTTAGTCAATATTTGAACAATAATTCATAAATACAAACGAAATGCTACAGTGCGCAACACTGCCACTACAGTGATTCAGAGTATCTAGATTTTGGGAACTAAACAAAGCCTTACACGTAAAACACTGATGAGTTTACAGGTGAATAATCACTTCCACATCAATCCTGAAAGTTCAGTGGTAATGGAATACATGTAGTTGTTGGTCATGTTGTTGATCCTTACCGTAGTCCACTTGATCCATCTCGAGATGATAGAGGCATTAATTTGCAGTCAGTTCAGATAAGTACCATATGATGCTGTTTCTTTTTTCTTTTATGCTGCAGTCAGTTCAGATAAGTGGCAAGATTGATAGAAAAACTGAACACCAGCAGAGCTACTGAACGCAACTTTGCGGAAGTGTGGACAAATGTGCACGAATGAGCTTCACTATGCCATTTGGAAGAAGCTTCACTTTGCGGAAGTTGATCATAAGATGTTGTATACACATTGTAATTTTATATAAAATACATATGCATCTAGGGACTTTGTTCAGAATAGTATATACTCCGTATGTTGTTACTAAAGCATTAACCTCTATGGAAAATGCATCTAGCATATATACATGTACAATTCTTGATGCCCAACAAAAAAATGTGGGATCATAACACTACGGAAAATGCATCTAGCATCATTACATTTCTTAACATGAACGGCATCTCGTCATTTCCAAACTGAGAATAGTCCATGGCATGTCCTCACTATCTTCACCTGATAGCAACCTATGTTGCATGGCACGTGAATTATTTCAGCTGATCTCCAGAAGATAATGTTTGGTTCAAAGTCTCTACGGCTGAAGCTCACGCATTGCTATGGGGCAGGGCAGCCTCATTTGCAACTAGTGTAAACGCGCGCCCTTGAGCGTGGGGTTTTACAGCTACAGATTTAGCGCGTTGGATCATATAGTAAAAAAAATACAAAATATAGAAATCGTATGTAGGATCGATCATAGGAAAATAGATAAGTAAACAAAGTTTATTCAATAGGCAAGATTACTGATACATAGCAAATAAGAGATGCAGAGATGCATGACCTATTTCAGTAATATGGAAAAGTTGTCCTAATTGCTGCAACATCTTCGAAGAAACGCTTGCATTCACAGAAAAGCCTACAGTCTTCTGTGCAATAGCCCATGATCCAATCAGCGCAGCAGTGGCCATGTGCCGGACGACGCGGTATTGCCAATTGCCGATGCGGTGTGAACATGAGGATCATCCTATCGACAGCTTCATATTCCTCCCTTCGATATTGGCACAACTGTATGGTGGTCCAGAAGCCCTTGGACCGGTCCTAGTTGCGATCGCCTTCGAGTGATCTCAGAAGGTTTTTTGCGTCTTCGTCAGACTGTATCCCCTCGTTGGACCTATAGAGGACCGGTGCTAGGAGGTACATAGCGAGTCGGTGACCAGCGTCGGAAGCTTGTCGTAGACGCCAGAATGGTGGGTGCACGGTTCTGCGGTTGTCCACGAATACCAGATCGATGCCATGAAGGAATCTTGCTTTGACGTTTCCCGCGTTCATGAGGTGGGCCGTGAGGCGGACGAAGGCTGTATTGTCGAGGTACCTGCGCCAAAGAACTCAGAGGAAGGGCACCTGGACTTCCGCCGCCTTCAGGCTGCAAGCGTTGCAGAGCGCCCTGCATGTCCTCCGCAGATTAGCGAGGTCTTCGAACGCGTCTTCGGAGTTGGCACCGGCCACTCGCTCAGCAATCTTGGCAGCAACCTCGAGCGGCAGGTCTTGTAGGGTGTTTCCGGCATTGGCTTCCTAGGGAAGAACTTGCTGAAGCGCCATCGATCGATAGACAAAAGAGTTGGATGCTACGCAGGAAGATGAAGACTCGGGTATAGAATGACGCCGATGGGAACGTGGAGGGTGGTGGAGTGAGACGGCGCCATGAATCGAGGTGCCTCAGTTCCGACGAACAGACGTTCTGTCTTCTCATTGGGAAGCGTTGCCGGTACAAATTTCGACGCCGCGTGCATGGGCGAACCGAAACGGCGGCACAACGCGTTCTGACGAAAATCATGTCATTGGGTATGAGTTTTGTGTGCTGACTAACTAATTAGGTTTAGTGTTGCTCAAAAAAACTAATTAGGTTTAGTTTATTAGGTGGAGAGAGAAAGTCCAATAGCACTGTGCTATAACAGACTTGGCCGTACGTGTGGAAATTGGTGCGAGCTGATCGGTGAAAGCCCAATAGCACTGTGACGTAACAAATGTTGTACTGGGCCGTGTAGAGAGTCGGTGGACCACTAATTGCTGCGAGGTTGGTCATGGGTCTGTATGGGCCTCCGATGGCGTCGGTAGATGGTGGTGCTGGGCTGGTCGGTGAACGCTCCAGGGGATCCTGACGTTACTGATTGTCAATAATAACTTGCGTTGGGATATTTCTAGATACCTGTTTTAGAAAGTTTACAGACTGAATGGCCAAGCTATTTTGATATCCCAAGGTATTTTCATTAACGCCGTATGGACGTTGGCATGCATCACAGGATCAAATTTTGTATGGCCATGAACACCAGACAAAGAAAGTCATGCACGAAAGGACACAACAAACAGACATAACGACGTAGGTTCGAAACATAACGGCATCCATATGTGTGCGCACCAAGCGACAAGGGTCAAAGTGTGACACATAATACGTCTTTAGTACACAAATAAAGGGTAGTTCAAAGAGCTACGGGCATAACAGCCTGAGGCAAGTCCATCGCAGTCGACAGCGGCGCTCGTGCAGCGCAGGGTAGGTGTCAACTCTAGTCCGAATCAAATCCATCCACGTCTTCAGGGTTCGTAACCTCTGGGAATGAACTTTTGAAATAAAGTAAAAAGGCAACATTCATAAGTTTCTGTAAAGAGAATCAAAACTGAAACATCACAATACTAACACACAGCAAAGTTATCGCTGACCACAAAAGATGGCCCTTTGAAATAAAATAGAGCTTGTTTCATTGCCAAAGGTCATCAGCGTGTAGCCAGAGGTTCTAAGTGTAACTGCATCGAATCAGAGAACGTTGACTGCAATAAATAAATGAATAGCAAATAGTAGAGCACCTAGAGAATACGCAGGAGGGAGCCGTGGACGAAGCATCCACAGTTCATCTTCCTGCTCAGCTACATATACCAAACGAATGTGAATGATTTGCTATGTGTTTTGTAGGGTGAATCGGATTTTACCTCTATCCTCTTTCCCATAGATCTCTTCAAGCACGTCTCTATCCACTCCAAGCTCAGCTGCCGTTATCGCGAAATAAGAATGCATAGTATTAGCTGATATACCGACAGATAAAGCAAATAGTGTATGCTGTGTGAGGCACGACACACTTGACTCCTCTAGAGGGAGTGGAGCAGACGGGTTATAGGCTGGAGGGAATTCTGTGAAGTCTGGCGCCTGATCAAGGAGGTAGGCATGCACCTCAATAGGAAAGGCTTGATTGCAAAAGCCAGCCTCACACTCATACTGAACGGCCACGTGACCATCGGTGGGAATGAACAAAGTGTCATGGGCAAGAGCAACAACTTGACAGGCTCCCTGTTTTTTTGTTGAACTTGTATTCCTGAATTTTACAATGTGGTGAGAGCAATGGTTCCACTGGACGGGCACAGGAGGCATGTGGAGGGAGATGGCTGACATCTATAACAATAAGAGTGGACCAAAAAATAGTATTGCTTTTGTAGCTTCTGGTCCATGGAATTTGCATCATGCTGAAGGCGTCTGTGCTAAGGAATTCTTGTTGGAGCACATGATCTTGTGCTTCGCGTGAAGCAAACTAGACGACAAAGTCCTTGTGGAATGCTAAAACACGAACTGGCTTAGGAATAGGCCAAAATTGCATCTGAAAGGCGCGAAAAATGTCCCTGATGGTTGGTGCTACTGTGCTTGGATTAATATCGATGGCGAGAACAACATTTGCCAGCCTTGCCTCCATGTCCTTCATCTCCTCTTCTGGTTGGACGGGAGAAAAGAATGGAAGACCTTCCATGCGACCGTATTTTGCAGGAGCAGCAGCACGAGCCAGTCATATAGTATGGCAAAGGAAAAGCAAGAAACTAAAAAAAAACTTCATGTAGCAAAGAGCACATGTGCCGTGTCTCGGTACATGGTTGTTGGTCCACAGCCACGGCTTCGATCTGAGCGCACATAGAGCTAGTTACCAACTAACTAAACAAAGACTCATCGCGGATGCAAAAAATCGTTTTGCCTTTTGTAGGAAAACGGCTCGAGGACGATACTGTTCAACCTAGTCGAAACCACGCGACTCTAAGCCCGCGAAAATGAGAGAACGTGAAACAGGTTTGGAAGCGTTACCAGATCCGGGGGTGGGTAGGCCGCGCTCGGCTCCGGTGGCTGCCGCCGTGTTCAGTCGCCGATTTGGAATGTCGGGGTGCTTGAGCGGATCTATCTCCGAGTGGAAGTAAATAGAAGGAGAAGTGAGAAGAAGGGGAGAGGAGAAAAAGAGTGAGAACAGGGAAGCGAAGCCGGTGTCCCTTGATTCACTGATACTCTGGTGACCCCCGTGCAACTGAAAGATAGGGGCCACCAGGTGGTTGGACCACCTGTTGGCGTTGCCAAAGCAACGCGATTGAATCATGCACAATGCACACGAGGAGCGTGAGTATGGTCTTGGTGTTTCTATCTAGGAAACACAGAATGGGCATGGTGACCGACACGTAGGGTCCGCTGGCTGTTTGGCCCACAAGTCGGCGTGCAACGGGTAGACTGAAGCATGCGCGTTGCGTTTTACTGGGCGCCTTGACACCAGTGAATCAAAGGTCGACAACGGCATGCGCATCTGGCTCCTTGTCAGGCGCGACGCGGCGAGGATAGGCATGGGCATCGTCGACAAGATCACGGACGCGTGGCCAAAGCAAGGGCCTCTGTCTGTCCGTGGTCTTGGGCCTTTTCGACGGGCTCGCTTCGGTGGACCTAGCTGGGCTGCATGATACAGCCCAGCCGTAATCCGGCGCTGCTGTATAGGCCGAAGAAGACTGGGTTTATCAAAAAAAAAAAGGGCCCGAGGAAGATCAGTAACGCGACTGATCAGACTCAGATAGCAAATCGGTGATGCTACATCTACAACGAAAAATAGCAACGGAAACAATCGAGGAAGAACAAGGCATGCTACAGTATGTCTGCTACAAACGAAAGGACCAAAACATGCATGCACTCAAACGGTGCTTGTTCAGATTACATCCAGCCATGGGAAGGAGCCCTATCTGGCTATCTGTGCGATCTGGGGCGCTCGGCAGCGACGACGTCACGGTCTCACGGAGGCCATCAACCCATCACCAAAGCAGGGCCGAACTACTCGTCCTCATCATCAGATGTGAATTTCTCAGCTGTGCTGCATTTCTGAAACTCCCGAGAATGTAGCCAAGATCGCCTCTTCGATCATGCCATGATCGACAACGTGTTCTTCAGCAACAACGGATATTCCTTTAGTTTCGGCTAGCTTAGCCTCTAGCTAACTTGCAACTCTTTATCTAAAAAAAAAGCTAACTTGCAACATTTGTGAATGTCTACTGTTTTAGCCTAGTGGATTTGGTCAGCGGGGGGACGCCAGGCTTGCTGGTGCGAGTGAGGCCGTCAGCGGGGCGCGTTGGCCGGCGATGGCCGCACGAGCACGACGCGCGCGTAGATGCAGCGAGAGCGAACGCACCGGCACATGCGGAGCGTGGCTGGAGGCTGGACAGCGGCTGCAAAGGCAAGAAACGCAGAGAGACAGGTGCAGTGAGCATGTGGGGGCGGCCTAACATCACCTGGCATATTCCAAGGACCTCCATGCATATTTGATTGCCACCATGGCAATGACAAGTAAAAAAAAAATTGCTGGTCGAATTGGACCCATGGTGTATCGGTTATCAAGTTTAGTATGCTAGAAATGCATTTTTCTAGTTCGTGGTAAATGGCTCCCTTGCCAAATTCAGGGACTGCCCATGCATTTAACTCCTATTAGTATTCCTATGTTTCAAACACCAATTCCTATAAAAATACTGTATTTTTCAATCATCTGTTTTACACCTCTATTTCTTTCTAATTCCAGCGTTTTCTCCTTCTCCTTCTCCTTTTCCTACGTTTTACATTCCTCGGTTCCAAGGGGTCTTTCTTCGATGGATCGGTTTTTCTCTGAGACTACTCTTGAAACGTAGACCTCCCTAAGCTGCTGAGTCAGCGCGTAGTCAACAGAGGAACAAGAACTTATGCAAAAGAAAAGATTCAAAAGACAATACAAAAAAAAACAGGATAGATTAAGGATTGAATTATAAATGGTCCTAACTGTACATATCCCAAATAACAAATTAATTAGTACCTTACACGGATTATAATATAATAGATTTTAAATCCGTATATACTGATTACACCCACGAGGCTGTGCGTGCAAGTCCAGGAACCAGTTTGCTGGTCGTCTAGACTAGCTCTAACTCAAGTATATATATGCGCTCCCAAAAAGGAATTCAACGCTGCAGAAGCA
>CM041634.1:10040006-10086008 GCA_023333625.1 Bothriochloa decipiens | reverse complement strand
CAGCCCGTGCATTGCCGGCCGTGGCGTGCCCTGAAGGTCCACCCGGCCGTCAGTTCTGCGTGCCACCGCCACCAGTACCTGGCCCGTCGTGCTCGGGCCTGCAAGTCTGATTCCCACACGTGCTGTGCGGATCGCCGACTTGCTGCTCGCCTACAAGTCTGCCTCGATGTCCGGACCGAAGCTGCCCCTGCAGAACTTGCAGGCAAGGTGCTCGACGTTTTGCCGGAATGCTGAATCTGGATGGCTCTTCTTCGGGTCCTCTCCCAGACTGAAGATCTCTCATGGTGCATCTAAGGAAGCCTCATCCAGCCTCGATGGAGCTTACAGGCCTCAGTTTTCGACCGGGTGTTGGAGTTCAAGCCGTCATCAACCAGAGGTTTGGGCTTCCAGTCTCTCCCCCGGGGGTTTCTTCTGATGTTTTCTTTCTAGTTGCTTCTTTTGGTCGCTGCAAGTTTCGCCTTTGCCCTCTCTCGGTGGGTCTTCTCCTCCAAGCCACCATTGGAGGAGTTGCTCGGGATTTTTGTGTTCTTCAGCTTGGTCCTCGTGTGTTTCCCTTCTCGGTTTCTTCCAAAAATGTGGGCTTTCACATCTTCAAGTTGGCTAGCTTTGAGTGCTCTAGCTATAAGATCCTTTTCCACCTTTGGGGCAATGGAGGACCTCATTGGGATCTTGAACTCGCAGCTTTCAACAGAGAAGAAGATGATTCTTGGGTGTCAGCTAAAGGTCCTCGGCAAAGGCCGAAACATTTGAGTTCTGTGGACGCTGTAAAGTCTGGTATTTTGACAGGAGCAAATAGTCTTTCGGTGAAGCAAAAGTTTGGTATTTTGGTACAATCAAACAGACCTCCAAGTAGGCAATTAGCTTGTGATCGTCCAATTTTTCCAACAGTTGATTGGGGTTCTCACGCAGCCCCTTCAGATCGTCTTTTTCATGGTCGGGCTCAAAACTCAGTTAGAAAGAACCTGGTCAACAGGGAGAAGACAGTCAATAGTGATCACAGAAAGGGCACTGACTCTGCCGGGATGAATGTGAATTTGAAGTCCTGAGACGAGCCAATCCCGGTTTGATTTTCACCTTGCTCTGAATCTATCATGGAAAGGAAGATCAAGGTTTTGCTCATGTTGCCTCTCTAATAGTCATTCAAGAAGTGGTTGTAAATCCAAGATTAGATGTCATAAGTGCCTGCATGAGGGACATATTGCAGTGAATTGCACTGGACCAAAATGCTTGGATAGAAACATGTTGAGGACTAACCAGAGGAGTGAATTGAACATTAAAGGAAAAGCTCCACTTGAGCAACCCAAATGGTTCTCCAAGATCGCCAGTGTGTCGAGCGCAAGCAGCCCACCCATTTTTAGTTCTTTCACAGACTGGTGGAGAGCGGGCTTGACTTTACAGATGACGCCTCAGCAGCCCGACCCCAGAATCATTCGGTGGACCCTGCCCCCTAATAATATGAATGATGGGCCAGATGCATCTGAGACCCACAGGGAAGAGTGTGCAACCTAGATTAATAGAGATGTACAAAGCTCATGCCCAGAAGAAACTCAACAACAGGGTTTCATCGATTTTTTTCGCTTAGGGCTACATGCTCAACAATAGGATCTTCATGAGCATAATGTGATAGCTGAAGAACCTAGGGTTGAGGAGCAACAAAACATTGAATGGCATGCATGGACTGAAAAATTATCAGCAGCACATAATTTTGATCTAAACATGGCTCCTCCAGTCCTGGAGCAGGATTTGAATGCAGCTTCTTTGCCAGATGATCCACAAGAAGTACTTATTCACCCACCGCACCCAACGGTCCAGGATAATCTAGACTTGAATGAAACAAGCATTCAACAACTAGTTCAACCTGCTCGGCAGCCCAATTCAGTCCAAGTTAATGAAGCCGAAGAAGAGGAAATCGCAATGGAAGACGAAATAATGGTCGGCAACAATGACAATCAGGAAAAGGTGCAGGCTAACCAAGTTCAGGTGTTGAGTGGGCCTCTAGATGAAGATCTCATGTCAGTGTTCCCAGTGGGGGTGGATCCACCTTTTGATTTCTTTGGTTTGGGTCAGGTCTGGGCTGGATCCCATCAAAATGTTCAGGATCAGTAGGTCCACCTTCAGATTCAGCAGGGTCAGCAGAAGCAGAATTTGTTTCCTAAAAATATTCAATGTGATGTTCAGCAGAACCAAATGGAAGTTATCCCTCTAAATCAGCTGATTGACTTTGATGATGCTATTGATAACCTGATGGAGGAAGAGCAGGCTCCAATTCAAGAGGGCCAACAAGCAAGTCTAGAAGTCGAAGTGCAAATCCCAGAGCTCCAAATTGAACTCCCTGAGGATATCAATGTGCAAGTTGAGGCACCAGCTGAACAAGAAGAGGCACCCGAGAATTCTCGAATCAGTGTAGGAATGGCTATGACCCAGTTTTATGGCCCTGACCCTGCCCTCATGGATTGGGAAAGGAAAAAAACAGCAGAGGCAACTAGATTTTGGGCTGCTCATTTCAACTCAGGCAAGAGCAACAACATTCGTGTCAGCATTCCTACAAATTGGAGTAATTTCTTCACTGCTTTGCTCATGACACCAGAAAAATTTGATTGGGCCAGAAGTTTCCTGGCCACCAATGCTATCAGTTGCTTTGAAAGTCAGTTGGGCCTTATAGATTTCTCTATACCTCTTGATTGTCCTGCTAGTATCAGTCCTTGTTCTTGTGATGCAGAGGCCAATAACAGCAAGCTACCTCTGTAAGTGGAACTACAAGAGGAACCACAGTAAGAAGGAGAAGGGGAGCAAAATGAAAATCTAGAATAAAAAGCTTTAGCTTCAGTTGGTGAGAACAAACAACCTAGGAAGTGTAAAAATAAAAGAAAAACCCCTCTGGTGGTAACTGAGGTGAGAAGAAGCCCTAGGAATAAGATACCCGGCAATGGTTCTAAAATTTCTGGTTGTCCAGATAGGAGATGCTCCACTTGCTCGCCCTCTCCTCCTACCCTGTCAACTAGAACAATCCAAAATCTGGGTATGCAGTTTTGTGAAATGGAACCAGAGAAGCTACAAGAGGAGGATCTTAGGAAAAAACTGAACAGCCAACCAGTAACCAAGAAGAAGGGGTCCAAGCAGCCTACAAAACAAATCCAAGATGAACCAGGACAGATGGGCTCAGAAGGTGGAGAAGGCAAGGAGCAAGAAGGACCTGATGGCAATGGGACTAATGCTTGTGATATTGTGTGCCTGCATTCTAAATCTGTGTGATCATGAATCACAACAATGTTAGAAAATGAAATGTTCTTAGCTAGAATGTTAGAGGTCTTAATGCTGAAAGGAAATGGAATGCAGTCAGAAACAAAATTATTCAGTCTGCTTGTGATATTGTGTGCCTGCAGGAAACAAAGAAAGAAATGTTTGATGCACAGTTTGTTAGAAAAATCTGTCCCAATACCATCAGTTCATTTGAGTACCACCTCTCTATGGGGGCTTCTGGAGGCATTTTGGTTGTTTGGAACAACAATCTTTTTGCTGGGAATAAAATCTTTAGTAACTCCTATGCTATCTCCTTGGAATTCAGCTCTCTGCACAATAACTCAGCCTGGGTGCTGACCTGTGTTTATGATCCTTGTGTTCATGATGAAAAGCTCCAGTTTGTTAACTGGCTCAAAAATGTTCAGATGCCGGCTGATGTGGACTGGTTGGTTCTAGGCGACTTCAATTTGATAAGGAATCTAGAAAACAGAAACAGACCTGGGGGGCAACTTAACTGAAATCATGTGGTTCAATGGTGCAATCAGTCAGCTAGGAGTCAATGAAATTCCCCTTCAGGGCAAAAAATTTACATGGTCCAATATGCAGCCCTCTCCTCTCCTGGAAAAGCTAGATTGGGTTTTCACCTTAGCTACTTGGTCTCTGACCTATCCTAACACCATGGTTAAAGCTCTTGATATGGCACCCTCTGACCACACACCTTGTGTGGTGAGCATCTCAACTAATATCCCAAAGTGCAGAACTTTTCGGTTTGAAAATTATTGGTTGTCTAACATGCATTTCCCTGACGTCCTAAATGCAAGCTGGTCTGCTCAAACCCATGCATCCGACAAAGCAAAAGTAATCATGGCTAAATTCAAAAACCTCAGAAAAAATATCAGGGAATGGCAGTCAACAAAGATGGGTCTGCATACTGTAATCAACAATACTAGATCAGCTCTTCTCTTCATGGAAGTCATTGAAGAATTCAGAGATCTAAGCATTGAAGAATGGAATTTCAAAAGTGTCCTAAAATCACACCTCCTGTCCCTGCTTGAGCAACAAAGGATTTTTTGGAAACAAAGAGGCAAGATCAAATGGGTTCAAATGGGAGATGCTAGAACCAAATTCTTCCACACCCATGCCACCATCAAATACAGAAAAAACCTGATTTCAGAATTGGACAATGAACAGGGAGTGAGCATCCATGATCATAATGGTAAAGAACGGATTCTTTGGGAAGAGTTTAAGGCAAGACTAGGTACCTCTGAATTTGAAATCTTCAACATTGATCCAGAATTCTTCATTCAGAGAAACACCAACCTAGACCTCCTTTAGGCCCCATTACAGGAACAAGAAATTGATAGCATCATCAAATCTTTACCAAATGACAAATCACCTGGCCCTGATGGTTTTAACAATGAATTCATGAAGAAATGCTGGCCAACCATCAAGAATGACTTCTATGAACTCTGCAATGATTTCCATAGTCACTT
This sequence comes from Bothriochloa decipiens, assembly GCA_023333625.1. Taxonomy (NCBI): domain Eukaryota; kingdom Viridiplantae; phylum Streptophyta; class Magnoliopsida; order Poales; family Poaceae; genus Bothriochloa; species Bothriochloa decipiens. Next base: position 10,081,275 of record CM041634.1, on the reverse strand, counting down.
TGTGTGCCTCAGAAGCATAAATTCTTCTCATATCACTCTAGTACCCAAGGTGGATGGTGCTAGTAATGTCAATGAGTTCAGACCAATTTCCCTATTGAACTCATCGGTCAAGCTGATCACAAAATTGCTAGCCAACAGATTACAACCCATGGTCACCTCTCTGGTACATAGAAATCAATATGGGTTCATCAAAAAGAGGACAATCCAAGATTGTGTTGCCTGGGCCTATGAGTATATTCATCTGTGTCATCATTCAGGGAAAGAAATTGTAATCCTCAAATTGGACTTTGAAAAAGCCTTTGATAAAATAGAACATCAAGCTATCTTGACAATAATGGAGGTTATGGGTTTTGGGCAGAAATGGTTAACATGGATGAAGGATATATTTAGCACAGGCACATCAGCAGTTCTTCTGAATGGCAAGCCTAGAAAAACAGTCCATTGCAGAAGGGGGGTAAGACAGGGGGATCCTCTCTCTCCCCTCATTTTTGTTCTAGTAGCAGACTTCCTACAATCAATGATAAACAAGGGAAAAGAGATGGGACAACTTCAACTCCCAAGTCCAACCAGCGCAACCACAGATTTTCCAATAATACAGTATGCTAATGATACTCTAATCATTTTGGAAGGAGACAGTAGACAACTTTTCTTTCTTAAAGCTTTGTTGAACAGCTTCACCCTTTGCACTGGTCTGAAAGTCAATTTTAACGAATCCATGATGATTCCTATTAATGTCCAAGATGATAGACTTGTCCACTTGGCTGCAACTTTTGGTTGCCAAAAAGGTAGCCTTCCCTTCACCTACCTGGGGCTCCCACTCAGTATTTCAAGACCAAGAAATAAGGATTGCATGCCAATGGTTACAAAATGTGAAAGAAGATTAGCAGTGGTCTCCCCCTTCTTAAACTAAGCTGGCAGGTTACAGTTAGTTAATGTTGTCTTCTCTGCACTCCCCTCCATGTGCTCCATTGTGCTGTCCAAGTCAATCATCAAGAAGATAGACAGGTATAGAAAACACTGTTTATGGAGGGGATCAACCATAAATGCTAATAAGCCCCCAAAAGCAGCATGGAAATGGTCTCTAAACCAAAAGTGGAAGGTGGGCTGGGTGTAATTGATCTAGAGAAGCAGAACAAGGCCTTGTTAATGAAAAACTTGCACAAGTTCTACAGCAGAGATGATCTGCCCTAGGTCAACTTGGTGTGGGAGAAGCATTATTCAAATGGTAGACTTCCAAATCATACCAAAAAAGGATCATTTTGGTGGCGTGACATCCTTAATCTCCTGCCACAATTCAAGGAATTCTTCAAACCAAGAGTCAACAATGGTAACAGCACTCTCTTCTGGCAGGATGACTGGCTCTGCAGACCTTTGGCTTCTTCCATCCCTGAACTCTATTCCTTTGTAAGGAGAAAAGCTTTGACAGTCAATCAAGTCTGCAGCACACATGACCTCCCTGATCTATTCCAGCTGCCACTTTCTGAGGTTGCCTACAGTCAAATGCAGAACCTACAGGCCACTATAAATTCTATTATGATCAATGAATCTGATGATAAGTGGATCAGTAGAAGTGGCTCACAACAGTTCAGCTCATCAAAGGTTTACAGAAACCTAGTTGGTCACTTCCAAGTACATCCAGCATTCTTCTTGGAAAAGCAGGGCCCAACCAAAACATAAGGTCTTCTTCTGGCTCTTGTGCAAAGACAGGCTAAACACCAGAAATATGTTAAGGAGAAAGAATATGCAGTTAGACTCTTACTACTGTGCTCTTTGCAACCACCTTGCTGAAGAAACAATGTACCACCTGTTTGTTGAATGTGTCTTTGCCAGAATGTGTTGGGACATTATTGGAATTGACATTCCTGATGGTATCCCCTTTTCGGAACTGTCCTTGATGCTAAGATCACAAATGAACTCCCCCTTCTTTATGGAAGCTGTGACCATAATGTGCTGGACTATCTGGTCGGCACGAAATGAGCTTATATTCAATGGTAGAAGCATGAGCAGAGATGGCTGCACCAGTTTATTCTTTAAAGAGCTGCGCTTGATACAGTTCAGACTGAAGACAGGTCAGGAAACTCAGTTGAACCAATGGATACAAAACTTAGAATTGATAGCAGCTTAATGCTCATCTTTTTTCACTCTTTTTTTGTTTCTTAATCCCCCCTTCTTTTCACTATACTTTGTAATGTTTGAACCCTTTGTTTTTTCAATGCAATCACTGTAAGGGCCTCGGCCCGGCCCCTCCAGATTCTTCAAAAAAAAACTAGAAGTGCCACGAAGGCATCTAGGATGGGCAAGCAAACCTGCTACCTTGATGCTGGCTCAAGCAAGAGGAATGGCACTCAAGTAAAAGCAATTATTAATGAGATTGTCTGTCTCCTTGTTTAGAAGTTTTGCAATATCTGTACTATTCTCGCAATCGTACTGAAAGCTCTGCAATATATTCGGGCAATATCATGTACTGCATCTTTGAGAAATTCTTGACATGGCAATTTTGAACAATTTTTCTTCCGGCGGGCTTGGGCATAAGGTCTCCTTTTGTATTTTTGCTGTCTTTGGCTCAAACTGCAGTAGTATTATGTTTGTATTTTTCAATCTGCTTTTTCTAACAAATATGTACCTATTATTCATTATTGATTTTTTTCTTTGACTATTTTAGCTGTCGTACCTTAGAGATGATAGTAGGCAGTTTCGTGCTTTGTTTTTCTATTTAGTTTCTAACTGCCATGCTTATTTGTTTCGATAGGCTAGCCCAATCAATATGATGGGTCGTACTTCTCTGAGGACTCAGACGATCAACCAAGGACTGACGAACCCTGAATGATGGATGTGTACCGAGCCAAGTTTGAAGAGGTAGAGGCCAAGATGTTTGATGAAAGTGACGAAGACGGACGAAAAAAGAAGAAGGATGTGGAGAAGCACATGAAGGAACTCCAACGTTGTCTGCTTGAATGTCTGGGATCAACTGCCCCCACCGTCCTGTTATCCCGACCCCGGTTTTAACTGAAAATATTATGAGTGGCTTGATCTGTAACAAGCCAATGAAAAACCCATCCTATATGTTAAGTACAACTCTATCTAATAATCTTACCCTTTATATTGTTATGTATTGTTGATGATTTTTAGTTACCAAGATTATCATATCTACGCTGATGTGTTTTTTTATAACGTGGCTCAGATACATAAATGTCTATTTTGGCTGAAATATCCAGGGGTGAAACACCAAGTTGTGTAGTGCTACCAACGAGCTCACAGACGTAATTGTTAGTTTGTCTGAAATATATAGACGGAAATACCATTTATTTGTAGTTCTACTACTTCGATAAAAAATTTCAAAACCACATAAACAAACTTGAGATCAGAATTCTAATATGCAGTTCTTTATCTACTTCATTTAATTATACGTACAACAGAAGAGCTATATGGTATGAAAGCGATGTCAACACTTCATTATCCTGCATGGGATGCTGTTGCGAGTCTGCGCCACCCCATACGAGCCTATTCGGAATCGCCCTTGATTGGATTTCAGAGCCAAGAACTGATTCTTGACGATTCAGCTCAATATTTTGATCTGAGACGCCATCATATCCTCTCTGTAGCCTCCAATCCATATTCCTGATCACTGATTCTCTCAGTCCCGACAATTCCATATTCAGCGCTTGTTGCTATTCACATTGGTGTAGTTTTTGCAGACATTTTCGGTGGTTTGTTTTGGTTAGTGACCTGCGCGCGGGTACCAGGATCTCGTTTGAATAAGTCCCGAGCATGCTGATTGCAGAAGGTAGAAGCTAATTAGCGTCATTAGAGGCATAGATTGCGACATGGCCTAGATTGTTGGGATGACAACAATTGATCATGATCATGACGTGATTGTAGTAGTGATTTACTTTACTTTTGTAAACCATGTAAACCCCTATACATAGTTGATGACAATCAATAGAAAGTATGCCATATTAGCAGTAACCAAATACTACCCCATGAGTCTTCTACTCTGTCCGTGTCTTGAGGCTCCCTCTCTCTCTCGCAAAGATCGGAGTTCTAACATTTGACATCGAAGCTCAGTTTTTTGCCGTGTTTTCGTAGTCGCCATGGCCTCACCGTCCGGCGAGAAGAAAGTCCAGCCGTCGCGTTCGCCGCCACGTCGCTGCAGCCGCTCCACGTCACTGCTCCGGTTCGCGCGTCGTAGAGCGTGTCATCGAGTAGCCATCGGCAAACGTCGCGTGGCCAATGTTGACACGGACGAATTATCCGGAGTGGGCCTTGGTGATGGAGGTGAATTTCCAGACCCTCCGTGTCTAGGACACCGTCAACCTCAGCATCAACGACGATTCTGACGAGGATGAGTACCACGACGACCGCCAGGAGATGGCGGGGCTCCTGCGGTCGATTCCCTCCGACGTGGAGCACCCTCGCCCAGAAGCGGACCGTCAAGGAGGCGTGGGATGCAGTCAAGGTGTTGCGGATCGGGGATGAACGCGCGCGCGATGCCAGCGAGCAGCAACTCCGCCGGGAATTCGGGGCCCTCTCCTTCAAGGAGGGTGAAAGCGTCACCGAGTTCGGGATCCGCATCACGACGCTCGCCACCAACCTCCGCACTCTCGGGGACAACATCACAGACGCCGAGGTAGTAAAGAAGTTGTTGCAGGTGGTCCCAGACCGGCTGTCCCAGGCAGCTGTCTCCCTCGAGATGTTCCTCGACCTAAACTTGGTGTTAATCGAGGAGGTCATCGGGCGGCTGCGCGTATTCGAGGACCGCGGCAAGCCCAAGGAGGTCACGGACGCCATGGGGCGCCTGATGCTCTATGAGGATTGGGAGGCGCGTCGCAAGACCCGCCATGAGCAGGAGAGCTCCGATGGCAGCGGCGGCTCCGGCAATCGAGGAAAGCGCAGAGGACATGGCCGCAGTTGAGGCGGCTCAGGCTCCTCGTCACACGACGGCCAAACCGGTGAAGCCGGCAACGCCGGTGGCGGCCGCCCACCCCCGAGCGATCGCTGCAACAACTGCGGCAAGAAGGGCCATTGGGCCAAAGTTTGCCGCGAGAAGCAGAAGGGCGCGGCACATGTTGCGTAGGCCGAGGAGAACGAGGAGCGGGCCTTGATGTACATCGAGGCAGAGACGGAGATCGAGGCGAGGGTCATCCGCAGGGACAAATCTTCGTCACTCGAGGCGGGGGTCATCCGCAGGGAAACTCTCGAGGCCCCCGTCGAAATTCTCGAGGCCTAGGTGAGGCCGCGCGGAGATCCGTTGCTCTGAAGGGGGGTCGTCCACGCGGGATAAAGTCCGTCACTCGAGGCCCGGGCAAGTCCGTGCAGGGATGCGTCAATCCGAAGGGGCATCGTCCGCGCGGGTGAATGTCCATCATTCGAGGTCCGCCCGAGATGCGCTCCGTCACCCCGATGAGGGGTCGTTCGCACGAGTGAATTTCCGTCACTCGAGGCAACCCTCGAATCTCCCTCGACCGCTCGATCTAATCTGGGCCGTTCGTCTCAGCCGCCGCCCCTGCCCGCTGTCAATCCGCAACCGGGCGTCCACCTCGTCGAGCGCAAGGTTCTCCTCCACCTCAGCGAGGGGGACAAGGAGGCCGTGGGACCGCGCCGCTGGGTGCTCGACACCAGCATGACGAACCACATGACGGGGATCCGGAGCGTCTTCACCGAGCTCAACACCGCCGTCACTGGTACCATTCGGTTCGGTGATGGGTCGGTGGTCGACATCGAGGGAAAGGGGACCGTCCTCTTCACCTGCAAGTCCGGCGAGCACCGCCGGCTCGAGGGGGTGTACTACATCTCGCGGCTCACCACCAACATCCTGAGTCTCGGCCAGATGGACGAGGACAACTTCAAGATCATCATCAAGGCTGGCATCCTGCGCCTCTACGATCTGCAACACTAACTGCTTGCTAAGGTATAGCGTTCCTCGAGCAGGCTCTACTTCCTCGACATGAACATCGTCGCCCTGGTGTGTCTCACCGCCCACACTGTCGACGTCACTTGGAGGTGGCATGAGTGGTTCGGGCACATCAATTTCAAGTCACTGAGGAAGTTGGGGCACGAGGATATGGTGCGTGGACTGCCTGTCATCGACCATGTCAAGCAGGTCTGTGAAGACTGCGCCCTAGCGAAGCAGAAGCGCACGGCCTTCCCTCGAGCAACCAAGTATTGAGCCCAGGCTCGACTTGAGCTGGTTCACGGCGATCTCTACGGCCTGATCTCGCCACCAACGTCAGCGGGAAATGCCTACTTCCTGCTGCTCATCGATGACATGAGTTGCTACATGTGGCTCACCCTTCTGTGCTCCAAGGCGGATGCACCAGCGGCCATCATGACATTCCAGGCTCGGGTCGAGCGCGAGTGTGGAAAGAAGCTGAAGGTGCTCTGTACTGATAATGGTGGTGAGTTTACCTCGGTGGAGTTTGGTGCATATTGCGCAGGTGAAGGCATCCAGCGACACTACTCGGCGCCGTACACACCTCAGCAGAACAGTGTCGTGGAGCGTCGAAACTAGCTGATTGTGGCCACGGCCAGAAGCATCCTTCAAGCCCGTGGCGTGCTGGGGTACTTCTGGGGAGAATCTGTCCACACAACCATGTTCCTGCTCAACCAAGCACCGACGAGCGCGCTTGAGGGCCAGACCCCGTACCAGGCGTGGTACGTCAAGAAGCCACTGGTGCACTTCCTTAAGGCGTTCGGGTGTGTCGCCTACATCAAGTGTGTGCGTCCACACCTGAGCAAGCTCGAGGACCGTGGCCTCAAGGTCATCTTCATTGGCTATAAGGAGGGCTCCAAGGCGTACTGCTTCTACAACCCCATCGCCGAGCGCGTACACGTCTCCCGCGATGCTACCTTCGATGAGGGCGTGCGCTGGGACTGGGCAGGCTCCTCAGATGAGAGCTTTGAGCCCATCTTCACCATCGCAGAGCACGACGTGCCGGGGGGTCAGAGCCTCAAGGCCGACCCAGCATTCCTCGAGGTTGAACCAGCACCCCTCGAGGCCAATCAATCTCCCCTCGAGGCCGACCCAGCACCCCTTGAGGAGGTCAACCAGGGTACCTCAACGCACCCGTCACCACCTTGGGCCACTTCATCACCACCTCGGGCCACCTCGACACCACCTCGGGCCAGACCACAGATTGAGTTCGCGACGCCCCTCACCACCGACCCGAACCTCGACGCGTACGACAATGGGGAAGTGCAGCGCTAGTACAGGACCCTCGACAATATCCTCGGCGTGGCTGCTGCACCTGGACTGGGGCAACCTGACACCGAGGAGGGGGAGCTGCACATGGTGAGCCACGCCGTGAGCATGGAGGAGCTGCGGTCGCTCAAGGAAGCTAACGGTGACCCCAATTGGGTTGCCACGATGGAGGAGGAGATGAAGTCAATCCGCGACAACCAAACGTGGTCGTTGGTCAAACTTCCACGAGGACACCGCACCATCGGCTTGAAGTGGGTGTACAAGGTCAAGCGCGATGAGAATGGCAATATTACCAAGTACAAGGCGCGCCTCATCGCCAAGGGGTACGTGCAGGGACCCAGGGTCGACTTCGAGGAGGTGTACGCCCCAGTGGCTCGACTGGAGTCGGCGTGATTGGTCCTCACCATTACTGCTCACTTCGGCTGGGGCATTCACCACATGGATGTCAAATCGGCATTCCTGAATGGCGAGCTCCAGGAAGAGGTGTATGTGGAACAACCTCCCGGCTTCATCGACGGCAAGCAAAAGCACAAGGTGTTGCACCTCCACAAGGCCATCTATGGGCTCCGCCAGGCACCTCGAGCCTGGAACCAGAAGCTCGACGCCGAGCTGATGGGTCTCGAGTTCACTCGCTGTGTGAACAAGCATGGTCTGTACACTCGAGGGAGCGGGTCTGAGCGCTTGATCGTGGGCGTCTATGTCGACGACCTCATCATCACAGGAGGCAATGCTGGCGTCGTGGAGAGGTTCAAGAAGCAGATGCTCGGTACATTCTGCATGAGCGATCTCGGGCTTCTCTCCTACTACTTGGGGCTTGAGGTCACCCAGGGCGCCCATGGCATCACGCTGCGACAGAGCGCCTACGCCACCAAGGTCCTCGAGAAGGCTGGGCTGGCCGGCTGCAATGCTAGCGCCACCCCTATGAAGATGAAGCTGAAGCTGCTGAAGGATGGCTCGACCCCGACCGTCGACGCCACGGAGTACCACAGTCTCATCGGGAGTTTGAGGTACCTGTGCAACTCGAGACCCGACTTGGCCTACTCGGTTGGGTACCTCAGCAGGTTCATGGAGGCGCCGCGTCAAGAACATCTCGCAGCGGTCAAGCGTGTCCTCCGCTATGTTGCGGGCATGGTGCATTGGGGCCTGCACTATCACCCAGGCAATAAGAATGGAGGTGTCCCAAAGCTGGTAGGCTACTCCGATAGTGACCTCGTCGGAGACATCAACGACCGGAGGAGCACCAGCAGCCTCATCTTCTTCCTTGCAGGTGGGCCGGTTGCATGGCAGTCGGCGAAGCAGAAGGTGGTCGCCTTGTCTTCCTACGAGGCAGAGTACATCGCGGCTCCTGGAGCTGCGTGTGAGGCGATTTGGCTGGCACGCTTCCTGGCTGAGCTCGTCGAAGGAGCGGTCCACGCACCCAAGCTCAAGGTGGACAACAAGTCCGCCATCGCATTAATGAAGAATCTTGTGCACCATGACCGGAGTAAGCACATTGATGTGAAGTTCCACTTCATTCGGGAATGCTGCGACAGGAAGTGATCGACGTCGAGTTCATCGGCACTGAGCTGTAGCTGGGCGACATTTTCACAAAGGCGCTCGGACGTACTCGGTTCCAGGAGCTTCGAGGTGAGATCGGCATGAAGAATGTAGTCTAGATGCTCTAGGACTTAGGAGGAGATTGTTTGAATAAGTCCCGAGCATGCTAATTGTAGAAGGTAGAAGCTAATTAGTGCCATTAGAGGCATAGATTGCGGCATGGCCTAGATTGTTGGGATGGCAACAATTGATCATGATCATAACGTGATTGTAGTAGTGATTTACTTTACTTTTGTAAACCATGTAAACCCCTATATATAGTTGATGACAATCAATAGAAAGTCTGCCACATTAGCAGCAACTAAATACTACCCCTCGAGTCTTCTACTCTGTCCGTGTCTCGAGGCTCCCTCTCTCTCTCTCGCAGAGATCGGAGTTCTAACAGATCTAACTATAGCCGCGTATTCTCTGTTCTCGATCTGACACACTTTCATTTCTCCTTGCCATGGAAGCCACCAGATGGCAAACATGAACTCCATGATGGGGCAGGACATGGCAAACCTGCATACTCTCAACCCTCAAGGAGCAGTCCCCAGAGAAAAATTTTTAACTTTCATTGCGCTTTCATGCTGGCATCTATGGAAGGCAAGGAATGCAGCTGTCTTTCGAAACAAATCCCAGAACATCAGTCAAGTTTTTGCAGCATGCAAGGCGGCAGCTGAGCACTACTGGAAGCTAAGATTAGAGAGGAAAACGAAGCATATCGCCGATACATGGTGTCATCTTTTTGAAATGGCCAGACAGTCGTGCAAGGTTTTTTTTTTTTGCATGAGTCAAGCTGAATATCAGTCAAGTTTTTGCAGCATGCAAGGTTTTGCCTTCGTGCAAACATCACCATCTGTGTGATGATGTAAATGTACTCTTACACATGGGGCCGTTCCGGTAAAACCATATGAGTTTTGGTTGTACTGCTGCCAATTTCGATTTCGTATTACGGTCTGCCTGATGATATTACGGTCCATTGGTTCCCGTTGGATGCTCTGAGCCATTGTTGCGGGGTGCACACCTCAGGTCAGCACCGAGGGACTCGCATCGCGGCTGGTGCGAAGGTCGGCAGGGCGACGATTGGTCTCCTGACAGTGGCGCGGTGCCTCGGCGTGGCACTTCCCGGCCCCTCCGGCCGGAGAGGCGGGGATGGCAGCGAGGTGGAGCAGAACTGCAGTGTTGGCGTGTGTACTGACGGACACTTCCCGGGAAAAGCAAGCCTCTCTTTTCAAGTGCGAGTGAACAGACAAATCTTCGCTGGCAAGGTACGCCGTGAATCTGCATCCTCTCCAAGCGGAGCAAGAGTTGGGGAGTGGCGGCGCCGGTGGAATCAAATCATCAATGAAGACGAAAAACAAATCACCGGAGGCAAATGCATTGTTCGCCATGCTGAAGAGAAGAAAAGGATGTGGACCCAACATACAGAAACCAGTGAACACGAGCGCGGGGGCGAACTGATGAAAGGGGAAAAGACTCTTTTTGTTTCAAAAAATTTCAAAAGACTGAAACCTATTGGAGTGTAGAGGGAACGCCGTCTTGCCTGGCTGGGTTCGTCAGCACAGCAGGATTCCCAGCCAGGAGGACACCCAAGGCGGAAATAGACTTGACCGCATGGGTCCCACATCTGAGCACTGCACCCCACTGCGAATGCGAAACGAAAGGCAACCAAACAAGAGCGCAGCGCGCGTTAGACTGCACGGACACTCAAAGTTTTGCAATTCACCTCACACTCCCCGTTCTGGTTATACTTTCCGTCGCCAGTAACCAAGACCGTCACTGACTCCCGTCCGCCTGCGCTGGACGCGACCCTGCTCGACGGCTCTCCGTTAGCGTCTTATAGATTCTGTAATAAGAGCCAAGGCGAGGACGAGGAGGGGGAAACATTTCCCCAAGGCGAGGCCTTGGGCTCGCTCCGCCGCGGCGCTGCACGGCGGAGGAAACCACCCTCCGCGCTCGCCGAAGACCACGAAGCCAGGCCGCACCTTTTCCGACCGCGTCGCGCCAGGCCGAACCGAGCAGGGTCGTCGCGGGCGAGGACGCGCTGCCGTCTGACGCTGGCACCCCGACGGCGCCGCGCCAAGCTCCGCGATCCCCACGGCGACGCCCCTGCTGTAAGCCCCCTCGACCAAGCCTTCTCTTTTGTCGCTGCCTCGGTGATGGCCGTCGCCTTGTATGTCGAGAAGACTAACCGGTTTCGCCTCTTCCCACGGCGGCGGCGACAGACTCCCGTCCATCGGCAAACCCCAAGACGGAGCAACGCCGAGACGTGTGAGCGACCCGCCACGCCAACGTCCCGAACCAGGCGCGGACACGCCGCCGAGTACCGAGCGCTGACGAGCCCGACGCGCGGCCTCGCTGCGCCGAGCCCTCTCTGCGGCACCTCGACACGGCAGCGGCATCCTCCTCCAAGCCCTCCGGTAAGCAAGCTTCGGACTTGCCCAAGCTTTCTCCTTTTTGCGAATCGACTCTGTATCTAGGAGCACGATGGGTAGCCATGGCCGCCGCACTGGCCCCCATCGACCACCGCACACGTACACGACGCCGAAAGGCCTCGCCATGGCGACGATCGCGCACCACGCCAGCCTGGCCATGCACCCGAATGCCGTGCACGGGCACACGCACAAGCGACTCACGCGGCACGCCACACCGCGCGGACTCGAACGCGCCGTGGTTTCAGACGCCAACTGCGGCACTTGCCTGCGGACATGGAGCACGACGACGACCCCGCGTGGTCGCACCGCACCTTGCCGCCGCTGCATCACGCACGCTGCGGACCAGAGCGCCGCTTGTCACACACGGCCATGGCATGCCCGATACCTCAAGCACACACGCACACGACGCTCAAAAGGTTTGACCTTTCAAGGCACACAGGCGCACAGACCGCCCAACGTCGCCGCACACGACGCGCGCGGCGGCCCGGCGTCCGTCCGGGGGCATCTCCGTCGGACACGGTTCACCCGTCGGAGTGGACTTCCCGCAGCTTCGATTCTGCTCCGTGCAGGATCCCACGGCCTCGGCTTCTTTCCACGCCTAACCTCGACCCTACTGTCTCGCAGCTACGCCATCTCAGTCCGAAGCAACCATGGCTCAGAATCAGAAGGGAGACTCACCAGAGCAGAAATTTGCACACGAAATGATGCAATTACATGGAAGTTCTTCAGTCAGGTTACAGATGGTAATACATGACAAATATGATGAGGAAGAGTCCTTCACAGGAACTGGCTTTATCGTGTTCGCAGACCAGGATCTCTGTCTCATTATGTCCTGTGGACATAATTTTCATGGCTACAGAGTTCACAATAAAGACCAAGATGCCATATATGTAGTGTTTGCTACATATAAGTTGAAGGCTGAGCTAGTTTTCTCTGATGTTGAAAAGGAGGTCTCTGTGATTCGAGTTGGCCGCAATCAGATCAACAGGCCTGCAATAAGTTGGTCTGCTGCCGAAGCCCCCTTGCATGAGCTTGTTGCAATCATATCATATATGAACAACCCAGAAGGAAACCCCATCCACAAGCCATCTGTCTACAGTGGCACTGTAATGTGAGTCTTTTCACGTCAAATCTTTTCTATTCTTAATACTACTTTGGTTTACGCATTCAGTTTATTATTGTTGCTGCAACTTCTAATGGTTTTTGTCTATGTGAACAGAAGACGAGAAGCTGTGATAGAATTCGGGGGCATTCCAGTGAAACACAATGTGACTGCAGACTACGCCTATGTACAGGGGAACTCAGGTAGTCCGGTCGTCAATCGAAATGGAACGGTTGGTATCCACATGGGTGGAACTGCACAAACAGCCTATTTCATTAGCTTGAGGGGCGTGAAAGTTGTTCTGAAAGAACAAGTTGCAAAGGTGCCTCGAGAATCACTTTTTTCTATTGACCTATATCGATCTATCTATTGCTAGATAAATAATCTAACCCAATCAATATTTGTTTTGTTTCACAGATTGTTTCAAACAATTCAGATGATATTCTTGATTTGATTGGGATAATAGCTCAAATGGAGAAGGCGAAACTAACATCAACTTCAAAGCAATCAAGCGGCGGTGGAAAGGGCACAGTCCCCTAATGAGGCTGAGTAAGTGTACATAACCGTGAGTTGTAATATCTTTTTCTAACCATAGATATATATTGGTTGCTCACTAAATATCTTTCTATATCCCTAAACTCATAGATATATCTTATGCAGGATGGCAAGTTTACAAGAATGGATGAGTCGAGAAACGTTGGACGATGGTACATGCCATGAAACCTGTGCAAGTGTAGTGATTAATCAAAATGTATCTGACAAAAAAAAAGAGTCCTTATACTCTTCATGGCATGCAATTAGTTGTCCTCTACTATCATCGTTTGCATAAGGCATGTAACCTAAGCTAAATTCTATGCATGAGCAACATAATTACTGTTATAAATGGGATCATCTGTTTGTCAGGTCATTGGTGTTTGCTTATTTGTCATTTGCTTGTGTGGATGTTGGGTCAGCGAGATCAGTATGGTGCTCTGCATGTCTATCCTGTGGATTCGTTCTGGACTCTGCTTTTTGGCTCATTGCTGCAATTTCCGTACAAATAAACTCGGTTTGGCGACTTAGAGCAAGTATAATGAGACAACGTAAGTAGGCTATAAGAGACGCAACATCAAATTTGTGCTGAGTTGAAGAGAGAAGAGATATGAGAAGGGAAAAGGGTTGTAGATTTCACTCAGTTCATGCACAAGCTCATGAAATCTTTGAGACAACCAAATGGGAGTCAGTTCATGCACATGCTTTAAGAAATATATGAGACAACCAATGGGCCATGTATGAATGATTTAGTATATCTCTACAACTAACTATTTTATGAGTGGACTATTAGTTGAATATAGATGATGTGGCTAAAATATAGACCTTCCTGCTGGCTATATTATTAGCTATGTTACTATTACAGCCCCGGCCCGTTGTAACAGAGTAGCTTGATTAAGTGACATTTTTCTTTTCTTTTCAATTTTACATTCCACATAGATGTGGAAGGAATATGTACATAGCAAAGCCGGTACTGATTAATTTATATAGTATGATTAAAAAGAAGAAAGGTCAAAGATAACTATGAATAACACTGTCCAAGGTGCAGCCGCACCAAAACAAAACCACAGATTGCCATGCCTCGAAAGCTATATCTTTATGTATATAGTGTGATTAAGAAAGTTGCAGGAGAGTTACCAAATGTTTTGCTCCCGTAGCCTCCCAAACTCCAAAGCCTCGCTTCATCTCTAATTTTGTTTAGTATCATTGATCCATTGCGCTGGTATAGGTTTGAAGATTTGCACATTTCTTTCTTTCCACACTACCTAGCACAGTAAGATGGTCACGGAGTGCACACCATTTTTGGCCGCACATTGAACACAAACCATGTCACTCCATCACTCGAGGACACTTTAGTCGTGGATCCTAGATAGGAGGCTGGGTATACCAAGCCAAGACACAGTGCCTTCCCAATCCCACAAGGCCACAACCATCTGCTGAAATGATAATCTTGAAAAAGATGTAAGCTACACTCTGGCCATTGACAGTACAGGGGCAATTTATGGGTTTCTGGCCAACCACGTGCCCGTAAACGATCAGACGTCCAAACTCTATTTTGTAATACAACCCTACTGAAGAATTTGCACTTTGGCGATGCCAAAATCTTCCAACTAAGGGGAAAAAATTGTCTTGGTGGAGCCAACAAATTGAGCCTTGTATTTACATTTCTTTATCTGTCTTCACATTTTCCCCTAATATTTGTCCAATTGCAGAGAGCAGAACTATTTCCATTTTCTAGAATAATCAGTGAGAACAACCAAATATAAACCGAAACCACAAACGTAGTCACATGTACACAACACAGAGACCACAGTCGGAGTCCCATATTCACAGGTCCACAAGACCTTAATCACAAAGTCTAATGAAACCTAATGCATCTAAACATCTAGTCTAGGGACAGTGTGGCATAATACAACTTATTTATTGCGATGAAAATTACATATATTGCCTACCAGTTCATAACCATTAAGTTACTCACTGCTTTTTGGCATAATGGCATGGCTACATTGAATGGATGGGACTCTAAGCCCAAGCCTAAGCGCAAGTGCTTCTTCGGTGGCATGGAGCCAGAACGGCCACCTTGGGTGCTGCATAAAACCAGCTAGTGCTATTATTTACAGTGAAACATGAGAATAGTAGGGTTCATCCATCTGCAGCTTTGTGCATTCTACCAGACTAGCAGTCTGTTTGCAAAAGACTGCTATATTAGGATCCAGATAGGTATTGCAAGGACTATGTACATGAGGTTCTGATTCACATAATAATATAGTCTTATGACTACTGCAGAGAGCTATTTGAGGACCTGTTGGACCATGTACACATCTTATGTGAGATGATAAGTTGGCTGGGGAAATGGGACATTCTGAATCTGTCTGCTAAGCCTCATTGCCTTTGGCAGTCTTCTGCCTCTTTCGTTCTCTTTCTTCTTCAATCGCCATATCCTCCTAAGATCAATGGGAAACTTGAAACATACTTGACCAATACGCTCAGAAGTTTCTAGAGTTCACTCTACTTTCAGAAAAGTTGATGCAAACTTCTTTTAAAGATCACATTACATCCTACAAATTGTGTTTCATTTTGTTCCAAAAGGAAAGGATAAAAAAGGGATACCATTTTTCTACCTTCTTAACATTTTATAGGGGACTCGGGCTGCGGGGTGCAGAAGAGCTCTCAACCTCTGGCTCTTCACCACCAACGGCTGCTTCCATCTCTTCTTTGATCGCCATCTTCTGCTAAAATCAATTGGCAAATTAAAAACCAACTTAATCATTAGTTTTTCTACTATGAAAGGTGTGTATCATTAGTTTTCAAATGAAAAGAGAATTTAAGGGTCATCACGTTCTAGTTCTACCTTCTTCACTTGTGAACTAGAGCCATGGGATGCATAAGAGCTCTCATTCTGTGACAAAACACTATGATCTCCACTACCGCGTAGCTGCAGCTGATCATCGTTCAGGACGTGCTTCACCACGAAGCACTCGTTGCTGAAGGTCACAATGAAGGCACGTCTCTGTTGCGAACTGATGACAGCTGAGATGACATCACCCTTGACCTCTCCAAGCTCCTCTGCTGCAACACCTACAAGCTTTTGTGCTGGATTATCAAATATCATGACATCCATAGAGCCTGTGTCGTCTTCCATCACTGCATTCAGCTTGTACCTTACTTAGCAACAATATCAACATGGTAAGAACTTTCAAAGGAAAAATGCAACATGTCGCAGCATATGAAAACTACAAACTCAGCAGCCATGTGGGAATGTCAGCAAGAGTCTTTCAGATTCTCACCTCTTATTCGGACAACCTTTCATGCACAAGAATTTGCTACCATCCCAACTGATCGAGTGATGGCAGTGAAAGCATGACTGACATGACCAACCTTTATTGCAGTTTATGCCTTTTTAGGTGGCTCTGCACAACCAGGTGCGCTGCTATAGAGAAAAAGGGACAGATAAGTGAGCAAAACATATTATTTGAATCTGATCAAATGGCACCACGTAACCTGTAATTCATCTGAATTGATGGTTCTTAGTTGTTTTATTGTTCGCCAGCTATCAACGAACTCAGTTGGCTTTAGAGGCTTTTGTAGCCGACATGGGAGGCGATCGATCGGTTTATGTGGACCATCCAAGCTGCATAAACGTTGTGTTGAATCTAATCATAACATGAACATAGATAAAACAATCTGATCTTAACATAAACACGTAGCACATGTACACAGGATCTTAATCAATCTAACACATGACCACAGTTCATTAAATGCGAAAATACTGAGTAGGTTAGTGCTAGACCAGATGCGGCGGTTGCCATCGGTGCCTCTGGTGGTGATGCAGTCGTCGTCGGTGGTGTTGATGAAGATGGATCACCGGCTGAGGGTTGGGGAACCCTCTGCTGGTGCTGAGCTTGATGTCGTGGGAAGCGATAGCCCTCCGGACGCCACCGGCACTGGCCTGGAATGGGAGCGAACCTTCCTGAGCCCTCCAGCACCTGATTGATCGGTTTGGTGGAAATGAATCAGGGTGTGGAGGCACCAGGGGCGCCTCCTGCTTATATAGGTGCGTTGTGGGCCAGGGGGCCCGAAACCCTAGAAGATCTTAGGGTTGCCGCAGATCACGGCACGACTGATTAGTTGGATATACATGACAAGTGGACCTCTTACTTAACCCTTAATTAATCATGTGACTAATTAACTCATTATTTAATTACGCCATTTGCCAAGATCATATCCAACATTCTCCCACTTGATCGAATGGCTAATGCACTTATGCAACTGATGTTCGCTTACTCTTATGCTCAGACTCAGTACCATAGTAAGACTAGACCAATGCGTCGTCAGCAGCAATAAATACCACTAAGACCCCATTACCCATAGTTCACTCTAATACCTTGTAAGAACACTTACTACTTATTGGGAGTACATGGCCTATTACCCAGTCTCAGAGGCTCTCCACTAAACCCATGCTTAATACATGTTGTTTAAATACATTATGTGACAAGCCCTTAGTTAGCGGATCCACGAGCATCAACTTAGTACTTATATGCTCAACCTTAATGGTCTGATCCTGGGTTCTGTCCTTCACAACATAGTACTTTAGGTCTAAAGATTTTGACCCATCAATAAGTTTGTTGTTACCGAAAAATAGTACCGCAGACTGATTGTCACAGTACATAGTGATAGGTTTTGAAATGGTGTCGACAATCTTTAGATCCAGGATAAAATTCTTAAGCCAAACAGTGTGGTCTGTTGACTTACAACAAGCAATAACTTCAGCTTGCATAGTCAACTGTGTTGCTATAGTTTGCTTAACACTTTTCCACGAAATTGCTCCCCCAGCAAGGGTGAAAATATAGACTGTTGTAGACCTCCTTTGATCAATACACCCTCCTAGATCGGCATCTAAATAGCCCACAATTTCAAGAGAATCTGACCTTCAATATGTGCGCATTAAATCTTTGGTCCCTTGACAATAACGTAAAGCTTTCTTAGCGCCTTTCCAATGGACCACACCTGGATTTTTCTGATATCTGCCAAGCATCCTAGCTACAAATGCCAAATCTGGACGTGTATAGGTTTGTGCATACATAAGGCTTCCGACAGCAGAAACATATGGCTTATCTCTCATCTCGTCTATTTCTAACTTATTCTTAGGACACTGATAATCACCAAATTTATCACCCTTAGCAAACGGTACAGGTGTGGCAGCACACTTATCCATATTGTACCTTGCAAGCATTTTCTCAATATATGCTTTTTGTGATAATCCTAATACTCCATTGGTCCTGTCTCGGTTTATCTCAATGCCAAGAACATAAGAGGCTTCACCGAGATCTTTAATGTCAAAATTCGATGACAAGAAATTCTTAGTCTCTTGTAACATATTCTTATCATTACTCGCTAATAGAATATCATCGACATAGAGTATTAGGATAACAAATTGTCCACCTTTTGATTTAAAGTAGATACAATTATCCTTTTGATTCTCAATGAACCTGGATTTCTTAATAATTCCATCAAATTTCAGGTACCATTGTCATGATGCTTGCTTAAGCCCATGAAAATAGTCTCATCTAAATCACCATTTAAGAATGCAGTCTTAACATTCATCTGATGTAACTCTAAATGAAAGTGAGCTACAAGTGTCATAATTATTCTGAATGAATCTTTTGTAGATACAGAGGAAAAAGTTTCATTATAATCAACCCCTTCTACTTGTGTGTATCCTTTGGCTATGAGCCTTGCCTTAAATTTCTCAATTTTTCCTTTGGAATTACGCTTAGTCTTGTAGACCCATTTACAGCCTACTGGTTTGACTCCATCAGGAATTTCCACTAATTCATAAATCGTATTTGTGCTCATAGACTTAAGCTCATCTTGCATAGCCTCAATCCACTTATCTGAATTCTTATGTGTTATCAACTCTTTAAAAGAAGCTGGATCATCTACTTTCCCAATATCATAAAAATCTTCACTTAAATAAGTCTCATAACAATCTGGGATAGTAGGTCTCCTCTCTCGCTGTGATCTTTTTAGAGGTTCATTAGGGATCACAACTGGTTGAGGCTGAGGCTGTACATTTGCCTGAATTTCAGTCTTACTATTGGCTCTTCTTGTTGTGGCTCGTTATTTTGAACATTTAAGTTCCCAACAAGAATTGCATTGCTAATTGCATAAGGCGGAGGTGCACTGACTTCTGGCACATAAAATTGCATTATTGGAGTATTCTCTTGAGTTATAGATATAGGCAATTCAGCACACATCTCTTCGAGATTAACCTCACGCCTCTGCGAGCTCCCACTGATTTCTGCATCATCTAGGAACACAACAAGCCTAGTCTCAACAAACTTAGTATGATGATCAGGGCAGTAAAAACGATATCCCTTAGAATTATCAGGGTATCTAATAAAGTGATAGCTCATAGGCTTATGATCCAATTTCTTTAGCTGAGGATTAAATAACTTAGCTTCAGCAGCACATCCCCACACACGAAGATAATTTAGTGTAGGCTTTCTTCCAGTCCACAACTCATAAGGTGTCTTAAGAACTGACTTACTAAGAACTTTATTTAAAATATGCGCTGCTGTCTTTAATGCTTCCATCCACAAACTAACTGGCAAGTTAGAATAGCTAACCATGCTACGTACCATATCCATGAGAGTACGATTGCGACGCTCTGCCACTCCATTTTTGCTCAGGTTTGCCCGGCCTTGAATACTTGGCAATTATGCCATTCTCCTCAAGGAACTTAGCAAAAGGTCCTAGGATTTGGCCATATGGAGCATGCCTCCCATAATATTCACCATCTCGATCTGATCTTACGACTTTAATCTTAACACTATGCTGATTTTCCACTTCAGCCTTATATATTTTAAATTTATCTAATGCCTTAGATCGATCGCGTATGGGGTAAATACGTCCATAGCGGGAGAAGTCATCTGTGAATGTAATGAATGAATCAAAACCATCCACTGATGTTACTTGGAAGGGTCCACAAATATCAGTGTGAATTATTTCCAAAAGATCCATACTCCTAGTAGCTCCTGTCTTAATTGTCTTAGCAAATTTCCCTTTAATGCAATCAGTGCACTATTCAGAGTCTGAAAAATCTAATGGTTGGAGTATCTCTTCTTTAATGAGACGTTCCATTTTCCCTTCGAAATGTGGCCCAAACACATGTGCCATAATTTCGATGAGGTCTCATTATTACGCTTGCGCTTATTTGACTTATCGCACACATTCATTACATAATCAGAAGATATCATGTAAAGCTTATCAATAAGAGGAGTAGCAAAAATCTGAACATAATTAAATTTGATGATGCATTTATTATTGCCAAACTCAGTAATGTATCCTGAAGTATCTAAAGCTGAAACTAAAATAAGGTTCCTCTTAAGACTAGGAACAAATAGTACATCATCAAGCTGAAGACTGAGGCCACTAGCTAATTCTAAGGAGAAGCTCCCAATGCCCTTGATTTCAACTTCATGTCCATCAGCGACTCTAAGACTTCGCTCCCCCCTTCTTATAGTTCTCATCGTACTGAACACCTGTAATGAATTGGAAATATGCACAGTGGCACCTAAGTCAATCCACCAAGTATCAGGGGAATAATTTGCTAAAAATGATTCATCAACAAAAGAGATAAAATCCTTACCATTCTTACGGCACCACTCCTTGAAGCCTGGACAGCTCTTCTAAAAGTGCTTAGGCGAGCCAAAGAAAAAACAAGCTTTAAGGTCACCATTCTGAGCATGGTTCTTACCATTACCATTACCGTTACCATTATTCTTACCATTGTTCTTGCCAAAATTCTTTAGTTTATTAATGCTATTTTTTTCCATTAGTTATGAGTTTATTTCTGTTCAAATGAACATGCTCGCTGAGAATCATTTTAAGATCCACCCTGTACGTTTAAGATGGTTTCTAATTAAATGGAACCAAAGAGAAGTTTGATTGGAGATTTTTAGCTCATATTAATTCTGACCAACGTTGATTTAATTATGAGTTATTTAAGATGAATTTCATCTTGTTTTCTGCCCAAAGGTGATGCAAATTGAAGTTCTTAAGCATGGTTTTATTTCTGACCAACGTTGATTTAAATTCATGCTTCTAAGTTACATCTTTTATGTACAGTATTAACTGAGACATTGTGAACTTAGCTCTGGCCTTATGTAGCCTTGATCAGCATTTCTGCTCAAGTATTTTGAAGCTGATGTTGAGCGAACTATAAATCCTATTTCTAAATTGCATGATGGTGAGATGAGATCGGAAAAACAAGGAAAGGACGACATTATGCAGTTAAAGAAATAGCTGAGAGGATATAGATCAGACCATCTTAGCGCTCAACAAGCATCCCTGCAAAAATAGCAACAACTGGGACTTTTTGGCCTTGCTTGAAAACCTGCTCTACGTTGAAATTGCGACCCAAAACCCCAAAGAGAGTGACGTTCAACTGCTTTCCCTGTAAACAGTAATACATAAAGTAAGGTGCTGCCACAACAGTAAAATGATGATTTGAAAGGAAGATTAGTATACCATCACCCCAAATCATGTAGATGTATGTTGCGAAAAGATATTTTAAGCGAAGCACCCCACTTCCAAGTCAGCCCCTCATCTTTAATGGAAACTATCTGGCCAATGACATCTGCCAGCAAGCAAGTAAATGGGTGAATTCAGATGTGTGCAAACAGCAAAATTGCAATTATACTCTCAGTTCCCAAAACATCTACCTGTAAGCAAGCTCCTGTCATTGTTCGTAGATGGAAGATCACCAAAATCAACAAACTTGAAGCTTTGGAGAGGTATGGAAGAACCAGTATGATCGGCTATCTCATTCACCTCTCCCATGTTAATCACCAAACCATTGCTAAAGGCCATATATTTGTCCTCGTACATTTTGGCGTACCCCGAAATTCGACGTAGATCTTCCCTTCAACTAGCTGGTGTCTGAGTCGCTCAATGTCGCGGGTAGGCGCACAGGCTTGCATAACTACACCCTACAAATCACCAGGGAGAAAAAATAATATGTGTGCTGATACTGAAAAATCAGGCACTAGAGTGTGCTACTTTGGTGACCAGTGGGTTTAGTATGGACTAAAGAACTTCAAGTTGGGGAATGGACTGGCTCACCTCGCCATCGATTAGCAGGCAGCAGAGACCGTATTCTTGCCAGTATTTCGATTGGAGGCCACACAAATCCTGGAGACGCGCACCCGGACTCTGATCCAACTCCGATATCCCAGGGTTATCTGGGACAGCGGGGTGAAGGCACCTTGACCTTGTGATGGACCACGCATTCCGGGAGGGTTTCAAGCTTCTCGTCATCTCTCCCTAACCCTGAGGAGAACAAAGAACAGGACACAGGTGGCAGATGAGTATAGAACTCGAGAGTCGCAGAGACACTAAAAAATCATGCGGTGGTAAAATAAACCACCGATCAAAGTTACTGCGCCATCCAGGTTCATCAGTTATCTCGTAGTCCTTATGCTCTCCAACTCAATCCCATCTTCAACCATGGCCGAATCAAGAAAATCAATAAAGCTAGTGTAGTACTAAGAACACGAGAGTCCTAGCACATATCATAATTACTTCTAATAACTCTTGTTCAAGAATTATTTAGTAGGGTATATAATTAAATAAGTTCTTTGAATTGTTCAAGATCGATGGAACCATGTACGCAAGCTAAGGGGTAGACTAGATGCGACGATCGATCGAGTAGGTGTGCCGTGTGCGTACCTATGTTGCCAAGAAAGGGTTCCAGCATTGGCTAGCAGGACGATGAGTAGCACAGAGAAATGGTGTTTTCCTATTTGATTAAAGCAGCTTCAATGTTGCTCAAAAGTTAAACCGTGGGATGAAAAAAACGAACCGAGACCATTGGAGCTATCGGACGTTGGTTGTCAGAGTTAAAATCGAACCAAACAAATGGTTTGCATCGTTCCGAGCATACTTAATTTTTTTTAAACGGAAAGTGCCCTCTATACTAAAAAGCAGGAAACGTCCAGATAGGACCACAACAGTACACAACAGCCCCACAAGACAAAAACGGAAAAAGGACATGCACTACAGGAGTGCCGATATAATTCACTAAATTATCCAGTATTTTGCTCCCACCATAATCCACACTCTCACCTCTTCCTTAATCTTCTGGAGTAACTGTAGAATAGAATTGCTCAACTGGATAACTTGTATTGATCAACAGTAGTGTACATATATAGGCCTTTTGTAACATCCCAGATGTTACTAAACAATTAAAATTATAATCAATTATATTATCAAGCATAATCATTGAGCATCATGGCATAAATGCATTTATGTTTTAATAATATCTTTTATGTGATGCTTTGTTTTATAAATAAAATGATGAGTTGATTGCTAATTTAAAAACTATTTTCAAAACCTTGTTTTATCTTTTTTTCTATATTTTAAAATCTATAAGGAATTTTAAAACTTCGGGCAGGTTCATGCTTGCAGGCACGTTGATGTGGACTGCCTTGTAGTCCTCGATGCCTCCTCCAAGGGTGGGCTTGCCGCGGCAAAGATACTCGACGTTCTCCACGGGAACACCCAACTTGGTGAGAACCTCGCGAAGCATGTGAGCATAGCCTCCATGCTCCGTTCCGTCGAGTCTGAACTCAACGATATCCATCGGCGGTAACGGACCAAGCAGCAAGTTGGGGTCCATCTGCAGGTGACACGAGAAAGAAGTTAGAAAAGTTACAGAGAGAGGTAAGCCATGCATAAAAGCGTATGCAGTGATCGGTGTATAACCGAGAGATTTCAAGATTTTTCTAATTCTATCGTCCAATCCTATGGGTCTCGTCCTAGGGTCAAGCCTGGCTCTGATACCAACTGAAACATTCTTAATTTTCCACGAAGGAAAAATACACAGAATGGCGAATAATTCAATAGTTTAAAGCTCAAACCATCATATCATCCAGCGTTAGTTGATACAGTAATCCATACTTCGAACAAAAGAATACATTTAGAAGGGATTACATAAATAGTTCATCGCCACACTAGCGGGATCATCAGAGTAGCTGCAGCGTCTGGAACAGCTGCGGAAGGCGGAAGTACATAAATCTCCAAAAGAAGCCTGAGCGTAGGAACGAGACGTCTACTCCTCCTCATCGTCATAGTTGTAGTCGGGCTCATCTGCCAAATAATTTTCAGTACGATTTGTACTGGCCACATCCCTCACCCTATGCTTTGCTTTTGCTATGTAGTATTTGGTGAGATACAAAGGATGTAATTAATTCGACCTAATATGTGGCTGTAGTTTTCTATGCAACAGGGACCAATATTATATAATATAATTCATCAAGTTTTAACCCATCTCATCCACACATCCAAACCCATTCCATCTCCATCACACACATCTCACCCTCTAGCACTCAGTCGACAGGTCTAACTCCCTCTCGGAGCCTGTCTCAGCGGCTCACAGCCGGAAGGGTAACACCAGGGAGAGAAATAGAAGGACTCCTCTCACTACTCTCGAGAAGTGTGGGTCTTAGGAAAAAGCCATACCAGTGGCTCGCGGACTATATATATAGATTCATAAACTCTGCAGAGCGTGTACTCCTGTAACCATAAGATCACTATCATCGGCAGTGCCCCGCCTAAGCTGATTCCGGCTGCTTTCTAACCGGTGCGATGCCACCCTACCACTCAGTACTGGGACATCCCGGATAGGTACCACCGGCACACTGAGACTGTGAGACATAGTACCGGGCCTCCGAGGTCACTATGTTGTCTAAGGAGGGTGTGGGTCTCCACGCCTGTACCTCCCGACACATCTGCTAACCACCTAGTAGTAGTGGCACCGTCCTAGCTAGTCAGACATCCGTCTCCCGCCCATACAAGAGCGAATGGTGAGCACGTAAGTCCCAAGGTTCCGGTCCTCAAGAGATATCAGGTCCTAGGGGGGATCAGACAGGATTATCTTCCCTTATGGACTACAACAGTCCGTGCTACAATAGCACCTTCTACCCGGGGCTTCGCTCCACGAAGGTTCTCACCCCTGAGATCTCCTTATGCCTCACAATGTGCCTGCCACAAGCACCTCACACGGGAATGCCCAGAACACATTCCCCGGCAAGACTCGCCCACATGGCTCGTCGTAGAATCCTGTCCGATCGACTCAACCCTCACCACACACCCAAGACGCACACAGCACTCTCCCCGAGTAAAGTGGCACCACGTGCCTTAACCATATAACCATGCTCTCCACCACGCATCATCATCATCACACAGATATAAGCGTAGTAGAAGTAAGGCATCATAAGTAAATAAGCAAGTGTCTAGCCTATCAGCAGGTGTGCAGGAGTATGGTTGCGACAAGGTAAAGGCTCATCAGGCAGTGCTATCATGCAACCTATCATCAGGTGATATTCATAATTAGAGCACTAGCAACTAGATATTATGCCATACGTAATAGGATCTACGAGGTTGGGTAGGGTGTGCCACCTGTGAAGTCGTCACCGAGCTCCTCCTCGTACTCATAGTCGTCCTCCTCAAGCGGCTCCTCCTCTGAAACAAGACATAATAGCCGCGTTAGCGGCTCCTATAGAGTCAACACAAAGAAGCAATAAAATTCAATAACTTCAAATGCACTCATACACAAGCCTATGACGTAGAGCTCATTTTTATGAAAATTTGGACACTTGGTTCATATTTTTCAGAGTTCGTATGAAGAAGTTATGAATTTCCGAAGTTTATTCTATTTTCTGAAAAAGAAAAAGGGCAGATTAACCTGGTGCTGACACGTGGCAGCTCCTGATTGGGCCACGTGGTGTGCGGGAACAGTGCAGCCGGGGCCGTGCTGATGTCAGCACTGACGCGGGTCTGGGGCTAGATGACGTCATGCTGACGTCAGCACTGACGGGGACCCAGTCAGCGGCTGACAGGTGGGGCCCACGGATCTGGTCACTGACAGGTGGGGCCAGGTCAACGGTCAACATTGACCGGTCAACGGTCAACATTGACCGGTCAACGGTCAACGCCGACCGGGCCTCGACCGGGCCTCGGCGGGCCTGGGTAGGCTGGATCTGGGCCGAGTTGGGCCGGCCCGGCCCGACACGTGTCGTCTCATAAGCTTGGCCACGTGGCGGGTTGGGCTTCCATCGGGCCGAGTCCACGACGCTCTGTCTCACGGACCCGGTTCATGGTGCACCGGAGACTGGGTGGCCAGATGGCGCTGCGCGGTTGGCTGGCTGGGTCCACGTGGTGGACCTGGTCCACATGGGCACGGGAAACCCTTCCCCTTTCCTTCGTCTCCCGCGCGCGCGGCCGGCGCGGTCGAGCTCGCCGGCGGCGTGCGGGCGGGCAACGGCTGCGAGCGGGGTCGGCCAGGCTGTGGCATGGCTAAGCGGGCAGGAAGGCTAGACCGGCGCAGCGGCGGGGTTCATGCGGTCCCACGGGGCTTGGCCTTGCCGGCGCACGAGCTTCGGCGGCGGCCGGCGGTGAGGTCGCGGTGGCAGGGCACTACGACACGCGGGACGCGGCTTGGGCTATCGCATTAGATTCGCGGAATCGAACGAGCGGGGTTGGGTGCTCCAATTTGGGGGAATCGGCCCTCAGGCCAATGACGGACAGCAATGGCGCGGCGGCGGCGTGCGACGACGGCGAGGCCAGCGTTGGTCTCCATCTTCCTTCTTGTCTTTTGATTGGAGAAGCTAGGATCTCCATGAGCTAGCTACCGGGGCTAATCGAGGCACGACGGGGGCGTGCGTGGCTCGGCGGCCACGGCGAACGCTCCGGTGGCCAGAGCCCGGGGTCCGAAGGCAGCAAAGCGGCGTGCCCTCACTGTAGTCCCCGCTGGCTCCCTAAAACTTGCCAAAACTGCATCCTAGACTAGCGCGGACACTCTGGTCACGTTGATGAGGGGAGAGGGGAGCCGGGTGCGCGGGAAAACGACGACGCTCTGGGCGGCGGCCATGGCAGGCCAGGGCAAGAGCGGGGAAGCTCACCTGCGCGGGGCTGTCCCGACGGCTCGTGGCTGAGGTCGAAGCGATGGCCTGGTGGGGGAGTAGCAGTGCCGTAGCGTCGGAGGGGTAAGTCGGGGCCGAGCGGGTCCGTCGGGCTTCTCCGACGCACGGACACGGACGGCGGAGGTGGCGCTCTGCTCTGGTCCGGCTCCTCCCTGCCTTCTTCACCCCTCCCTCTTCGATTCCTTCAACGCCGACGGGTGGGTGCAGGATGGTCAGGAAGGCGGCTGGGCATGGAGGAAACCCTAGCGTGCTGGGCTTCTCCTTAAATAGGCACGGCGGCCGGCCATGGACGGCGGGGGCAGAAGATGCCCATCGGGCGGCTGTGCGCGGCCACGATTAGGGTTAGGGTTCGGCTGAAGCGTGAGGCAAACAGGCGGGCGAGATGGACGGCTCAGCGCGCGGCCGGATGCGGGCGAACGGCGGAGGCGCGCAGTGGACAGAAATGGTGCGGCGGACGCGACGCGCGGTCGGCCGAAAATGGGAAAGGAAGGAGCTGACAGGTGGGGCTCGTGTGTCAGCGAGAGAAATGGGTCGGCGCGGCGCAGGCGACGGCAGCGGCTTGCTGGGCCGCCTTGCTGGGCCGGCGGTCGGCGAGCGGGCGACGGGCCGCCTTGCTGGGCCGCTATCATGCCGGGCGGTTGGCGCGTGGCGGGGCGCGGCAGCGCGCGGTGGTCGCGCGGCGCAGACGGGCCGAGGCGGCAGGCCGGCGTGCGGGACAGGCTGGACAGGCCGCGAGCGGGCTGGCAGGTCGGCGCGAGCGTGCGGGCTGGCGGCAGCGCAGCAGGTCGGCCTGGGTTGGGCTGCAAGCTGCTCCGGGTTGGTTTCCTTTTTCCTTTTTCTTTCTATTTCCTAATTCCTTTTCTATTTCTATTTCTTGCAAAGCAACTAATTTAGCCACAACTGTAGGTTAGTGAGGTTAGTGACCATGATGTATACACCATGGTGGGTCCACTAGGGTCTCTAGGTCATGATGGATCCATTTCCGGAGTTAGCGGGCATATACATATACATGCATTAAAAGGTTATTCGATTTTATTAACATCACATAAAATCGAAGAAGAGGCGAATCAAGCGTTGGTTATTTAAATGCAATGCTCGGGCTATCATCAGGTGTTATTTGTGCAACTATCTGGTGGTTTCCTACATGTCACTCGCCACACATTGGTATATTTCTAGAAAAAATTTTGAAAGCCCGTATTTTTGGTGACCGGATTCTAGGGTTGTTACAGCCTCCTGCAGCTCGCGTGCACTCTCGCTAAGCCCAGCCACCGTCGGAGCATAGTGCCTCCGTGCCGCTCTGCCACCGAGCCGCGGGCTCGCGTGGCCATGCCACCACGGGATGCCTCGAGTCAAGCCAAGGTTACCTACGCATGCGGCTTGATGCCTACATGCTCCCGTGCCCCTTCCCCGTCGCCAGGAGGCACCCCATCGCTGGAAACCGCGAGACCAACGAGCTCCTCTGTTTCCATTCGTGTCAAGGACCTCGTCCGAGAATTCAACAAAAGTGAGGTACCTTTCTGCGGAGTCCCTGACTTAGGTGAATAATGCCCCGAGGACCTATTACTAAATGTTTTCTAAATTTTTGAAAAATCATATCTGGAGTTTGGTAACTCTGTTTTTGGTGAACCAAATTTTGTTGTCACTACAAGGATTTTACCCTAAAGCCATGCCCAAAAGTAGTTGCAATATGGGTGTTTTGGTTGCAATACGTAAGAAATGCTTCGAGGATCATTTCATTGGGAGTCGTGGCATTTATATATGTTGCATTAGGTTATTGCAACTTAACTTTGATGCGTTGCCATACTATGCCTATCGCAACGGGCATAAAAAGCAAATGCCATGCACAACATGGTTGCAAGAGGAAATATTGCAACCAAAAGCATCGTTGCATTAGTAACTGTTGCCACGACACTTGTTGTGGCAATAGAATATATTGCCACCAAACACTACGTTGCAACAACGTGCCAATATTGCAGCGCCATTCCTTCGTTGTAATAAAACTAATTGCCACATAGTGCATTTCATGGCAATAGAATCTTCTTCAACATAATTTTTTTTGTGGCTATATCTGTAATTGCATCGCATAATGTTTCATTGCAATAAACTTTGTTGCCACGTAAATTTTTTTGGTTGCACATGAGTGGTATTGCAACGACACATTTGTTGTGGCTTCTAAGTCTTATGGCATCTCACATCGAACGTTGCAGTATTGTTTATTGCGTCAAACATGCATTTCAGCCTATTGCCATGAGGTGATCTTTGTCGCTACACCTATTTCATTTGATATTTTTATATTATTTATTGTTGCAGCATAGATATAGCCAAAAGAAAAGAATTCAATCATAAACACACATATGAGATAAAATCCTTCAATAACTAGAAAAATGTCTTAGCCAAAATAAACATGTTTGTAAATAAAATGTCTTCTCAAATTACAAATCTTGAACTATGTTTGCAATAAAAAAGAAATTGTTCTTCATTCACTCAAAGTAACTCTTCACTTGTTCATCTCATGATGTTCTCCGTCAGCACACGCCGCTGGCATATTCCATAGTACTATAATAATTTTAGATGTCCATGTTTTCCTGTATTTTATAATAGGAACATAATTAGCCAATGTACAGTATGCAATGAAATTCGGTAATATGTAGTACAAAAACATAGTTCAGCAATGAAATAAAGTCAATTGTAGTGCTTACAACATAGCATCTATGACTCAAACACCATTTCCAATATGCATCACATAACTTGATTGAAATGAAAACAAAATTCACATTCATATAGGCATTCATACCTGAAGCTTTTTCTTTTGGCTACGAGTTTTTGCACCAAGCCTTATTTTTGGTTTCAAGGAATTTGAGTCTGTTGGTGGTGGGCCGTTGTTGTCTGTTGGAAAAAGATTCTTTGTTATAGTAGTATTAGGTATAGCTGTGGTGCGAGTAGGTGGATCAACTTCATTTACTGTGGTCATCACGCTTGCTGGCTGAAGCTGGTAACACAAATAACAACAGTATGTGTTAATACACATGTGTATAAATGCAATTTGTATGCCGACATGCTACACTTTTATTACCTCTTGTGCTTCATCATCTATACGTCCTGGTGTGATGTTATTGATGTCCACATATGTGCTATTTTGAGGTTCTGAACTACTGGTGGTTCTTGGGTTAGCCTGCACCATATAAAAGACAATCAACATTAGGGAAAATTTGTTAAAAAGACAAGCATATAGTATATTTGTACTACCTGCAGCAGCGCAAGTTGAGAACGAAATTCTTCTCTAAGTTCCTGCAATTGTCGGTTACTTTCTTCTCTATCTCTTTCCCTTGCAGCAACTTCATCTGTAAGTTTTTGTTTTAAGTCCTCAACCTCCTCTTGCTGTTCTAAGGCTGCAGCTGACCTACTGGCTAAATTCTCTTCTCTCTCATTCAAAAGAGCCGCTCGTGTTGGATATTTTGCCATATATCCACGACCATGATATCTGTACGCTTTTGTTCCTATGGTTTCTTTGTAGCATTTCTGGAAAATTTCATTTTCTTCTGCTGCACTAATAGATGGTTTCACTAATTCTGCCTTAGCAATCTCGACACCAGCATTTTCCTAACCAAAACATAATTATTACAAGGATTAAAATTTGGAAAGTGCTCAAAATTTTATGAAGCATGAACCAATTGCAAAGACAGAACAATATATTCATTTAGCACTCACATATATTTCCTTTGTATGCGGGTTTAACCATTCGTTGCCCTTCCCGCCCTTGGTGTGAGTAAGCAACCAAAGTTCCAAATCATCAGGCTCCTTGCCAGTTGTTGGGTCTCTCTGAGATGGAAACACATGTAATATCAGCTATTGACTAGAGTAAAAAATAGCTAGATCTCTAAATCATAACATTACCTGATCATAGCTTATTTGGGAAAATGGTATGCATCCCATGACATGCTGTGACTTTTGCTTCTTACGGTTTTCAGTGTTCTTAATGCTCTTTTTCTATAAATGGTTTACAAATAAATGGTTTGATTAAACCACTGAAATTGATCATTTGTAAACATTAAAGAATATATTAAACGCAAATTACAGACCTGGAAGCTCTCACTTCCAAAGTGCTGGATCAAGTAGTACCACTCAACAATGTCTAAATCTTCAGGCTTATGTTTCAATCTTTCAGCGTCAGTGCGGTAAGCCTTGTATGTAGCACTAAATGCAGCACGCCATCCTCTGTACCTCTCCTGAGCAATGGCCCATATCTTTTCTTTAGGTTCTTTAACATCTTGTAAGTCCCAGAGAAGCTGTTCCAATGCAAAGACAAATATAATGCAAAATTTTAGCAAGTGACAACAAGACATATCAAAAACAAATATAGTGTCATACCAGTATGTCATTTGCTATTGAATTTTTTACTTTTGGATGCACACCCTTCCATGATTTCACTCCTATAACTGGAGCCTTTTGCCTGGTATACTTTACCACCTCATCCACGAATGACCGACGGTTCTCACCAATGGGGCCACCCATCCTAGGATTAGGATTAAATTCGATTTTTAACTTCTGAGTCCGACTCCTAATTCTCTTGTTGGTTACTGCCAGACCTTTGACAACTCCTCTTCCATGTTTTTTGGAAGTTTCTCCTAATTTATCTTTAAAAAATAATAATAGAACATCATGATCAGCAAGAGTCTTAAATACTAAATATAAAATGGAAGGAACAGCACATACCATCTCCTAGATTTAATGGTTTCCTAGCATGACTTGGCCTATCATTTTCCTCCCCTACGTCATCATCACTTGTATTTTCTTCCAATAATGATACTACAAAAAGAATCCAATCAGCACATGTTAACAATTATTCTTTTATTCTTTATAGAACACTACACATGTTTAAATCAACAAAGATATTTAATTACACATGTGTTGACGACGGCCTGTATGCCTTAGCCATTCCTTGTAAGTTTCGATGGTTTCATCCCTGAAGGCATCCCTTAACTCTGCAAATGATGATGAAAATACAATACCACTTGTTAGAGCAACACTTTGTTATAACAATTTATTTGCATGAGTGAATCGTCGAACTTACCATTGTTTGGATTCTTGGAATGCAGCTTTTTTAGCCACAGCTTGTAGGCATCGATGTCTTCAAGTGCACTTGAGTCATCATTGTCTCCCTTCTCCCTTGGTCGCTTAATCGGTGTTATGGCGACATGTACATCATGTTCCTCCTCCTTCGACAGTACCAACCTGATTTCCTTCTCAGCCTCATTCCTACGTAGCACTGTATCTGCATCTCGTGTATAACCCATGGCTTCAAGTTTTGCTACATCCCTGCCACAACGCATCTTGTAGTACATGAAGTCCCTAGGTTCGTACCCAAGCTGTTCTTTAAAACATGCCAAGTTAAAATATGTGACATCAGCTTTATCTAAATCTACATTGACAAACTCATATTCTGGATCCTTCCCCTTGCAATGGAAATGTATTTTCCAAATTTCTCCGGTCTTTGGTGCACTGCATGTATATATAAAACAACTGTTTAGATGAATTCAATTTTACATAAATACGGCAATTAAAAAATCAAAGAACGCACAATGGCTGCTATATAAAGTACAATAGATATCAAGCATGCTTTTTTAAATAACGCACTGGCCATCTCATGAAGGATTTGAGATTGTTGCTTCCTACTTCTAGCCATTGGCTTGCCGCCAGGGCGTGGCATGCAGCCACCAGCTCTTGCCATGGCAAGCAGCAAACATGAAAACAACTCATTCTGATAAAGTTTACATCAGCGTAAATAACAAACTATAAAAATCTACTGCATAGAAGAAAGGAGTGCTTAGCACTAACAGGGTCTGAGATCAGGAGAGATGAACGGTGGGAGTGGGGAGGATCAATGGATGGCGCTAGAGAGATGGGGAGAGGGTCAGGATCAATGATTCGCAAACGTCCCGGCTCGAGGCTTGATGGGTTGAAGACCCACGACGGCGACGTGGCACTATCCATCCGCAGAAACAACGATACTACTCACAGACCCTAGAGGACCCAGCAGTACTATAACACCGTGTGCATACCTGGAGTGGCCAAACCTTAGTGTTCTGGTGTGTTCCTCTTCATTTTCATCCTCGACGACGGCTTGAATAGGCTGAGGCCGCCGTTCCATTGATCTGGCGGCCTGTTTCCTGAGTTCTCCGGCGCCATCGCGAGGTGAGGCAGATGGCAACATCTTCTGCTTGGATGGAGGCGCCGTCGTTGCACTCTTGCTGGGATCTGTAGAGGCGACGTCCATGGAGGGATGTCGCGTCCCGGTGTCCGACGGCACAATTGGAGAAAGAAGAGTGTGTTCTTCCAACTACCGTACTGGAAAAAATTGCTTATTAGGCATAATTTGGATGTCATGCACATTGAGAAGAACATTGGTGAGAGCATATTGGGGACATTGCTTGGCATTGAAGGTAAATGTAAGGATGGTGAGAAGGCTCGTCTTGACTTGTAGAATCTTGGGATTAGGAAGGATCAACATCCTATGGTGGAGAATGGCAAGTATACTTTGTCACCAGCGTTGTACAGCTTAGGCAAAGATGAGAAGGAAATGTTATGCAAATTCCTACAAGGAGTGAGGATGCCTGATGGTGTTGCAGCAAATATAAAGAGATGCGTGGACATCAAGGGATGTAAGGTTTCTGGGCTGAAGACTCATGACTATCATGTTATATTACAGAAACTACTACCACTAGTAGTTCGCCACATATTGCCTCAAGATGTTGCTACCCCATTGATTCAGCTAAGTAGATTTTTCAGTTCATTATGTTCCAAGGAACTGGTGGAAAGTGACCTTGAAAAACTAACTTCTTTGATTGGAGATACTTTATCTCAGCTAGAGATGTTATTCCCACCAGCATTTTTTGATATTATGATGCATTTGCCAGTTCATTTAGCTGAGGAGGCTAAAATTGGAGGACCTGTGTGTTATAGATGGATGTACCCAGTGGAGAGGTATCTACGTACGCTGAAAGGATATGTGAGGAACAAAGCACAACCTGAAGGTTCTATAGCAGAGGGATATATTGCTGAGGAGTGCATGACATTTTGTTCTCGATTCCTAGATAATATTGATACAAAACTAGACCGCCCAGAGCGTCATGAAACCAGTACAGTAAATGAACCACCATCTGGGCTTAGTGTATTTCAGACCATTGACTACAGTAAGAAAGGTTGCAAAGTTGGGATTATTCCTAGTTTAGAGTTGAAGAAGATGCGGCACTACATAATAACAAACTGTGATGAGGCTGTTAAATGGATTGAGTAAGTTGAAGTTACAACTGATGTGTGTTTAATATTACTCATGAATATTTTTTTTTCTAAATTTCACCTTTGTTTTGATCATATATGTAGTTTGCATAAGAAGGAACTCAAAGAGATTACTACACACGACGTTGAGAGACATCACAGGGAGCAATTTGTTGGTTGGTTTGAACGCAAGGTAGGAAACATTGTCAGCTCCATACTTACTAAAAATAGCTACTGTCTATATTAATTTTGCTATTTCCAAATTGATTGCAGATGAGTGAACTTTATGAAGAAGGGGGGATTAGTGATGCGCTATATGCCCTTTTTCGAGGACCACACCACAATGCTCGTGTTTTCAATAGGTCTATCATCAACGGTTTCTATTTTCGAACGGCTTCTGTAGAGAGTAAATTGAATACACAAAATTCAGGGGTTGCAGTTAAGGGTACTGATAGTTCTGCAAGTATGGTGTGGTATGGTGTCATTAAAAAGATATTAACACTTGATTTCCCTGGGGAAAAAGAAGTCGTACTGTTTCAGTGTGATTGGTATGACATGCCTGCTCCTGGTAAGAACAAGAGCAGAGGGTACCATAGGGATCAATATGGGATTATAGATGTTGATACAACTCATTTTCGATATCTAAGTGATCCTTACATCCTGGGGACTCAAGCTGAGCAGGTTTTTTATGTGAAAAATGCAAAGAAATTACAGTGGAGCACCGTTGTAAGAATGAAGCCTAGAAATTTATTTTCTATGCCTGAACAACTAGACACTGAAAATGAGAGACAACTTGATATTGGCTCACTTGAGGTGGGAGTGGAAGCCGTGAATATTTCAGGCTAGAATGAAGATTTGTTAGCTTGGAGGAGGACTGACCTGGAAGGGGTGACTGGAGATGCAGCTGTGATTGAAAATGTGCTACCAGTGTCTGAACCTTCTGATGAAGACTTAACTGATGCTGAAGATGATGATACTGATGACACCTATGTTGATGATGGACATGTAGCACCTGTCAATTCTTTAGGCACCAGCCTTGATGATGAATTCTTTGTATAAATGTGCATTTAGCAAGCTGCCAGAGTAAGGTCGAGATGGAGATGTTGTTGAGGTTTGTTTGCACCTTCTTATTGTTTTTATTTTTCTAAAACTATTGCTATGTGCACAAACTTGAAATTTTTTCTGTAACAGAAAGAGGAGGGAAAGAAATGAAGACATTGCTGGACCATCCTAGTGAAGAAAAATAAGCCTGCAGCAAAGAAAAAGAAGACTCCAATTAAAAAGAAGCTTATGAAGGCAGCTGATGCTCCACAACCTAGTTTTGTGATCAATGCTTCTATTAGCTGTGTGTGAACCAAGTTAATGTCATCTCTATTTGTTCGAAATTAGCATCATCAGCTATGTGAACCAAGTTATATTTGCTCTGAACTGTGAAACATGTAAATTAGCATGCTGAACATGCTCAGATTATCATGTGATCTTTTCCTTTTTTCTGAACAATGAATGTGAAACTTGCAAATTGGCATGCACGCTCCAGTTTGGCCTGTGCACTTTTCTTCTTATTTCTGAACTATGAAATTGTAGAGCGAACTTGCTCTAGATTCTCATATTGCATCAGACAGTAATTTTATTCAACCCTCTTCCTTTTAAAAAAAGAAAAATAGTATGAGTGATGCTTGTAGTAGTGGGTTTCTTCTAGACTTCTAACTATAGTTAACTCTACAAAGTTACGGACAAGGTATTGGCAAGTAAAACATTACATACTCTCTTATAAGCACTGTACAAAGGGGCGATGATGGCATGGAAAATAAAAGCATGACAACGACTATAGGTATGTAAAATTTACATACTCTGTGTGGAATGGGAACAAGTGGATAAGATGTTAAAAAATAACACATCCTAAATAAATTAAAAATAAACGTAATAAAGAAATATAAATAAATAGATAAATAAAAGAAAAAAGAAACAATCCAAAAACAAAAGCCCAACTGCTACTCGGGTTTAAGTTGGCCTAAAATTGTGGTTTCATAATTAAATTAAGAATATGGTTTTTTTCCTCAAAAATATTATATGATCTAACTACAAAAATATTATGCCATGCAGCAAACTATTTTCTTCAATGCAATATAGCGCCACCTTTCGCGACGCAAGCCAATATTAAGGCAACATAGTTAGTTCGTGGCGATATGGAAAACTACTTGCAACCACAGTTCGAATGGTGGCAACAATAACATGTTATGGCAACGCAAATTTATTGTTAACACAATGCAAGTTTATTTGTTGCAATATTTACATGCACTTGCAGCCATAGTTTAATCGTTGCCATAACACCCACCTATTGCAACAAAGATTAGGACTAACACAACACAATAATTACGATGCAATAAGTGACACATATTGCAACCAATTATAGTCCATGACGCAATAGAGCCTTCTATTGCAACTAAAATTACGCTGTTGCAAATACAAGTGGTTGGATTAGGGTGCAAACCTTGTAGTGTGTGTTCCTTGTGATGCCTAGTTTTTATTAAAAATATGAAACATGCCATGTTTTGCAGTAAAATAATTAGTTATGTTTTATGCCTTTTATTTAATGCTTAAAAAGAAGGAAATTCATATCTCATGCTATGTGACTCCTTTTGACTTGAAATTTTTATGACATGTTTCTGATGCCATGTGTGTGTTGTAGTAAAAATATTGTGGTCATTCAATGTTTTATCTTTTGATTTATCTTGTTTGTTGCTTATTAAATAGTTTATAATTATAATAAAAATGTATAAATGAAAAATATAGTTCCTTTACCTTTGTATGATGCTGTTATGTCATGTTAACACCTAATATTGCTATGTGATTTTAAAATATATAGAGTTTTATATTTATCTTGTGTAATGCTTTTAAAATAGTTTATAATTAGCTAGTTGTTTAATCTTGTTATGCTTTCACCAATGCATTGCCGTGCATCATGTCATGAGTTCATCATGCTAAAACATGCATCATTAAATACGTGTAGTTTTTTGAGAGTGAGTGGATCTTGGTGCACGATCTCCGAAAAATACCATCCACCATCGAAGTGAAGTCGCGGATCCATGATGTGGTGTCGTCCATCCTGCAGTTGGTGTCAAGTGTAACACCTGTGATCCTGACAAAAACTAACTACCACTGCAATCAAGGCAAGCCCTGGATGCATTTAAACCCTTCCTTGATTTTATAAAAGTTTTATCGCTTCAGTTATGAAATATTGTATTAAGTAATAAGAGTTGAGTGAAAACCTACCCATTGCATTACCTGTCTTATTTCCATATTCCTTGTTACCTGTTATCTGACAAATGTGTAGTAATGCTTAGCCCTGCTTAATTAGGTAGGTTTTCAAAAAGTAAAAGAATGCAAAAGATGAGTTTGGTTTTATCTGATGGAATCATGATGATAGTTGATAAATTGAGTATGGACAGTTAACTTGCATTGGGAAAGAAGTCCCTCTGTAGTGTTTCCTTCTGTTGATGACCTAGGCCCCGCTCGTTGTAGGCTTGCTAGATCAAGACTAGAAAATCCACATACAATGGTGTGGTATACTGTGGGTTTGAGTCCCACGTATATCGATACACTGTGGGTCGAAAGTCCCATGTGTATCATGTGGTCGGTATACATGTTGGTTGGAGCCTCACGTATATCGTATGGTCTGATATGTATTTTGGCTGGAGCCTCATGCATATCGAGATCTAGATCCCAGCTAGGTACAATCAATTCGAATCGCCATTGCTTCTCGGAGAAGAAGACTTGATCACTGCCCTGCATTATAGTAACAACTTAAATTCTGGTTAAGGAATAAGAATGGAGTTGGTCGGTAATCTTGAGCTAGAGCAAAACAACTTTATTTTCTGTTATAACTTATGATGAGTTAAAACTTGATCTACAAGAGATTTTCTACAAAAGTCCTTGTTTCTTGCAGCCTTACCTTGTCCCTCTAGCCTGCATTCCTGAGTCTTCACCCCTCTTTTTCATCGGGTCAGTCTTGTTGAGTACTTTTGTACTCAGGGTTTGTTGAACCCCTGTTGCAGGTGCTAATTAGTGTTCAAATCAAGTTCATGTCGGTGGGCTCGACGTGACCTGGTTGTCCTCTCCTAACTTAGGCGCTCTACCTAACTTGTCTTCTGTAGTTCTTCTCTGCTTCCGCAATTGAAGTTAAGTTTGTAAAAGTTAACTTATTCATATTTTATAAATTTAATGTTATTATTCTTCTGCACTCTGACATATATTTTTATAACAAATGCTGTAATGTTGGAGCTACTCCTTTGTTGATCCTGGTATGAGTATAAAATGTGGTTTAATCAGGGTCCTTTCAGGGCACCCGACAGAGCTTTGTAAGTTGTATGGGACGCATGCATGGCTATTAGGGGTCTTTGAGACAATGATAGGTGCATGTGGGCCATATAATTTAGGAGGTTCTGCCACACCTTTGGCCATGGCTATACATGCGCGGCTATACAGGCGCGAGCGGAGCGAGCGGCCAGGCGTGCTAAGCGGGAGCGCGGGCGCCGTGGAGACCGGGCACGCACGCGTGCGGCAGAGCACGTTGAGGACATTGGCGAGTGAGCGGCCTTGGCGCATGAGGCCGTTAGAGACTTGGCGTTGCTGAAGACCCGGGCGGAGCTCTAGCCGTTGGCAGTGCTCCGCTGACACCCTCCCGCAGTGTCGACGTCGGCAGTCGTGACGGAGAGGCTGTCCTTGAAGTCGAAGAAGAGCGCCGAAGGTAGGCCTTTGGTGAACACATCAGCTAGCTGTCGTGCGCTTGGTACATGCGTGACGCGAAGCTCACCAATGGCTACCTTTTCCCTGACAAAGTGGATGTCCAGTTCGATATGCTTGGTACGTCGATGGTGGATGGGGTTCCTAGACATGTACACCGAGGAGATGTTGTCACGGAACGCCACCGTTGCCGTGGGCACCTTGCACAGAAGCTCGCCGAGGAGTTGACGTAGCCATGAGCACTCGGACACAGCATTGGCTATGGCACGATACTCAGCCTTGGCACTCGACCTCGATACCGTGGTTTGTCATTTAGACGACCACGAGATGAGGGATGAGCCAAGGAAGACACAGAAGCCCGACGTAGATCGCCTCATGTCCGGGCAGCAGCCCAGTCCACATCCGAGTAGGAGGTGATCGATGGCGAGGAGATGGCGTGCAGTTGAATGCCGAGATGAGATATGCCCTTGACGTACTGAAGAATGCGCTTGAGCATAGTGAGATGTACATCCCGCGACGCATGCATGTGAAGGCAAACTTGTTGCACAGCATATGCGATTTAGGGCGGGTGATCGTCAAGTATTGTAGGGCACCGGCGAGGCTGCGATAGGAGGTGGCATCGTTGATGAGGGTGTCATCGGTCGCTGATGCCTTGCCCTTCGTGTCTGCTGGAGTGGCAACAGATTTGCAGTTCGCCATGCCTGCGCGCTCCAGCAGGTCTTCGGCCTACTGCGTCTGGGAGAGGAAGAAGTCGTTGCTTGTGCGTCGAACACCAATGCCAAGGAAGTGGTGGACAGGTCCCATGTCCTTCACCTTGAAGGCGTCCTACAGCCGCTTGATGAAGTGCTAAAGTAGAGTAGTAGATGATGCGAAGAGAATCATGTCGTCGACGTACAACAACAGATAAGCCTGGGCGCCGTCACGGTTGTACACGAAGAGAGACGTATCCGCTCTCGACTGTACAAAGTTGAGCGAGGTCACGTGCCCAACGAAGCGATCGAACCATGCACGGGGAGCTTGTCGGAGGCCGTAGAGGGAGCGCGACAGGAGGCAGACGTGATTCGACCGTGCGGGGTCGGCGAAGCCCGT
The DNA here is from genome assembly GCA_023333625.1 of Bothriochloa decipiens. NCBI lineage: Eukaryota > Viridiplantae > Streptophyta > Magnoliopsida > Poales > Poaceae > Bothriochloa > Bothriochloa decipiens. The sequence continues at coordinate 10,041,339 of CM041634.1, read as the reverse complement.
GGGCTGCTGACAGTAGACTTGTTCCTGCAGGTTGCCATGCAAGAAGGTGTTGGAGACATCGAGTTGATGAGCCGGCCACTTGTGGGACGCCACAAGCGTGAGTATGGTGCGAATGGTCACCGGCTTGATCACTGGTGAGAAGGTTTCGCCGAAGTCGATGTCGGGTCGTTGATTGAAGCCACGGATGACCCATCGAGCTTTGTAACACTCAAGGGTGCCATTGGGTTTCATCTTGTGCTTGAACACCCACTTCCCGGTGATGATGCGAGTGCCGGGTGGCCTGAGAACGAGTGTCCAGGTCTGGTTGGCCTGCAGTGCATCGTGCTCGGCTTTCATGGTGGCGTACAGTTGTCGTCTTTGAGAGCCGAGTGGACGAAATGAGGAAACGGCGAGTGTCCCCGAGGTCGCCAAAGCGTACTTGGGGTTTGGCTTGTGGATCCTGTCACGCGCTCAAGTGGTCATCGGATGACCTGTGGTCGCTGGTGGGTGCGATGGTGCGATCGGGAGCGAGGGCGAGGACGACGTCGTGGGCGACGCCATGGGCAACGTCGTGGGCGATGCCATGGGCGACGTCGTAGGCGATGCCGCGGGAGCTGAATCAGGCGCTGTAGTCGATGTCGGGTGGCCGCGGACTGTTTTGTGGTGCCTCCTGAACGCACAGTCCATGCTTACGGTGGATGGTGTGGCAGCTTGGTGACGAGACGCGGTGGCGCGTCGTCCTCAGGCGAAAATGGTGTAGGGCCGAACGCACGCTCGCAGAGGTTGAGGTCGCAGAAGGGGAAGACCACCTCGTCGAAGACGACAAGCTGGGACATGATGACGCAGCCGGTGTTGATGTTGTAGCATCTGTAGCCGCGATGATCGGCCAGGTACCCGATGAAGACGCACGTAGTTGAGCGTGGGGCGAGCTTGTGCACGGACGTGGAGATCATGTTGGGGTAGCAACAACACTCGAACACCCGAAGCTCGTCGTAGGTGGGCGGCACGCTGAAGAGGAGCGAGTACGGCATCGTGGAGGCTGTGGCGCGGCACGGGCTCCGGTTGATCAGGTACATGGCCGTGGCGAGCGCCTCAGCCCAGAACTCCAGGGGAGCTGCACTATGAATCAACATAGTTCTCACATAGTCTTTAGTGGTGCGCAAGATGCGTTCCACTTTGCCATTCTGCTGCGACGTGTAAGGACACGAGAGACACAGCTGAACGCCGAGAGAGGATAGAAGAAGGCGCATGGCATAGGAATCAAACTCGCGGCCATTATCTGTCTGAAAAGAAAGAAAGGGGAGGCGAAATTGAGTCTGAACATATGTGATGAATGCGCGAATGGTGGGGAAAA
>CM041634.1:10028063-10039606 GCA_023333625.1 Bothriochloa decipiens | reverse complement strand
TTGCGTGGGGCGGAGGAGCCGGAGTTGCCGTCGGTGGAGCCGGTCCCACCGCCATGCCCGAAAGAGTTGGAGGACCCATGGAGCGGTCACCGTGTGTGACGGTGAGGGCCTACCCAGCCTCAGAGATGGCATCGTGCTAGAAGCTGAGCTCCTCAAGGATGAGAAAGGAGCGGGTGCTCTGGAAGGTGTGTGGCAGAAACTTGGAGGTGGTCACCGGCTTGACGTAGCGATACCGGGGATTGAGGCCGCATAGGAGGTTCAGCACCTGGCTTGGCTCGGAGACAGGGTGGCCGATGTTGCGCAGTTGATCGGCGATGCGCTTCAACTTGGTGCAGTAGTCGTTCATCGACATGTCGCCTTGTTGGAGAGAGCGCAGCTCGGTTTCGAGGAAGACGACGTGCTGCAACTCATTGTCATGGAAGAGGGCCTCGACGGCATGCCAGAGGGAGAAAGCGTCGTGGTTGTCATGGCGCACAACGTCGTAGATGCCCTTGGAGACCGTCGCGAGGATCCAGTTGACGACGCAGGAATCAATCCGGCGCCACTCGCGATCGTGGACGTCGTTCGGCGTAGTTGTGTTGATGTGGTCCTCCAGCCCGAACTTGCCGAGCGTGGACTCGAAGAAATGACGCCACTGGCCGAAATTGCCGTCGTCCATCTCAAGAATGACATGAACATGGTGGCGGATGGATATCCCTTAGATTTGGGAGGAGGTGGCTGGAGCGACGGAGAAGCCGTCGTCGGAAGAGGAATCAGAGTTACGAGAAGAGGGAGCCATGGGAGCGGAAGCTGAGAATACCGGAGAGAGGGTAGGATCAGAGGAAGCTGATACCATGTAGAATAGAATTGCTCAACTGGATAACTTGTATTGATCAACAGTAGTGTACATATATAGGCCTTTGGCCATGGCTATACATGCGTCGCTATACAGGCGTGAGAGGAGCGAGCAGCCAGGCGTGCTAAGCGGGAGCGCGGGCGTCGTGGAGACCGGGCGCGCACGCGTGCGGCAGAGCACGTTGAGGACGTTGGCGAGTGAGCGGCCATGGCGCACGAGGCAGTTGGAGACTTGGCATCGCTGAAGACCCGGGCGGAGCTCTAGCCGTTGGCAGTGCTCCGCTGACAGTAACCCAAAGTTTGTGGACTCCGTTCGTTGGAAAACTCTCGCATTTCTTTCTTTCCAAATTTTCCAGCAAACTAATATAATGATCGAACGGAGGCCTCTTTCCTGTTTGCACTAGGCACTGCTGATATGTTTGTCCACCACTTCTCCATGTTGTCACTAGGCGCCCTGGCATTCGGGTGCAGCTTGGGGTTTGCCGTCCAGACAGCGATCTTACTCCACGGACGCTTCGTGAACCTATAATCTTTTTTTTTGCGAAGAATGAACCTACAATCTTTGAAAAGGTGCAGGCCCGATTCCGCATGTAGTCTGCAAAGTGGGCAAATCCTTTGATTTGGCCGGTTCTGTGCTTCCAGTCTGTCAGCTGTCTAGATTCGGCTCTGTATGGCAAGCCAGCCGAAGAATTTGTATTTAGGCTGCGTCCACGGCTTCCAAATTATGGTTCCGAAGTTGTTGCGGGTTGTGCCTATAAACTGGGCATGGTAAGCTGACGAAGCGGAATATTCTCCATTTTTCTTGAATTTCTATTTGAGAGCATCCGGCGTCCCCGTTGTCAGCATGATGCGCTTGGTCGCTCGCCACATACATGTGTTCGACAAAATGTTGGGCAGTAAAGCTTGGATGCTGCAGGTTGATGTCGTGTATCCAATTGTTAGCAAGCAGAGCATGGTGCAGCGTTCTGTTTTTTCTCCTGGAGATTGAGTAGAGATGTGGCGCTACATCACACGATTGTTGGCCATTTAACCATGCACTCTTCCAAAAACGACGCCCTTACACCGTTTCCAATTATGAGCGTAGTGGACGCCGCAAAGAGGAGCTTTGTCTACCTTGTTGCAAGGTGTTTCTTGTCCATCCCAACCTCTGTTATTATTTGTTGACCAATCCCGCCACAATCACTGCAATCTGAGGGCCCTCGCAAACTTCCCAAGATGAAGAGTGCCTAGACCCCCTAGATATTTGGGCCTTGTTGATGGAGGCCAGTTTACCTTGCATTTTCCTCCAGTTAGTGCCTCGGATCCTGCCCAAAGTAATTTCTTCCTCTGTCGGTCAATGTCCTTGACTGTTTCCTTTGGGGCATGCAATGATGTGAGGAAGTACACCGCTTGTGACTTAAGTACCGCTTTAACCAAGGTCAAACGGCCTGCCGGGTTGATTTGGCGCCCGTTCCAGGAGCATACTTATCAAAATATAGGTAAAGAGAACTGGTCACCAATGTCAGACACGACGTCGATCAGCCAGTGGCAAATGCACTCTGATCCTAAAAAATTTGTGCAAAGTTGTTTGCACATTAATGGTATGGCACCAAAATGTAAGGTGGTGCACATGCTGGTCTTATCTTTGTCCAATACAGGTAGACGAGCCTCACATGTTAGTGTCATGTAATCGCACAATAAGTGTGTGTTGTAGGTTTACGGTGATTTAAATAATGTCACAGGACATAATCAATAAGTTAAGAGACACAGGGTATACATATTTTCGAAGTTATTGGGCCTAGATAACACGGTGCGCCAAATTTGGTGACCGGCGGTGCATTTAGCTAAAAAAACACAGCTCACACGTGATTTGGAGTTGCTGTCAATCTCAAACTTGCCATGCTCTCCAACTCATTTCCAGGCCGAATCGAGAAAATCAATAAGCTAGTAATAGTAATAACTAAGCTAAGAACACATAGTCATGGCACGTATCATCATCACTTCTAATAACTCTTGTTCTTTGTTTTCGCACAGAAAAAAAAAATCTTGTTCTTTGAATTCTTCAAGGTGAAACCATATGTACACAAGCTATCGGCTAGCTGCAACGATCGAGTAGTAGGTGTGCCGTGTGTGCTTACCTGCGCCACCGTCGGAAGAATACCTCCGTTGCTATATATCGGGGAAGGGGGCGACGCCGTCAGACGCGTAGCAAATTGATCCGTGCGCGTACGTACCTAGTGTAGTACTAGCTAGCAAGGTAATCAACTTCGTGTGTGTGAGTCTAAGACGAAGACGTGTATATAGACAGTAGACACACAAAGACGATCGATCATACACGGATTTTGATCCGAATCGGAGGAGAACGAACTATTTGCATCTGATGAGAACACGCGATACGTCTTAAACGTATTCGATCCGTATTCATGTCTGACTTAAACTCACGTCGCCGCCTAGCTTAGTAGGATTCCTTTGCAGTTTTATTGTAGTATTATATATATACAGTACTACCAAAATAACAAGACGAATATCGAGTAAGCGGCATCATCATCGATCGTTCTCCTGCGCGCGCGGGCGCGCGCCAGTGATTACGAGGAGCATGGCGGCGAGGCCGGGGCTCGCTCGGCACCGAGTGGCTCAGACAGGCGGCCACAAGGTGGCGGCTTACGTGCTCCGTGTCCTTCACTACGGAGACAGTGAGGCCGAGCGGTACATCAGGCAGATCAAGGGTGAAGGTGTGAGGTCAGCCACGGGCGCAAGGCCAACAGGACCAACCGTGAGTGCGCGCGAGGTGCCGTCCACGCGGTCCGCGAGGTGACATGGAAGGTGGCCGGCGGAATGATGGGCGGTCCGCTACTGCATGCAAGGGCATTAGGCTGCGGTGTACCGGAAGGATGGGCAGGTGGCTGCGCCGTCTTTTGTAGCGACGGCTGTACAGAAGCGGTTGGCAGCGATGGACCCAACGATTTTGCTCTGCTGGCGCCTCGACGTTCCGAACCGCCTGTACAAAAATTAGGTGGCGCCAGTACAGACCACGTCTGTACCAGTGTGTAGGATGGCACGAGTACTCGGAGTTTTTCTTTTCACGAGTGCCATTACCCGTTACTTAATTAGAAGTACAAGCTATTCTCTAATCTCTCTTATCTCCTGTGAATTAAAAATCGTCATAAGTTTTTGCGAGCCTGTGTCGTACTGTCATTACTCATTACTTCATTAGCCCCAACTCTTCCCTTGATTATCGACACTTCATGGAAGGTACTTCACTCCTTCGGTTACGTACTATTCGAATAATGGGAACTGCTCCGGTCCGGTACTCCTCTCTCTAAAAATTACACACATCTCAAAGCATCAATTAAGTGAATTATTTTTATTATTCTTTGCAACTGGGTCTCGCATGGGCCCAGCCCAACTCTGGTCCAGTGCAAAAGTCACGTGCGTGGGCGGCGCCGAAGGTCGGTTCGTCTGTTGGCACGGTGGTGGCGGCGTCGGCGGCGGTGCCGGCAGGGCGACGTGGGTAGTGTCCTTCCCGCTGGCCTGGTCGTGCCCCGACGTCAGGTTTCTCACCAGGACGATCACGTACCACAGGTAAGTCGTATACGTGACTACGTGAGTGCGCTGTGAGTCTTCGTTGACCCTCTAATGGCCAGCAGCGCTTGATGCTCATATGCCGTCGTGTGTTCTGGGAAGGAGGCAGGACGTACACCAAGTTTAACGGTTCTGTTGAAGCATTTCATTTGGCTCCATCTGCCGGCCGTGGTTGCTCGAGAATGGTCGCAGCAAGGGATCCAAGGAGGGAGCGCCGTAGGCTTCTCCAGAGATCGAAGGAGGGAGCGGAGGTCTGTCGACCGCGACTTCGAGACGTGTCGTCCGTGACCGGGAAAACGGCGGCGTGAAAGTGAAGGGACTGGGACGGAGACGAAAGACCTGCGGCTGGGTTCAGGCTGGCTTGGACGGGCTGGGCCCATTCAGGACCTAGTTACAAAAATACTAAAAATAAAAATTCTTTAAATTGATTGCTTTGAGATATGTGAAATTTTTAGAGAGAGAAGTACCGGAGCAGTTCCCTCAAATAACATATTCTGAGTTGTGTCATTCTCCTGCCTATCTCCATCCGGTTTTTCAAGCCTGCATGCATGCAAGGAAACTTCTCCACGAGACCACGACCAACAAGGAAAGTCAAGGGCTGCACAGCCTCATTCCTTTATTCACAACAGCTGCTGCCAATCTCGCGCCTCTCTGCTTCCTCGTCCTCGCCGCAATATTTTTTTTTTTTTTAGCATCGTCCACCCCCTGTCTTACGCTCTACATACAGGCCGACAATCGTGCAATCCATGTTTTCCCTCCGACTGACATGATCCGGCAACGCCCTACTGCCTTGGGTCCGACTGCTCGGGTGAGTGCAGTTGGCCAGAGCATGCCTAATAGCCTGAGTGACATTCAATAGTGCAGAGTTAAACAAAGATGGCGCAATGATAAGAGACGGGTATTGACAACCGTCATAAAAATATGAATTCAGACGGGTTGACATCATAATCGTCTTTATTATTGTAATCTACATGATACCCGTCTGTAATCGCTGAATACTAGAGACAGGTGCCACTTAGAAACGTCTCAGATATACCAGAGTCACGCGCTATTAAAGCCCGACTGAGTTAAAAACCAAAATCAAAGACGGTTTTATTACCCGTCTCGAATAACGTATAACTGAGACGGGAAGAAGATCATTGACGGTATTAATAAAAAATGATTTATGTAAAGGTTAATTTATCTTGAATGGGTGTTCCCTGTCACTGATGCTTTCTTTTTCAAGTGCCACCGGCAACCCAATGAGAAGACACGTGGCTTCTACACTGCACATCACATGACCTTAGCAATGGCGGCTGCAACTTGTGAAGATCCTTTGGTATAAACTTCTACGAACTCCTAGAGCTGATCTGATTTATTGTTTGTCTGTCTTAACTGAAAGGATGTTTTGCATGCTAGGATTTTGAGGTGCCGAACATGAAACTGGATTTAAGTGTGTTGTTTGGAGTCCAAAAAGTACTTGCTCATTCTTGGTGTCGCAACAAAAACAGGGGGACATAATTGGTTGCAAATGATCTTGTGAAGACTCCAAAAGCTGTGTTTGTGAACCTAGAGCTAACTGTGATATCACTGTTATTGTAAACGTTTTCTGTGTTTTTTTAACGTTTTCTGTTGTTTTTGTAAACTTTCTGCGAACCCTGGAACCAACTTTTTAGGTACCATGATTATCATATTTTATACATGAGATGAGTGTTTTGTATTTGAGATGGGCTTCTATCACTATTGTTTAAAACATTAGACGGTTGTTTAGCTGTCTTAGTAAGGATACTCAGAGGCGGGTATTTAGCCGTTCCTGAGTAGACTCAGCAGATGTCTCAAAATCATAGTCTGAGACGGGTATTAGCCGTCTGAATTTCCGTCTACTTGAGATCAGCGGTTCCCTCGTCGCCAAATGTGAAGCGAAACTGATATGATAGAACTTAAGACGGGCGGTATCACCCGTCTCTGAGAGAAACAAACTAGAGACAGTTGTTTCCCCGTTTCAAGAAGATTAGAGACGTGCGTGGACTCTGTCTGTCTGTGTTTGTGTTATTTTGAGACGGGTCATCGCCCATCACTATGATGGCCTCATTTGAGACGTAAATTTTGAGACGCGACCCGCAGTCGTCACTAATAGAACTTACTATCCATCTCAAATGTGCAACTATGTACTAGTGATTATGTTGCTTGTTTTTGGCTCTCTATGGACGGCGGTACGTCATCCTTAGCCGAAGTGCCCGGAAAGCTTCGTCCTGTCTATTGTGATCTCATCTGTATTGATCTGCGCCCTGATAAGTCACCGAAAGCACCTATCGTTGCTACCTATGTCTTGAAGAAGGGTTGTCTGTGTTAGTGTTATCCTGAGAGATCGCGAGGTAAAATGCAGTAATTTCAAAATTGATCACTATACGGCTTTAGGTCACCTGGCCTGTGCATGTTCTCTTCTTTGCCACATGCATATCAGGTCAGTTCTAATCCCGCTTATTTACAGCAGCTTGATGTTGTTGTGTTAATAACTAATATTAACTTATGTTTAGGTAATGCAAACTAATTTGGTTATGCAGGTCTCCATCAATCTGCAGGTCGGTTGACTGGGTTATTCATCTACCAATTACTACAAGGAATGTTGTTTTACATGACGATCACTTTGGTCATAAATAGTCAAAAATACGTCATAGTTAACTTGCCATGACAATCGACACATGATACATTCGCTAGATCGAATTGAGCATTTATGTCCATCATGGATTAGCTGTCCATCTACTATAACCAGTCCATATCCCGGCCAAGTCCAAACCATAGTGACAAAAAACATCACAAATTAGTGTCAAATCATCACAACATTAACCATACAATCAACATTAACCTTGTCACACATTAAGACACTCATGAAACACATAAGCTGGAACAAAGCTCACAATTGACAAAACATTGCTCATCATTTTTATTGAAACCATCAACACTATTGTCTTAATTTTATTGCATTTCACGGGTCGTCGATGGATCAGCTTTCAGTTTGTGAAGTCATAACTTTCTAGCTAGGTAAGCAAAGGGAAGCCCAAACACTGTGTTTTTTTCCTAATCTTGTCACTAGCTAAGAATTATGTGAGCACCATTGATGAACTCGGAGAATACCCGCATGTTGCTGCAGGGATTTCAGATAATTTTAAAAATAGACTATTTATGTTTATAATTATATGAATGAAATTATCTTAAATTAATTTTGGTGAATAGTTTGTCACATCAATATGGACAACTAAATGCATGTTACTGGATGAAGAGATAACTATCATAATTACATATGCTAGTTGACTATAATTGCAAGTTCTAGTGGATTGTTGATGTGGATAGCTTGTAGCATGTTAAAAGAAATCTCTAGTGCAGTTTAACTTTATAAGAGTTATAGATTCTTCTTTTTGCATATCCATATATATTTTAGTTTTAGTTCAGTGTGGGGCGTGGGAAGGCTACCATGCCAACACTGACAACTTTGCCAACAACAGTTTCATTGGCGAAGGTTCAGTTTTCAAGAAAAGATATCGAGGGCTCAAGGCCATGTAGAGGAGCAAACTGTCAAAGACAAAGTCATAGATGTTGAAGCAAAGGTTTGCAACCAAAGACGACTAGCTAAAGATAAAATCATCCCTGGACTACCGAGATGCACAAGTATGTAAGGATGAATTCGGTCAAAAACGGTAAAAAAACTCCTCTATTGTTTTCTACTTTTATATTTAAATATGAACACGAAAGCGGAAACGGTATAGCCGGAAACGAAAACGAAAATAAACTTATGATATTTCGAAAACAAACCAATTCGAGCGGAATTGTGTCAAACACGGTCGGCGTACGAAAATTTAATATGAAATACCGACGGTGCATAACTTTAAACATGTGCATGACCAAACTAACAAGTGCATGATTTAATTCAAGTGCACATAATAGTTAACGAGTGCATGACCTAGGGTCTTAAGCCCTATCCGTTTCAAATTATAGTTCATTTGACTTTTTAATCTCAAATTTGACCACATGTTTTATTCAAAATAAGAAAGGAAAAAATTCAATGCATTATGCGGCTGCAATTACAAGCATCTAACTAAAAAAAGTAAAATGAGCACCTTTACTTGCTACATCAACCCAATTCTTTGTGTAAATTAATTGGACCAAATTTGGTTCCTACCGAATTTTGAATACTAAATTTTGAATACGGTTGCATACTGAATATAATATAGAAATGTAGAAATCAGTTGAAAAAGGCTCCAACCGAATTTAAATTTTCTTTCCAAATTTTGAACCAAATTTGAATTTTTTTCAAAAAATCTGAAAATGATCGGATTAAATGTAGAAAACGATGTGATTCGGTCGGGAAATTTCGTTTTCGTCTTCAACCTTACAAGTATGGTTTGTAAGGGCGACTCTCATAAATCATGTCACAATTAATTAGTTGTGTTTGGCCATTAGATCTTATATTTTTTTATCAAAACTGGATAGTTGAGGGTCCAATTAGTGTGTTTAGGGTCTAACTACATAGCCTAGGGGCTTGTGAGATAATGTTCTTGAGGGTCCAATTAGTGTGTTTAGGGTCCAACTACATAGCCTAGGGGCTTGTGAGATAATGTTTAGACCCCTATATGCTCTTTCGTAAATACAAGTCAATCAAGTGAAATGATGAAAATATCTCCCCTATTTCCCCTATATAAAAGGGAGAGAGGCAAGGTGGAGGAAGAACTTGGGCCATCACTCTATTGGCTCTCCCTCGCCCTCCTCTTACTCTCTTCTCTCTTGTCGCAGCTCTGCCCACTTTTCAATGGTTTTTCATAGCACACATCCTCCAAACATGGAAGAAAAAGCGTCGGTGTATAATCCTAGTGGTAGATTATTACTTTGACATTTTGGTTGTTTATATAGGAGATTATTACTTTGACATTTTGGTTGTTTATATAGGAGATTATTTCTTTGACATTTTGGTTGTTTAGAAGAGTTATGCGCTTGCAACTGTGTTCCTTATCACTAGTTTTGCTTTATATCAGAGCGCCCATTGGCCTCTTAGCATCGTCGGCACTGCCTGCTCTGTCATCGGACAATCTTAGTGCCACTAGTTAGGTTTAGACTTGCAACTGTGCCACTAGTTTGTAATACCTAGCATGATGTCGTATATGTAGAGTTTTATATAATTCAGTTAAAGAAGCATGATAGAATCGTATGAGGGATATTATGTGAATAACCTCTTTGAATTCTCTTCTGCCATGACATATTTTGGATCCGTGGGCTTTGGTGATTCGTGACAACGGCACGAGCACACAGAGAAGCGATGGGACGGGAGGCATTCGTGATAGATATCGACGGTGCGATGACGGGAAAGGGAAGGGCTCCTCCACAAGCCGATGGAGAAGCCCCTCGAGGAGCCTTGCCAAAGATGCCTAAATCTGTCAAAAGGATCACTTCAAGGCCAGTTTGGATCCTATTGATTATGTTTCGTTCACAAGGATTCAAACATATAGACTAGTAAATAGACTATCCAAGACTCAACTAGTTGTTAGTTGACTAGTTTATAAAATCTAATTATTAAGACTAGTGATTTTACTAGTTGGCTCATCATTCGTCTAGCTCATCCAATATTCTCTAGCCCTAAACATGGCTCATCATTAGTCTAGCTCATCCAACAGGCTCTAGCCCTGAACACCCTCAAAAAATAAGTTGTTAGTCCAGTCTATAAAACCCAACTATTAAGTTTAGTGATTTTGCTAGTTAGCTCATCACTAGTCTACTTCATCCTCTCCCATCCCTCGATGTTATTGTCGATGTTTTACCACCGATAGCCTATCACGGGGTACCCCAGATAGTTGTTCGGACTTCGGCGAATAAGAGAACTCGACGGTTGACCGTTATGGGACAAGCGATTTTATACTGGTTTGGGCCCTCGAGTTGTTCGAGTAACAACCTTTACGTCCAGTCGGTGTTAGCTAGTTTGTATTGTATTGTGTTGATCATGTTTACAAGAGGTACCATCACCAGCCCTTTATAGCCCAGGGACTACGGAGGGTTCTTTGATTCCTAGTTGGATACAAAGACAGTGTCCTAAACTAAGTTTCATGACACTTTTCCATATGCAGTCGGATTCTAGTCGTGCACACAGCGTTGCTTCGTGCCTCCTTGAGTTAGGATTGTGGGTCCTTTAGGTAGGGTCTATTTGCCGATAATGTCTTTGATAGGGAACCCAATAGGGCCTCATCGATAGTTAAACTCATAAAACCTGGTAATAGAGGATCACCTCCGTGGGTTCACTTCCTTACTGGATTAGTTTTTTTTAGAGAATTAGGTGGAAAGCTCTGGAAAAAAACTTGCCTTAAGCATTAGGTCTTTTATTTTTTGAATTTGAATGAAAGACATCCAAACAAAATTTTCTTAGCTGATGGACCTTCGGTTCATTTGGTGAGGGAATTTTGCTAGTTTGGGCACTGTTGCTCGAGTGAATTGACCATTGTATCCTTTAGTTCTTGTTCACGCCACCAGAGGAACCCCCACCTGTCCGGCCGTCCCGACTCCGTCCTCACACGCGAAATAGAAAAAAAAAATTGCGACGCCTGCGGATCTGGCCCCTCCGCCCTTGGATCCGCCGCCCCTGCTCGGCTCCATCCCGTCGCACCCTGTGCTCCCCGGCCCGCGCGCGACGGCGACGATCCTGGCCCACGGAAGCTCGTCGAACACCCGCGCCGACTCCGGCAGGCGGAATGACGCCGACGACGCGGCGCCCAACCCCAGCCCCTCTTGCTCGGGCGCCTCGGTCGGCATCCTGACGTACCGACGGCCACCGTGCTCCATCTCCTCCTCCTCGCCGGTCATAGATTCCTCGCAGATTTATATGGAGATGGTTTGGTTTGGTTTGAAAAGTGCGGGCGAAACACGAAGCGGAAGTGGAAGCGGAGGAGCGGTTCGAGGAACGGAACGAAGGAAGGAACGACCCCATCCCGTCGCACCCTGTCCTCCCCGGCCTTCCTGTGTGCCCACTGCACCCTCACCGCGGCGGACGACCGCGCCGCCCTCGTCCGTCGCGGCGTCTTGCCGCTGCTCTATGCCGCGGCGTGCTCGTCCGCCACGGCGTGCTCCTTCTCGCCTGCCGCCGCCGAGGACACGCAGGGCCTTGCCGCCGAGGAGCGGGCTAGCCTTGGAAG
>CM041634.1:9852428-10028053 GCA_023333625.1 Bothriochloa decipiens | reverse complement strand
GAGGACACGCAGGGCCTTGCCGCCGAGGAGCGGGCTAGCCTTGGAAGACGCCTGCTGCCGCCGTCGCCGAATGACGACGAGGATCCGGAGAAGGACGGCAGGTCGCTCAGGAGCACGGAGCCGCCTGCCGTGGACTGGTTCGACAGCAGCTGGATGCGCCCGTCGCGGCCGTCGAAGCTGAGAATGTGGAGCCCGCCATGAACTCTGTGTACGTGCGTACGTGCCGCCTCTGTTGCGATAGGAAGGACCTTGGGGTAAGAATAGAAAGAAATCCAGTGTTCTTGATGTAAATGTACAAGAGACAAAATTTTGGTGAAAGGATAAATATAGATTTTAAGAAAATCCAGGGTTCCCGATGCAAAACATGTTTTCCTTTAGAGAAACTGTTTTTTTATTTTTTTAAAAATAGTCTTTTTACCCTTTACTTGACACGAGTGCCAAAACCTAACAGAAGGTCTAGGAGCTAAGAAAATTTTGTTTAGAAGCCTGCCATATAAATTTAGAAAATAAAAGGCCTAATATCTAAGGCAAGTTTTTTTTAAGCCTTCCACCTAATTCTCAATGGTTTTTCCCTGGTTGCCAAACGAATACTCTTGAAACCTAGACCTCCCTGACTAAGCTGCATCAATAACGTCTAACGATAACCGTTCTTTTAGTAAAGTCAAGAAAGATGACACGGAATCAACAGAGGAACAAGAACTTCGGCAAAGAAGGGATTCAAAACACAATACAAAAAAGGATAGGATTGAATTCTAGATGGCCCTAGCTGTACATTTCCCAAATAACAAATTAACTGATAGCTACACATAGGACATTATTATGCGGTGCCGAATTTAAATCCGTACATACTGATTACACCCAGGAGGCTATACGTGCAAGTTCAGGAACCAGTATGTTGGTCGTCTAGACTCCAGGCTCCAGACTAGCTCACAGTGCTAACATAAGAAAAGTATATCTATGCGCTCCCAGACAAGGAAATCAACGCTGCAGAATTCACACGGAGACTAAACATATTCTCACAATTCCAGCGTAAACCACTCTTCACGGATAAGTGCTCCACGACAGAAGTGTCGAACAACTATTGGCTTTGGAAAAGGCCACCTGCAAGTGAACAAAGCATCTGGTCATTATCACTTACTCAAAACACCACTAATTCCATATACGTACCTGTTTAATATAGCAGGTAACAAAAAATACCTGTTTAATCGGCTGAATATAGAATTCTTGACGACAACTGTTCCTTCACGTTCACCATCCCTCAGACCAAACTGCATTGGGGTACACAGAGTACCAGTTAGAACATTCAAGAATTTGACAAGCATTGCTAAATAACATTATATGCTTTGTCGCATAATTGAATCGATCAAACCTCCAGGTATATCTCCATCCCTTTGGAATCATCATGCTTGGCACCTATATCAAGCAGTATGCCACCCAGCTGATACAAAAAAATAGCATGCTATCAACAAAGATGTTTCAGTTCCATTAATGGCATCTTTAATTGCCTAAACCAGGCCTGGTGTGAAAATTGAATGCAAGAAATAAGTATTTGGCTCCTAGCTAGAGCCTACAGGCCTGGCCCAGCTCGTACTTATTCTTTAACTGTTTTTCTGGGGTCCAGGATGAGCTTACGCGATCTGTAGGAATGAAAATGGAGCAGAGGCAACATGTAGGACAAGAACCCAGTGCATGCAGCATCTAGGGGGTCAAAACGGAAAGGATAGTTTCTATCAAATAGGATTGCAGATGCGTAGTATCCCCAGATACTATCTGGACATTTTTGCATCCAGGTGGTTCGTACATGTGGTAAATATTGCTCATGATATTTCCAGATGGTTAGCTTCCAGGTGGTTCATATGTGGTAAATCTTGGCACCTCATTTGTCAACCAAGCCATCGCTATAAAAGGTATATTGCCCATGATTAAAGAGTCCATCTAGTTTCTCCCTCTGTTCTCTCGCGCCACAGGCGCACCCTACCAAGGTCTCTGCCAACCTTGCCCAATAAAGCCCTGAGAAACCCTCTAAAGCTTCTTCACAAAACTTTCTGGTCAAAAAAACATCCTCTCAACAGTCGCTGCAAACAATCAACAGAATATCCTTTCACCCAAGCAACCAAACACATCCACCTTGCATTCACTCAGACCATGGCCCAGCTTGGAAGGCTTATACAGGATCAAGCAAACAAGAACAGATTGAAAACATACCTCAGCTGCGTTGGAAAAAATTACACCATTGACTCGATCAATGATGTCCCCTTCATACAAATCAACTGCTTTTTCAGAAAATCGATCTTCCATATACAATTCCAATAATTCCAATACACCCATCAAATGGAAGACGAAAGAGTGAAAGCAGAAGACTGTATATGAAAATATACTACATCATTAATCTATTGATACTTATTCTGTATTATAAATGTTAGTGCTTCTTTATATATTTTTGGTCAAAATTGAAATCGATTGACTCCTCGGTAAGCAAGCATTGCATTCTTTTTGGGACGGAGGGAGAAACAAATTTAGCAAAACCTCTTTACTTGGATCAACATGTGTGTTCCCAAGTTCCATACGCCAATTATATTTCACTAGGAAGTGAGGGAGATAGATAAGAGAAAAGATGCATACCTTCTTAATAATCACACCATTGATCCCAGATAAAATGGTTTGCGCATTTTCATATGTACCATGCCCTTCTGCATAGAGATTTCTGACTCGCAGCCCATGCCATGGTCTTACAACTTTACTGCATGATCATTGCAAGGAAAAATAATCAAATTATGTAGTTTGGAAATTATACATTGTTTCTACATCAGAAAGCTGCTAACAGCAAACCAACACCATTCCTATTGCCTGAAAGGGCATGGAACTTTAATGGGCATGTTGGGTGAATAAGCAATAATAAAGTAAACAAATAAGTGCCTAACAGGTACACAAAAAATGCACTGCAAAGTTTCCACATAAGATGTGTACATGTGCATTAAAATCTACAAGTTCATAATCCAGAGAACTGGTCCACTAGGAAAAGGAGCAATGATAGCATAATGGAAAGTCTATGACCACCTGCAATTTCTTAATGAAACAGCAGCATTTCTATTAAGTATTAACTTAAATTGAGTATTTATACATTTGATTGAACTACATAATTTAGAAAGAGGCTTCAAGTGGGCGTTTTAAGGAGGTCAATAATAGTCATGTGTGACTGTTCTAGAATAAATGTTTTTCTAATCTATACGGAGGAGAGATGCGTATCATTTCATTAAAGATGAAAGAACTAAATGCTTTTCATAATCTGATCCAATGTTGTTGTTTTATTTGTAGCAAAATGTTGGTGTTTTCTTTGCAGCAAAAGCTGGACTTCCAACCCTTAATATGGCAAATGCATGTTAAATGTAAGACATGGCAACATTCTCCAATGCTTAAAAAATAAAATACAGCCCGGTGGGGTAAAATAAGAAGAGCAGATGCATATCGAATTTGTTTTGTATTTATTTAAGCAACGAAAAATAATCAAATACATACCAAGATTTTTTCAATTGCAGAAAACACTGACACAATGAAACTTGGAATGAAAGGAGTTTCTTTAGAGTGGTAATAATTCATCCCAATAATATTTCCATCAAAGTCCATTAGCAGACCTCCAACAGCTTCTGCCCACGGGTTGATATTCATTAAATTATACAAAAAGCACATAGATCAATGAGCTATAAGTTTGGATTACAGAAAAGTATAGAAAGATTCTATAGAGGTATGACTGCACATAAGCCTAGTTGACATTCAATTAATAATAGCCAGCACAACACATAAAAAAAAACAACACTTATGTTTCCAAGCGCATGGATATGATATAATTTGTTACTTCCATCTTCCATCAAATAAGGTCATAACAGGGTAACATGTGACTACCATACATGACTAAATCAATCCACCTGAGTTGTTTAGAGGAAGGCATAGAAATGACTGCCCCATGCCCATCCACCCAAAGGCTCATTTATACAACCCGAAAGCCTCTGCTACCAAGCTGTAAGCTTGTAAGGATATATTGTGTCAGACTATTTGCATTGAGCCTCTAGGACGGTATAAATAGAGTACAAATACTTAGGGGACAGGACGCATACCCAATACATATACATACGGCAGCCCGAACCCCGAAATATATAAAATTCAGGCTACCAAATATAACAGTGAGTGCTCGTCATGTGCGCATTACGGGCTTACATGGTGCATAGCAGCAGTAGCTCATATCAGGCGGGCATGAGATTTTCAGTGATCATTCAGTAGGTAGATTAAACATTAGTCTATTTGTTATCTATAGTATCTATCGGTGTTAGAGAACTGTTTAGAAGTATAAAGCACAATGCAGGTAAGTTAGCATTTGGGAAAGGTTAATTCAAGAGATAAGATTTGTTGTTGTTAGCCATTCTACCTCTAAATCAAGCTCAAGCATAGTTAGGGGCATGGAGGTTACAGTAATTGTCACTGGATTAAGAAAAGATTAACAAACAAGTTCAAGTCCAAAGTACCGGTCATGGTCTTTCCCTGGACAGGCTGTTCTAGATCTATTTCTCCCCCAAGTAATGTCCTCCATGAGTCCTCTACTTAGTGCTATTCTAAAAGTTATCACTGTTTGGCTTCCCGATATAACAGCATAGCTAAAACTTATTACCATACGTGGGTACAATGAATTCCATCAACAGTGTATCAATTTCAGAGAATTTTGATCTTTTGTTAACCATAGACAAATTTATTCAGAAAGACGCTTACATAGTTACATTCATAACAATCTGGTATAGTCACAAATCCAAGAAAAAAAGGAGTCAGAAGGAATACCATCCACTGTGACAGAACCAACCAATTTATTAGAGCACAAGCACATAATTCGCCATTAGGACGGCAAACGACATGATTGAGACCTAATAAACCCGGTAGTCATACCGAAATCTCGACGGATTTCAAACATTTCCAGCACGACCAAGATCGTAATGAGTTTAGCGTTCACCATTCACAATGTACACAGTTTAGAACATCGGAGTTCGAAATAAGTTATTACAACCTAAATTCAAATTTCAAAATAAAGCGGAAGCGATTAAGTTCAAATACCACACACACTCATTTCAAATACGGTGCCAGGTTCTTGATCAACATCCAACAAAAGCATTAAGTAGAGAAGGGTGACCATGCCCAAGGTCTAGTCATCTCCCAAGATGGGATAGAAGAAGTCCTGACAATAGCCATAAAACATCTTACCATCTGAAAAAAAAAATGAGAAATAAAACCCCGAGTACGAGAATGTACTCAGCTAGACTTACCCGTCATAAACTAAAAATAAATTGACTCCAAAGAGTATGCAAGGCTATAAAAGTTGGATAGCTGACTCATAAGTTGCGGAAAAGCTTGCATTAAAAAAACAATTATTAAGAACCTTCTAGCAATGTATTTTAATCTGATTAACCTTATCACGCTACATTAGCACCTGTACTAAACAAGCATGGTAATAATTATTCAACAAGAATAGTAACCAATTCCGATTGAGTATCTTTCAATCTCAACAGCTCAACCATCTCATCTCTTGTTCAAGTTCTTACTACGATGCCGCTGCTCAAGTCAAGTGTTCACTGTCCAGGAACGATGACGATTATAATCGATTACTAACCAGCTGGCGGGTATTCCTCACACAAACCACACTCACCAGCCACGGTGAGCTACAGATCACCGACATTCAATTCGGGAAAAGCGCGGGATCAACAGGTACCATCGTATCCAGGAACCGCCTGGCTGCCTTATTCAGGGCGACCCTGACCTCGGACTTACTCTTCGCATAACCCGTGGTCCCCCATCTTCACCAAAACGATACGTACAGCAGGTCGACTCCCGATCTAAATCAAAATTAGACTTCGCGGTCGGAACGACTGATCCTTCCAGCTAAATGTGAGGCATAAATTCAATATGACTTGAGGACGTACAACGGACGGGGTCCTAGTTCGACACAGACGGGATAACCTCACCGAACCTCCAGTTCAGTCTCAACACCAATCCCGCCCGGTCTCGATTTATTATCTCCATATGGTTATCCAAGATAACAATGTATTCAACCATTCTGAGTCACCACCTATAACTCGCGGATGACAGAAAATCACCCGACTTCTACCGATCTAGTTAAAGCAGGGCTAAGCAGATATTCGTAGCTGAACCTAACAGGGTTGAAGTATAAACAGTGGCAAGGAATATAAATAATGCAGCAACGGTATAAAACAACGCCTATAACTTAATGCATCAAACAAATAAAAGACTCAAGTTAGATATTTTACCAACAACAGGGAGAATGCTCCGGGGCTTGCCTTTCAGGAAAGAGCTTGGCTGGTGGTCGGGACACTCCGGAAGATCAACTTCGGGATCCTCTCCTGCTGCTACTTCCCGCACCAAAGCTTCCTGCTAGCCTTCCTCTCCTTGTACTCCGGGAATTACCGTTTCGAGCTCTGACGATCCTGTATGATGCATAGTGCGTATGAATACCATGTATACGTAGAATTACAATGCTGATGCTGATGGTGAATGAATGCTCAGCTAAGATAAATGATATGATTTTGAAACATGTAAGATAAGCACATGTCATCTGCATTCTCTTCTACCGACAATTCTTAAACAAGCCTCGCATCACAATTTACTTACACACTATAAGAAATTATAAACAATCATTGTTTTACATACTACCCTCTACTGAACTAAAACCAATAACAGATCACACACATCACAAATATCATAAAAAGCATTTTTACACACATGAAATGATAGCTTTAAAGCATTATTACTTATTAAAAGAAATCAGGGTATAACTACAACATGACTTTAGACTACTCAGAAAATTCTGTAAAAATTACAAAAGCTTAAGCATACCTAATAAATACTACCATAAAAATTTCAGGTCAAAACAGTAAGTAATTTATCCTACACAAAAATGACAAGACAGCACAATTCACTGGACATAAAATGCTTTGTACATAAAAATATATCAAACAATAGATCTCAGAATATTATTAGTTCTAGATTAGCATAAAAACACTCTCCAAAAATTTTCATGCACAAATTCCTTATATATATTTTATTATGAATTATTTATCATCTAATGAAAATAGGCACCCTAACTAGACAGAGCAAACTTTCCACAGGACATAGCCTCACAACATTTTTCACAGATAGAGCATGACATAAAAAGACTAACAAACTTGGTCTCACATTTTTCTGAGCAACAGAGAATTACTTATGCATTTTCTAAGATAAAAGCAATTAATAGAGATAAATAAATCTATACAGAAAAGTATCACAAAATCAACATTTTATATTTTTCATGCATAGATCTTCTCATAAGAAAAATACTGCAAATTGAACCAACTCATTTGGATGAAAAATAAAGAAGTTATGAATTTTCAAAGTTTTAATCAAAATCTGGAATCAGTTCTGAAAAAGAAAAAGGAAAAACACTTTTGCACCGGAGACCCTGAGTTAACCAAAAATCCGCCAAGCCCTAAAAAGAAGTTCTCTGTGTCTGGCAGTTATACACGAAGACCCTTGACTTAAGTTGAATTCAAGGACAAGGTTCCTGCGTGGGAGAGGGGCAGAAGGACGGCGTCGGTGCGGCGTCGCCGGCCGTTGCCGGGGCTCTCCGGCGAAACTAAGCAGAGGGGAAGCACGAGGGGGACTACGCGCGTCGATTTGAGGGTTCTATTGCGGGCGGAGCAAGGCCGAGGCGGCTTCGGCCATGCGCACGCCGGAGCGGCGGCTCCCCGGCCGACGGCGGGGCCAAATTCGACGAGAGGTGACCCGCATTGGCTCCATTAGCTAGGGCTACAGCTGCTACTCGATGAGGCGCACCTATTGCTGGAGGAAGGGAAAGGAAATGGCAGCCCAATCGCTGGGGCCACGGCGGACCGCGAGCTCGCGGAGCCACGGTCATGGCGGCGGACGGCAACACGCCCGATTGGGCCATACCTCGGGCTCGGCTTGACGAGGTGAGAGCAGCAGAGGATGGAGCACATGCGGACGAGCTCGATGGCGGCTTCCAGGAAGAAGATGGCGCGGTGGCGGGCGAAAATGGCGGTGGCGGACGATGGCGACGCCGGCGAGCTGCGCTGCGGGGAGGAGAGGTGGGGAGAGGGGGAAAATGGAGCGGGGACAGAAAGGAGGGAGCTGCCGCGCTCGGTTTAACGCGGTCGGGACGGTCGCGGCCGCCCCGGACCGCCGGTGGACGCGCACCACGCGGAGCGCGTGGGCTGGGCGCGATGGGTGGTGGCCGGCCATTTTCCTGACGGCTTTGACCAACCGTCACTGAAATGCTATTTCCATGATCTCTAATACAAACTTTTCTACCCTATAACTCCCAAACCAAGCCGAATTAGCCAAAACTTATATTGAAGAAAATGTAGCTCTAGAAGAGTAGAACATTTCATCTATACAAAGTATGGCCACATTCTGCATAGATTTTGAAATACAAAAATCCAAAGAAAATACCCCTTAAATCCCTAAAAATGGAAAAACAGTCCCCAAATCTGCCCTTTTTCAACATTTTTGAACATCTTCCGAGCATTTTCATGAAAAGTGGTAATAACAACTTTTGTTCCTTATGAAATTCTCGACAAACTTTATTTAGGGTGCACACACATGCAAGCACTCTAGCTACCACTTTCAAATCAGTCAAATAAAACTACTTTCATGGTCCACCTTGGTCAACCATGACAACAAAGCTTAATTAACCAAAACCATGAACACAAACCTAGGTTCATTTGGTGTCCTAATCATGTCTAGGTTACCTTAGAGGTCATCAAACACCAAACACTCATACCACTTATCCAATTCATGCGAAATGCAAGCATAATTCGAATAATTCAAACATCCACATAAAATAACAATTGCTCTTTTCATCAATGCTATGCATAATGATGCTTATGCTTAAGAATACAAGTGATTATGCATGCTTAACACCAGAGTGTTACACGGCCCTTTATCTAATAAGGTTGAAATGTGAACAACTTATAAGCAGTTATGTCCCAATACACCTATATATCTAATTGGTGATGGATAATATTCTCAAGAAAATTAATATGTACCAAACATGCTCCACAAGAAGAATGTTTAAAAAGAATCAACAATTGTACTCTTAGTGGAATACAAAATAAACAAACAAAATGGTATGACAAACATCAATCAAACATACGAACACAAGTGAATATTGAACTGTCATAGATGTACACATACCAGATTAACTCTAGTTTATCACATTAAAGTAAGGAAATAGAATAAAAGAAAGAGAAGAACTGAAGGTACAGGAAGAACAAACAAAATGAAGAGAAAAATTGAGATCCGTGAGAATAGGGAAAAAAAACAGGCTTTTCTAAACCAGGCGTTGAATTCCAATTGCGATTTTACATATGATTTGGGATATTGACCAAAATTAATAATCAGTAACATGAAACACAATACAGTTCACCATGCTCAAACCAACAATATTTCAATCCAGGGTAAGCAAATAGAGGAGCATTACCAAAGAGCATCAAGTGCACTGATATCATTCAATGTCATGTTGTCTAGTTTGACTCCTATTGAGCTTTTCATATCAAACATCTTAATCTATAAACATTGTTTTAAGATGTACATAAACACATGACCTAACCACATTTATTTTGCAATGCAATAGTTATGCGTTAACAGATCACAAAATAACTACCTTAAGGCACAAAAGAACATATATGACAGTAAATAAGGTACCAAACGATCCAAAGCATTTAGCAAGTGTTACAAATTTGAAGTCCTTCCATAAAATTCAAACGGGAGTACGACATCAAACAAGTGGCATCGACGTAAAACAGCTGATAACATGCTCACCTTTGCAATCTTGCAAGAGGACACCATAAGTCCTTCACAGTCAAGCTCACAATCTTTTGGAATAATCTTTCCTGTACTGACATGCAAGATATGGGTCCTTCTGTTACGACTCAATGTAACCACGTCTTTTGAACAGCTCTCATCAAAGTTGATAGCCCAAATGTTTGAACTAAAAATTTTCTCTGGAAGATGTAGAGGCCTCGTAATTTCAATTCTAATCACACAAATGTTGTGATAAAAATCATAGCTTGACAGATCACCATCAAGAACTTCATCATTTTGCAAATATACTTTGATCTACAAAACAAAGGTAAAAATGTAGCATTTGCTGGAAGGTAGCACCAAACGTCACCAGTAGTAACACAAAGATGGACCAACCTTGAGGTTTTCAGCACATTCATCTTCGTCTGGGCTTTTGACCAAGTTTGCAACTGTCACAACAAAGCCATTGCCTTCTGACACCTCAAAAATGGTACCAGAGCAAGAAAAAAGTTGTGTTTCCCCTGCAGTAAACAACATCTGATCAAACCATCGTGGCATAAATAATTTTAGACCAGAATAAGCAGTAGGTGGCATTGACAATTAATGAAGGGCTCACCTGTGAGAGATTGAAGTGCTACCACAGAGGGAGCAATCTGCAAAGCCAACATCTCAACTTCCCAACTGGCCTCCTTTAGAGTACATGAATACCCAATATCTGGAGTGTGATGACACGGGTGCCACACTGGTTATGAAAAAAATAAATAGAAGGTAACGGTGAGTATTATAAAGGTTTAACTAGTAATTAGTAACAGGTAAATAAATAACCAGAGTCAGTGAACTATACGCATGACAAGGGTCAATAACAATAATAATGATAATATGTTCAAGATGTAAATAAGATCATTTGGTTTATCACTACTCACTTCTCTGCAGTACTGTTCCAGTTAATCCTATTCAAACATTTCACAAGCATAACAGATTCTTCTTTCTCATAATTTTCATTATTCTTAGGCTTGCTTTTGACCGCACCATTTCAACTAGCTTCGGTTGAGTGAAGATCATCAAAATACACTCTTTTTAAGAACATATGGTATGGACTATGACAGAATGCCATGAATTTTTTTTTCATCAATTATAGCTTGTGCAACTCGTATAGAAAAATCTCCAAAAACCAGAATATCCAGTTAAGAAAACATTTTTAGGAGAAAACGAGAATGGAAGGAAAACACACCATTCCATAGTGCATTTTGACCAGCATTGAATACTTCAGCTGCAAAGAGCCGTTGCAGAGTGAAGTTAGTGACAATAATTATGATAAGAATGACAAGAGGCAGGAGATAAGAGTTGAATGCTTACTTTTATGGTTATTTTCCTCGTCATCGTTTGGACGCCTTTTAGGAATGCGATCAAGCATCATTTGGATTTCGCTCCTGATGCGTAATACAGATTCTTCAGCTAGCTGCTTCCTTCTCTGCTTCTGCTGCATACGGCATGTCTCTAATTTTGATCTCATTTTCAATGTGTCTGAATCAACATTCCGTGGGCGAAGGTTGTAAGCCCTTTGCTTCACCTGTGCTGCTAGCTCCGTGGACCTAGAACTCTCGCCCTAAGTGTTAGAGAGCGATCATAGACCAATATTAGCATTTAGGTGATGGCATGAGGCAAACAGCAAATACAATAAAGCAACCAAGAAATAAATTTGCACATTAGTTACCTTTCTTAGCTCTCTACTCTGTTGGCTTGCATTGCTTCTATCTTGAGCAATTGGGATTCTAGAAATTCGCTTGAACGACATCTTCTCCTATCAAATGAATATGCAACAAGCCAACATCTAAATCGTGTGATCACATTTGATGCTAATGCAGAAACCTTAATATGCATAAAAAGGATAAACTTCACCCCATGTATTTGCTATTAGTAGCCCTTAATGACTATCAAGAAAACAGCTGTGTATACTTGCGATAGTGCAAATGGATTAATCCCCCAAACATGCAGTAAAGAATGGTTCTACCCAATGTTTGAGACTTAGAGAAAAGATAATCATCCTTGGAGCAAAGAAGAGGGCTGTACAGATTGAGGTTAGGAGGGTTCGATAATCTGAGAGCATTCTGAACACAAGCCACAGATACATGAGCAGGTTTAGGTCCCGGTATTCGGTTAGTCTGGATTACCCCAGGAATTGTTCCAGATGATGAAATCTTATATAAATTAGATAGGCAATCCGGCTAGGAATTTCTCCAAGGGTCAAATCCGTGATAACCGAATGAGCCCTTAGGAAAGTCCATGGCTTGGGTGAATCAGGGGCGGATCAGTGAAGGGACATGGGTATACACATGTACACTGCAAAAACTTCGTAGTTAGGAGGCTTGTCAAATAGCTAAATAGCTTTAGGTTAGGATTTCGGCGTTCAGCTTCGAACAGGATGAAGGCAAGGACGGGTGAGAGAGTACCTGGTGGGTGTCGTCGCCGGCGAAGAGATCAACAAAAGGCTCGGCACAGCACATGGCTTAGGGCGGCGGCGGTGGCGGCGGCGTGCCACCCGTCGTCTGAGAGCGAGAGAAGGAACTTATTAGGGCTTGTTTGGTAGAGATTACTGCCCACCGCCTTATGGTGCTAGCTAACCATGTAAATATTCCGAGATTTTGGGCGCAGTTTCACAAACCTGTTTTGCCGCTTCTCTGCCAGCTTCATCCCACATGAAAAAAAGTAGATGGTGAAGCTGAAAAAACCAGCTTCACCCAGCTTCCTCCGACATTGGTGCGGCCGAGCTTGGCCATGGGAGCATCTGCCCTACCTGCTGGCTGCCGGCGGTGAAGAGAAGGGAAGGGATGGGACGGGAGGAGCGGCAGGCCGGGGACGGGCGCCGGCAAGCGAGCGGACGCCAGGGCTCACCACGGGGCTGACCGGCGCAGGCGAGTCGCCGGCGAGCGCGCGGCTCGGGGCAGTGGTGTGGCATGGAAGGAGGAGCTGTTGTGCGGTCCGGTGGAAGAATGGGGAGGCCGCGTGGTGCCGGTGACCGGATAGGCTGAGTGAGAGAAGAAAAAAAAAGAGAGAAAAATTATTGTGGTCATCTCATGTTTTTCCTCATTCATCAGAAGAAATTGTTTTTTAGGGTTCAAAAAAATAACTGATTCAACCTCACTTGTAAAGCTGCTTTCAACCCAAAGTTTCGAAAATTGTTTCACCGATGAAGCTGAGGTGTGTACGATCCTTACATTGACCATCACATCATGTAGGCAGGCAATGTCATCGTTTTCTCCATGTAAATAGTAAAAGATTTTGGTACTTCTCTGTTTCAAATTGCGTCAAGTCAAATAATAATAATTTTGACTAATATATTTTTGGAAAAAATACATCAATATTTAAAATATCATACTACTATTTTGTTTTAATTAATTTTCCATCAAATTGTCAAATTGTCTAGAGTATATTTGTTAAAGTATGAAATGTAAATAGAATAATAGAAAGAAATATGATCATGAAAATATATGAATAATAACTGGTATGGTGAATGATGTTTTTTTTTTGACGCCTCAACTCTTCCGGTACAAGATGTAGTATATAAACTCACGCACTAACTCACACCACCACACGCACGCAAACTCACGTACTATCCTAGTGCGCAAGCTAGACCTACACCAATCTAAAGAGACTTGCACGTGGCTGAGAGGTATCCGAAGTCATCAGGCTTCGCACACGACAGATACGTCGTCCTGACTATTGTGACGCATCCACAGGCAACTGAATTTATTTAGAAATTACTATTCCCACGTGGGAAATCCTGGGACGAGCGGAGCTCGAGCCCACAATCGGTGGTCTCCGCACCTGGAGCACTCACCAACCGAGCTGAGGCTCGGTCCCCGGTACGGTGAATGATGTTTCATGCACTGTGTATGTGTGTATTTTTTTTTTGACTTATGTTTTATGCACTGTTCGTACCCAAGGAGTGGCCCTTTTAATGGTTATATGGTAACCTCGTACATCAAACACTACATACTCTAGCCTTGCATCAAAAAAGGAAAAAAAAAAATACTCTAGCCTCGATGAGATAACTCGAGGTATCTATTTGGATAAACATCTTGAAAAGATGTGTATTCAATTTTCAAAGCCTGGAGTGTCTAGTTAGAGATACTCTAGTCTTGATGAGATCACTCGTGAAGAAGTATCTATTTGAAGAGACTGGAGAGACATAAGATGTCTATTCAAAGCTATACCTATTTCATATATCATACGGAGTAGTTCTGTTCTTTGTTTTTTCTCAAAACTTAGTTAAGTATAAGAGATGTTTGACTTAGACGATGTGTAAGACATATGACGTGTACAGTTCTTACTACATTAGTTAAGATAGAATTGTTTAACTTAAAATAGACGTGTACATGCATTAGAGCGACTCCAACACAGGACCCTATTTGGGCCCTACTTTAAAATTTAAGAGTTTGGACAAAAAAATCAACTCCAGTGGAGCCTCTACTTGGGCTCCTATTTTTATGCCCTCCTAAATTATAGTTTTAGGCCCTCACATCCAGCAACCCCTATCCCTCTCTCATCCATGGGTCCCACACCACATCTCTCTTTCCCTGTCCCGTTCACACACGCGCTATCTGCCCATCGCCTCAGACCGGTCCCCCACCGCCGTCTCCTTCCCGACGCCGGCCCTACGAGCATGGGAGTGGCACCGGCGAGCGCAGCCATGGCTGCGCCTCCTCCCCACCTGCTCGTGTGTGCGCTCCTCCCGAGCATGGTCCCCTCCGTCGCAGCTCCCGGCGGCGCATCCGGAGTGCGGCCTCCCGCGGCCCGCCAACCTCCTCCGGCGCGCGGCCCCCCCTCCCGCTCGCCCGTCTCCACCGCCCTCCCCGACACGACCGTGCCACGGCCCGACCGTCCCACCCGGCCGCGCGTGGACGCAGCGGCCCCGATGGAGCGCGGCGCGAGCCCCGCACGGCCCACAAGCCGGCTGGACACGGCCGCGGCCCCGGCGCCGCGTCCAGGCGGGCCTGGACGCTGCGACGCGAGCCCCGCGCGGCCCACAAGCCGGCTGGACGCGGTGGCGGCGGCCCCGGCGGCGCACCAGCCCGCCTGGACGCGGCGGCGGCGACCCCGGCGACGTGCCCGCCCGCCTGGATGCAGCGGAGTGTCCTGGCGCACGCCCGCCGGTCTGTCCTGTACCTGAGAAGGAAGAAGGGTACAAGCAGAAATAATTTACTCTTTCTAGATTATATTGCAAAAGTGTGTAGACTATGATAGGGGCTTGGTCTGGTTTTCCACAGGAGCTGAGCGTCAATTTAAACCTCTATTTTTTTAGCTCAGCCTGTAAACACAATTTTAAGGGCTTAATTTGGGGGCTTCTACTTGAATTGCTCTTAGACATATGACTTGTTCTTGTTACACTATTTCCAATAATGGAGGGAACTAGTAGTCTAGACGTTGCCAACGCATGCTGTAAACAAAGTATTAGGCCAGCACGCGTATTGACGTTTTCAGGTCACGCAAATTCACCTGAATCACACATGCACGAGCCCACAAAGTGAATCACGCGGGCACCACCCCCAAAAAAGATTTCATGTCTGACATTAGAGACAGCAGAGAAACAAAGAGACTTCCAATCCTACTTAACCTTTCCAAAAACATATACTGGTTCCGGCTTTCAGATGAACCGGTCATTATCATACCACTAAAACCATAGCCGAGAAAACAAATTTAAGAAGCTCATGTAAGTGCACAAGCATCTTTCATATTTATCTAAACCAAGAAGTTCAGGGCTCTAATCTCAATGTGCAAAGAAGATTTTATGCCTCGAGGAATTGATAGCCATGGTGTAGATCTCTACTGCTTGAAGTAATCCTTCAGCTTCCTCAGCCAGAGGAGGTACTCACGGCTGTCCTTGTTGATCATGTACTCGTGCAAGAAGTTTGTGGTCATGGGTGAAATGCCACGCAGCTCCAGGTACTTGTGGAATGCCCTCTGCAGGTTCTCATCAAGGTCACTGCACATACAAGAAAATGTAGATTGTCAGCACCAAAATAAAGATTTGTTTACATTTGAACACTCCAAAAACGAAAAATGAGTTAGTTTAGTTATTTCTTCTTACTTGAAATCAGGACCCTCATATGCAATCATGTCTTGTTCATCGTCCCCTGATGGCTGCGTCACGGACAAGGTGTCGATCAGAACCTCATCAGGATAGGCAGTGCAGTTGAATTCAAGAACTGGGCCATCACCCTTGGTGATAGTGACTGTGAGAGGAACGCTGGACTGTTCGGGCTTTTGGCCTTCATCTTCCTCATTGTCTTCCCCCTCCTTGTCCTCACCCTCGTCCTCGTCCTCATCATCACGGTCATGATCAGGCTCATCTCCAGTGACAAGGCTGGGCATGTGAGCCACAACCTCAATCTGCTCACCCTGGTACGTTCTTTTAAGTCTGACTACATTCGTCCCCTTCTCGTCGCTAATTTTGAAAGGGAAGTTATCTGGAATCTCCTCGACCTGTTTTGAAATGAACTGATGAGAGCCTTCCAACAAAACAAATCTACTAAAGGCAATGTTCTTGACACAAGATAATAACAAGCTGGTTGATCCCCAACATCTTTGCCATCATGTGGCGTTCACACAGGGTGGCTCATACATCAATCTCCAATTCATCTTTGATTACCAGAAATCATATATGGCCGAGGCATTGCATTCGAAGGCTGACTCTTCTATCCTACCATCTCACTATTAGAAATCACAAAAAAGTACCAATCAAACAAAAATAAATGCATCATAAGCATTCTAAAGTACTCCCTCTGTTCCAAAATGAAAACTGTTACATAGTTTTTGTTATGTTTCTAGACATAGCATAGCATATAGACAGGTGCATAGCAAAAGCTGTGAAACTACAAAAACTCAAATGACTTGCAATTTGGAAAGGAGGGAGTATTATAAATTAGCAAAGTGGCAAATAATTTATCTATTTTGATGCTCCCTTGCAACCAGAGAGTAACACAGCAGCATGGATGGTTTTTAGATTAAAACCACAATGCCAACCACACTGCTCATACTGATACACTACCACCTCAAGCAGCCGCAAGCATGCATCAGTTTCCTTAAACAAAAAAAACCCAAAAATTATAGTGATAAAGGGCAAGAGGCAGTTAAATCAAAAGACAACAGGCAGTCAAATGAAGTGACAGTAAAAATTTCGTTTATCACTACAGGATGTGTATATAGTCACTGCATATTGTAAGGCATCAAAATCAATTAAAATCAGAAGGGCATTTAAGAAGAACACATTATGTGCCTCAAAAGTATTTTGAGGATGGAAACCGTCATGTCACAGCCCAAAATTCTGACTCAATGCAGAAGAATAGCGAGTACTGAGTAAAACGGAAACAGGAGTACATGATTACGCTATCAATTGCATAATGAGCATATAGTCATATAGATTTGACCAACAAATAGAAGAAACATAATAATACTACCTAAGGTCCTCCGGTTTGGAGGATCCATCAGATTCCAATTCACAGCAGGTGCAACATAATTATCAACAAATAATCTACCTAACAGGCCACAAATATGCTCGGTCGCGTGTCTGAATCCACAGTGGCAATGGATCCGGGTACAACAAGCAACGATTGATTTTTTATTCTAAGATCGCAAAATAGATATGCACACATTATAGATGGGGGAATCTGCTCGTTTACCCTTTCGTGGTCGTCGCAGTCCTCGGCGTACTTGATCTCGGAGTCGATGACGCTGAGTAGCTCGGCGTCGGAGCTGGGTCTCGTCGCGGGCGCCGAGGAGAACGGCATCGCGCGGGGCCGCGGCCGCGCCACGGCGGCAGCGAAGGGCCGGAGCAGAGCGGCGTCGCGTTGGGATCCCGAGGCGGCGGAGGCGCGGATGAGGAGGGGCACGGAGGAGGCCGCGGCACGGCGGGCGGTGGCGAAGAGAGCCATGGCGAAGGAGGAGGCGGCGGCGGTGGCGGCGTGTGAAGGCCTACTAGGGTTTTCTGGGTTTTAAGGGTCGGGGGCTGGGACTTTTGTAAAGGCTTGGGGGAGGCTTAAGAAGAAGCGGTGGTGGGTCCCATCTGTCGGTTTACTCTCTAGTCTCCCAGTCTACGCCAAGCCGTACTTCTTGGGAAACAAGAAAGAACTGATGTTTCAGATTTTGGTTTGAACATCTGAAAAATTCAGTCGTTATTAAAGAAAAATCTAAGAAGAAACTGAAGTTTGTAGAGTCCAAACTATGTCTCGTTTGTGACAAGTGCCAATCAAAATAAGTCGTCACAGTTCTCGTGTGTACATGTACAGGTATTTGAACAAAGCATTTTGCTGCATTTCTAATTTGTATTACCTCGAAAACCAGAAGTAGAAGTATATAGGCTCAAGCTCACCACACTATTTCAAACAAAACAGATAGCTTATGCAAGATTTAGAATGCCCTCATTTTTTGCACAACGACAGGCTCATCGCACTGTCGCAGCCACCAGAATTCCACAACATACATCCAGATTTCTGTTTGAAAGGAGATTACTCCTGCTTTGAAGAAAGCATATAAGAGTTTTACAACTGGAGATACCAGTTAAACACTCATGCATTACAGCAACCTTTGCTAAACAACAAGAAAACAGGTAAAACCAACTAACATGGACACTAAAGGATAACGGTCTTCAGAGCACCCGCTTAACAGGAAGACAGATATCTATTGTAATACCTAATAGCCACCACTAAACATCACTGGAAATCTACTTGCTCCTGTTTTGAAAGCTGATACAGATACATTGAGGCAGATACAATTCTCCTTTTTGGAGTGCAACCAACTTCGTGTGATCGTAGTATTCCTGTAAGGCTGTAAGCCTGTAACACATGCTAAGCCTAGGCTCTACCAAAACTGCCGTTCCTCATTGCTTGACGAAATCCTTCAGCTTAGTCATCCACCAGATGTACTCCTGAGCCTGCTTAGTCACCATGTAATCATGCATATAGTTGGTAGCAGACAGCGTTATCCCCCTTTGCTCCAAGTATTTGAACAGGCCTTTCTGAACATTCACAGGGAGCTCGCTGGAATACAAAAGAACCAGTAAATCAGTGGATTAGTAGTTAGCATTTCATTTTTATATGACTTAAAATGGATGCCAAAAAATGGTATTGCATACGTGAACTCAGGGCCCTCATAGGGGAACTTCTGTTCTCCATCATCTTCTATTTTCTCTACTATTAGCATATCGTCGATGGTGATCTCCTCACGGAAAGCTGTGCATGTGAACTCAAGCTTTGGGCCAGAGTCTTTGGAAACTACCACCTTAAGAGAAATGCTGCTATCTCCTGCACTCTCATCATCTTCTTCTGCTTCTTCTTCATCCTTGGCAGAACTCTTACCATCACCCGCATCATCCTCATCATCAAATTCAGGGCCTCCTTCTAGATTAGGCATGCTGACAGTAACCTCAATCTTCTCGTCCTTGTAGTCCCTTCTCAAAATAACCACGCTCATACCATCTTCGTTAATTATTTCAAATGGGAAATTGTCTGGAATAGGTTCCTGGCAAAAGAAGGAAAATTGAATATAGGAAAGCTAAAAACCCTATATATTTGCAAAATCAAAGACTGAAAGTAGGGTGGAACCAGAAAAGTGAATTTTATGTTAAATGTCAAATGTTGAAGAAAGTAACATCTGTCTAAAGCATAGTCCAAAGTCTTCAGGACTGTGCATCACCAGATAATCAGTCAACCTCAATGTCAGTTTGAACATTGCTCTCACGTGGAGCCTCAAAGTAGTTCAAAACTTGAAGCTGAATTCTCAACAAGTTCAATCATTGGTCTCTGGTCCCCCTAATTTTGAAGTCACAGCCCCTAAAAATCATTAGAATGATTGGGTGATTTGACATCAGCTGAATGATTGCAGCTGTTCAGAAGAAAAATGCTTTACTTATACAATTAGACTCTTCAATAGGTATTCATGTCAACATTCGAGAAAAAATAAATGCAAGAAAGTCAGGAATCTGGATGATTGAACACGGTGGATAACTGATGCAAGGAAAAAAACAGCTCTGAACACCGATTGACTCATATAACATATTTGCAGTAATGGTTTCTACTAACAGAATATAGATACCATGACTGGAAAATTTTTATACCGAGTTGTGCAGATGGAAACATTATCCGTGTAAGAACACAAAATTGTTTAATCCACTACCACCAAGCACAAAGGGGTATTAAAATTTCCTTTCAGGAGATAAACCTCCTCCATTTGTACAGTATGTAAGTCACTAGAAAACTCTCGGAACTATTATTAATCAAATCCTTTATGCAAAGTACTCCCTCCATTCCAAATTATAAAATGTTTTGGCTTTTCTACATACATAGCTTAGATATAAACTATGTCTAGATACATGTAAAAGCAATGTATCCAGAAAATCAAAACTTATTATGATTTGGGATGAAGGGATTAGCATTTATGTAGTCAGATTACCCAGAAAATGGATGTTAGGCCCTGTTGCGAATTGACCTCTCTTTCCTAACACGCCAAATTATATATGTACCCAGTGAGCAGAAAATAAATTCATACAATCATTTGCAGAGACATTAATTAATTAATCAATACTGTAACACAACAAATTTTCAGTAAAGCCGCCATCTCCATCACAAATTCCTCTCTACTACGGCCCAATACAATTCTATCATTCGCGATCCCCATTACGAGGGGAATACATTTACCGCATAATTCGACGGGAACTGAACCATTCAAGTCGCAAAGCACGAGGGAGTGACAGTCACCTGCTCGTCGCTGGCGAGGTACTCCTGCGCCTCCCTGATCTCGACGTCGAGGAATCCGGCAAGGTTCCCGGCGCCGGACCCCTTCTTCTTCTTTCCCTTCGCCTTGCTCTCCAGCACCACCGGCGCGGAGTTGGGGCCCTTCGCAGCGTACAGCGGAGCTGAAGACGGCTTCCGCGCCTGCGGGAAGACGCACGCGCTGGAGCCGCGTGGTGCGGACAGGACGGAGAGGAAGAGGGTGCCGGAGGCAGCGGCGGTCGCGGAGACGAAGGCCATGGCGGGCGGTGTCGAGGTGAGTGACGGAGGAGGGGATAAGGGGAGAGGGAAGGCAGTAGCCGAGTAGGGGGGTTTGCTTTGGGTTTTTGGATTGGACGGCTTTATTGAACCGCAGAAGCAGAATGCGCAAGAGCGGTCGGTTTTATGGCCCACACGTCAGTGAGACAGTGTTTGTAAATTTTGGTAGAAGAACTTGAATTAGTGTTACTCGAAAGCCAAAAAAAATTTGTTGAGAATCTGTCAAGAAATTGAACAACTTTCGTTCGTGTAGTAATTTATGAGAATTCGACTTCTGAAAGTTGAGCTTTTGGCTCTTATAAGGAAAATGATTTGGGATGTTCTGAAAGTTATGCGAACCATCATTGTAATTGAGAATTCAACCATGTATCTGGAGTTGGAAATCCACGGGATATTTTCTTCTTTTTACTTTCTTTTTCCTGTAATTGCGACCAGCAAGCAGCTTCCATCAGGCACAATCCCTCCATGGCAGTTTACTTTTCAAATGGTTTGCTGTGAACATCTGATCAAATAATACAACAATTTGCAAAGCAAGGAAAAAAGAAATTAAACAAAAAAAGTAGGCCTCATCAGATTAAAAGGACCAAGCAGTAGCAAGAGTCAAGAGATCATGGCACAGGAGGACAAGAACCTCACAAAGCCTTGGCTAATTGTCCTCATATATATTGCAATCACAGACATGTACACATCAGTAGCGGTTTCAAATTCGCCGTGTCTGAGAGCCTGCAATTTGGCAAGCACCCGACTGAATCATCACGTATATACAATTTACAATGGCAGATGCAGAGGAGCCTCCTTCACAAAGCCCCCCCTGGATGGCTCATCCTCCATGCCTCTATTCCAAGGAAGGAGCAAAGGATGGGGGAGAATCTCCAGGAAGCCAAGAACAAGAGGAAGAAGAATCAAGAAGGACTCACATACTCAAACACGCAACTTAAGGAAGGAGCTCACGAGAATTCTTCTCTTCTTCTTCGCACGCCTCGTATCATATCAGCCGGCCGATGATTCGATCGGGCTAACACTCACCCGCGATCGTAGTAGCCGCGGGCCGCGGAGGAGAGGAAGGCCGGCACGTCGGCGCCGGCGCCGGCGGCGAGGCGGACGTAGTAGGGCGCCGGCGACTCCGGCGGCGACTCGTTGCGGAAGGGGTTGCCGATGGGCGTCTGCCCGCCGTTGGCGAGGTGGAGGATGGCCCGGTACAGGAACGGCAGCAGGCCCTCCATGATTCCGCCCTGTTCGCTCACCAAACAAGAGCACGGCTCCAAAAGCAAAGCAAGAGGCCAACGACTACTGTTCTGTTCGCTCTGTGTGTTGGCTGACAGGGGTTTATAAAGGACGCGATTGATTAGCGAGACAGAGATGTGCTCTGGACTTTGACTAATCAATCCGATGATTCGATGATCGGAGGAAGTGGAGAACAACTGGATTGAATACGGCGGCGGCTAGTGCGAGCAAAGGCTGGGAAAGGGAAGGGAAATGGTCAATGAGCCGAATGGCCGCGCCAACTGGAAGGAGAGGAGGAAGGAATGGATAATGTGCCCGGACGAGCTGAAGCTGAAGGTCAGGAAACTGAGGCCTCGATTAGGTATCAAAATTGGTATCCAAAATTTACATAGTAAATATCCCGTTATATTATAGTAATTTTATTTTTATTTGATAATAATTGTCTAAACATTGATTAATTAGGTTTAAAATGTTTGTCTCGTAAATTACAATAAAACTGTGCAATTAGTTTTTTATTTCATCTATATTTAGTACTCCATATATGTACCGGTATTTTAATGTGACGGAGAAAGAAATTCTGCATAGTAAATTTTAAACCTAAAATTAGACATCTAAACAAGGCTGATATTTATCAGGAGGCACAGGATTAAAGTATGGAGCAGTTTAGGCAGTAGCCTGGAATATTGGTTGGGAACAACTCAGTTGGTGGGGGCAATGATTTTTTTTTTCTGTGGTGCCTGCTGCCTGCCCCCTGCTACCTGCTGGTGGAAAATCCGGTGTAGCTCTGGTTTTCAGATTCTGGTCTGGGGAAGAGGACAGAGGAGGAAGACCAATCCAATCCTTCTCATATGGAGTATAAACAAAACTATGGAAACGTGATACGTATTTCCTGATATCCGTCCATCCCGAAAGAGTCAAAAACACTGTTTGGATAGCCCGTATCTAAATCCAAATATTTAATATCGAATACTGTCTGAATCCGAATATTCAAAATCAGATTTCTGATATTTAAAATCAGATTTCTGATATGTATATATGAGATAGCTATCGATATTGGAATGATCCGTAACCTGTTCTAAGATCCGATAAAAGATATGTGACATGAGATATAGTAGTAAAGAAACACCAGTATCCATCTGCATATACTCTGGTTTAAACGACGCACCAATGGGCTTCTGCTTGAAGAAATGGAAGGAGGGCCACAAAAAAAGATGCATACATGTACACATCACATATATGCTGTTATGCAGGTTGGAGACAAGGGACAAGTTACCTGACGTTAGGACAAATTCTAGTGGTGTTTGTTATGCATTCGTGCTCCTTTCATTTGTCTTTTAGGTGAAGCTTCTGTTTGGAACTGACTTCACCTTAAAACCTATCATTGGGCCAATAAATTTTTGTTTAATCCGGAATTTGGTAGACCACCTTTCTCGCGTATCAGAAAGAATGGGTCAACTTGAAGCATCATCCAACTATACTGAAAATGACATGCTACTATGTCTAGCTTAGGTGCAGACAAGGAGCTAGTGGCCAAATAGCCCTCCTGCCGGATAATCCAGAGCTTACATTTTAGACTGCTCGGTGAACACCTGACACCACGGATAGCAGAGTAGTACAACAGCGTAAAGTTCTTACATATATATCCCAGCGGGCTCCAATTTGCAGTCATTGGTAACACATAATTTAATCTCCAAAATGAATTTTCCACCCCTCTCTACATAAGCTAACCTATTGCTGATGGCTGGCTCTGTTTGTGTGACCGTTCCTCCACATGAAAGATGAGCAAGTCAAGGCAGGGTAAGCAAAGATGTTGTTTACAAAACTGGTGTGGCAACAATCCAAGGTGCTGTGCATGCGCATCACCTTGGCGAACTTAGGTGGAAGATCTGACAGTCTGGTTTGTATTTGTTCTTGGATGTAGCATCTTCAAATTTCTTCAGTGGCCCTTCATTCTCTGTCAAGCCAGCCTGTACAAAGTATCTTGTCCACCATGAAGAACTCCGCAATTTTGCCTGAAGACAAACGAGGTAGATTTTGTCAGTGAAAGAATCTAATTGGCTGGTCATGACAAATCTTCACCAAAAAAGATTATGGACTTCAGTATGCACAATATATTCCATTATGGTGTGGAACAGACAAATAATTGGATTAGACAACAAAAACGGCACAATCAACAGTCTGACCAACACCAAGTCACCAACCATCAACAGCACTAACAGTATCCTACTACGGTGTGGATCCAACAAAAAAAATACAACCATAACACAACAAAACTGCTAAAGCACAAGACTCTGAACAATACCTGCAATCAATATTCAATGACGCTGACAGACTTGGCAATAGGTAACATGTGTACCAAATTACGTCATAACAGATCCTTAGTCGATATATAGATCTAATCTATTTTTGAGATGTCAAACATCCACACAGAAACATGTCATATAAATAATATTACTAGAGCAGTAATTTCTAATCATCAGTGTTTATACAATGTTTCTGTATTATGAACAGGAAATGTGCAGAACAATAAGTTTGGCTTAGTAAATTGAATAATAAGTCATATGCAAAACAATTTTTTATGCTATCAATAGAAACCATCTAAGCATACCGGTCTTCCAAATTTTGGTAGTTCTGAGACCTTAGCTTTCTGCTGACCCGGATTGCCTGTAAAGAACAAATGACGAAACATTTCTCAGATGATCTAGGCCATCCATGTATATATCACAAAAGGTAATGTTTAAACATTTGGTAAATAATGGCATAAAAAAGAGTACAGGAGTACAGCATTATTCAGGGCCTAGGTCGACATTAGTAGCAGATTTCCAACTTTGACTACTCAAAAAGGAATATAGACTTGTTTGAGCAGAAAAGTTTCAGCTCCAGTACCCAACAGAAGAGTTCAATCATGTACCTAACTACCTACTCCAGAGACCACAACTTAAAAGTTGACAATACTTTGATCTGATGTTGCACTACCCCAGATTTAAATCTGCCATCTTAAGATAGAAAGACATACTACTTAAGGTTCATCCTTGTATCATCAGATGTTGCATTATCACATATTTAAATCTGTTATCTTAAGATAAACACATACTTCTTTAAGGTTCATACATGTGTTTTCTTTTTATTGTTTCCAATTGGAAAAAAAAAATCCAATTAGTTCAAGACACAACACAGCTAAGATACAGTGTCCTTAATACAGCTAAAGAAAGACACATGGAAAAACAACAGCAAGAATACTTCAAGTAAAAGATCGTTTGTTTCAAATATAACAGCAGCCAAAGAAATATAAATAATCAGTAGTATTTTATTGCTTATTAAAAAGAAAAATCTATTTAGTAGCACAAAAAGGTACAAAAATTGGTATGTGTAGGCCAAATGAGGGATTTCCCAGAAACAGAGAAGGCAGTAAACATTTCAAGAAAAAACACATACCAGCAAAAATAACAAGGCCATCTGTGGAAACCCTTGCTAAATCCGGAAGCGTTTTGTTCAGATACCTTGGGGTCAGATAATCTAAAGCATCTGACACAACAACAAGATTAAAAGAATCTGGACGGTATGGAAGGGGGAACTTAATATCAGACATACGGACAAAGCCCTTGCGCACGAGGCTTTTGCATGTACTGTCAGTATCCTCCAAATCATAAGGCTCCACTCCCCAGGCTTCAACCTTTCCTTCTTTCAACAAATTAGAAACTACTGTACAACTATCAGGGCCTACATGGAGAACCTTTTGCATGGCATTGCCATATGCCTTTTTAAGATACGGAAGTGCCCGCATAACTTCTGATGTGCAAGAACCTGAATGCAGATGTAGATGGAAAGTCTGAGATTAAAAGGAGAATAAACTTCCCTCATAAACATGTTGGGAAAGAAAAATGTGAAGATGACTAAAGTAATTAAAGAATCATTCTACTATCCACTGGAATATTGGCCAATTCAACTTGCAGTTTGACTTGTATTATGCTCATAATGACCTATTTCACAAATCATGTACCTAATGTAGTAGAAAATTAGTTACTAATCTTCCTGATCATATGGGAGTAAAGAAAAGGGGAAAAAAGAAATCTGTTTTGTTTAGTTATCAAGAATCAGAGAACCATGTCATAGTGACACAGCAGAGTTTCAGTGTTCAGGGGGACAATCCTATGTCATGAGGTTGATTACTGTTACTAGTATTAAATGCACTACTAGAATTTCATAACCTACTGAAGAATACCATACACCAAATCAGCTACAAAGCCACAAAGGAAATAGGACACAACTGCAGCAAAAGCCGAGTCAGTACAAACATAAATGCAGGATCTCAATAGGATATTGCTCTTAAGGATAAGCAAAGCATACAGATTGTGTCTGTGAGATTTTAGGGTAACTGCACAACTAAACAATGCCAAGACAACAATAACATAGCCACAAGTAAGATATATTGTGATATTGAAGTAAAACTAGTTGAGCGTCTTAATTGCAAACTACAATAGCAAGTGCAACCTTGTAATCAGAGAGAACAAAAAAATGTATTTCAGACTGCAAGTCTAATGGCACATTGAAGAGCAAGTTTAAGGGAGAAATCAAAATTTTGGATAAGTAAAGAAATAGCATCAGCAGGTGATCTGACACCCAAAAGAGAAGTGAAAGGGAGGGGCGAATGTACCTTCAGACCTGGTCACAGACTCTCTGCTTGTAACAGTTACACCTGGCCATTAAAGAAAGGGTCAAACAAGAAGTACAAGGAAACACTGATTGGTTTGATTTTGGTCTTTTGGAACAAACCACGGTACATGCCAATAAGATAGAACAGTCACAATTCATAGGTGCCAATTCAATACCTACTGACTTAAATCAGTTTGCTTTCGAAATTGCATGATAATACATATGGTTTTGACAAACAACTAGCAACTGTGCCTGGTTGGTGTGTCCCCACTCAGACGATGTACTGACTAAAAGACAACTGATGAATTTGATTTAAAAAGTCAGTACACTCTTTCACCACCCTACAGTAAATAATTTGAGCTGTACATGTCACAAGCCAGGGTTCTATCGCCAAGTAGCAAGCACAGACTTTTCATAATCCAACATTAATTAGAAAATTTGAGTGTGCGAGTCTAACCGAGAATCTTTAACCGACCTGAGCCGCTGTTGAAGTAGGCGATGAGAAGGATGACACCCTGCAAACACGAGCACATGGCACCATCAGCAACAGGAAAATTCAAACTAACAGCAGCAGCAGCAGTCGGGGGTAACAGACAGAGAGCTGGAATTACCAGGACGACGAGGGCAATGGTGAGCACGGGAGGCGAGCGTGACTTGGGGTGGAACAGGCCGCCGCCGGACGGCAAAGACCCGTCCGACACCCGCCGGCTCGGGTTCACCGACCTTCTGGACATCCTCCCCTCCCTCTCTCTCTCTCTCTCCCTAATCCGACCACCCAAGCCCTCTGTCTCTCTCCCCCTCGATCACCTGGTCACATGAACACAGCGTCGCTCAGATTATATTATAGCCAAAATATAATGGGAAATCTCTCCTCTCTCTGTCGCAATGCCGCGGCACGGGATGCATCCGCAGCCCGTAGATCGGAATCCCTTGTGGCGCGAGGCGGCGGCGGCGGTGTCGGTACCTCTGGCAATGGAGGCGGCGGCGGCGGCGGCGATCGGAGACGAGGAGGAGGAACCCGGCGCTAGGGTTGCCGGATTGGGGATGGATCTGAGGCGCGGAGGTGGGGCGGAGTGAGGCGCGGGGGTGGAGGGGGCTGCCAGCGGGTGGCGATCCGGCACGATAGGGACGGCACAGCACGGGCACGGGAATGGGATTAGCTTCGCTGAAGCTCTCTCGCACAGGGGAATAAAGCGCGTCGTGCTGTATGCGATCAGCACGCCATTAGCGACCGAGATTGAGGGTTAGTGGAGCGCGGCCCGAATTCCGAGGGTGGGGAGGAGGAGATTTTGTTCGGGGGATGTCGGTCGTCGACGCGTCGTGGCCATATGGGGGACACTGACTGGTGGGGCCCTTGGTCTTTTCTATTCGTTTTTTGTGGGTTGGTTGCTGGCTGTGGCTGGTGCGTGTGGCCTGGCCCGGGTGGGTTTCGGCCCAACCCCATCGTGCTCGCCCAGAATGTTGACTGCTCGTCACTAGTCAACGCACAAATGGGCATTCGTAAATCGTAACCATGACATGCCATCGTCGATCACCTTTCAGTGTACCTAACACTAACATAGTTGCATTACAAAAAAAAACTAACATAGTTGCGGACTAAATTAAATAAAAATAGTTGCTCGTTAGAGTGAAAAAAAGAGAAGAAACACACAACTGCGTCAGCATACCAATGTGCTAATGTATAAGTTTGAAAGCCCTAAGTTAATATTAATTAACATTAATACATTAAACATAAGACATGGCCAACTAAAAACACTTGGCATCCTATATTGAAAAAAGGAAAAAAATCACTTGCCATAAAAAAAGAGATAAAGAAACTTAAAAATCGCTTGCACATAAAGAGCCACGAGTAGTTCATTCACATGTAATCATCAAGTAATACATATTGTACTACTCTCGTTATTCCAAATTATCACTATCGGAGAGCCAAAGCATCTTGAGTTTTACCGGATTTTAACTAAATTTTGGTTTACCAATCAATTAGCTCTTGTGTATCAAACATGTTTGAAGTATGTATCGCCTAGAGAACACACATTAAACTTTTATAGCGTCAGTCATCAGCTGACCAGAGAACACGTTAATATATATTTGCAAAAAGATCATAAAAATTTAGAAAAAAAATGAAAATTAAGAAATAAAAAAATTTTGAGGCAGATCATCGTTAACCAAAGCCAACTGCCTACTTGTGATTGTGAGAAACTAAGACCATGAACAGTGCATGTACAACGAGTACAACAGCGGAACCAACTAACCAAGCCACGTCAGGGAGTGATGAAGTCGACGAAAGTGATTCGCGCATTAGAGCGTGGATCGAATCGTGCGGCCAATCCCACTACGGTTTCCATCAAGAACGGCTCGATCCATGCGTTCAAAAAATCGTTCGGCCTAGCCCACTATAGTTTCTAACAAGAATGGCTCGGATGTGCGTTCAAATGGCTCGATCCTCAATCTATTCATTCATCGTCCCAACCTGACGGGGCTCCGCCTCCTCGCGCACCGCTGGCGGACGCATCACTAGCGTCGGCGACGTGCCTCGGCCTCGGGGTTTCCTCTATGAGCGTCGTCCTTGATCCTACAATGTCACCACACTATATGAGGTTTTTCTGATCCCAGTTTGTGCCAAATATGTCTAGATTGAATTAGACCCTACAGAGGAATTAGAGTGGCCACTGTCCCCATGCATATTTCATGTGTTCTCATCAAGGACTAAGAAATGGGAGGAGAGGTCGTTTGTTTGAGAAGGGAAGGCTGCAGGAACTGTGGCTGACATGCGATTGGGTGCTTCATATAGTAATCATCATCACAATTCTATCTATTGGCGGGGAGCACTTTATATCCATTGCTAAACCAACTTTGTTATGAGGTAGCTGCCCACCCCCACTTAAATATTTGAACTTCTCCTTTCATGAAATGTCGTTTAATGCTAATACCGTTGTTTCAGATTTCTCAATTATATTTGATTCTTACATAATATCACTGTTAGATGGTAAGTACCAGGTTATTAAACAACCACCAGTAGATACCGAGATCCCAAGATTTATCTGGGGAAATCACATAAGGGAGTGTACTGTGCATTGGATGATCATTATGTTTATATTCTGGATGAATCATATGGCAAGATGGAGTGGGTTTCAAAGACTAGTATTATGTTGAGACATGGAAAACTGATAGACCTAAACCTTGGACCTTACAAGATATTAACTATGGTGGATCACGCGATGAGTATCAGGATGGTATTGGTGAAGTGATAATGGAGGAAAATTTTAAATTTGGCTGTGACAATAAGAATGTTGTTGAAACCAAAGATTGGGACTCAGACGATGATAATGTTATTGAAACCGAAGGTTGGGGCAATAGGTACTTTGGTGCCCATATTACTTTCCTCGGATTTCACCCTTACAAGGAGGTTGTCTTCTTGAGTGAAGGATTGAGCCGAGGACTGGCCTATCACTTAAATACCTCAAAGGTTCAAGAATTAGGTAACCTCTCCCCAACACATTATGGAATGTGTATGGG
This sequence comes from Bothriochloa decipiens, assembly GCA_023333625.1. Lineage (NCBI taxonomy): Eukaryota > Viridiplantae > Streptophyta > Magnoliopsida > Poales > Poaceae > Bothriochloa > Bothriochloa decipiens. The sequence goes on along the minus strand of CM041634.1, from coordinate 9,997,766 downwards.
TATCCAACCATTCATAGAAGGGTCTTTTCCATACACACCTTGGATTGGAGAGTTTTTGGAGGAAAGTTAATTTGGAAGTTTGTTTTGATGATTGCAATATAATAATGTTCTATAAGACACTGTTAGTTAGGACAAGGCATGAAGTATCTGGGCCCACATGTCAAGCACTTGACTTGCAGAACTATTGTTTATTTGGCATGAGAATTCTAAAGGCTGGAAGTTACCTCCAAAATTATGGTAAGTTGCCTTTACATCTGGTAGCTATCATGTTTCCCATGTTTGCTGGATTTCCACATGTGCTTAATGGTTTATCTCTTAACAATCTATATTCCAAACGATTTTCTTTGCTGAGTGTCATGTGAGGACCGAGGAGGTTTGTCCTCCACAATAAGCTGAACGCCACAATATGCAATTCCCATTGGTATAGAAGTCCTATAATCTTGGTTTATTTTAGAAGTGTGCTGTAAGATGGTGATGATTTATCTTTTACAATTGAGTTTGATGAGCGTAAGGCAATGCCTACAACAAAATGCAGATTTGGGAAAATGAATTGAATGAAATCACAAGTTTTTCTGCACACAATAAATCCATGAACAAAATCACCTAAATTAAATAGTAAACTTCCTGAATTAGACATTGATATTACCAGGAAATTCAGACCATGCCAGGCCTCAATCGTAGCAGGTAGAGGGTGCTATTAGTGTGACACCATGCAATGCCATCACAGGTTTAAACCCATTCATGCCAATTGACTCTTTAGAAATCTTTGCATTATTGGTGTGCATTTTAGGAGAAAAATCTTTGGGTGTGCATGCATGCTTTTAGTAGCATCACACTACATGCTTTTCTAAACAACATATTGAGGGGACTGAGTTTCGAGACTGAAATTAGTAAGCAAAGTAATGACTAATTTGCAAAATTTTACTTGGTTAAAACAAGGGATACTAACATGTTTTGTGCTAGACTCTTCCACAAAGTCTGACCAGATATCCTGCGGGAAACATATGACCCAAAAAAAAAGTAGCTACGGAAACGACAATTACAAGGCAAGCAATTACATAGGTAGAAAGGAAATAGGTACCTCCATGGCTTTTGGGCAAAATAGAACTGACCCCATGATAACTGAAGAATACAGAGCCAGTGGCCAGTGGGAGTCTCAAACAGCAGCAAGATCACCCCACAATTGCCCAACTAGTTAGCTGCAAACACAAAAGTAAAGCAATTCCAGGCAAGCTGGATTATAATAAAGCAAAAACCTATGTAGACCCATCACCCATTCAGAAATATCAAGTCAATTGTGGATTCAGAGGTGGGGATCTCAACCCGAACCAAACTCGTTATTCTCATTTGAGGCCATAGTGGTGCGATGAAAGAAGGGAGATTGCCAAAAAAAATTGTGACCATGCCTAGTCATGTATTTCATTGAAAGGAGGGGGATTGCCAAAATCAGTGAGGGGCGCCTCAAAGCGCCTGCAGCATAGTGGTTTTAGTGCCTTAGTAGCACCCAGGAGGTCTGGTATTGATTTTTATTGCCATTGGAGTTGATTTTCAGGGCAGGGTTAAAAAAACCACTCCACAATGCGGTGAAATACACAACTGCAGGTGTCCATCTGATCTGGATTGGGTTATTTTCCGTTACATATTAGTTCGACACATACATAGAGCCAAGGAGAAGATAACACAATGTTTTTTTTGTGGGGGGGGGGGGGGGGGGGCCGGGGGTAGGCAATGTTAATCCTGCAAATGGATAGCACTTTGGTTACATGTTGAATCCAAGTGTAATACATAGATATAAGTATCCTGTTTTACCTTCGATATAACATTTGACTCTCACATATGCAATCTAATTTCGGCAATCCTTTTTTTTTTGGGAACATGAGCTCATGTTTCAGCTATGAAGCTCTAGGTTGAGCTCATCTGGTTTATTTCTAGTACATGCTAAGTAAAAGTATATAGTTATATTTACATCAAGAATCAATATTGTCGTTCACTATAATGTGCTGATTCATTGAGGAACTGCCTAGCAAACTCATTTTGCAGATCAGTTAGCTTAGTGTCCTACACTACTACTCCATCCGTGCCAAAATGTTTGTCGTTTGCGCTTTCCGAGAAACAACTGCCAGCAATTATATATTTAAAAATACTAATATTTATAATACATAATTAATATTATTAGAAAGATCTTTGAATCTAGTTTTTTAATAAATTTGTTTGAAGATATAATTATTACACATATTTTATATAAATTGAGTTAAAGTTGTGGCATGAAAACAAAAAACGACAGTCAATTTAGAACGGAGGGAGTACCGCACAAGCTGCTGAAACTCACTATATATATAATGTAATTGACCTATCTTTGTTTACGATGAATGATTGCATGCTTTGGCTAGCTCTGTGCTGCGGCTTCACACATACCTGTGTGTACTGACAGCATTGGTTTACCTGCCATTAAAAGGCTTTAATTTGTATTTTGTTGCTTGGACTGCACATTTCAGTATGTTTTATTTATTTACATACACCAACCGGAGGAGCACCAGCCACTGGCGAGCAGTCAACATTCTGGACGGGCACGAATGTAGGAATAGGATAGGATGGGGCAGGGCAGAAACCCGCCAGGGCCAGGCCACCAGGCATCAAATGTGGTATATATTTATATTTTATACTGTGCTACTTAAAAAGCAAGGAAAAGAAACACAGATGCGTCAGTGTACCAACGTGGCAATGTTTGAAACTTGATTGAGAGTCCTTCGTTAATTCATACATGACCAAGTAAAAAGTTACTTGCACATTATGATAAAAAAAAAGTCACTTGCACATAAAGAGCAGAGCACACTAATATTGTTCGTCGATTTACACATAATTACCAGTTATTATTTCTGGGTGTCCTCCTCTATAGCTCAATTTACATTTCTCGCGTGCTTACAGCAGCAGATACAAGTTTGTCAAGGCGTTGAATAAGTTTAAGTCTCAGAAGTCACTGGGTGTTCCATCGATCAGCTGCAGAACAGAGTCTCCTTTGTTGGGTTCCCAGTGGTTGAATTCACTCTGATCAACAAACGATGAGATCAGCAAACACATTACTAGACTGAATTGAGTGGCCACCAATGCATCCGTGTCAATGCACTGCGTTCTTACCCGTCAGCGATTTTGCAGAGGTATTCCCGTTGATCGTCTCGCAGCGGGACATCCGTAAAATCTGCAGGTTGAAGAAAATGATGCGTGGTGACACTACTGCTTATGTGATCATGTCAAGACTCAAGAGACAAGAACAGGCTCATTTATCCAGTTTGAGGTTTGCCTACTTTTGCTCATTTTGATTTTGCAAAGAGGAATAGAAAATTGTTTGTGCCCCCTGTACTGATGATAACCTTTTGAATTGGAGAAAGCCAGAAAGGGCTGAGTTGCAGCAAGAGATGGCTATCAGAGTCATATACAAAAGTCACTTGCCTGCCCCAGTTATGTTGGCACCTTTGAAAGAAGTGTTTCCTGTGACAAGTGCCCCTTCCAAGTTGGCATTTGATAAGTTTGTCTGCAAAATGAAATGAGCAAAACCAATCATTTGGTAAGTTCATGTTGATCGATATAGTTCAACCAGAGGGGGAAAAGCATGAACGGATTTGTTTCATAAAAAATAAACAGTGAGAGGAGCATGAGCAAAATGGGTCCATATAATAAACGTCTGAATGATGGCTGAACGTCTTGAATGTGGATGAGGTACTTGTCGGGCATTTTGAACAGAATAGAAACACCGCCACGTGCGCAAGCGTGCTTGAATTGAATCTTGATGAAATTGAACCGAAGTAATGTGTGATCCTGAACATTTTACCTTTGTTAAATTCGCCAGTGAAAAATCGGCACCTCTAAGATCAGCATCAGAGAGATCAGCGCCTGAATCCAGCAAGCCACACAACCAAACCCAAGTCACAAACTTTCCAATGACAAGGAACAAGAACTGGAACCATCGAAGATAGAGTAGCAAGCAAACTCAATACTTGTGAGGTCTGCATCAAAGAAGCTGGCGCCGAGCAGGTTCGCGCCTTTGAAGTTTGCCTGCCTCAATATCGACTGCATCATCAAAAAGATCAAGAATCAACAATCATGAGCAAGACCCTGACAAATGACATGCTTTTTTCTGCATATTTACACAGAAGTTCGAAGATTTGACGCGTTTCTAGCTATTCTTTACATCTAGAAGCACGGGATAACAATTATGAGAAAAATTGCACAACGCAAGGCGAGGTGAGATGTCCATGCAATCGCAGTAATACCGTCTTGAAGTCCTGCTTGACGAGCGTCAGGCCGCTGAAGTCCTTGCCGGTGAGGTCCTGCCCCCGCGTCACCTGCTTCCCGTACGGTCCTCCTCCCTGCACCCAGGCCACGCCATCAGCATCCCCATTTCGCAAGAACTTGGGAGGACAGCAGAAACAAGGCAAGGTAAGTAGCGGCGGGCGGACAATGAATGCCACGGCGGGGTCGGCGACGAGGAGCGCTGCGGCGACGAGAGCGGCTGCGCCGGCATTGGCGAGGTGGAAGTGCACGGAGGAGCGCGCGGGAGAAGACGTCGCCGGTGGCGTGGCGCCGGCGAGGGCGGGTGGAGACGGGCCGAGCTTCAGGGCGCCCAGGATGGCCATGGCCGTGAGCTTCAGAGCAGCTTGGCTTGTGTTTCCTTCTAGTTCTAAGGCTACATGCCACGTGGCTGCGTGTCTATCCGTTCATCTGCTTTGTGGTGCTGCTTGGGATTGGCCAGTCAGCCAAATCGACGATGCCTTGTTGCATTCATTATTTTTTTTCCCTCTGTTTTATTGAACAGAAAAAACAAGATCAAAATCACCCCACTCCAGTTTGAATCCAAACTAATCCAAAAAATCAATTCTGAACAAACCAAAGTGAAGCGAAGATATCTTTTCGCTCTCTAGGTTCAAAGTTCACCTACCTGATCGGTTTTCGTGAAATTTTTAGATGTTTTTTTTTACAAAATTTCTGCATTCTAAACCGGGATACCGTCGACTGAACAGTGGATCCTAATTCGTCTCAAATTTATCTGCTGCATTTCAAGAAGGGCCTAAAAAATATTTTCTTCACAAATATGCCCCTGAAAATCTCTTTAAATTAAATCACATGTTCTATATTCTAACTCTGTACTGGAGATCGGCTGCTGATCTAGCTAGCTTGGTGCGTTCCCGTTGCTGCTCCACTGAACTCACAAGGACGCAGAGAACCAAGAGAGTACATCGATGGATGCACTTCTCATCTTGGGTACGGTACACCAGAACAAAAGGTTTGCATCTCCTGACACCTGCAAAATTCAAGGAAAAAATATATTTCTCATCATCCAAAGCTCCAATATCATTGCTTTAAAAAAAGAACTCCAATAATCATTCTGCTTCAGAATCACACTAGCTATTTGTCGTTAGCATATAGTACTTTGATCCCTTCTTATCATTAAGCCATTTGTTTGGTACTATTTGCCAAACAGTGAATGGATAACACCTTAAGCATCAGCATTAAGATCAAAGAGAACACAAACTAGTGCCAAATCTTATCTCTGTCTCAGCGTTAAATATATACAGTTTGCATGTGAGAAACAAATTGAGAGGCAGAGGGAGCGAGATTGATCACGTGTAGGGACATAACATAACCGTGGATTTTTTAAAATTTAATCATTTTTTAATAAAAAATCAAAAACCCTGTTTGAAACATAATTTCACCCCGTATCCCCTTTGGTCGCGCGACCAAAGCACTGCGTCACGCCGAATGTTTTGGCGCAACTAGAGGGGACACCGTGGCAAGGGAGTTGACCGGGCCCCACCCCGTCGCACCACATGCAGCGCCAATGCATGTGGCGCGACAGAGTGTAGCCAAATTTACTATGATTATGAGCCTTAAATTTTTGATATCTATTCCATAGACAAAATTTTACCATGAATTAGTAGTATCACAATGGTATCACAATGGTATTAACTTCGCATTTTCTCCATGCCTTGGGTGTAGCCAATTAGACAAACTCTATAATTTGACCACGTTATAATTTTTACTTAGACAGGCCTGTCGCGCGACGGGGTAGGTCCCACCGTGGCCCCGGTCAACCCCTTTGCCACGGTGTAAGGCTTGTCGTGCTAAAACATTTGGCGTGACACAGTGCTTTGGTCGCGTCAAATGTTTTGGCGCAATTAAAGGGGATACCGGGTGGAATTATGTTTGAGACAGGTTTGATTTTTTGATTAAAAAAATTAATTTTTTAAAAAATCCCATAACCGTGGGCATCAGGGCCTTCCCGATCCGTGGCATGGCTGTTTAGTTGAAGCTAGTCCAGCTCTGCATACTCTGAGGCTTACCTCTAGCGGTCTAGCCGTTGCTGGCCTCCTCATCATGGATTCATGGAGGACCAGCGACAGGCCAGTTGATGGAGGTAGGTTGGACGCTTCAATCTGATTAACAGTATGTCAGTCGGTGTGGCACCACAAATACAATTAGAATTGAAGGCGGGCATTGTCGTTAGGTTGTCTCCCAGTCCCTGCCATGTGAGCTCTCCTTGTTTCCTGTCTGAATGTACGTCCAGTCAAGCAAATCCTACATTAATTATTCAGCCTAATAATCTGTGTACGAACGAGGTGTACGTTCCGTAATCTCCACCAAACATTTTTTTATGCGAAGTGTGAATCATGTAGCTTCTGCTTATTTATTTACTCCACATACCGAAGCACTGTATGCATTATATAGTTAAAAAAATCACAGGAATCAATTTCAGTAAGAGAATCACTTATTTCGCATAGAATCTAAAGCGGAATGAGCTCTAACAAACTAACCTTTAGCTGGTGCGGACTAGTGTAAACAACTTAGTAAGAGGAAATGCACATCTATGTCTGGGAAGTGGCGGACTTGTATGCCAATAAGAAGAAGCCAAAGGAGAGGAGAAGAATGTGCTGAGAGAAGCCGTTGTCAGGCTGTCTCAAGCTGAGGTGCGACTTGCGACACATCACTCAAGCTAGAAAATCGGGTGTCTCCTGCTCGGGGGTGGCCCTGGCCGGTTAGAACAGATAGGGTTGGGGCGTCGGTGGCTTGGGCGCAGCTGGTATTGGTGGCAGGGGAAGGGGCGGCGGCAATGCACAGGGAAAGGGGTAGGGGGAGGAGATCGAAGCTTAGAAGATAGGAGAGGGAACATATATATTTGGAGTCGCGCTAAGGGGATAATCAAGATGGCGTGACGCAGCCGACCACCCTATATACCCTATATGGGCCTCACCTCAGCCGATTAACGCTTCTTCTTCCTTGTCCTCTCTTGTGCTCGCGCCCGTGCGACCCCGCCGCCCACTGCCGCGGCAGCCTTCTTCTTCCTCCTCCCCTGTCCTGCTCCCGCCGCCATGGCAATGCTCGTCGCTAGTCCCTAAAGCTAGCCCCTTAGTAATGAAAGTCTATCTTGTTTAAAACTTAAAAAAACAAAATCTAGTTGTATGTAGAAAAAATTACTTATTTGATTTAAGGTCATAAGAAATGAATACTATATTAATATATGAGAAACGACCAGTTCAACAGATGAATTTTTAGCGTAGTTTGGCGGAGCTCTCAAATGAACTTCCACGATAAATCCAGGAGAAGCTTCGCCAAACAGTTTTCACAGTAAAGTGATTCAACTAGCTTCTCCTGATTTACTCAATACGTAAAACCACTGTATCATTAAGTTCATTCTAAAGAATCATAGAGAATCAATTTTAATAAGAGAATCACTTCTCACCGCTTTCACATAGAATCTGAAGCGGTATGGCTCTCACAAGCTGACCCTTAGCTGCGCTATAGGGAACCAGTACTCCAGTAGCACATCATGCATGAATGGTGCGCTCTGCGCATTTTGTTCTATATGCTTCATACTTTTTTTTTTCTTTATTAAGGCAGTCAGGAGGGGGTTGCCCCCTACTGCACATTTATTGAATATAAAACAAAAGTTCTCCAAATACAAGCTTTAGGAAACAAAGAAAGCTATGCTTCATAAATAGTTAAATTAAAATTAATCAAATACGACTGGCTTCGAGGATTTCCTGCATGATACGCTTGAGCGCCCAGTCCTCTGCCACAATTCTACCGTGGTTAACCCCACGAAGCTTGATCGACTTGAATAGCTTGTTCTGCTCCGGCTGCCGACGCATCTTCTCGTCGAACGCCAACATGCTGATTAAATTGATGACTTCGTCTCCGTCGCCGTACACTATCTCGGGTTCCGCGTCGAAGTCGCCGCCCCAGTAGATGAGCTGCTCCGGCGTGTCGTTGCCGACCCCGTTCATGCACGTCGTTGGCACCATGGGGGCCTGGAAGGAGTTCATCTGCGGGACCGCTCGTCTCCTGAAAGGCTCCACGCCGGCGCCGAAGCCGATGTCGGCGAGGAGATCTTCTAAGTCGTGGGACGAGTAGTTCCTTTGCGCCGTGACCACGAGCGGCCTGCCCCCCCACACCGCCGGGGACGGGAAGTTGACGATGGAGGACTCGAAGTTCCTCCACATCGGCCTCAGAATCCGCGCCAGCTGGTTGACCGTGGGAATGTACATCACGCTGGACCCAGAGATGAAGTACCGCAGCGTCGACACGGTGCCTTCCGCCAGCAACGGACCAACGAGGATGAGGTGCTTGATGTACCTGTGTCGCCACGCTATGGGCGTGCTCCGCACGAACTCCAGCGCTACCGTGCCTCCGAAGCTGTGCCCGAAGAGGATCACCTTCCTGCCCTGGTTCTTCCGACTGGCGTCCTCGATGAGCCTCGTCAGCCGCCGGAAGTAGCGGGAGAAGACCTCGGATGACTGGCCGGGCACCGGCGGGGCGTGGCGGAAGTCGTTCTGGGCAGCGAACAGGGTGTCGCCGTCACGGTACCCGGCCCTTTCGAGCTCGTTTCTGAGGACCGCAAAGCACAAGGTCCTGCGTGCAAGAGGCATGCATGGTCAGTCGTCACTGTCTGATGGATCGTCGAGCTACTCATGGATGAATGGCGGCGATGGATACATACGTGTCGTTCGGGTTGAAATGGAAGTCCTGGGGGCGAGAGGAGCCGAAGCCGCGAACGCGCGTCTCGACGCCGGGGAGGTTCCGGTAGTCGTTGGTGGTGGGGTCGTAGACGAGGCTCATCTGCTCGATGAAGCACGGCACGTAGTGGTGCGCGGACAGGTCGGAGCAGTTGTCCCAGAGCCCGAACCAGCCCTTGCCCTTCAAGGCGCCGCACCGCGGCACGGAGGGGCGGTACGCGTCCGTGAGCCGCGCCTCCAGCTCGCTGCAGGTCAGCCCGGGCACCAGCACCAGCGGGTGGAGGAGGACCTCGCCGCTGGGCCTGTCGGCAGCACCCTCCGACGACGGCGGCCGGTGATCTATCGTCGTGGTGGGCGAGAGGAGCTCCCGGAGGCCAGCGGGGAGCAGGAGGAGGAGGAGCGGCGCCACAACCTGGAGAATCCTCGCCATGGTGTTGCTAGCCGGCTGTCTCCCTCTGTCGGCCGGGTTGGAACTGCTCGGCCGGGTTGGAGAATCCTCGCTATGGTGTTGCTAGACCATTCTTTATTTAGACGTCAGGACGCAGGTGCGCCGTAGACGCCGACTACCATTCCTAGCGCAGGACGGTAGAGTGAAGCACGCTTCTCCTGCTAAGTCATCCCTTTCGTGGAAAAATTCTGATCTTTGTTGTTGATGTTGATGATGATTGATTTCTACGTGTAGATTTTCTCCAGCAGTTTTTTTCCATCGCGCGCCCCCGGATATTTGTTCTTATATAATATACGTACGTCTCCCATTCTTTCTGCATCAGCTTTACCGGCGACATCTCCTCAGTTACGACTTACGACTACGAGCGATGGCTGGTCGGCCACGACTAGAGACCACACCAAGAAGTCGATCACGATCGTCGTCTTGAAGCCCGCTGAAGCAAGTCACTGTAGACCCGGTAGAAATGTGTAGCTTCCGTAATAACTAGCCAAAAAGACCAAGGAGGCAAGGAATCGTTGGGGCAATTACGCACGTGCATCGGCTCGGCGACGGCGACTAGTTTTTGTGTGGCCGGAGTCCCGGCCAGTCCGTTTAGCAGGCTGGCTTTAAACCACACCAGGATGTGGCTGGCTTCTTTTGTACCAACTAGTCCATACGGCTGGATCACACAGCAGTGGAAAATAGTTATAGCACATCTCACAAAGTTCAGCCAACAACAAGAAATAAACAATACGCGCACCATCAGCTTCAAGACTCAGATCATGGGAGAGCGAAAAGAGAGAGAGAAAAAAAAAGAATAGTATACTGCTTTCAGCTAGGCCATAGTGCTATGGGTGACTTTTGATATTGACTCACTATAGACAGATTCTACAATGTATCAGCTATCTAGCAGTCAATTTTTAATTCCCTATGAACTGCTTTCTTTGAAGATTATGGTTGCTCAATGTCAAAATTTCAGGTATCTAGCCCACTCCAATGACTTGTTTGGACTATGGATTGTACCCGCACCGAGGCCTGATCAGATTAGTACAATAGGAGGCAATGAACCATGAAGAAGGCCAACAAAGGATTATTTAGAAGACTTCATCTCCTTTTAGCTAGCTACAAGCCTCTAGATCGTGGATCGTTAACAATTGGTATCAGAGACACCGGTCGTCAGTTCATATTTGTCGATTCTCGGTATCCATCACGATGTGTCATTTGATGCCATGCTCGAGGCTCTGGCCAAGTTGTTCGATGACTTCGAGACCTCTCAGGTTATTTCTGTTCCGACACAGGCTACGGCCATCAGAGCTGCCATCGTAGCTGACAACTGAGTCGTCGACCACTCCGTGCACCTTTCGATGGCCAAGCCGAGTAGTGCCCAATGCTCGTACAGGTGCCGCTCTTCACACCGCACCCCATAGAGCGTGGATCAAAGGTCTATGGCCTCGACACCGTGCCTTCACACCTCTTCTTGTCCTTGGTCACGCCCACGCTCACCGTTGCACAACCGGTGTCGCGTATGGACGACTTCCTGTTCGTGCTCGCCACAAACCGTCAAAGCTACTGCTCCTGTTCGCGATCCTCGATGCCGCCACGGGCTCCATGCTCCGCCATGGCGGCAACTTCGAGCACATTTGGTTGTCTTGTCAAGCTCAAACCAGATTCATGCGCGTTTGGTTTGCTGGTTCACCCCGTCAGCCAGACTCCACACGTGCAAAAGGGTCCTCTCTGCCAGAGGCTGGTTCCAGGGAGCCAACGCGTGAGATGCGCAAGAGCGTGAAGACGCAACGAATCACTTTTTGCTTAGATGTGCATGCAACTGTGCATGCGTACGACAACCAAACAAGGAGCTCTCACACCTAGCAAGCCTGGCCAGAGGAGCTTGTCCACTGCATGCAAGCCAGGCTCTGGTCATTCGCAGACAAAACACACCTTCATCCTCAAGCTTGACGGAGGCCGACCCACCCTAATTAAGCTCCACGCCGTGATTACCCCACACACATCGTCCACATGCCATGTCACGCATATCATCGTGCGCGTGCCACGAAGGCCGATTCGTCGCCCAGCGACTACGACGATACCACCACTATGTTAGAAATACTCATTAGTGACACTTTAATCAGCAAAAAAAACACGTCACTAGTATAGTAGTATGGGATCAGTGACATGGGCAAATGCAACACGTCACTGAGTAAGAGTCATACATAAGTCACTGATTTTCCCTTATCACGGATGCTAGAACAGTGATGCGTCTTTTGCACATCACCAATGATTGTTTGGACGTGTCACTGATAAGCTTTTATGTGTACTACACATCGGCTCGAGCGCACTTGCAACATCATTGCCGACTCCGGCAAGCTCTACCTCATCACCGAGCTCCACGGCGACCCACTCTGCGGCGTCTGACGTTCCTCGGCATTTCTCGGGCTAGTTGCGCGGCACAGGCGTCCACTCCGGCATCTCGTGTGGCGCCCCCCAGCTCCTTGCTTGCTTCGTGCCATCAACGTCCACAACAGTGCAGACATCACACCCACGTCGCCATCCCCACCACGCTCCAGCTTTGCATCGGCCACCACTGCCTCGACTTCCACCTCGTGTGCCACTTCAACTACCTCTTCCTCAAGTGCCACCGGATGCTGGCGCACATTGTGCATGGGATTGATCCTTACCACCACCGAGGCCTCGTCCTTTCCATGCTTCTCCATCATCTCGTTCCTGCTACCGTCGGAGCAGGCCATGGAGATCCTAGCACTGCTACTTCCTGAGCACCAGCAAGGAAACCCCTCATCATCAGGCCCTCCTCTCGTAGCGGTATGCCTACAATGACCCACCGCCCACTAGTAGAGAAATGACTTTTGAATCGGAGCTTTAGTCCTGGCCATTTTTTGGCCCGGGACTAAAAACTTCATTAATCCCAGTTGGAAACACCAACCGGGACAAAAGCCCGTCCCAACGGCTCTAAATGGCTATAAACGCAGCCTTTGCAGGCGTGTAGCGGGCCGAGGACTTTTTATCCCGGTTGGTATAACCAACCGGGACTATGTTTTCCTATATATATTTCGGTTGCTGCTCCCCCCGTCGAGACAGCCCGGCCAAAATCTTTCAAACTATACGCGCGTGTTCTTGCTTGGGGGAGCAAGAACGAAGCTTTCCACCGTGCATTATTTTTTTAAAAGGTTAGCAACTTATTTATATATTTTCTAATCTTTTAATGGTAAATAATTAGATCATTCCATGGTTAAGTTAGGATGGTGAATTTATTTTTATTAATTATACATATATTTCTACATGAATGTGTAGTGTCATGCGGTGAAATCGGTGAAGTCGCAAAAAAACTAATTCACTTCTCTTTGAACAATGGCTCCAGGATATTTCTTTAGTATGTATATACATATTTTTATATATTTTTTTGTATTTTATTATTTAGGTTTATTTTACTTATTACTTATTAAATTTTATCCATTAGGTTTCAATGTAGCACCTCCTCTACCGCTACCACAGGCACCGGGTTTCTACCCATGCGATGAGCCATTTGCTCTAAATGTGCCCGTTTCGTGATTCTCTCAGCCAGCTATTGTATTAAAAAATTTTAACATCTTTTATTTTTTATGATAATATAAATAAGTATAATTAGTTTGATATGATTATTGCATTGTATTTTTTATGTCGCAGTGGATGGAGCCAGCAGAATGGCTACAGGATGCACTTTTCTTGTACCTTGCTGAGAACTTCGACGTGGTCACACTCTGTGTTCCCAATGCTCATACCTGGCAGTGTGAAATTAGTTTTACCATCCCTATGAAGAGGCGAGACCCAAATGCTCCTGGACACAATATCCGCCAGAGGGGGACACCGGGCATATCCGTGAGGAGCGCCCAACAATCGACAGTCAGCGTGTGTTTAGACTCACTTCGACATGTAGGATATAATGTGCCTGATTTCTCATACTACAAGGACATGGCTCTGCGTTGTCCTGGTTACACTGTTGTTACATTTAGCGAATGTAGCGCGGCAAACAATACTCTTGATGTGGTAAAATCAGCTTATATTGATAGCTTATATTGATAATTCTGTCATGCATATTATTTGTTGTTTACTAACGTAGTAATATTATCTTTATTTCTGCCACTTGCAGGTTACGCTCCAGGATGTTACCCATTCTTCATGTGGCTTGATGGTCATTCCTAACCAAGCTATGGATTATTTTAACTATGATTGGGATTGGGTTCACACCACCAGCCAGGATACTATTGATGACAAACAGTTCGACATAAGGTTCACTCACCACGACAGTGAAGTTTCAGTAGGTTCCGTCTATGGTCGACCATTCTCTTTGTCTCACGTGGCCCGAGAGAGTGCAATCATACGGGCACTGCACTATATCGATACTGAGAGGGGATACACGATCGGAGACCAAAACTGGTACATATTTGTAGGTAGGTGGATCAAAGTGAATGGCAATATCCCCAGAAGAGAGTGAATCGCATGATAGTGATTAGTGTTTAGTTTGTTTGGTTTGCAAGGTTATAGTTTAATTTGGTTTTAATTATACTTTGTATTTGTTGTTTCTGATTTGTAAGATTCATGTTTTAATTTGGTCATGTAATAACTTATGTCTATAGTTGTACCATGATGTTTTATTATCTTAATTACTTCTTTTTATATGGAGACGCTGAACCCGGTTTATGATGTAACACCTCTTTGTGCTATGACCAATGAGTAATATAAATACATATGTGTCACGAAAAATTCAAATACTAAAATAAATTCTTTATCAAATTCATAGTTTTATACATTATTTCGAAACTGAAAAGAAAACAAATTGATTTACACAAAAAATAAAATTGGTGGTAGGTGGGAGCAGTGCTTGGCTGTGTAGGAGGGAGCAGGGACTTTTAATCCTGGTTTGTTTAAGAACCAGGATTATGTGAAAGCCATTCTGTGGGTGGCAGGTAGGACTAGATGGGCTTTTAATCCCGTTTAGTAATACCAACCGGGATTGAAGAACCTTTAATCCTGGTTTCTATTACCAACGGGATTAAATGTCCCAGCACTGCTCCCACCTACCCTCACGGTTGGCACTCCTATAAATAGAGCCCTGATCTCTCCATCTTATTCCACACCTTTAGCATTTCACACACACTAGTTCACTACACACTAGTTCACTACACGCACTCTACTTCACTACACGATCATCCATTTCTAGAAAATTCACTCAAATGGGGTCTCTGTGGGAGAAACCCCTACACATATAGATATTCTTGCCTATCCTATTCTACCAAAACGGTGCAGTGTATTGGTGCCAGAAAAATGCTACTGAAAATATAGCAACGCCGAATGTTAGGGTCCCCACGAGGTTCACAGAACCATCCGGGGCTGTGCACTGTTGCCGTCCTGGGGTGGTGTTGGTACTGCATGGTGACGGCGTCGAGCGGAATCCGGTGGGCCCTGGATTATGCTTGCAAATTCCAGAGGTATTGGTTCATCGGAGGCTCGTTTGCTGAAGAAGCCATGTAGTGTCCACTGCTCCAAACAGGAGAGCACAGAGGCAGAGGTTCATCGGGGCGCACTTAGGCACGAGTTTTTGGGGCCTCCTTGATCATCTCGAATCAGCATTGCTTGTTACCACCTGGTGTTCTTGAGGTTCATGCAATGCTAGAAGAACGCTACTGAGGTGGTTAAATTTTAATATATTTGTACACTTTGATTGTAACATTGACCTATATAGAAAAAGGTCTTTGTTATCGTATATGTAATTTTATTTTAAGGTTTTTGTTATTGTATATTTCTCTTGTAAGGAATCTCAATAAATATAATATTTTAAGCTTTATCTAATTTTTTATGCTTTTTATAATATTTTTATGCCTTACGTATAAATGAATAAATATGTATATATATTATGTTGAAATAAATATAATAAGTATAAGCTTCATCTAATATATGTATTTACTAGATGCAATGAAAAAAGGATGGGAAATGAAATTGGCTGGAGCTAAATTTTTGGCCCCGCGCCAAAATAGGAGGAAACCCCGGCCTCTTTTATCCCGGATTAGGCTACCAACCGGGATTAAAGGCTTATCAATCCCGGTTGGGGGCATCACCCGGATTAAAGGCCCTCCATATATTTTCGCACTCCCCTGTACCGCCCCACCCCGCGCCCTATCTTCACCTCCCCCAGCGCCGCCCCATCCCGCGCCCCTCCCGTGCCGCCACCGCCGCCACCGTCTCCGGCCCCGACTCACGCTCCTCGACGCCGCGGCCCGGACGCGCCGCCGCACTCCGACGTGCACGGACGCGCGGATGCACTCCGACACACCGCCACCCTCCACCGTCTCCAGCCCTGACTTGCGCCGCACCGCCGCACCCCTGCCATCGTCTCCTGCCGACGTGCTGCCGCACCCCGAATCGCCCCAAATCACCGCCACCCCTGCCACGTCTCCAGCCCCGACGCGCCGCCACCCCTGCCACCGTCTCCGGCCCGACGCGCGCTCCTCGATGCCATGGCCCTCGACCCGCCCCCGACGCACTGACTTGCCTCGTCCGCCCCCGACGCGCCCCGACGCACCGACGCGCCTCGTCTGCCCCGACACGCCCCGACGCGCCGCCGCCCCCCGTCTCCTAACCCCGGCCGCCTCGACGCCCCCGGTCCACGTCCATGCCACGCCTTCAAGCACCCTCATCGGCTTGTAAGGTTTGCTCATTCTTAATCCTGAAAACTAGTGGGGCTTTCTCCTTGATTCATATGTCATACTCCTGTAATTTTTTCTCTAATCTGTAAAATTCCAATAAGTAAATATTGTTGAGACATGAGTGCTTTGTTACATTATTATTGCCTGCAATCTCAAACCCTTTGATGAAACCAGAATATAAAGTAACTCCTATTATCTTTAGGTTCTTTCTTTGATGATAAACCTTGATTCATTATTTGTAGTATACATAATTAGTACTATTAGACAGATTGTTCAACAAATTTGACTTGTATATATATACATTTGATTGTCTTTAATTATAAAATATATTAACTTTAGTCAAAATTAAAGAGATGGCTGGACGTCGTCTCTCTCCACCGGAAGTCATTGGTTTCAATGGCTATTTACGCTCGAGGGGTTTCTATCCAATATTGCCGGAAGTGGAGCGGCCTCAACCCCACATAGTAAGCAACTCTATCTATATGTTTCTTAAATGTACCACAGAAGATTGACCCAATCATTTGGCTGAAAGAGACACTATCTTACTTCGGGGTTACGCAAGTGGATGTTAGGACCAATACTTTTGATGGTGGTGCACTATTCCAATGTCAAATCCGCTTCTCAATTGGTCTTGGTCGTGGTCATGGTCGCAGACTTGTACTAATCTTAGAGGTAGGACCAAAGGTACCTCAATGATCTGTTGCCATAAAACATGCCGTCAAATAATGTTCAACTAGGCTCTCGAGGATTGGGATCACCTTGCCTACTATATGCTCAGTGAAGATTGAAGCTATAAACCTCAACATATATAACAAACTTACAGACTTGTGTGTACAGATGTCTCGGAACCTTCCAAATGATGTGGTAAACTCTTAGTTTGAAAGCTTTATCTACTTTTTGTTGTTATAAGTTGTAAAGCTTGGTTCTCATAATCCTATTCTCTACAACACTTACAAATAGAATAGTATGGCATGAGCTATACAGGATGCAGTTTTGAAGCCATTTTAAACCAGACAATGCATAGATTGGGTTATTAATGGAAATATGCTCATGACCCGATACTAAGTACACAAGGATATCAAGCAAAGGTGATAGTGACTAAGAGGGAAGAACCATTCACTGCTGAGCCACCATTAGTCATTGTTAGTCACCCTTGTCCTACTAGTTGTCAGGCAATGGAGAGTGCACTAATTAATACTTTGAACTACATCGATAGCATTATGGGATACAAGATCGGTGATCTACACTACACAGATCTTTTAGTGCGAGAGAGTAAAATCTCCACTCCTCGCTTTGCAGAGTAGTCGAACGTGTGTAATTAACTTTGAACATCTAGTTTATTGTAGTTTTTAGTTAAATTTTTATGAATATGATGAATGGTTAGTTGTAATTTTTAAGCTCCAAATTAGCTTCTTACCTTCATTTCTTAATATTTGCGTATAATATTCAATGCAAGCAAACTGTAAAAGAAAAGAAAAGAAATTAAAAGAAAAAGAAAAGAAATTAAAAGAAATAAAAGAAAAGGAAACAAAATGAAACATTCAGTCCCGGTTTGTATTACCAACCGGGACTAGAAAACCGGGACTAGAGATGTGCTACGTGACAGCACATGGTGCATGCCTGGTGCAACCTCTAGTCCCGGTTGGTAACACCAACCGGGATAATAGGCCACTCAGTAATCCCAGTTGCTAACCTGGGACCAAAGGGGGCCTTTATTCCCCGATCCGTAACTCCGATTGGCATAATGGGAATAGAGGGGGGTTGCAAATCGGAACTAGAGGCCATATGTGCACTAGTGGCCACTGGAGGAGGCGTCGACACAACTACAGCTGCAGAAACTAGTGCTGACAGAGGTGATGCAAGATGAGCACAATGTCTGGCATGGCTGTCTGTTAATGCGCTCATCCCAAGACGAGCTGGAGAAGGCGTTAGGGATCCTCAAGCCCAATTGGGTAGTCCACACCATGCATCCGTGTATCGCAGTGGACATCAACTATGTCAGGAAGCACTATTCCTTGTCCATCTAGGTAGAGAAGGCTGCAGAAGCAGCACTGGTTGATTTGAGAACGGAGTTGAGCCACCTGTCATGTTCTTAAGCACAAGTTTCGGATGACTCATAAGGATGGAGAGAACCAATAGAGTAAGTACATCAGATGGATGCACTTCTCATCTTCCACGCTGCACCTTGCGGCATCTTGTACCAGTAGAACATAGGGAATTGAAGTTTGCATCTTCTGACATCTGCAAAATTCAATAATAAGACATATTTATGATCATCCAAAACTCCAATCATTCTACCTTCGAATCAAACAATTTATTCTTATCATTAAGCCATTTTTGCTTGCTACTATTTGCAAAAACATGTATAGTTTGCATTTGAGAATTATAGTGAAACTGAGACTGAAACATATTAACTTTGACCATATCCCCTGTGTTGCTCTCTTGAGGGCGACTCGAGTGGTGCTGGTCCCCCGACCTCTGAGCCCCTTCCCATAGCTCTCCATCCTTGGCCGCCGCTAGAGCCCAGTGCTGGCGATCCGGGCAAGGGCAAGGACGGCTGCGACTAGGCCGACTTTCTTGCTTCACATCCTTTCCTCCATCTCCCTTGCTCATGGTGCTCCCTAGGTGTTGTTTGTCCTTGGGTCTAGCGACCGGCGACTGGATCTCCGAATTGCTTCATCAGATCCGCCCTTCCTTTGGCTAGATCCGATTTGCTTGGGCACAGATCCACGGCGGGGGCGTGCTCCTCCTCCTCCCCACCTCAAGTTGTCCGTACCCTAGTGGGCAGTGGCCATGGCAGCGTAGAGGTGCGGCATTCGAGCTCCATCGGTGGTGGTGCGACATCGTCGGCAATGCCGTGGCGGTGTGCCTGGCCGTGGCTTGGCTAGGCTTGCTCTAGCGCCGCCATGCTAGCGTTGCCTATAGCGGCCTGGCGATGGCATGTCTGCAGTGCCATGATGGTGCGGTTTTCTATGCCAGGCCTGATTGTGGCCGCACTTCTCTGATGGGGCTCGCCGGCGGTGGTGGTGGGGCCCGTGCAGAATGGTAGCTCGGTTAGGAGGTTGCTGTAGGTCTGCACAACGTGACTGATATGGGGTTGGCTCGGCATGGGTTGGGACATTGGTGGGCTAGGCGGCCGGGGCTTCTTTTGATCTCGGCCCTCTTCTCCCCGTCATCTGCCTTCCCCTTCCTCAGGCTAGATCCCGTGGCGGAGCTGGTCCGATCTAAGTGCTGTTGACCACCTTTGCCGGTTCTGGCAGAGGCAGACTCTCCGACAGGCTTCTGCCATCACTTCTCCTAGAAGGCGTCCCTAGGGGCAGCGGATAGGTGGGGCTGCTGCTGAACCACTACCGCTCCCTGCCTTCTTGGTAGGGTTGGGTCTTCACAGGCGACGACATGGAGGTTCTTGAGGTCAGAGCAAAAGTTTTGGATGACGATGTCTGTGGACGTCATTTCCTTCTTGAAGGTGTCCTTCCTACCTCTTCTCCTGTCGTGCTAGGTATGTTGCAAGTGAAAACCTTTCATTGGCGGGCTACCTTGACGATGCTTGTTAGCGTCGTTTCCTCCTTGGATGTATGGATAGGTTTTTTAGTTCCACGGCTGTTCATGGTGGTACCCCATATCATCCTGTAGGTACTCTTATTTATTCTTTTTCTTTTTAGCTGCTATAGTTGAGTTGTTAGTTGGATCGTCGACCAAGTTGGAGCAAGCGGTGAGAGTTGAGTTGTTAGTTGGGTCGATTCGATTAAGATGGAGTGAGTAGTGGTGTGGTTGCTGTATCAAAGTGATGTAAATACGTGGTATATTTTTCTTAGTTGTATGATATTTGGGCCTAGCTTTCATTAAAAAAACTAGACGTGCACTTGCTCTTTTTTATTTTCTTTGTCTAATGAAAATCATAGTAAACCTTTTTCCATCATTTATAAAAAGAAAATCAAACTAAGATGCACGGGGAGGTTGATCACGTGTAGGGACATAACCATGGGCATCAGGGCCTTCCGTGGCACGGCTGCTCCGTCGAAGTACCTCCAGCTCTGAATAATGTGAGGCTTTCCCTCGCCGTCGCTGGCATCCTCATCATGGTCTCATTGAGCGGCAGGGAGAGGCCAGTCAGAGATACAGTGTAGGTCGGACATACGGTGTATTCTCTCTGTCCACAATAGATGTTATTTTCGTTTTTTAAAAAATTAATATTTTTAAACTATCAACAATTATATATTAAAATATATATAAATATTTATGCTAAGTAATTAGTATCATTGATAAGACTTTTAAGTCTATTTTTTAATAAATTTATTTAAATATATAAATATTATATATATTTTGTACAACCTTAATTAAAATTGAAAAAGTTTAACTGATATGTTTCTATAGCGTTACTCTTTTTTTATACGGAGTAAGTAGGTCGGACGCGTCTGATTATGTGTCACCACAATGGCAATTAAAGCAGCACCGTCGAGAGTAGGTTGTCACCCGGCCCCTGCCGTGTCAGCTTTGTTTCCTGTCTGGATCCACGTCCAGGTCAAGCAAGAGGTTTTCCTACATTAATTCAGCCCCATAATCCGTGGACGAAAAAGGTGCACTGCATCAAACCTGAGCTGTTTTCATTTGTTTTTCACTTTTCCTATATCATCGTCGTCTGGGTTTTGTCGATGTGGCCAGGCGACACGCGGCACGCGCAGGGCCGACGCGAGCGGCAGCAAGGCAGCGCTACTGGTGATGGGTTTGTTGCCCTTTGTCGGGTCCGTGGGCATGTCGGATCTGTCCAAAATCGTCCTTTCGGGTTTGGTGCTCGTCTCTGTCTCTCCCTCCCACTCCTTCTCTAGTCTCCCCAGTGCAAATCTGCCCGCTCCTTCGTCTCCTAAGGCTCCATGGCTGCCTCCCACCGCCCGTGGAGCACCAGCTGCGGTGGTGCTGGCGCATCCCCTTCTCCTCCCCTTCAGCAGCCCTCGGTGGAGGTGATGCGGAGGAGCGGCGCACGTGCAGGAGCCTCACTGGACCAGCGCGCGCCGGGCAGTGGCAGTGGAGCAGTATTCGCGGCGGCCCATGACCCAACGATGATGGCTCCCTAGCCGTGGTCCCGCATTTCCGTCGCGGTACCTGCTGCATCTTCTTCCTGTTTGTTCCTCGTTTCTGCATCACTTGTTGCTTGTGGATTTGCATGAACTGATGGATTTGTGCGATAGGGTTTGTGCGCTGATGGATTTATGTAGGTTTTTCGGTTGTATATTGGGGATTTGCGTTGGATTTGGAGGATTTGGGAGATTTTGGTGTGGTTTTGGTTGCATTAGGGTCCAGAATCTGTTCATGGAAGATAGGGGAAGAATCTGTTCATGTGAAATTTTTTCATGGATCTATGGAGCTGGTGCTGATGTCCCTTGTATTTCTAGGGATTTTGTTGTATTTCTGGGGATTGTTTTGCTGATCAAATTGGGTATTTCTGGTGATTGTTTTCCTAAATACAAGATTGCTAGGCTCATGTGTGGATGTTTTGTCTGTTGCTGCTTTGTGTGTAGTTACTCGATAGTTGCATGTGTTGCTGCTGCCACTTTCACTTCCACCTAGGAACCTTGTAGTCTGGGTGAAACAAATCGATCAGACAGGCAGGGAGGAGGAAGGAAAGGAGGGAGAGGAACCTGACATTGCATTTTTTTGTTGGTGCTGCCTTGTTTTTAGGCAATGCAATTACTGCATTTTAGTTATGCAATAGGCAGTAGTATCATTCAGACTATAAGCTTAATGGACATTACTATCAATTGTAAGCTATTTTTTAGTTCTATGTAAATCAAGTGAATGGACATCACTTATGCTATTTTCCAGTTTTTGTCAGTGCAATTGAGTACAATTTTGTGCATATGTGACTGCATAATAACATGAGGATCATCTGCAAGCTTATTTCAGTACTAGGTTGTGTAGAAAAAGTGAAATGTAAATTGTTTATTAACTGATCTCCTAGTTTTCCTTAATTTTTTAGGTCTTGTGTACCATCTGCAGTGGAGCTACTCCATCCAGATATAGTAAGGTAATTGATATCTTGTATTCTTTAGGCATATTGAGTTTCTCATTGTTTGTCAGATTAAGTTCCAGGATTCATTCTTTGTTTATTCTCCTATGACATGATTGAATTAAGACACACTCTTAATTTGGCTAGTCTGTTAATTTGGCTAGTGTTGCATAGTTATCATAATTTGGGATTTTCAATTTGATTCATTATTAATTCATTATTTGTATGTATTAGTTGTTGAAGAGGGAATTAGGATAGTTGAGGTCATCATAATCTGTGGATGTGTTTCTTTACTCAATGCAGAGCTTCTGTCTGCCATTGTTATGTGTTGACTTTAAATTTTTCTTATTGTATTGGCAGGAAGGTCTGCACCAGTTCTGGCTGCACATACTACTCAATTGAAGAACCCATCACAACCAGGTACTCATGAGTTATGTAGATGATAACTATCATTCCAAAGCATTGGATAGCAATTCTGTAGATGATATCAATTTGATGTGGACTGGAGTACATTTTGTTGTAACTGTCTGTGCTTGCTAGTTGAATTCAGTGCATATGCAGTCAACATAAGCAATCATAAGTATCTTGTTTGATCTGTTTGCATAATTGTAGCTTATATTAATGTAAATTGCAACTTTCTAGGAGTAGAATTGTAGTTTTGAGTATATGCAATATCTTAGTGTTGAACCATATGTGTTGATTTCTGAATATTTTCTTTGTCTTTTTGTTTTGTTTTGCGATCTAGTGATGGAACCAGCGCGTGAGAGGCGTTCGCGTTTTCATTCTCCTTTTGAACCTCTGCCTTCAATCCCTCCTATTATTAATGAGGACGAAGGAAGTGGCAGTCCAGGGAATATAACTAGAAAATGGGACAAACTTTGTTCAGTGGTAGTCAGTCCAGTGTAGTCAGTGGTAGTCCAGTGGTAGTCAGTAGCAATAGCAGTAGCAGTAGGGGGCAGCCTTTCTCTATCGGAGCTTCTCCATAATATCTTCCTGCTACTATTGCCAACTAGTAGGTGTACTCATGCAGTCTTTGCTTGCTATGTCAATGGCCATTGCATTTTTGTACCTCTAATGTCCTATGCTCAAGTACCTCTACTAGTAGTAGTACTCATGGCAGCTTTGTTGTTTTTTCCATAACACTTTCGTGATACCAAAACAACTATTTCTGGTGTTACATAATTGCAGTATGATATAATATAAATTGCAAGTGTCGAGCACTCCAATTCTAGTGTTGAGCATATGCAATCCATCTATATCAAGTTGTAGTCTAGCAGTCTCTTCCAGTTATCTCAGATACATACATTTCATTGTTGGTCTAAATATAAAATCACCATAATTGTGATTTAAATCATTGGCATGAGCTATGACTTAGCTCATTAGGCTTGTGTAGGTTGATCCACCCATGATAACCTGCAAAAATTGGAACAAAGTCATTGATCTGTGATTGTGCTAGCCCACATCTTTATTTTTATCCATGTCCTTTCAAAGAATTTTTTTTCTTTTGACTTGTGTTTTGTGATTTTTGTTAGTCCACACCAATATTTTGTCTTTGTCTTTCCATAGACAAAATTGTTTCTTGTGACCTTTGTTTTGTGTCAATCCAAACAAAGATTTTGTCCTTGTCTTTCTATAAAAAAATTATTTCTTGTGAATTATGATTTGTGTTTGTCCGCACCAAGATTTGTCCTTGTTCTTCTATAGAAAAAATATTTCTTGTGCCTTTTGTTTTGTGTCAGTCAAAACCAAGATTTTTTTCTGTCCTTCCATAAAAAATGGTTCTTGTGATTTGTGATTTGTGTCAGTCCAAACTAAGATTTGTTTCTTGTGATCTGTGATTTTGTGCTTCTGTAGGAAAAAAAATTCTGATCTATCCTTGCATAAAAAAATTGTCTCTTATGATTTGTGCTAACACATCTTGAATTCTGTCTCTTGTGATTTGTGCAAGCACACAACTTTTATTTTGTCTTTATCCTTTCATAGAAAAAAATTGTCTCTTGTGTTTTGTGCCAACACATATTAAATCTGTTTGTTGTGGTTTACATGTCTTTGTAGGGTTTTGTCTATAAACTTGTTGTATGGAGACATCCCCTTCTCCATCTCCAAGCTAGCTGAGGAGTTGTAAGCTCTAGCTCTCTATATCCCTGTTTTCTGCATGTCTTTGTGCAACAGCTATATCTTTTAAGATATGGTCACCTATACTTGGTGTATCTTAGCGGTTATAGTAAAAATGTTTGGTAGTTGCATATGCTGTATCACTTAGAAGCACAAATTTTTTATTGCACATTTATTATTAGTAAATTGCACATTTCAACTATTGAAATTATTGTTTATAACATGTGCAATATCTAGTCTTTTATAATTAACTTTGTTATTTCCTGGTCTAGGGAGAGAACCTTGTTTATTGTCCTTCCACAGGAGAATAAACGTGCCTATTGTCTATTATCTATGTGCTTGTGCTGATATCCCACCCTTTTTTTCAGTTGTGCTGGCCTAGGTTTAGGGCTTCTGTCTGTTGTCCTACTATAGAAAAAAATTATTTATTATCTTTGTGCTTGTGCTGATATATCCCATCCTTTTTTTCAATTGTGCTGGCTTAGGTTTAGGGCTTCTGTCTACCTTCCTATCATAGAGATAAATTGTTTATTGTCTTTGTGCTTGTGCCGATCTAGGGAGAAAATTTTGTATTTTGTCCTTCGATAGAAAAAAATCATTCTTTGTCTTTGTGCTTGTGCCAATCTAGGGAGAAAATTTGAGTCTTCATTTGAGTTTATTCACTACCCCTTCTATTTAGGGGAGAAATAGGTATCTTTGACTAAAGTCTAGTCCATTATTTTTCACATGGCACCACTCTAGTCTATTTAGTGACTAAGGTGAAATACATGTAAAATCAATGGCACATTGTATCTTTAATGGCATGATGTGGACATCTCCCTTTAGCTGAAACCAGTACTAGCAGTTAGTACTTGTGTTATCATAGAACCATTAGTGCTCTTGTTCTTATGCTAAAGATTGTCTAGAAGTAATTTACTACTAGTTCTTAGAAATTGATTAGCTCTTGTAGGTGCAAATGGTATAACTTTAGAGGAACATGATATTTGGTTGTTGCCTTCTTCTGTAAGTTTTCACATTCTAGTAATTGTTCAGAAGTGCATTTTCTATAGATTTACGGTAATTGTTTGTATAGGTCATAAGAAAATATAGATTACCGCAAATTGCAAACTTTAATACTCAAATATAGATTACTGCAACTGTGGTGATGAGTATATGAAATTTTGTTGATCTATGGTCCATATGCAGCAGTACTATGTATATAGGCCAGCTCAAGAATTTTGACTTGTACACTCTAGTTATGTCAAAGGAAAAAAAGAACTAATTGTTCGCATATGTGTTCAGATCTGCCCTGGAGATGAACTAGGTGAAGACACTGCCCAATAGGTTATGTATCTTGGTTATGGATTATGAGGCAAATCGTACAGATGAACAAGAACAAGACATAAGCAAGCAATAAGAGGACAAAAGCAACCTAATTTTGTAACCATTGCCTAGTTTGTAAAGTTCGTTGTTTAGTTTGTTTTTGTGTAGACACTGCCTAGTTTTGTAAAGCCCGTTGTGTGAAATCCCATTGTACTAAAAGCCCATATTCACTGAATGAACGATCTGCAAGTGTTAGCGGGTTCGGAGCTTGGATCCATTATCCTCATTGGGTGGTTTGGCGGGTTCATTCACGGACCCGTTTTGACACACAGACCGAAACAGTAACAAATCCCAGTGCATGCACATAGAAACAGATCTGGCCATTGGATCTTGTTCCAACGGTCCAGGATGTCGCCTGGGTTTTTTCACCCAGGCGACTGGATTATAGCAAATCCTTTTGTTTTTCCCCCATAATATCCATTTCATCACGTTTATATCGGGACAGCCAATTATGGACCTGCACAAGGAGTTTGACGGCGGTGCTTCACATTACCCGTCCCTTTCATTCTCCATCCATATACAACACTACACTAGGAAAGGTGGCCGACAACATCGCGATGAGGACTCCTGATCCCCGCTGGCCTCCTAGAGTTGATCGATCGCCGACACGGGCGACCACCCCCGTAAACCCATACCGCTTCAGCCCATGCTGTCCTCTCGCAAGGGCGACTCCGTGGCCTGGCCCCTCGTTCCTCTTGCCTTCGGCCTCCTGTTGGTGCTGAGGAAGAACAAGGTCTATTGTTTTAGCAGATCTAATGTTTTATTAGGTTTTTTCTCTGTTTGTTTCTTTTTCTACCATAATAAATAGGGCTAGATTTTAATTGGTCGTTTCAGTGTCTTCGATCTAACTTTCTACTTCATACCAGATTGTAGGTAGATGTGTTGTCATCTTCGGTGATGGCATGTTCGTAAGATTGAGATACGTTGACATAATCCTCTTGAGTAGGGATTGGATCTATTTTTTCCCTTCTGTGAGAGCTTTTTTGATAGCCGGCTCGTTGCTGGTGATGATGCTAGCGACGTCGGATTTGATATTCGGTTCAATCTTCTGAGGACATAGCCGATATGCTCTCGGCGTCCTTTACTCCCTACAATGGTTGAGCATATTGCGTCTCATTTGCGGGTCTCTGAATCTTCTTTTGGTTGGGACTACGATTCTTGAGTCCAGATCTGATATACTTCTATAGTCACAATAGAGCTTTCTGAAGAGGTGTATGCAGCCAGATGTGAAGAAGATGAAGTATAAGAACATAGTGTTATGCTTCAATATAATCTTATTTTATATTAAGGTCTTAGTTGTAAAAGAGGTTTTATTTGAATGAAATCAATTCCCTTTTCTCAAAAATGAAAGATTGTCGGCCTGGGCCGAAGGGCACAGTCATTGGCAGAATAGCTGACGGTGAGCTAGAGGCGTGGCTCGCGATGCCTACTGCCCCACCCCCACCCCCCCGTGGCACGGTGCGGTCCCGCCATGAAGGGCAAGGGCTGGTTCGGGCTCTGGGCCAACTCCTTCGACTTGCCCACGCACCACTACGTGTGGTGCTTCGTCGAGCAGATGTGCCTCGACCCCGCTACCACCAACTACCGGAACCAACCCGGGTCAAGACGCACGTGCGCAGCTTCGGCTCCACCCAGGCCCCACCCAGGCCTTCTAGAGGAACTTGTAGCACACGACTTGGTGCTTCGAGGTCCTCCGGCTCGGAGCCTGCCTACTACCTGTGTGTTTTATGCACAACCAACACACGGGTGTTTTGTGAGGAAAAAACACACAAATTCCACCACAGCTAAAATTCGTGTGTTTCTTTGCAAGTTAGCACCCAAATTTTGGCAGCTAGCTAACACATAAGTCTCACCTTACAAAAAGCAAAAATCGTGTGTTTTTCCTTTGACTAGCACATGGATTCTGTTGTGCTTGTTATCTGTAGAAGTTGTAATCCACTGATGCACTGGGCAGCTTGTCCCTCACCTACCCTCAAAATGTTCTGCATAAAGAGAAAAGAGTGTCAAGTTCAGATACTGTAACAAGAATAGCAAATGATGGTAGTACAGCTAATAAGGATCAATTGCACATGCTCAGAACTACATTTTTTTTCCTATAGAAGAGCAAGTTATTAGAAATTTGCCTAAATGCCAATTGTACTCATCGGGTAAATTAAAATTCCATATATTGCACATACTAAGAACAACAATTGCAGTGTCAGATACCTGCAAATTACATCATTGCCGATTGCAATTAATCAATGTTATGATTTTTGGTTTATTTTTCATGAAGAATAGAGATTAACCGCAAAAGAACACCACAAGTGTCAAAAGATCTAACTTATTGGCAAGGAAATTGTAGCACTATCAATCCAACTAGCAGTTTCTCTTGGGCACTGCAAATATATGCATATATTTTGCAAAAAAAATTGAGACTCAAGTGCTGCAATGAGAAAAGAGAGCTGCGTTATTGTAGTCCACAAACATTTTGTTGGCTCTCAGATACGCTTCAAATCATTGACACCTAATAAGACCCATGAAAGGTTTCAATTAAACAATGGATCTCATGAACAATCCATCTCACATAATGTTCTATACATAAAATTAAGATGCCGGTTGGAAATGGTATTATGGATGGCAAAAGGTCATGTGTTTTTTTTGACCTGGACTACTAAGATACAGCTGTAGTATCTGAACGCACGCTCTAACACACTCACACACACACCCATGCACACAAGGACACACACCACCTAGAGCGCACGTTAGACCTATGAACTATACACACATCACGCGTCCTTCTAGATATCGACGAAGTCCCACAGGCTCCGCAAGAGACGGGCACGTCGCACTACCACTGTGGCACCACGCGTACGTCCAGGACCTGCAAATTTATTTTGGGGAAAATCCCCGGTGCCAGACCTGGCCATTCCGCAACCGGGAATCAAACTCAGGCCGGTGGCTTCCACGACGGGAACGCACACCACTGCGCTACGAGCGCGTTGGCAAAGGTCATGTGTTTTGGGAAAGAGGATTTCATATCCTTTGAAGTTTAACAAGTCATTTTTAGGAACAAATATGGAACAGTTCCTACAGAACAAAGCCAACTAGAGAAGCTTCAATCCACATCCCCATGAGGGAAATGCCAAGCACTACTACACAAAAAAACTTCCGTGACGGCGCTACTGCTCACACCGTGGCGGGCACACCTTTTGCCCGCCACGGTTATTCGGTGGCCGGCCTCACCTGGCCGGCCACCGACGCGCCCGCTACGGTTAATTATTTACCGCAGCGGGCATCCTAATGCGCCCCCTGCGGTAAATTGCCGTTTACCGCAACGGGCATCTAACGCGCCCGCTGCGGTAAATCAATTAACCACAGCAGTCGTATTAGGATGCACGCTATAGTAAATGACGATTTACCATAGCAGGCAGGTTAAGTTGCCTGCTACGGTTAAGTCTGGGGCCATAAATGGCCCAGCCAGCCCCCCTCTTCTTCCCCACGGGCTTCTCCTTCCAAAATCGAGGGGGGAGAGTGTAACACCTCTGGTGTTATATTAACTAAAACATGCCATGTCATCATATGTATTGTAAAGCATTCATGTTTAGGTCAACCTTAATGTGCATCAACTCAAACAAGTTTACATTTCATAGGTTGATTGTGTTTCTGGAATGTTTTCCCATGTGAAATAATAAAACCTTATTTTCGAATGTCATCCCAAATGCTTAGTTTATACTCTATGTACTTGAGGTGTAAACCGTGTTCACATTAGTGTCAAGCATAGTGTATAAATTCAAGTCCAACCCTAAAAATGATTTTCACATTTGAAGTTGAATTTGGATTTCAAAGCTTATTCCCAAGTCTTGCAATTCAAATTTAAATTCAAATTAGAAAGCTATAAAAATGAATTTTGAAAGTCAACTTGGTCAACTAGAGGTGTCATTGGCCTAAAAATATCCTTGGATGATGTTTGTGATCACTAATGACCAACCAATTAATTTAGAAACCAAATCGAGTTTGAGTTCGGTTTCAAAAACCTTTTATTTCAAAACCTGGTTTTATCCCCTTTTCAATAATTCAAAATCTATAAGGAATTTAGAGATACTCTAAAAAGATAGTTTGTAGATCTTGACAAGAGCTAAAAAGTTGGTATTTAAAGTTTTTCAATTTTCCAAAAGGAATTTCAAATGAATTTGAAAATATAGTTTTCCAGCATTTGTCCCCTTTTGATTTTAAAAACATAATTCAAAATTTATGCATAATTTGGGAAAACTTTATATATGAAACATGTTTGGTTTGCAAAGATAAGCATTTCATAGTTTTGAATATTTTCAAGTTTTATCGAAAAATCAAAAGTAATTTTAAATATTTGTTTCTAGGGTTTTATTTCCGTTTTGAAATTGAATTCATATTCAAAATCTAGACAGAATTTGAGGATGCCAGTTAAATGAAAAGTGTAGCTCTTAAAAAGTTATGCAATTTAGGAGATTTTCAAGTTCTTTATAAATTTTAGAGTAATTTCTTATTTTCGACGAATGGCATTTCTGTAATTTGCTTGAACAGTATCGAAACCTATGGGTCGCCGCCATGGCCGGCTTCTCAAGCCGCGCTGCCGTCCACCGGCGCCATACTGCCCTGTCGCGACCGCCAGCTCACCTCCGCACGTGAAGCTTCATCGCCGCGTGTCGCACTCCCTATCCTCGAGCTCTAGCTATAAATAGGAGCGTCGTGGACGACTTCTTCTTCTTCTTCTTCCCTGCACCGCGGCCGTCGAGCTCGTCCCCGCCGGCAAAATTCATCACCGTCGCTCCATCTCTGCCCGCTTCGTCTTGCCAGAAGCTCCGCCTCGATCTTGCGAGTCTTCTGAGCCAGTTAGTGCCCGCCCTCATCGCCCGTAGCGCTCGCGCGCCGTCATCTTCCTCGCGGCCGGTCGCCGAGCCGCCGCGAGCTTTCTTGCCGTTCACCGCCGCCTAGGTTAAAAACATATTTCCATTTACCTCTCTATCCTATCCTCCGTCTTCTCCTGCCCCTCATGCGCACCTTGGTTCGTTCGTTGGTGCAAAGGAACCACGGTGACGCCGTTCTTGCCATCGGAGCGCCGCCGCCGCCATTAGCGCTGCCGTCCGCAGCTCGACTCAGCCACTCCGAGCCTTCATCTTCGAGCGCACCCGAACCGTGCTGAGCTCCTGCGTCCCTCCATGCCCTCAATTTCACCCCTCCTACACCGTAGGGTCCGGCTGTCGTGGTTTGCCGCCGGCATGGCCATGCCTGCGCCGCCGCGCGCGTAGCCATTTTGGCTAGACGTCAGGAGCGTCTCCATCTTGTGGCTTAGCGTGTTCGCCAGAGTGCCCCGCGGATGCTCGTGCCCTCGCCGTCGCCGGAGAAGCTTCGGGGAGCTTTGCCACCGTGCCACCATGGCCGATGCTGGCCATGCTCCAGAGCTCCGCCGCCGCATTAACTACCTCATTAGGCTCGTCTCGTCGCGTAGAGCCCGTAGGTGCCAAGCTCGTCACCGGAGACCTCGCCGCCAGTCAACGGCGTCGACCGGTTCGGTCAGCGTGGGAGTACTGTTCCCATTTTCTTTTTTTTCCATTTCCAAAAAATCTTTTAAACGCTATTTTCTTTGAAAAATCATAGTAATTCATGTATAGCTCCAAAATTTCTGAAAATTTTTGTGTAAGCTCTTTATGATGTCCTCTACCTAGGAAAAATATGAAATACCAAAATTGAGTACATTTTGCATATGTTAAAATTAGTCATTTTAATTAAAAAATGGACCTTCAATGATTTTTAATAAATAAAATAGTTGGCTTTTATTTCTGAAAATTTATTTTGCCAACTAATTAGACTAAGAGCTTTTCAAAATAAAATTTTGAGCTTAATTAGACAACTTTAATTTTTATGCCTTTATTTAAATGTTTCTAAATAATTAATTAACCCCTTTAATCATGTTTAATAATTATAGGGTTATTTGACTTTGGGATTGATTGATGACCTTGGGTCATTAACCCTAATAATCTTTGGCACTTTAATTAATTGTTTGCACTTAACTTAACCATGTCATTAGGGTTTAATCAACGTTGTTTTATGTGTATAATGAACTTCTTTAATAACGTAGTTGACCCTAATGAACTTAGTAAGTATGTACTAAGTTAACCATGACCCTAATGAACGTAGTTAACCCTAATGAACGTAGTTAACCATGTCATTAGTTGGCTTGCAACTTTATCATGAAGGAAAGTTGTACTTAAGTCCTTAATTCGGTCATGCATCCATCGAGCATCATGTTTACTATTCCATCATGTTGAAGCATATCATTTATCGTATAGTTTCCGTTAACGGAGAAATTAACGTTGTCGCACCAGATTCTAAGGAAGAGCAGACTCAGGAGTTGGGAGTTGATCCAAAGCTCGAGACCGTCTACCCCGAATACCAAGGCAAGCCCCGAATGCATTTAAACCCTTCTTTGATTTTATAAAAGTTTTATCGCTTCCTTATGAAATGCTGCATTAGGGATTAGGAGTTGAGTGAAAATCTATAGATTGCATTACCTGTCTTACTTCCTTATTCCTTGTTACCTGTTAGCTGGAATATGCATAGTAATGCTTAGCCCTGCTGAGTTAGATAAGTTTTCAATAAGTAAAAGAATGAAAAAGATGAGGATGGCTTTATCTGTGGAAACATGATGATAGTTAATAAATCGAGTCCGGACAGCTAACTTGCATTGGGAATGGAGTCCCTCTGTAGTGTTTCCATCTGTTGATGCCCTAGCTCCCGTGTCGATGGTGAACTGGTGATATCGAGAAACTAGAAATCCACATGCATGAAGTGATATACAGTGGGCCAGAGTCCCCACGTATGTCATGGAATGATATATAGTGGGCCAGAGTCCCCATATATATCACAGTGTGGTATGCTGTGGGTTTAAGTTCCCACGTATATCGATACACTGGGTCCTAGTGCCCACGTGTATCATGTGGTGATATATGGCTGCGGTTGTTATCCCGGTATATCTGTGATCTGGTATGCATCGGAGTTAAAGTCTCTGGTATCCCAGTGATCTAGGTCCCATCTGGGTATGAAAATGGATTTGAATCGCCGTTGCTTCTCGGAGAAGAGGACTCAATCGTTGTTCATCGTCGTAGTAGCAACTTGAATGATGTTTAAGGTTAAGAATGAAGTTGGTTGGTAATATCAAGAGAGAACAAGATAACTTTTCTTTTGTCAAAGCTTTTCTGCAAAAATCCTTAACCCTGCAAGCCTTACCTTGTCCCTCTAGCCTGGATTTCCTAAGTCTTCACCCCTCTTTTTCGTCGCATCAGTCTTGTTGAGTACTTTTGTACTCAGGGTTTATTGAACCCTTGTTGCAGGTGAGCCTCATGGGCAGGAGTGCTTTGCATCCTGCTGCATGACAGTCGTTGAGGAGAGTGACAACGAGTAGGATGTTTGGCTCTTGGGCAGAGCATGTCTCCAAGGTTTTGTAAAAAGTTATGTTGCTACTCCACTGCTCTTATGGTTGTAATAATTAAAAACATATGGTTTGTAAGTTTAAACTAAATGGTTTGTAAATTTATGTTATTGTAATCCTTCCGCTATTTTACTCTGATAATATCTTATCTGTATAAAACTGTTGTAATACTGCAATGTCTCTTTGTAATGATTGATCCTGCTCGAAGAATCATGGATGATTCGGGATTTACCCGACAGATCTTATAAGTCATATGGAACACATTCATGGTTATTTGGAGTCTGTTTAGACAATAATAATGCATGTGTGCCATATGATTTAGGAGGATCTGCCACAGCTGGTATCAGAGCCGGATCATTATTAAAAAGAGTTGTTGTAGTATTCCTTTGCGAAAACTTCAAAGGTTTTGAGTCAAATAATTTTAATCTGATTATTTTGGGCCAGAATTGCTTATTTCTTACCTATGATTCATTCTATCGACCTTTATTTTTATTTCAAAGTGTGGTGGTGGAATAGTATATTATATTGCCCTATGTTATAAAAGTTATGATTATGTATGTGTTACTTTAAAAATCTTTTATGCTTAATCGTAAGTTTGATTCATGCATCATGTTTAATTAATCTGTTTTAAATTACCTTTTCCTTTAAAGTGGTTTGGGTTAAGTAGTATCAATCCTATTCATGCTAACCTTCAGATTTCTCCTTATCTGTCCTTATCCTTTATGACCTATCTTTCTTCAGGATGGCCCTTACTAAGCAAACACCCCGTAAGAGCACTGCACCGAAGGGAGTACCTTGACATCAGCTGGCCCCCAGATACGAGATTGGTGAAAGCAGTAATAATCCCAATTCAGATCCACAGGCGAAAATAGCAAGACTCAGAGCCGAATTGGAGAGGGCCGAAGCCGATAGGGTTGAAGAGGCCGCTGAGATTACTCAGTTGAGGCGATCTCGAAGGTATATGAAGCACCAAAGATATGATGCTTAGGCATGACAAGATGCAGCAAATGAGCGTATTCAAGAACTTGAGGATTATGTGTAAGAGTTGGAGGAGTATGCTGATGATGAATGTGTAAGGTTAAATAACCTGTTGGATCCCGAATATCAATGACAAGCAGCACAAAATGATCTTGGTCTTGTAATGGGTCTGGATGAAGAAGAGGAAGATCCTGAGGAAGTAGTGCCCATCAATGAGGATGTCATTGATGAGGAAGAAGAAAATCTTATAGATGTAGAGAATGAAGATGAAGTGGATCTTGTCAAAGAAGAAGATCCAGAAATAGTGGAGGAAGAGCCTGAAGAGGAAGAGGATCCCGAAGAGGAGGATGTGATCCAAGTAGAAGATGGTGAGGAGGATGAGTAAGGAAGTTGGATAGTAAGATGTGTAATATATCTTTTCCCTGCTATATGAAAACTAGTAGTCGTGGGAAGTCTTGCAAAAGTGCAGATGGTTGTAACAAAAATAATGTATTATAAGTGTGATGCACATCTGTAATATCTGCTGATCTAGTTCAATAAAGTTTTGTGAATAAAGTATAGTTTGTTTATCAACAGATGCCTGCTCATACTCGATCCCGTGATGCTACCAGTTCATCTCATGATGGAAATGATGTCCCAAATCCTCCACCAGTTCCACCAACCTTGGCTGATGCAGTTGCGGCCTTGGTTAATGCGACCACTATGATGGCCCAGAACCAAAATCAGAATGCACGACAAGGAAATCATGGTCAGAATAATAGGAATGAGACCACATATGTGGATTTCATAGACACCCGTCCTCCGATCTTCAGCAGAGTTGATGAACCAATGGAGGCAGATGATTAGCTCCGTACTATGGAGCAGAAGTTTGGGCTAATCGAGTGCACCGAATATCAGAAGCCCATGTTTGCAGCCCAGCAGTTGAGAGGCACTGCAGGAGCATGGTGGGTCAATTTTGTTGCTGCTCAGCCTGAGGGTCATCGTATTACTTGGGCTAAATTTTGTGAAGCTTTCCGTGCTCACCACATTCCTGAGGGAATAATGACCATAAAACTTGAAGAGTTTTTTTTCCCTGAGGCAAGGTGATATGTCAGTTATGCAGTATTTTGGTAAATTCAATCACCTGTCCCAATATGCCTCTGACCATGTTAGTACTGATCGTAAGAAGGAGTGTTTCCTTAGAGGTCTAAATAGCAAGATTTAGAGGATGATGACTGGGAACCCAAATGCTACCTTTCATAAGACAGTAAATATTGCCATATCTTATGAAGAAAAGAACCGTCAACACATGGAAGCTAAGAAGAACAAAACGATAACATCAGGATTTTCTGGTGGCCATCAAAAGCGCCAGAAAATAATCTATCATCCCCACAACCATTTTCATCCTTGTTACCGTCCACCACAACACCAAACCTAGCAACAAACGTTTGTTCATCCTACTGCTGCTCTTCCTTATCTACGACAGCTGAATGCCTCTGGTATTCGTAACCCTAATTTCCAGCCACCAATCTTCCCATGTTATAATTGTGGTAAGCCTGGCCATTACTCAAGGAACTGCCCGCATCCGAGGCAGTATAATTCTTATGTCCCCAGAGCTATTGCACCGCAGCAACATCAGATTTCGAACAAGGTTGGTAACCAGATTGTGCAGAAGGGAAAAAGTGAGAAGAAGGTTGATAAAGTGTTCTACACTCAGGTTGGGGAAATTCCAGAAGGAGAACCCGTTATGATGGGTACGTTTCCTGTTGCTAATCATCCTACAATTCTGCTTTTCGATTCTGGTGCATCCCATACATTCATCAATGGTACCTTTGTTAAGACACATGAAATACCAATAATGGGGACAAAAGAATAATTCTTTATACAATCACCGGGGGGCGTATGTGTACTAAAGAAATGGTACATGATGTGCCTGTAAGTTTAGATGGGTATATTTTTTCCACTGATATGATAATATTAAAGGATCAAGATATAGATGTGATCCTAGGTATGAATTGGATAAAACGGTATGGTGCTGTGATAGACATCCTGAATAGAACTGTGAGAGTGAACATACCTAATTACAAATCTCAACTTCTTATCCAACTCCCGACACTTAAGAGGACTGTCAAAAAGGTATGTGCAACTTCTGAAAGAGATCAAAGATATACCAGTGGTCTGTGAGTTTCCTGATGTGTTTTCTGATGAGTTACCGAGTTTACCCCCTGATAGAAAGGTGGAGTTTAGAATTGATTTGAAGCCTAGTACTGCTCCAATATCCAGAAGAGCTTATCGAATGGCACCACCTGAGTTAGCAGAGCTCAAGACTCAATTGCAAGAGTTATGGGATAAAGGTTTTATTCAACCTAGTTCGTCACCTTAGGGATGTCCTGCCCTCTTTGTGAAAAAGAAAGATAAAAGTTTGAGGTTATGTGTGGATTATCGTCCCTTAAATGAGGTAACAATCAAGAATAAGTATCCTCTACCCCGCATTGATCTGCTTTTTGATCAATTGGCGGAGGTAAAGGTGTTTTCCAAGATTGATCTTCGATCCGGGTATCATCAAATTAAGATTCTCCCGGAAGATATTCCAAAGACTGCCTTTACCACTCGGTATGGTCTGTATGAGTATTTGGTCATATCCTTTGGACTCACCAATGCACCAGCTTATTTCATGTACTTGAGGAACTCAGTGTTCATGCCGGAGCTTGACAAGTTTGTGGTTGTCTTCATAGATAATATTCTGATATACTCCAAAAATAAAGAAGAACATGCTGAACACCTTAGAATTGTTATGCAACGTCTAAGAGAACATCAACTGTATGCCAAGTTTAGCAAGTGTGAGTTTTGGCTGAAAGAAGTTAAATTTTTTGGACATGTTTTATCAGACAAGGGTGTTACTGTAGACCCTAGTAAAGTACAGGATATACTTGATTGGGAATCACCAAAAACAGTGCATCAAGTTCGTAGCTTTCTAGGAATGGTGGGTTATTACCGTCGTTTCATACCTGATTTCTCCAAAATATCAAAGCCCATAACTGAGCTGTTGAAGAATGATGTTAAGTTTGTTTGGTCACCTGCATGTGAAGAGGCATTTCATAAATTAAAGAATTTAATGACTACTGCCCCTATTCTAGCACAGCCGAATATTGAGAAACCGTTTGATGTTTATTGTGATGCTTCTGGTATTGGTATTGGATGTGTGTTGATGCAAGAAGGAAGAGTCATTGCTTATGCTTCTCGAAAGTTAAAGAAACATGAAGAGCATTATCCAACACATGATTTAGAGTTAGCAGCTGTTGTTCATGCATTAAAAATATGGCGACATTATCTGTGGGGTAATAAATGTAATATATATAGTGATCACAAGAGTTTAAAATACATTTTTACTCAAGATGAGTTAAATATAAGGCAAAGAAGGTGGTTAGAACTAATCAATGATTATGACTTGGAAATATACTACCATCCTGGTAAAGCAAATGTAGTTGCTGATGCCCTTAGCCGAAAAAGTCATTGTCATTGCTTAACAGTGAAACCTTTGGACATTTCTTTATGTCATGAGATAGAAAAATTGGGAATAGTAATGGTACAGCAAGGAAGTTTGTCAAATATTACGGTTGAGTCAACACTCAAATATTAAATTATTGCTGCTCAAAAAAGTAATAAGGGAATTAAGCATATCAAAAAGAAAGTTAGAAAAGAAAGGGTTTTTTGTTTTACTCTTGATGAAGCAGGTGTATTATGGTATAAGAATCGTCTGGTCATACCAAAAGTCCCTGAGTTACGTCAAAAGATCCTCGATGAAGCACATCTTTTAAAGTTTTCTATCCATCCAGGAAGTAATAAGATGTATCATGATTTGAAACAGAACTTTTGGTGGACCAAGATGAAGATTGAAATTGCTAGATATGTGGCTCAGTGTGATACCTGTCAGAAAGTCAAAGCTGTGCATTTGAAGTCAGCAGGAGAACTTCAACCATTGCCTATTCCAGCATAGAAATGGGAGGATATCAGTATGGACTTTATAGTGGGTTTACCCAGGACCTCAAGAGGTTTTGACTCCATTTGGGTCATAGTGGATTGACTCACAAAATCTGCACATTTTCTTCTAGTCCCGAGCACCTATACAGCCTCATAATATGCCAAATTATACAATGCACGTATCATTAGTCTTCATGGTGCACCAAATATCATTGTGTCGGACAGAGGCACGCAATTCATCAATAAATTTTAGAAACAATTATATGATTCATTAGGAACAGATCTTTTGCATAGTACAGCTTACCATCCATAAACGGGAGGTCAGACTGAAAGAGTCAATCAAATACTTGAAGATATGTTGAGAGCTTGTGTTTTGAATTTTCTGGAGAAGTGGGATGAGTGTTTACCTTTAGTAGAGTTCTCCTATAATAATAGCTATCAAGAAAGCATCAAAATGGCACCATTTGAAGCATTATATGGTCACAGATGTAGAACTCCATTAAGCTGGTCAGAACCCGGAGAAAGGAGATTCTTTGGAGTTGATCTTGTAAAAGAAACAGAAGATAAGATTAAGCAGATACAACGGAATTTAAAGGTGGCACAATCTCGACAGAAAAGTTATGCAGACAAAAGGCGTCAACCATTGTGGTTCATTAAGGGAGATTATGTATATTTAAAGGTGTCACCAATGAAAGGAGTTACTCGGTTTGGAGTTAAAGGCAAGCTAGCACCTTGTTTCATTGGACCATATCAAGTTTTGGCACAGGTTGGAAAGGTATCTTATCGTCGGCAATTGCCTGAACAATTGTCGGCCGTATACAATGTGTTCCATGTATCACAACTCAAAAAGTGTCTTCGGATACCCGATAAAATTGTTGATGTTGAAGGAATTGAACTTGAACCAGACTTGACTTATTCTGAGTATCCAATTCGAGTGTTAGATCAGAAAGACCATGTCACTAGAAGTAGAACCATTAAGTGGTACAAGATACAATGGGATCAACATTCAGAAGAAGAAGCTACTTGAGAATCAGAAGATTACCTGTTGGAGAACTTCCAAGAATTCTATGCTTCCCTCTAAGTTACAATTCCCTCTGTGAGCTGTAACTAGTCTAATGTGAGTTGTAAAATCTCTTTTAACATATGTATTTAGTTGAAATGTGTTTTCTTGACACATTTTCATTTCCATTACTTTACCTACATCTTTAAATCTCGGGACGAGATTTCTTTAAGGGGGAAGGGTTGTAACACCTCTGGTGTTATATTAACTAAAACATTCCATGTCATCATATGTATTGTAAAGCATTCATGTTTAGGTCAACCTTAATGTGCATCAACTAAAAAAAGTTTACATTTCATAGGTTGATTGTGTTTCTGGAATGTTTTGTCACATGAAATAATAAAACCTTATTTTCGAATATCATCCCAAATGCTTAGTTTATACTCTATGTACTTGAGGTGTAAACCGTGTTCACATTAGTGTCAAGCATAGTATATAAATCCAAGTCCAATGCTAAAAATGATTTCCACATTTGAAGTTGAATTTGGATTTCAAAGCTTATTCCCAAGTCTTGCAATTCAAATTTAAATTCAAATTAGAAAGCTATAAAAATGATTTTTGAAAGTCAACTTGGTCAACCAGGGGTGTCATTGAGTCATTGACCTAAAAATGTCCTTGGATGATGTTTGTGATCACTAATGACCAACCAATTAATTTAGAAACCAAATCTAGTTTGAGTTCGGTTTCAAAAACCTTTTATTTTAAAACCTGGTTTTATCCCCTTTTCAATAATTCAAAATCTATAAGGAATTTGGAGATACTCTAAAAATATAGTTTGTATATCTTGACAAGAGCTATAAAGTTGGTATTTAAAGTTTTTCAATTTTCCAAAAGGAATTTCAAATGAATTTGAAAATACAGTTTTTTAGCATTTATCCCCTTTTGATTTTAAAAACATAATTCAAAACTTATGGATAATTTGGGAAAATTTTATATATGAAACATGTTTGGTTTGCAAAGCTAAGAATTTCATAGTTTTGAATATTTTCAAGTTTTATTGAAAAATCAAAAGTAATTTTAAATATTTTTTCTAGGGTTTTATTTCCCTTTTTAAATTGAATTCATATTCAAAATCTAGGCAGAATTTGAGGATGCCAGTTAAATGAAAAGTGTAGCTCTTAAAAAGTTATGCAAATTATATTTTTAGAGATTTTCAAGTTCTTATATAAATTTTGGAGTAATTTATTATTTTCAATGAATTACATTTCTGTAATTTGCATGAACAGTATCGAAACCTATGGGTCGCCGCCATGGCCGGCTTCTCAAGCCGCGCCGTCGTCCACCGGTGCCATACCGCCCTGTCGCGACCGCCAGCTTGCCTTCACGTGTGAAGCTTCATCGCCGCGTGTCGCACTCCCTATCCTCGAGCTCTAGCTATAAATAGGAGCGTCGTGGCCGACTTCTTCTTCTTCTTCTTCCCTACACTGCCGCCGTCGAGCTCGTCCCCGCCGGCAAAATTCATCACCGTCGCTCCATCTCTGCCCGCTTCATCTTGCTAGAAGCTCCGCCTCGATCTTGCGCATCTTCTGAGCCAGTTAGTGCCCGCCCTCATCGCCCATAGCGCCCACGCGCCGTCATCTTTCTCGCGGCCGGTTGCCGAGCCGCCATGAGCTTTCTCGCCGTTCACCGCTGCCCAGGTTGAAAACATATTTTCATTTACCTCTCTATCCTATCCTCCATCTTCTCCTGCCCCTCTTGCACACCTTGGTTCGTTCGTTGGTGCACAGGAACCGCGGTGACGCCGTTCTTGCCATCGGAGCGTCGCCGCAGCCATTAGCGCCGTCGTCCGCAGCTCGACTCAGCCACTTCGAGCCTTCATCTTCGAGCGCACCCAAACTGCGGTGAGCTCCTGCGTCCCTCCATGCCCTCAATTTCACCCCTCCTGCACCGTAGGGTCCGACCGCCGGCATGGCCATGCCAGCGCCGCCGCGCGCGTAGCCATCTTGGCTAGAGGTCTAGAGCGGCTCCATCTTGTGGCTTAGTGTGTTCGCCAGAGTGCCCCGCGGATGCCCGTGCCCTCGCCGTCACCGGAGAAGCTCCAGGAAGCTTTGCTGCCGCCGTCCGCGCGCCACCGCGCCGCCATGGCCGATGCCGGCCATGCTCCAGAGCTCCGCCGCCGCATTAACTACCTCATTAGGCTCGCCTAGTCGCGTAGAGCCCGTAGGTGCCAAGCTCGTCACCGGAGACCTCGCCGTCGGTGAGGAATCGCCAGTCAACGGCGTTAGCCGGTTCGGTCAGCGCGGGAGTACTGTTCCCATTTTCTTTTTTTCCATTTCCAGAAAATCTTTTAAACGCTATTTTCTTTAAAAAATCATAGTAATTCATGTATAGCTCCAAAATTTCTGAAAATTTTTGTGTAAGCTCTTTATGATGTCCTCTACCTAGAAAAAATATGAAATGCTAAAATTGAGTATATTTTTCATTTGTTAAAATTAGTTATTTTAATTAAAAAATGGACCTTCAATGATTTTTAATAAATAAAATAGTTGGCTTTTATTTCTGAAAATTTATTTTGCCAACTAATTAGACCAAGAGCTTTTCAAAATAAAATTTTGAGCTCAATTAGATAACTTTAATTTTTATGCCTTTATTTAAATGTTTTTAAATAATTAATTAACCCCTTTAATCATGTTTAATCATTATAGGGTTATTTGACTTTGGGATTGATTGATGACCTTGGGTCATTAACCCTAATAACCTTTGGCACTTTAATTAATTGTTTGCGCTTAACTTAACCATGTCATTAGGGTTTAATCAACGTTATTTTATGTGTATAATGAACTTCTTTAATAACGTAGTTGACCCTAATGAACTTAGTAAGTAAGTTTTGGTTGGCTTGCAACTTTATCGTGAAGGAAAGTTGTACTTAAATCCTTAATCCGGTCATGCATCCATCGAGCATCATGTTTACTATTCCATCATGTTGAAGCATATCATTTATCGTATAGTTTTCGTTAACGGAGAAATTAACGTTGTCGCACCAGATTCCAAGGAAGAGTAGACTCAGGAGTTGGGAGTTGATCCAAAGCTCAAGACCGTCTACCCCGAATACCAAGACAAGCCCCGGATGCATTTAAACCCTTCCTTGAATTTATAAAAGTTCTATCGCTTCCTTATGAAATGCTGCATTAGGGATTAGGAGTTGAGTGAAAATCTACAGATTACATTACCTGTCTTACTTCCTTATTCCTTGTTACCTGTTAGCTTGAATATGCATAGTAATGCTTAGCCTTGCTGAGTTAGATAAGTTTTCAATAAGTAAAAGAATGAAAAAGATGAGGATGGCTTATCTGTGGAAACATGATGATAGTTAATAAATCGAGTCCGGACGGCTAACCTGCATTGGGAATGGAGTCCCTCTTTAGTGTTTCCGTCTATTGATGCCCTAGGTCCTGTGTCGATGGTGAACTGGTAATATCGAGAAACTAGAAATCCACATGCATGAAGTGATATACAGTGGGCCAGAGTCCCCACGTATGTCATGGAGTGATATATAGTGGGCCAGAGTCCTCATATATATCACAGTGTGGTATGCTGTGGGTTTAAGTTCCCACGTATATCGGTACACTGGGTCCTAGTGCCCACGTGTATCATGTGGTGATATATGGCTACGGTTATTATCCCGGTATATCTATGATCTGGTATGCATCGGAGTTAAAGTCTCTGGTATCCCAGTGATTTAGGTCCCATCTGGGTATGAAAATAGATTCGAATCGCTGTTGCTTCTCGAAGAAGAGGACTCGATCGTTGTTCATCGTCGTAATAACAACTTAAATGATGTTTAAGGTTAAGAATAAAGTTGGTTGGTAATATCAAGAGAGAGCAAGACAACTTTTCTTTTGTCAAAACTTTTCTGCAAAAATCCTTAACCCTGCAAGCCTTACCTTGTCCCTCTAGCCTGTATTTCCTAAGTCTTCATCCCTCTTTTTCGTCGCGTCAGTCTTGTTGAGTACTTTTATACTCTGGGTTTATTGAACCCTTATTGCAGGTGAGCCTCATAGGCAGGAGTGCTTTGTATCCTGCTGTATGACAGTCGTTGAGGAGAGTGACGACGAGTAGGATGTTTGGCTCTTAGGCAGAGCAAGTCTCCAAGGTTTTGTAAAAAGTTATGTTGCTATTCTACTGCTCTTATGGTTGTAATAATTAAAACATATGGTTTGTAAGTTTAAACTAAATGGTTTGTAAACTTATGTTATTGTAATCCTTCCGTTATTTTACTCTGATAATATCTTATCTGTATAAAACTGTTGTGATACTGCAATGTCTCTTTGTAATGATTGATCCTGCTCGGAGAATCGTGGATGATTTGGGATTTACCCGACAGATCTTATAAGTCATATGGAACACATTCATGGTTATTTGGAGTATGTTTAGACAATAATAATGCATGTGTGCCATATGATTTAGGAGGATCTGCCACAGCTGGTATCAGAGCCGGATCATTATTAAAAAAGAGTTGTAGTATTTCTTTGCGAAAACTTCAAAGATTTTGAGTCAAATAATTTTAATCTGATTATTTTAGGCCCAAATTGCTTATTGCTTACCTTTGATTCATTCTATCTACCTTTATTTTTATTTCAAAGTGTGGTGGTGAAATAGTATATTATATTGCTCTATGTTATAAAAGTTATGATTATGTATGTGTTACTTTAAAAATCTTTTATGCAGGGCTCTCACTAGAATTTGTTTGTTTGCGTCCTGAAGCAATTCTGCCGGCAACCGCCTACTAGATGCTGTACCGCCTTGGATAGACCCTGGGCCAGACAGCTTTCGGGGGCATGTTGCCAGGGACAACAAAGGCCCTGTTCCCCCTCAAAAAAAAAAAATTAAGGCCCTGTTGTTTACGCCCATACAACGGAACAGGTACAGGTGGATTCATTATCCGAAACCATATGGGAGAATCAGTGTTTGCGGGTGCTGTTAAAGTCAAGCCAGTGCGGGGCGTGTTATCAGCCTGAAGCAATGGCGTGTTTATTCGTGCTAGAATCGACAGTGCAAGTTGGTACATCGAGAATCCAGTTGGAGATGGATTGTAGCCGGCTACGGGAGGCGATAGCTCCACAGAACAGAGATACGGCCCCTTGTGGTGCGTCGTGTTTAAGTCCATTAATGAAAGGCCACGAGGGCCAAGGAGTGATAAAAATAATAATAATCAAAGATTTTGATTAAAAAGAATAGGTTATATGATAGATCATTATACTGAAAAATATAGTACTAATTCAAAATGGGGTGGTTCAACCTTGGATTGAACCACACCCGAACAACCGAACCATTTATTGTCCACAGGAGCACACTACTGAAATCACCTGATTTGCCGAGTGCCTAATGCACTCGGTAAAGACTGAATTCCTGTCGGCAAAGCCTTTGCCGAGTGCAACATTCGGCAAAGAGCACTCGGTAAAAATCAGATCGACAAAGAGATCTTTGCCGAGTGCAATTTATCGGGCACTCGGCAAAGGCCTTTGCTGAGTGGCACGGTACTCGGCAAAGTTCTGACACTCTGCAAAAATAAAAATAAAAAAACCCCAAAAATAATAGATTTTTTAATTAGGGGAGGGACCTACTGGCCAGCCCTCACCAGGCCCTA
The DNA here is from genome assembly GCA_023333625.1 of Bothriochloa decipiens. Taxonomy (NCBI): domain Eukaryota; kingdom Viridiplantae; phylum Streptophyta; class Magnoliopsida; order Poales; family Poaceae; genus Bothriochloa; species Bothriochloa decipiens. The sequence continues at coordinate 9,953,129 of CM041634.1, read as the reverse complement.
GCCATGGCTTTTTCTAATTTCTATCTTAGCCACGACTCTACATCATCACATGTGTGTATAACTAGTTTTAGTTCCCCAAATATTATATCAAACCATGTGTAAATTATTTTTTTGAGGCCCTAAATAAATTCAAATAAAAAAACTGTCAACTATAAAGTTTCGTAACATTTTGAGATCTACACTTTTCGTTTAGAAAATTTTTTCATCCGATGTGATTTACAAAATTTGAATTTCAAATTTAAGAAATTTAAACGTAGGTTTAGTATGGCAAGATGAACTCAAATGAAAAAGTTATCAACTACAACTTTTCATAACTTTTAGAGATCTACAAACCTTATTTTGGGTTTTTCTATCCGAGGTCATTTAAAAAATTTATATTTTAAATTTTTAAAATTCAAACATAGTTTAACATGGCAAGGTGAATTCAAATAAAAAAGTTTTCTACTACAGTATTTCATAACTTCTCAAGACTTACAAAGTTTATTTTGGGTGATTGGTCATTTCATCATTCGAAGTGATGGTTCTAACAAATAGTTCACAAATCATATATCTCCTCTTGTAGTTTCATAAACTTTAGAGACACATATAAGATTTGTGAATAAATTTATTTTCACTTTGTCAAATGAAGAAATAACCAAAATAAACTTTGTAGACCTTGATGAATTAAACAACTTCGTAGTTGAAAAGTTTTTCATTTGAATTCGTTTAGGGCTTTAAAATTCGATTTAAAATTTTCTTTACCGAGTGTTTTTCTTTTTACACTCGGCAAAGACCTTCTTTGCCGAGTGTAACGTCCTGCCTCGTCGAGGCCGGACCCATGTACATCCGGCCGCTTAACTAGGATAAAGACTGCCCTCACAGACCAACACTAGTCTTTTCTGTACACTTTGTCCTCACTCATACGCACCCGGGAAGACTTCCCGATCGGTCACCCATCCTTAAATTGCTTCAGGCCAAACACGCTTAACCTCGGAGTTCTTTAGTGATGAGCTTCCGAAAAAGAAATTACAACTTGTTAGTATGAGTATTTTATTAATCCTATTAAGCCCTGGGTTGGGGTGTTACACCGAGTGTAAAAAAAACACTCGGCAAAGAAGGTCTTTGCCGAGTGTTTTTTCTAGCACTTGGCAAAGAAGCCTCTTTATCGAGTGTATTTTCTTTGCCGAGTATAAAAAATAATCGACAAAAAAAACACTCGGTAAATTACGATTTTCTGACAGTAGCACTGGTCAATCCATTTAATTATTTTTGTTCACCGCGGTGCACCAATGGTAATCATTGTTCTGACCCAAAGTGCATACACAGATCAGCACAAGTGTGCACGTACGGACTACAGACCAGCAAGCAAAGTGTGTACGTACAAGCAAATGCTCCATTTGTCGAGCATCGCCGTCTACGTACAGACCAGACATGTATGTCTACCTGCCGCTGGATATTCAATACACATGTTTAAATCCACACCGTGTTAATTGGGGAGGGTATGAATAAAAATAAAATACTCATTCTGATTTGGATGTGGGTAAAATAATACCCACCTTGTCTGTTTAGCATGCATTTAACCGTTCATGCACTCCACCTTCAGGCACGTACGTGCAACTACTGCTCGGTCAGCTCGTGCTCCTCCCTCTTTTTTCTTATCAATTGGATATTCAAAACCCGTTGGGGATTATCCACTTTGTTTGGGTTTGGGGAATTTTAGCAAGCATGGGTATGAACAATAGACGGGTATGGATATGGATGCCCCCATACCCTCCCCAACGACAGGTAGACATGTATGGACCAATACGGCATATCAACAGCAAACATACATTTGCACGATTTGCATGAAAACCATATACCAAACATGAATCTGATAAGTATTCCAGCATTAACTGAAACTAGATAGAACTTATATATATTACAAAGTACGCTAAAACTGGTAAGATGCTAATAAACAGCGGTTGATTCAACTGATGAACTACACCGCTACATTTAGACTGAATATTTGCTGAGCCTCATCTTCTTGATCATCTTGATCACATCCTCCATGGAGTTGATATGTACCTGAAAAGGCATTGGAAAGCTCAGTACCCATGAAAATTTGGGGCATCACTTTCTAATAAATCAAACAAACGAAGGGCGCAATCTTTATTTCAGTGCTACTATACTATGCTCCTTAAGGGGTCAGTCAAAACACATAAGAAATCAGCAACATGTGCAGTAAGAAATGCAGCTAACCTAGTAGTAATAAGAAACGCAAGAAATCAAATACTCAATTTTCAAGAAAAAAACTAGTAAGAAATGCTAGTTAACCTACTAGTAATAAATGGTAGTTAACCTACAAGTAAGAAATGCTACTGTAATCAGCAAATAAACTTCATAGGAATTGCAAGGGGACTGCTGCACTGGACACGTAATACTTACTCATTTTTTTTTCTTCAAGCATATTCATTGCTTTCATCGAGGAGACAACGATCAATAGACTCCATACTGAATTTGGTTGAACCTCCACAGGCACCGGAGCAACAAGGATGAGGTGCTTGATGTACATGCATCGCCACGCCATGGGCATGCTCCGCACGAAATACAGCGCCACCGTGCCTCCGAAGCTGTGCCCGAAGCTGAGGATCACCTTCTTGTGCTCGTTCTTCTTGCCCGGATCCTCGACGAGTTTCATCAGCCCCCGGAAGTAGCGGGAGAAGACCTCCGATGACTGGCCGGGCACCGGCGGGGCGTAACGGAGGTCGTACTGGGCAGCGAACAGGGTGTTGGCGTCGCGGTACTCGGCCCTTTCATGCTCGTGCCCGAGGACCTCAAAGCACCAAGTCCTGCGTGCAAAAGCAGAGCTTTCGGAAGCATCAAAACCTATCGGTAGAGGACACCATAGGTTCTCTATAGATAGAAGATAACGGACGATGGGCCCCGATCAGTGGTCCCACCGCCCGACAAGATAGAGGCATGAAGCAAGGCTATGCGTAGTTTTACCTTTTTCCTAGACGGATTGTAATAGGAAAGCGGCCAAAACTGTTAGTTTAGGACTCATTCCTATAATCCGACTAGGATTCAAAGAACCCGCAACAGACCTTGGGACTATAAAGGGTTGTTGCAGGTACCCCTAAGGGCAGGCGATACACAAATCAGACAAGCTGGAACAATCACACGCAATACTCATCAATACAAGCAACAAGCTAATACTGATTGGACGTAAATGCTATTACTCGACTTAGGTCGAGGACCCGAACCGATATAAAGTCGTCCTGTCTTGTTCGTCTTGTTGCCATAACCGCCGAGTTCCGCGATTCGCCGAAGATCGAACAACTGTCCCGGGTACCCCCCCCCCCCCCCGGAGACAGGCTATCGGTGGTAAAACATCGACAAAACCATGTCATCGGTCTCGATCAATCGATACAGTTGAGTACGTACGTGTGCGCCGAGTTCCTATAGAAGGCCTAGGTGGAGCCGAAGTCGCGCACGCGCGTCTCGACGCCCGGGACGTTTCGGTAGTCATTGGTGATGGGGTCGTAGACAAGGCTCATCTGCTCGATGAAGCACGACACATAGTGGTGCTCGAGGATCTCGGACCAGTTGCCCTAGAGGCCGAACCAGCCCTTCCCGTTGTTGCCAAACTCCAACACCACCAACTCTAGATACAACAAACAAAATGGATCTCACCCCCAAATCCATGAGATCCATGGAGCTTGTTAATGTCAGGAGCGGCGTTCATGTAAATATTTTAATTTCTCCTTCTTAATACAATGATATGCACATCCGTGCGTATTTGAAAAAAAAAGTTTGTTCAAACAGTTGTGAGAAATTACCCCAAATTACCCGCCTTACCGGTCCAATATATATTGTTTCACTTTGTTCTTTTTCTTCCTCGTGGGAAGCAATATCCATTGTCGCCACCGCGCGTGCGTCCATTGGACCTAGGATTGCTCACGGATTTCGGCACAGTATCGACAAAAGCATCATACCATGATGAGCCAAAAAGGTCTTTCGCAGCGCCAACAATGTGCTCGCCAACGGCCCGCATGGCCACGCTACACCCCTATCCTGTCATGGCTGCGCTTCGACCCTGCCATGGTCATGCTCTGCCCTGAGCTTGCACCTATGTTCCCGTGGGCGACTCCTCCATGGCCGTACTCCGCCCTGACCCTATGCCTTTGAGCCAGCCCGCAACCAAGCCTTCATGTCCAGTCCCACCTTGGCTGCCACATGTGTGCCCGTCCACACCATGGCCCCTCCTTGGCTCTACCTCGACCACGCCTCCTTCTGGCTTCTGCGCCGTGGAGGATGACTAGATAATCATGTCTTTTTCAATTTTAGTCACTGAATGATTTTTTTTTATAATTGCGTATGAATCTAGATCCATGGTGAAGTTGTCAAAAACGGTTTTCTCATAGCCCAAATCCATGGTGGGCCTGCTTTCGTGGAGTTGGAGCTATCTCAACCTTAATTAAGCCCAGGTTGACAAAAAAAACCTTAATTAAGCCCACGGTTCTGATTTTATTGTACTTGTAGAGAATCTGTTTTATACGAACATGTATTCATTTGTTATAGGTTGTATCCAAATATACATCTAGCTAGGGTCCTTTTGGAATATGGTACTTTTTTGTGTTTGCCTGTGAAAATAAAAACTGACGATACCTATGAAATCTATAGTGTCAAAATTTTGGAACGCTATTCTCAGCATGCAGGCGGCAACGCTGGGACTCCGGCCAACAACTAGTCGCCGTCGCCGATGCACGTGCGTAATTGCCCCGTCGATTCCTTGCCTCCAATTGGTCTTTTCTTACTTAAAAGACTCAAATGATATCGTTTTCATCCTGCTAATCCCTCCGCCCGACGCTAATACCCCGGTCTCCCGCTAACCCCTCGTCCGCGCACGAGGTCCCACCCACGACGTCTGCCTCCAAGCTCCAACCGTTGCCGAGCCCCGAGCTCCCAGACATCGTGATTTTGTTGTCTAGCGGATGAAATTTGGTTTTTCCATATAAATTTTTATAAAATATATTTAAATTTTAAAATTTAATATAATACTCATTTGATACATCACACTTTTGGTGCAGGCGTGTAAAATTTCAAAATGTTCTAAATATGAAGTGCCTCGACCTTCCCTCGGAGTCTCAGAACCCCGCTCCATCCAATCCTCAATCTAGCGCACCTGGACGCCCCCGCGGAGACCGCCCTGACACCCCGGCTCCCGCCCCTCCATCCGCCGGTGGCTGGTGCCCGACGCCGGAAGCCACGCTGCCAGACCGCCCCTGCTCCGTCACACCAGGCAAGGTCTCCGCCGCCATCGCCAGATGCCAGATGCCACACATCAGGCTCCGCCGGACTGCCCCCCGCTCTGTCACGCCAGGCCCTGAGGTCTCCGCTGCCACCGCCGCTGTCTTCGTCGGTCGTTCGTCATATCGTCGTCGAGGCCAACGCCTCGCTCCTCATCGGTACGTACGTGTCTGCCCTGCCCACCATGCCTTATGTCCCTCGCCGACCATCTATGGGGTGTGAATCTGGAAGTAAGGAGTTCCAATGGAAGGAGGTTGAATGGGTCAACACGTGCATTGTTTCAGGGAAGTAGGATGGTTAAATGGATCAACATGGATCTGTTTATATATAGTTCATAGCGAGGAAATTTGATTTAGTGCAGAGCTATGAATTGCAGGATGTGAATTTAGATGACTTCTAATGATGCAAGAATTGCCAAAAGATGCAATTTAGAAAGCACATACAGAGGTTGAGTTGTTAGTTGTTTTTTTCATCCTAGCCTTGGTTTCAGTCATTTAGGGCCAGTTTACGTATATAATAAATCAAAGGTCATTTGTGTGTATGCCTAACAGAGCTTACTGATGTCACATTTTCATTTTTTTCTTCATTGATTTCCTAGAAAAGGCAAAGAGCTTTATCTAAACGTTGTTCACATTCACTGCCAAATAGCAATACTAATTGATCAATTTTTTTCTGTAGCAAATAGCAATAGTCAATAGCTTCAGCGGCCACTGTGGAAGCAGAGAGTTGGCGCATGCAAGAGCGACGATGTGCTCTGTTCTTGCTTTTGTGACGTTCATATATAGCAGCAATTTTGGTTCTAATAGTGGCTTAATTTTTAATCACTTGCTTGCATCCTTACAATGTCTGAAAGAGTTATTCAATTTTAGTGGAGACATGTTCTGTTCAAACAAATGCTTTGAATTGGGTGCATTTTAATTGTGCATTGCTGTGGTTCTAAGAGAAATCGCAAGATGGGTTGAGAAAGAAGATAGAGCTAGGGAAAATGCGGGCAGCCTGCTGGATCTTGGCACCCCCTCTGTCAATCCCTTTTGCTGCTCTTCATACGCTGATATGCATGCCTGCTATGCCAGTTTAAGCCTTGCCACTGTTCTGTACTAACTCTTGGCATGGTGGTCTTTAGCACTGTTGATCATTGTTACTGATAACTTGCTTCATTGATCTTATTCAATTAATTTGCGTCTATAATTATGCAGGTGTTAATTTGGTTGATTCCACATGACCACATCAGAGAAGTGAGGGAGTCAACAAAACTCATGATTTTGAGGACAAGGGATTGCATTTCTGCACCATTCAGTGCCTGAGAAAGTAAGGTGTTATTTATTGGTTGGAGTAATCTCTGTTACTATCAGGCAGAAACCAATGGTGACTTTAGTTCGTCATGATTTAAGGTAGTGCTCTTGTTGATACAAGGTGCATCATGTGTTTTGTGGCTCCAATAGACTTCTCCCTAATGGTTTACCACTGCTCGTTGCTTTTGCAATGGCCGAGATACGCGAGAGGGCAGTGTGGTGTGATCCATGGTTCACACTGCATGAGGCCATTTAAGCACTTCATGATAGATAACATGCCATCGTCTACATGGAAGTTGGAGCACTTCGAACTGCAATCCCTACCATACCAATCCGTTAATGCGTTATTGTTGGACGCAATAGATCTATTCCTAGCTAAACACTATAAATTGCATCACATCATGAAATTTCTGTGACCTGAACCTTTAATTGTTATGGATCAAACATAAGATGAATTATGAGAGGATTGATTAGAAAATACCTCTAGGATATTGCACTTTTTTAGTCTGAGCTGTAAGAAGTGTCAATATTTTCTTCTTTTGTCAAGCTTTCCCATATTCAGAGACAACCTTTAATTTGAGAAGCTGTACAATGCAATTTCCAGGGGAATGAATTACGTGAAACAGTCTTTTTTTTGGTAGCAAGGCACATGTAATAGTTATGTTTCTAAAAACTGCATGTTGATACCATGCATGTTTCTCTTTTTTTTTTTTTTTCCTTATCACATTGGATGATTTGTTGTTCCCGTCGCAAGCACGGGCACTTACCTAGTGCTATACACGAAAGCTGCGCACTTGTACCATGTCTCTAGGCTTTTTCGCTATTATACAGTGGCTTGTCCGGCTCCGGCAGATCTCTGGTTGCTCCTTGCTTGCGCTATGCTTGCTTCAGCGGGCTTCACATTACATCAAGCACATAATCCTCGCCGAGGATCGTGTCTTTTCGGTGTGGTCTCTAGTCGTGGGCGTGGCCAACCAGCCACCGTTTGTACTTTGTAGGTGACGAGATTGCGTAAGGCACGGGTGTTTATCTTAGCTGATGGCTGATGCAGCGAGAACGAGAAACGTTACGTATAAGAACAAAAAAGATCTGGAAGACATGGAAAAAACGGCGCGAGAAGATCGACAAGTAGAGATCAATCAATAAAAAAAAAACGGCGCGAGCGTGGAGCCAAATAGATAAAGGCGCACGAAGTGACTCGACTGCAGCGCACTGCACTGACAGTCTGACATACAGTACCAACGTTACGTTACCCACAAACAGCCAGCCAGCCGGCAACATCATGGCGGCGAGGACGATTCTGCAGGTTGTGGCGCCGCTCCTCCTCCTCCTGCTCCCCGCTGGCCTCCGGGAGCTCCTCTCGCCCACCACGACGATCGATCACCGGCCGCCGTCGTCGGAGGGTGCTGCCGACCGGCCCAGCGGCGAGGTCCTCCTCCACCCGCTGGTGCTGGTGCCCGGGCTGACCTGCAACGAGCTGGACGCGCGGCTCACGGACGCCTACCGCCCCTCCGTGCCGCGGTGCGGCGCCATGAAGGGCAAGGGCTGGTTCGGGCTCTGGGCCAACTCCTCCGACCTCCCCGCGCACCACTACGTGCCGTGCTTCATCGAGCAGATGTCTCTCGTCTACGACCCCGTCGTCAACGACTACAGGAACCTCCCCGGCGTCGAGACACGCGTGCGCGGCTTCGGTTCTTCCAGGAGCTTCCAGAGGAACCCGGTGTACACGTAAGTCCTAAACTGTATACATCCATCGATGATGAGAGTGTAGCAGTTCCATCAGACAGTGATGACGACTGACTGCATGGCTCTGCACGTACGACTGCACGCAGGACCTGGTGCTTCGAGGTCCTCAGGCACGAGCTCGAAAAGGCCGGGTACCGCGACGGCGACACGCTGTTCGCAGCCCAGTACGACCTCCGCTACGCCCCGCCGGTGCCCGGCCAGCGGTCGGAGGTCTTCTCCCTCTACTTCAGGCGGCTGAAGAAACTCATCGAGGACGCGAGCAAGAAGAACGAGCACAAGAAGGTGATCCTCTTCGGGCACGGCTTCGGAGGCATGGTAGCGCTGGAGTTCGTGCGGAGCACTCCCATGGCGTGGCGGGACAGGTACATCAAGCACCTCTTCCTCGCGGCCCCGCTGCCGGCGGAAGGCATCGTGTCGATGCTGCTGTGCTTCGTCTCCGGCTCCGGCCTGATGTACGTTCCCGGAGTCACCCCGCTCGAGCTAACTCTGAGGCCGATGTGGAGGAGCTTCGAGTCCTCCATCGTCAACTTCCCGTCCCCAGCCTTGTTTGGGCACAAGCCGCTCGTGGTCACCGCGCGGAGGAACTACACCGCCTACGACTTGGAAGATCTCCTCGCCGCCGTCGGGTTCGGCGCCAGCGTGGAGCCGTTCAGGAGGCGGGAGCGGCCCCGAAGATGCGCTACTTCCAGGCCCCCATGGTGCCGACGACGTGCATCAACGGAGTGCGCAATAACAACACGCCGGAGCAGCTCGTCTACTGGGACGCCGACTTCGACGCCACGCCGGAGATCGTGTACGGCGACGGAGACAACACGATCAATTTGGTCAGCATGCTGGCGTTCGACGAGAAGATGCGTCGACAGCCGGAACAGAACAAGATGTACAAGTCCATCAAGCTTCATGGGGGTGAGCACGGTACTATTGTGTCAGATGACTGGGCGCTCAAGCGGGTCATGCTAAGAAATCCTTGAAGCGAATCGTATTTGAAAATATGATTATGTTCATATTTTTTAGTGTTGAAAATATGAAGCATAGAACAAAAGCCACAGACAGAACCAGCATGTGTCTTGCATGCTACTAGTTCACTAGCTAGTAGCGAGTTTAGGTTAACCTTGTTGTTGGCTGGATATGAGCTAACAGTTAGCTAAATTATTAGCTAGATCTATTTAAATTTAAGTCTTAATATATTAATATTTGCTCGCTCAATCTTTCTAGTAGACTCTCAGCTTGCAAGGAAGCTTGCTGCCTGTGGGGCTGCAGGTTGCGGCAACAGGATGGACAAACAAACCGCCGATGTATGGACGTGACAAATGTTTGTAATGCATTAGTCTCTTCCCCATCCCAAACAGTAATCTCTTTGACTTTGGTCCTCAGACCTTTTGTAGGTGCCACGGCACACCTTCCATCTACCAACACGTCAGAATCAGTGGAAAACAGTACTCACACTAGTGATATTATTGTCACACCAAAGCTTATCATTATATTGCTTACAAATATAAAGCTTATTTTTGTCACACGTCAGAATCAATGGAAAACTTGATTCGGCTCAGCCCCAACGTAGCCTCCCGAGGAGGGCGGGCGGCCCCGTGACCTAGCCGCTGCCCCCTTCCCTCTCCACCCAATCCTGTCGCGCCGCCGCCGGAGCAAGCCACTCACAATGCTGTGCGCTCGCCAAGATGGCGGCGGGGGCCATCCACTCACAAAGTGCTTCTCGGTGACGCGTGCTTCGGTCCTTCGGCAGGGAGCGGCAGCGTCGAGTGACGTGGAGCTCGGCAGGACTGCCCGGTCGCGGTTGCATCGACGCCGGCTGGAGCCCAAAGCAGGCGCACAGCGGCGGCGGCGGTGGGGCTCTTCCCTCCATCCGTCGTCCCCTTCCTCCTACACGGGGTGTCAGCGACGCCAGATGTGCTGTCAAGGGTCGGGCTCCCAGATCTGGGGGCGTGGTGGTCGGATTCGGTGCCCCGCTGGCCGGATCCGGTCGCCCCCAGGCAGGAGATGGCGCCATTGGTGTCGGCCTTGGTGGAGGCGGTGGCACGGGTGGCGGTAGCGGTTGGCAATGGCCTCCACGTGCAGCAGGTGGACGCGCGAGCACGGAGTAAGGATGGTTCTCGGCATATCGTTTGGTCGGTGGGGGTGGCAGACGCAACTTCGGTTGTTGTGTGTAGCCGGCGCGTCGACGCCTCTTAGGCAAGGCTTCTGCAAGATGACGGGCATCGACGACGATGGTGTATGTTGGGATCCAACATCTAGGCCAACGTCTGTGCTGCGGTACCATGGGTGTAAGCCCGGCGACGGTGACGCCTACGGGCGCCGCTTTCCCTATTGGGGGCGTCGTGTCCCCAACATTTTCCACTGGTAAAAACCCGATCCATGTTGGACGAGCGACAGCGCATTGGGCATCATAACCTTTCCAAACGCGTCATTTTGGATTTTGACTCGGTCGTGATGTCTTGTGGTAAGGTGTGGCCGTGCTCGGAAGTCGGAGTTGCTCCTGCGACATGCTTGAGCAGGCAACGATGACCTCCTGTGGCCTCTTGCTTCAGGAACTGTAGTCCCATATCTTTGTTGGATCGTCGTTTACTATGTGTGTGTTTGTGTGGGAAGGCTTCGCCTTCGTAGTGCTTTACGTCATGTTTGGTTGCCTAACATAAATTTGCTCTCTACCTATCGATGGATGCCGGTAAAACGGATCTTTAAAAAAAAAGAATCAATGAAAAACTTATTATTCAGGTGGAGCTCTCGCCTCTCTAGCGATTTCTTAAAAAAAAGAATAGCCATAGGACTGGAGTGTGAATATGTAAAATATAATATATGGGTCTTTCAAGGTATCAGGTCTAGAATGAATATAGGTGCATGTGATCTAAAAAAAAGAATAATGGCGCATGTACTATAATATGAAAATCGTATTACAAGTAACCGCAAAAGGAAACATATGAAGGTAAATCTCATGAACATATGCACATATTTAACTTCCCACGTTTACAGTATGCTTAATTAGCACCTTAACACTAACATGCCTAACCTTTAGTCATAGCCTCATAGGATATTTCGTTTCTTGGCGGTTACCACAACATCACTTTTGTGACAAGACGCACTTTGTCTATCTGTAACTAACTGTATCAAAGTTGGCGAGCAATCTAATGTGAATAGCAAAGTTCACGAGCTAAGAGCAACTCCATTAGGCCATCTAAATAAACTATAAATCATATTTTTAGGTAGTGGTGGCACAAAACAGAACTCCAGCAGACTACCAATCAGCCTACCAAAATGTATTGGCCCAACACATTTTGCTTCATCCTAGCTATTCTCGTTGGGCCAAGAGACCCTACAGCTATTTTTTCTCTCTCCTCGCCCCTCTCTCCCTCCTCCGTACGCGACTCGCACCAAGGCGCGTGCTCGCCGGCGGCCTGCTCCTCGGCTCGCCGGCGAGGCTCCGCAACGGCCCTGTTCCCGCCGGCAGGACCTCCTCTTCCCCTGCACCCCGCCGGTGCTCATCCACTTCGGCTCCGGCGCGAGCTACGTCCCCGGCGCGGCGCATCCACTACACCTCCGGCACGACCTCCTCCCCGGATCCCGACCACGGCGGCGCCGACCCTTCTCTCAGCCATGGCGGCGCAGGCCCAATCCCAGCGCGGAGCACCCCGGCAAGCATGGCACGGCCTCCTCCTCAACGGCGGATCCTGGCGGCGCGAGCATGACGGGCAGGCGCGGCCACCTCCGGCGGGCAAGCGCGTGGCCGCCACTCCCAGTGGGGAGAGGCGCGGCCACCTCAGCAAGCAGGCGCGTGGCCTAGGATAGCCCGCGCGAGCGGCTTCCCCTGCGCAGGATCTGGCCACGACCTCCCCTGGCGCCATGGAGAAGAACAGGAGAGGATGACATATGGGTCTCGCATGTCATAGGCTATTAAAATAAATTTAGATGCCATGTTTTAGGTTGTCCTGTTGGAGCTGGAAGCAAATTTTTGGTAGTATAAAAATAGCTGGGCACAAAAGAGAGATTTAGGTAGTGTGTTTTTGGTAGTAGTGCTGGAGTTGCTCTAATAGGAATAGCAAAGTAATAGTGATAGGGGACACTTTGTCTAAGCTACTGTACAAGGTTGGTGAGCAAAGTTGAGTAGCAGTTGATTATTGACAAATAAAAGGACGGATAAAACTGACAAAGGAACAAATGCCCTGTACACTTAGAATTTATCAGCTCGATTTCTCAACTATAATATAATATTTTCCTCTCGTAACAAAATAATATAATCAAGCTTATCAGCTACAGATTCCATTCGCCAAAAACTTGAGAAGCATGTCACAAATCTTATGCAATATACAAATTCAAATATTCATGCAGGTACAAATTTTATCAAAAAAGAAAAGAAAAGTGTGTCTGTAAGGACATGCTTACTTTTTTTTTTCGAAGCTAGGACACGCTTGCAAAAAAAAAAAGGAAAAAAAAACTTTGATTTGACACTTGGACATGTTTGCAGTTTACCCCCTAACAAAAACTGTCCACGTCCTACAGAAGTGGGGGCAGCGAGCGGCAACAGTTTTCTCGGAAGGCAGCCCTCTTCCTCGTCGTCCGGCGACCGCACCCGCCGCGCGGCTGTCGGGGATGCCGGTCAGGGTGGTCGACACCGCCACGCCTTCCTCGCAGCCCTCCCCAGGTTCCCCTACCCTCCTCGCACCCCACCGTCTCCAATAAATACGCTATGGGCGCATCAGGTGCGCTTTGTACGATCAGGTCTAGATCTTGTATCGGATTATAGACTCTTTGCTGCCTAGTCGTGATGCTATTCCGTTGAATTTCAGTCGGAAGCTGTTTGCTTTTCCTGATCTAGATTGGTCTAAGTCGCCTGGAGTTTGTGTGGCTGCAGTTTGGTACTCATTTAGGCGGTTTGATCCTTTCTATCGGCTAAATTGCTGCGTCCGGAACTTAAGCGTCAGCTGAGGTAGTCAGTAGTGGGTCTGATGCTTTTGAGCCTTGGAAATTTTTGTGATTTGGTTCCAGTTTCAATTGGAACCTGCCTCCGGATAACGTAGTGTTGCTAATGTTTGCATGCGTTTGATCATTCATGTGTCATGAATGAGTGTGCTAGGCGTCCGGAATCTTGTTTCATTATTCATATGAGATCGTGTGCCTTGAGTGTGACAACATTTCTGCTCAATCTGTATTGCTTGCTGGTTGTCAGAAAACCAATTGATGCCATGTTGATAGAAGTTCTAGTTAATCTGAAAAAATATGGTGGCTTTTCCTTGTGGGAATCTAACTAGTTTTTGTAGAATTTATTAACATAAATGTTGCTTTCTTTCTTTTTTCTTTTCAGTTACGGTAAAACTGCCTCTGTGATGCTTTTCTAAGCTCAATAGTTCGACATGGCATACTCATTATTCGTTGCAGGGCAAGAAGCAAATACTGGACACCCATCTGCCCCTAGCTGTTCACTCTTAAGTGCTGGAAGAGTAAGTGTTTTGTTCTTTCATTTGAAATTTTGGCTAAGAACATAACCGATGTGGTCCAGTAGGGTACATGTGCACATATCACTGATTTTGTTACAGCTGTGTTACTAACTGTGATCTTCCACAGTTTCCTTTCATAAAGCAAATAGGAGTTTTCCATTTTGTCTTCATCTCTACTAATGCCACGCTGCTCCCAGCTCCCATTTCTATTCTATATTATATGGCTTTCACGATTGTTGCTTATCATCATGTTGCTTTTCTGCTTCCTTTTTCATTTTTCCGTGTGTGTGTCAGGACTGTTGGTGATGTGTACTGTCTAATAAGTGTAGTGCTCAGTGCTGTTTAGCTTCCAGTTTCCATTTATAGGTTATGGTTTTCACAGTAAATTGTGCAAATGCAGCTGTATATATAGCTCAGTCTACTGCTAATGAGCATTGTATCAGCTTTATGGTTGAAGCTTGAAGGGTTGCCATTGACTAAATTATCTTATATGTTTCTTTCAGTCTTTTGCTGGAACTCAGAATGTTTCAAGTCTGCAGAAGGATGAAGCATGGAAAGTGAATGTCCGCATCCATGGCTGCGATCTTGAACAGGGTTATCTATGTGGAACAATGGAAGCACTTAATGTTCCATTAGCGGATACACCTGTGAGTACTCATTTGTTCTTCCACTTTGAATCTGAAATCTAATTTTATGCATTGAAAAATATTAGTTATAAGTTTGCTGAATAAATAATTGTGCACCATCAACATTTTAGAAGTTAACTGAGAGTTAAATGTGTTGCCACTTGACAGAGTGTAAGACTGGATTTCCATTTTATAAAATACAGAAATAAACGATGTTTTTAACCTCATGTATTGGCTGTCCATAGGTAGTGACATTCTGGGAGGGGGAGATAGTGGATGCTAAAAATTACACTTTTTTCACTGGCAAGTGGGAGGCATCGTGAGTGTTTATGCTTATGCTCATGCCATCTCCGTATGTCCTGGTGACTCACAGCATTCCAAACTTACATGTGAAAACATCTTTTTTATACTGTTTGCAGACCGGAGGACGATATAAGACATTGGTCCAAATTCCCATCATTTACACCTCTTCTGGTAATTGATACCTAATTTGTTATTATTCATCATATTGAATCTTGTGATGATTTGTTTTTATGCCCTTCCTGCAGAGTCAGATTGAGGCAGATGGTGGCAAGTCTGTGGACTTTAGCAACTATCCCTATATATTTATGGTATGGGATTACCTAGCCTGTTCATTTGTTTATGTATATAAGCGTTTTATTTACCATTTCTCTGATGCTACATATAGAGATGGAAAGAGCAATACTTTGTCAATGTTGGAGCTGACTGTGGGTTAACCATTGCTGGTTTCTACTACGTCTGCTTTTCTTGTAGCGATGGCTCCATCAGTGGATTTTATTATGATCCAAACAGCAGGTAATGAATATTTTTCTGCCATTTATGTGATGCAAATAATAATAATGGGATCAGATTCATTAATGGAGAAAATGGGCTGGTATGAACACTTCTTTTTCTCTTCATGTGCAGTCCATTTCAGAAGCTCGAATTGAAGTGTACCAATGAGAAAAATTCTGGATTCACCTTTTCATCCTATGAGCTGCAGTGACAGGCCCAATGCCCTCGACAAACAACTTTCTGTTAGCATTTAGTGTGTACTGAATACTCATAGTCCTAAATGCTGTTGTATTTAAAGGAATGAGAGGTTGTTTATGTAACAGTTTGTTTTCTAGCAACTAAGCAAGCTGTCACTCTGTAATCTGCAGAAGCATATTGTCTTTTATAAAATCCACCTTTTTGTATTATGTTTGTGTTAACCATAGTATGATGTGTCCAAATTCAGTTGGATAGGGAATGTGATGAATCTTGATTCAGAGAAATGTTCTCTGCAGCTGGGGATTTCTATTTCAACATGTCTATGATATACACATTGTGCATGGTTCCTAATTACATGCATTATGAATACATGTTTCTGTAAAATCATGATGTTAAGCTTTACTGAAGAGAAACTTCATCAAGATCTGATTGTTCTCTCACTCAAGTTCCTGGTACAAAGCTGTGGAGACCTTTCGGTTTCACTTGCAGCTATTGTATGTTTTAACTGTGACATAGTTCTATGAACAAAAAAAACTTGGGGCATGTTCTTCGCCGTTGCCTTCAGCTTCCTGACATTGTTAGGTAAAAGAATTCTACCGATGTAGTTTCATAATGTCTTGATCTCATGCTTCAAGCTGTTGTTCATTCTCTTAAGGAATAAAATACCTCTGCATCTGCATTGCGTTAATTACAGACATTGCTAATTCAATAATAATGTTCTGTTGATAGGGTTGCAGGGTTACTGTGGCACATGATCTTACCTTCAATCGCACAAGGATCTGTAGACAGTGGAACAGGAGGTGTTTCTTCTCTTCTTTCCTGCAGAAACCAAGAAGAGATTTCCTTTGCTCTTTGTACCAAAGGCCTCTCAACACTCTCACTCCATGTGTCAAACAGATTGAGGATAGCGTCAGTAATTATTTCTGAGAGCAATGTATCATCTTCCCCAGGTTCCAGCTTTAGCATCAGGTATCTGTTGACTGATATTAACTTCTCTATCATGTGCCGTCTATCAATGTTATATGCTACCATTGCCTCTTGGATTTTGGCAATCATCTTGAGCACCATCTGATAGACTGTAGCAAATGCGTTTCGGAACACTTCGGATGCTGCTTCAGGCAGCTCCCTGTCTTTCCAGCCACTCTTTTCGTTCCCTAACTCGCGTTCTATGGTTGGCGCAAATGTTACAGTCTTCGGCTTGGTTGTGTTGACACGGAGCTTCTTCGATTCCATCAGCATCTCATTGGCTTCCTTCATTTCTGACTCAAACCTGCTGCTGACCTTGAAGTATGGTTGCTCCTTGTGTGCAGTGGGGCTCGGGGCCGGTGAATTCTGTCTTGGTGATGCTTCCAGGAACACCTCAGAAGCCCTCTCTGAATCACCCGCTGCGATGCACACAATAAAACAGTTATCATGCATGCTCTGCTCCACCGTAGCAAAGTCATACTACAGTTGGTGTTTCGACTGAATTCAGCTAAAGATGTACAGGTAATACTTCATTTCAATTAGCAACAGCTGAATTGATGTGATGCCATGTGAGCCTGTGACTGACATACAGGAAGGCGCATGTTGCTGCAGTTTCCTGGGGGTTCCACGGTACTCGGCATGCAGTCGCTCCTCCTTTGCCTTGCTGTCTTCTGCACTGGGTCCAGGCCCAGCCCGGGGCGTCCACATCATCTCCTCTTGTGCGGGTTTCTTCTTGTGATGCAGCATGTGCAACCATTTCTTGGCCTTGCTCTTCACCTTGCCCAGCACCGCCTTCTTCTGGCTCCCGCCTGGGGTCCTAGGCGACTCTGTCGGGCTCGCTGGTGGCGCCCGTGGTGAAGGCCAATATCGTTGTTGCTCCTCCCATTCATAAGATGGATGTTGGCCTGCAAACGAATGTCCACCTCGAGGTAAGGGCAGGCGCATCATCACACTTCATCAAGATATATTGAATAAGATAACAATGCCAAGATGTCGTGGAAAAAAAAATTCAAGAACGATGAATCAAAACTGGGTGTAAAAATGGAAAGATCTTTTACCATTTTGGACGATGAGGTCAATTGGTTTGGTGCTGATCCCACGCTTTGGCTTTCTGATCTCGCTCATGGTTGTGCAGGAACAGGAACCACACCCGATCCAAATTCAAATCCAAATCCTAAAGCTTGGGAGGAGCTATGCAGAGCTGTGCCGGCAAGGCAAGAAATGAATTTGCCCGGCCTATCCTAAGGTTGGCAAACTTGAGGGCAACTTTTCCGAGTTATAGCTCTTGCAAAGTTGTCCCCCGCTATTCTGGGAGATTGTTTGGTGGTGGGTGGGAGGCGAGCCATTTGTGCCGCATCCTTGGAGCCCTCCAATGTAGGGAGGAGATCTACAAAACGAGATTCATATCTTTGTCGTTGTAGACGCGCCATGATTTCCGCGTTTCTTTAGCATGACACTGATATAGTATAACAGAGCCCAGGGGTTAAAACTTAGAAATCGTTTCTCTTACGAACAATATCATTGTTCACCATCAATTTCCCCTATATATATAAGTAACCACGGTTGACTTTGTACTTTTTTTGGATTAGATAGAACTACAAGTTTGTTAAAAAAAGACACGGAACCTCTGAAATGACAAAAGATTTAAAGAAAATAAAAGGGCATAAGACTAAAAAAGAAAATAAAAAAAGGAATAGCCCTAACATAAGTAACCATGGAACTTTGTTCTTTTTGGGATTGTAAACGGTAAAAGTTCTGTTAAAAAAAAAACTTCGAACCCAGGGGAAAAAACTTGGGATTAAAAACAAAAAAAAAGACTTTGAACCCAGACAAAATTTAAAATATAGTGTCAAGAATGGGATTCGAACCCATGCCCTTTCGGACCAGTACCTGAAACTGGCGCCTTAGACCAACTCGGCCATCTTGACATTTGTGTAGGTCCTGTTATTAATCACTAATTAATGCAAACTATTTCCGTGGTCTACTATCAAACTCAAAACTCAAACGTCTCTTCCTAATTCCTATGTTTTTACTAAGCTTAAACGTCTTCCCTCTTATGATTCGTCTTCCTATGGTCCTACTATTATTAATTAAATTATGATTCGTCTTCATATGGTCCTAGTATGATTAATTACATCGATCCTGCGTAGTCGCGCTATGATTAATTAGATTAGCTGTGCACTATTTCTTCAAAGATTGTTTGCGATGGGCTCAACTGTGAGATCGATGATGAGCAATTGAGCATATAAATAGACAAAATACTTTTGTATAAACACGTGTATGTGATATCAACTTTTTTTTATTGTATCCAGTAACGATGGATATCAAACCCAAATAGACCTCGTCAAGTGAAAGCAAACTAGTTAATCGAATTCTCAGAAGTTAATGGAACTATTTATGCCAGGTATTGTCTGGATTCTCTAGGTCGCCTACGCTACGATACATGCCCGTCCTCCGGCTACAGGCGTTGAGCAACAACTGCATCGAGCCCAAACAAGGCTGTGGAAAACTCCAGTATCTGCATTCAGCTAACCTGCTCTTAGCCAAGTTGTGCCCCCAGCAGGTTTCTGAAATTCCTTCATCACTAATAAAAAAAAATGACCACATTTGAACTCCAATTCTAATCATATAAAAAATATTAATTGCAGTTTCAAAATCTTTGTTGCTACATCAATTTGTACCAGCTGTCAAATAAATTGCCTGACTGAGATGGTTCGCTCACTATGTCATTTTCTGTGTGAGAAGTTATAGCGAGTACACGATGTAGTACCGATGAAACAGGTTCTCTCCATGCTCTCTATAATCTGCTAGGCTGAAAGTTTGTTTACCAAACTTGCTTGATGCCGCAAAGGCAGCAGCACCCCTCCACGCATCCAAAATGGGATCAGCTGCTCTGACAAGCTTCAGGGGAGCGAGGTAGGGCCGATATTGCCGTATCCCAGACTCCAGCCGAGGGATCATGCCAGGGAACAGGGAGCTCCCACCGGTGACAAGAATTGACTGGCAGAGGCGCTCTTTCACAGATTCGTCCTCCATTAATCTCCTGAGTGAGATACTGACCATCTCATCAATGCCAGCCTGGTCGATTCCTATCATGCCTGGCTGGAAGAGGACTTCAGGGCAGCGGAACCGCTCGATCCCAATGGAAATTCTGTAGTCCTCTGCGGTGAGTGGCCGGACTTTGGGAGGCTCCGGAGTCAGTTGAACAGCTTCGGATTTGGACACAAATGTAGGATCGATCTCCTGCACAATGAAATATCAAATGACATCTGATTATAGCTGAAATTGTTGATATCTGAAATGAAACTAAGATAGGACAGAATTGTCACAGCGAAAAGGAAATCTTGAAGAGGGGAATTTACCTGGAGCTTCGATGCAATTCGAACAAGTTCCGATTCATCGTCATCATTGCTGTCATCATCATTGTCTTTGCTCATCTTGTTGTATACTAACCAATCCTCGTCTCTCATTCCAAAAGTGTCCTCACCTTTGCCACGATCAAATGCAGCTGAGGCAAGCAGCCGCATCCTTTCTTTCTGAGCTGCATTTAGCCGTTCTCCACGGCCTACACCACCAGATGAACTATGGTTCCCATTTGTCTGACCACCATTAACTTTCTGTCGCTTCCTCTGCTCAAACTTCTCAGAAAGTTCTGAATATCGGGCCCGAAGCTCTTCAAGGTATAACTCTGGGTTCTCCCTATATGGTTGAATGAAACAGATTACAAGAGTAGTATATAATAGAACGTCTGACAAATATTTAAAAATAACAATTGAGGTCATTTATCTAAACATGAGGTAGATGATAAGTACAGAATTCTAAACACATAATACATAGGCACAGCCACATTTTCTTTCCTGTTCAAGCAAAGGGCTCAGTCCTTTGCTCTTAAAAAACACAGGGCCTTACCTTATGCAAGATAAACATGCTTGGAAATACCATTTATAAAGGGTAATCACTATTTGGTATGGAAAAATACACAATGTAGTTCTGTCCTATATTTGTACATTGATCCACAAGGGGTCATAGTATCTAAAGATGAAACTTGCTGAAAGTGGCTTTGAAATAACTAATACTGAAAATTAACAAGATATGGAATAATAGGAATATTGGATAAAAGAATAGAAGATAAATTTCAAACTGGTTACATCACAACTTACGCACGCCTCTTTTCTTCTTGTTTCTCCCGCAAAGCCTCCTCTTCAGCACGTTTCTGCTTAGCACGTAATTTGCCCTCTGTTGTGGTTTTAAGTAATATCTGTTTCTTCTTTTCCTTTAACTGGTGAAATACACAAATGTGAAATGCAACGATGGTCGGAAGATGTAAAGGTGTAAACTTGAGAGAATATGTATCTACAATATGCACACAATATCCAGATGTTAGAAGCACATGAATAGAATTCTGTAGATAATAACTGAACAAACACACACCTGTTCTGGCGTCAGCGTCTCATCAGGGACAGATACAAGTGGATACTTATCAGCTGCTGAGGCATCTGTTTTCTCATCGTTGCCATTGGACTCCCCTTTTGCTTTCCTTAGGGATTGTGTTGCTTTCAAAATGGCAGATTTGATTTCCTGCTGGGAAAGATATCCAGATCTACCTAGAATAGCTGTTGCTTCTTGGTCATCAGCTTCATCAAGTTGCTCCATTACTTCCTCCAAATAGGAAAGTTGCTTTTCTAGTTCCACTATCTTCTGAGATCTCTTTTGAGCAGCCATGTCTCGCAAACGTTGACTAGCCTTTTCCTTCAAAGCTGCTTTCCTAGCAAGTTCTTCCTCAGATGGTGGTTCTTCCTTTGGTGGGGGAACCCATGGTAGCTGCCAATACCTCATTTTCTCATCAGCTTCTTCCTTATTGTTCTGCAGCATGAAGTGATCAATCCATTGTGTTACAAGAATGTTCAGTAACAGAGGAAACATATAACTAATATACTTTTGGAAGAAAAGAATCGCCATTACAAGGAATTACAAGCACAACAATTCGTCAAGTCCTATAGAAAGCCCTATGGACTCGATTCAAATTCATTCAAAACAAGAATTCAAATTCAAAGCTTTATATAAGAACAAAGAAATATATAACAGTTTCTTACTTTAAATATCTGCAACTCTGCCATATAATCAAGAGCTACATAACAATGCTCCTTCTTCAGCTCTTCAGCCTTGTCCCATGTAATACTTGCCCTGTTCAATGTAAAATGGTACTGCTACATGGTAGGAAAAAACAAACACTACGAAGTACTCAGAAATATACTTCTATCACTTACGTGTGATAGGGATACTTTAGAGAGAGAAGCTGCCTCAAGAAATCAGTAATGTGAAATCCACCAACATTGGTTCTGCAGCATGCCCCCATCACAGGCTGCCCTTTCAAAAACTGAAAAAAAAAAGACAGATCAAACAAGCTTTTAGTTCAGAAAACAAAATTTTAATTTGAAATCACAGGTGAAACAAAGGCAGCTTTGAGGAGATTTACTTCACAGAAATACTTTAATGACTCTAGTAGAGTTTTCTTTTCATTATTGACAACTGCAGGGACCATGACGAAGGAGCAAAATCCATATATTGTGGGTCATACACTCGAGGATGGGTTTAAAATGATGAATTCCGTACCCTGTTTTCATATCGTATTATCGAGGCTAGTCGTATGACCACTGATCAGACGACTAATCGCGATTAGTCGTCGATCAAGGTCGATTAGTCGGTCCTGATCGGTCGAATCGGCTAGTCGGACATTTAGTCGTCCTTGTGCCTGGATGACCTGATCGACCATGTATATACTATATATATGATGAAAATATATGTAATCATGACCATTATGAATCATATTACCATGGTGATTTGGCCACTTACCTGTAGCTGCCGCTTGCTGATGTCTGATGGTGACTGTTCACTGTTGACTTGAGGTGATTTGGCCACTTACCTGCAGCTATGTCACTCACTCAATCACTCCTAAACCCTAATGGGCTGGCTTAAGGTGGGCCGAGTTCTCACTGGTCCCTTGTCCCTCCCTACGTACTGGCCCAACTAATCGTTCGGCAAGGCTTATCGAACGACTAATCGTGATTAATCGCGATTAGTCGGACGATAAGGTAACTAATCGAACAAATTGAATCAAACGGGCTTATCGAGCACGAATTTACGATAAGGACGACTAATCACGATTAGTCGTCCGATATGAAAACAGGGATTCCGTATGTCGAACCCCAGCAGAAATTGTTTCCACCATGGCAACGCCGAATTTCATTACCCATGAGCAACGAAATTACAAGAGTGTATAGCAAAGAAAAAAACAAAAACGAAACCGGGACAGCCACCATGAAAAGCAAGAAGTCACTTAGCCACATTGATCTGAACACCCAGGGTTCAGCATCAAAGGGTGCCACCCGCCTCTAGATCTGAACCCCAGCAGAAACTGAAATAATATTTTTCCCAAAACTACCTACAACATCACACATTCACACTATATTAAGGAAGCTTGACTAAAGTTGTTTGGCTAGGAGTATCAGTGGATAGTTTTCCTTAAAAAGTGAATAATGACAGCATCTTAAATACTCTAGTTGCATGCAAAAGCAGTCTTCAGGAGTGGTACCTAGTCATTAAATATTATTAAACATAAATTGCAATATTTAAAACACATATACACTGCATTTATTTTACTGGATGGAAGATAAAATCAGGCAAACATTTTAAAAGGTTATATCCGGTGAAAGCTGGAGAGAGGTGTATCTTGGGGACAAAAACTTACTGGAACAACATGACAAGTTCCATGTTCACATGAAATGGCCAGCCCATCTTCGTTACAGTTTCCAAGTTTCTGATTGTACTTATAACTAAAAGCATTGTCAATGCCAAATGCTACATTTCAGATAGAAAGCAGCAGCATCAGAATTTCAAACCTTATGATAAAGTAACTAATACCATATAACTAGATGCAGCTCATAACATCAAGATCACAGAAATTATTACCGATGGATGGTACACCATATGTCTCGAAAAGTAGTTCTGACATTCGGGCTCGAGAAAAGGACGGATTACATTCACATTCTGTCATGAGAATTGGATGGCCCACCTGTTGAGCATCATTGTTAGCTTTCAACAACACTCTAACCAGTTAACAGTTTGGTTGAAGAAAGAGAAGGCGCAAATGTCTGTTAGAGGATATATACAGACAGATAATATAGCCTTCTTAATAAGTGTCTGCATGTCTGATGCGGATTAACATAGCTGAAGCAATGTGCAGTGAATCAGTGATTACACTATGGGAACATGTAAGTGTTGATTTAGGAAGCCAACTCTTCCTTGTTTATGTTTTGGTATATCATGGTCTGGTAAGAGAACAAACTTACCAAGGCATGTGATTCAACAAGACTAGCTAAACCAGCATTTTTCTTATGTCTCAATGCAATGTACAACAAATTAACAAATAATAAAAGAAAAGATAATACTAGTTCAATAACAACAGAAGAAGAAATATAAATTATATTTTGTAAAGAACCAGGACACAATGCAAATTTACCTCTGAATTGGCACCTAATCGATCAAAGCCATAGTCAAGAATCTGTAATAGATAAATAATACTGTATCAGACAAGAAAAAAGAACAATAACGAGGGCAAGAGGAATATGCCCTACAGTGTAAACATCATGATCCAGAAAATTAAGAAATCGTATCGCATGTTTTCTTTATATCTTTGAGCCATAAGGTTACAATTAGCATTTACTTCCAGTATAAGGGACCATCTGAATCATGAAACGGATGATTAGTCCTCTAATAATGGATCCATTACTCAAAATAAAACAGTTCACAGGGGTATTTCACTATTTTGCTTTGGCAATGTTTTTTACCGTCATGTTTCAACCACAGATTATGGACATAAAAAATATCATTTAACACGTGTAATACTTTAGTGATTTTGCCCTATTAAAAGTTGTAATGTGATTTATCAAGAATCTAGTTGTTTTAATGTATTATAGAGAAGGGTGATGAAACAGATTGATCACTGGTTTTTCTATCTTCAAAATTAAATATGAATAACAAAGAACCATCTATATATCTACTGAGAACTAAAAACTGGCGGATGGTGTCTGAGAACATACATATTCCATGTACTCGAATTGATAGACAACATCGTCGTCAAATGGAGAGCGAACTGCTGATCTTGTGCAGTCAAAGAACTTCAGTAGAGATGGATCAGTGTCCCCAACAATTGAGACAGTTTCACCTGTACCATGGAAATTAGAATACAATGAATTGAATAATAAAACTTTCGTTAATCCTCTTGCAAGTCTGTTTATTGACACAGACATGAGAGTTGAGAGCTTGAAATAAGTAATTTGCTGTTCCTTTCATATAATCATTCAAACAATATGAAACTTACAGAGCACTCAGCAAACACGACGATAACAGTAGAAATATCTGAGCCTTAGAACATTTTGCAGGATTACTTATTTACTTGTACCACAAGTACATGAAACTGACCAAAGTAAAATGGGGTCATAAAACACAATCATCGAGTCTATGCAGACTGCAGACAACCAAAATTTCAATTTGTATCCAATTCCCGTGCACTACAACAGAATTAGTTCATGTAGACAAGAGTGAAATCACACAAACACATGGATATCAGCTTGAGTGGTATCAGAGTCGAATTCTATAACCGGTCCCAAATTATCAATGTACTGCAGCACAAGTCTCATAAACAACAAAGATAAGGGTAAAGAATCCCCCACAACAACAACGATTGTTGAGAAGTAAAATTCCTGCCAGCGGGAAACTGCACACTCAGCTTCTGAAACCGAACAGCAAGGAGCAACTAAGCAAACACGAGAACAGAAAATCTATACATGCACACAGCTTTCAACCACCAAATCAACACGAATTGGCATTCTCCGTAGCGTAAGGCGGCGTACCAGTGGCGCGGTGGCGCGGCCTCTGCACGACATTGCGGAATGAAAAGCGCGGCTCCGCCTCGCCTGCCCACCTGCACGGAGGCAACCGCGGCGTTACAGAATACTGGAAGGCCCGCTAGGGTTAGGGTTTGGGGAGTCTCCGGCGCGGCAGGAGCTCCGTACCCGATGCGGAAGGTAGAGGCGCCGTTGTCGATGACGATGGGGGTGGACGACGGGAAGCGCGCAAAGTCGGCCTCCCTCCGAGGGCGTGTCTCCGATGACATCTCGCCGCTGCCGCCGGCGACAGAGCTCGCCGGAAGCGGGGGAGAAGAAGGGTTTGGAGCTTTTGGTAAGCTTGTCCTTTTTTGCTGCGTCGTCCTCTTCCTCTTCGCGACTCGCGAGCTCGAGTCTACCTGGCGTCGGGCCCTTTGGCTGGCGATCAACACCGGGAGTATTAGCGTAAAACCCCTTGTCATTTCACATAATGTGTATGCAGAGCATCAGAGGTCTCACATACTACATCCTGCAAAGCCCACGTATGTATTGGATAGAAGAAGTCGATAGCTTCGAACTTTCTATTACTTGGCTAAAGATCTCTACCACAAGATATAGAAGACAATTATGTATTTTTGTATATAGAATTTTGGATATTATTTTGATTCATGCCATTAACTTGCAGGTAATCATATTTTCGTATAGCCGAAAAAATCCCATTGACTCTCCTCTCTCCACTCACATGTGGGCCCAGTCAAGCCCCTTCTCTCACCATCTTTCCACCTTTAGCTCCACCATGGACCCAATACGAGCTGACGAGATGCAAAAGGGTGTTACTACAATTGCGCAAAATGAGATGACATACATGGAGGCATATGCCCTTAAGGTAGATTTAACTTTCCCGTGTGATGTAAAGATAAAGCAAACATTAGTATTCTGTAATAAAAAGTAAAACTAAATGGGCCATCTTAGGTAAATCAACAACATCTACAATGGAATAGACAAACATATACCCTGCCACGAACAACATCGGTCGACCACTTGTTGGAGGTCCATCATGCTACATTAAATGTCCGGAGAAGGCTACAACAATAGCAGTTGCAACTCCACTGTGGCCACCAACGATGTTCATAAGCATTTAGGCTATCAAAATGCCCGAATCCTCTTTGGTCAAAGTGCCCATCATGAATCCACTATCCGCCACACAAACTCTATTCAACGCCATTAAACGATGTGTCGCTCTGGGTGAGACTCCAAGTCGACGCACCATGGGTCGCCTGAAAAACGGTGTTGATACCAACTACGTCTCTGAACCAAGGCCCAGGGTCAAAGAAGGTTGAAACCATAATGCTAGGGTGTGTGAATAGAAGCAACAGCTGGGACATGTCGCACGTTGAATCATTGTCCTCTTCGATAGGCAATCATGGCATTGGAGTTCGCTTGTACACTGTTTGCCTTTCACTGAATGGCTTTGACTCCTAGAACAACTCGAAGAAGGCAAGGAAACGTAGGAGCCAACTAAGATATGACGGTTTCACATCACTAGATCTTCTTTCGATTAGAGGGCTTGTGTCCCATCACTAGAGGTGGTAGGAGGGGGTCTAGCACCCCATCACAAGATCTGCTCCTGATTATGTGAAGTTAGATTTCTAGATATATTGCATTTAGGTGAGCACTTTAAACTGGACTAAATGGGAGGTTGCCTCACCTTGTACTCCATTTGAATCTAAACACCCGACTAAATGGACTAAAAGAGACTTTTTAGTCCACCAAACCAAACTTGCCTAACTAAATTTTAGCTCGTTTGAACCAAACAAGTTCGCCAACAACAAAATTTAGCAGTTGGACGTTTTATTGAGTGAACGTTAAACACTGAGATAGAAAAATGAGAATACTTGCGAGGAGCTAGGAAGTTTTGCACTAGAATCAATAAACGAACCCAAATTTGAGGCCAAGGAAGTTTAGTGTCACAGTCTTAGTCGCAGCAACACGTACAAATTCTTGTCAGACCTATTAATTACACAAACTATACATTGTACAAAATAATATTAATTGGCTTATCAGCAGCAAAACCATCAACTAAACAACCCAAAAAGTACAAAATATCATAAAACATTTAGTTGCAAATTACTTGTTGCAGTCTGAGGAACATTTCATAAAAAACCATACAATTTCACCCATTATTGCAACACATACAAGTTCTTGTCAGGCCTATTAATTACTCAAACCATACGTTGTACAAAATAATATTAATTGATTTATCAGCCGCAAAACCCATCAGCCGAACAAACCCAAAAAGTATAAAATATTATAAAACATTTAGTTGCAAATTACTCGTTGCAGTCTGAAAAACCTTTCATGAAAAACCTTCACCCAATAGTTTCATCTAGGTTTTCAGTAAAGTCCTATTTGGTTCCCATAAATTGGAGAAATTAGAAAGTTATGTAATAACAACAGGAGAAACATTTTCTAGATATTGACGAGTGTTGTTCTAAACTCTTACTGAAACGTAGTACACATTGCATTGCGCACAACGTCGAGAAAGAAGACACCCATTCCCAGTGCAGATTTTTTTTCATAGTGTATAAAATCAGCAAGGGTCAAAATTTACATGATATACTTCTCAATTTGCGATCAAACAAAAACAGTATCGGTTGTTCTCGAAGCATATGCTAGCGACAAGTTAAAAGCGTGCATAATGCAGTTGACCTTGACCATGTCAAAATTCGGTTAAATCCAATCTGTCTCGAAGCATATATAAGGAAATCCACTCCTCTGTTAAAAGGAACCGCAAATCGCAATTCGGCTAAACTTGTTTCATTGAGTCCTTCAAGAGTTCAAGGAATATTGAGTCCCCGTAAACCGCTTCTCCTGTTCCTTGCCGGCGCCGCCCTCGTCCTTCCCCTTGCTCACGCCACTGCCAGGCTTGCCAGCCGCCGTGGGGGCGCCAAACCGAACCTTTCTCCTGGGTACACCCGGAGCTACGGCGCTCACTGCCGCCGCCGGAGACGGCGCGGGAGGCGGCTGCTCCACCGGCTTGCCGTCCATCCGCGCCGCGACGCCGGTGAACCGGGCCGGCTGCGTCGGCTGATCGTCGCTGGCGCTGCCTTGGCTGGCGGCGACGCGCGGCGGGGGCTCCACGTAGTCGAGCGGCGGCACGAAGTCCACCGCGCAGTCCGTGTACATGGAGCAGACGGCGTCGGCCGGCTGCGCCTCCAGCACGTCCAGGTAGTACCGCCGGTTGCCCTCCGTCACGGAGATCGTCTCGCCGACGGTCACGCAGAAGAACTTGCGGAAGTTGTACTCCAGCCTGCACGGCAAATTCATAAGACAGACGGTCAGCTGAATGCTTCACGAAAGTTTTTTAAAAAAATCGAAATCTTGTCGTCTGGCACTCACAATTCCCTCGGGTAGGAGACGTCGTTATCCAGCAAATGGTACCTCGAACCCTTGTTTACCGGACTAAACCTCACAAAATTAGCAACACGAACCCTTCAGTGGCCTCCCACGATAAACGTTCGATGGTCGCAGGCTAAAGCATATGGGGTTGACCCATGAACGGGCTACGACGGCCCAAAGCCAAAACCTGCTCGAGGGGCTACCGTGCGGACTGGGACTGTGCACTCGAGGGTACAATTCGGGCGACCCCTCGAGGACGGAACTTCGCCTGGCGAACGAGCCTGCCCTCGAGGACGGAACCTCGCCTGGCGAACGAGCCCGCCCTCGAGGACGGAACTTCGCCCGACGAACGAGCTTGCCCTCGAGGACGAAACTTCGTTCGGGCGAATGGGCAGCCCTCGAGGACAGTGCACCCCTCGGCTACCGACTCTCCCGTACGGATCCGGACGGATTTAATACGTTTTACCTACCCCCGCCTAACCGTATGGCCACAGTTACGGTAACAGTTGTGGGAGTGGCGGTCGAATCTTGCTTTTACCGCCCATGCCCCGGAATCCCGCGGGTCGTACTACGCTGTTGCGCCATGCGAGCACTGTGCCCCGTCCAGCACCCCCTCGAGACGCATAAATCAGCAAGTTTCCCGCATTTCCCGGGATTCGACCTTATCCGGTGAGGCTCGACTCTCTCGACTCGACCCCCTCGACTCAAGCCAAGACCCTCGATTGCCGCCCCTCGACTTCGTCGGACGAACCCTCGAGCGGGACTTCAACAACTCCCGACGCGACGGCTGCAGGGCCTCCCATACCGATGTACATCACTACAGCAGCACCGACGTGATCGGCCTCAACGTCATACGTCACCAGCCATGCGAACTCTAAATATATGTACTCCTGTGCCCCTCCTTCGCCTATAAAAGGAGGCGCCAGGACGTTAGAAAAAAGGAAGACGAACGAGAGGATCTAGAGCGTAGAAACGCTAAGGCTTCAGATCACAGAACGACACCGTGAGCCAGTGTAAGGTCGAGAGCTAGGCGTCCGAACGCCCAAGCCCCACCTCACGCTCCTCACACCTGCTTGTATTTTCCCCTGTACTAGCACTTCGGTGCAAGATAACACGAACTATCCTCCCCCCGCTGGACGTAGGGCCTTCTTTGCCCGAACCAGGATAAATCGTCGTGTCCTTCTTGCACCACCCATCAAATTGAGGGAGCACGCAATTACAATATTACTCGTTGGTGTTAACCCCCGGGGGTCGAAACACCGACAGGAGACATCGAGAAAATCCTTGCTGTGTGGCTGCACCTTGATGAAGGCGGCCTTGGGCAGCGACGTGCTCCTCACCAGAACGATCTCGTTCTCCAGGACACCCAGGTGCGCCATCAACGAATACAGAGACCTGCATCAGGTTCTTGGTTCATGGCAACTGAATTACAGGGATTGTATTCGGAAGGGCGATTTGTAATTACCCAGCTCGGCATGTGGATGAACCCTTCGTTGGCGGTGAACTCGTCCACGCTGCAGTGCGTGACACGCTCCGTGCTGGGGTTCTCGATCTGGAACAGCATCGGATACTGGACGTTGAGGTGATCGAGCCGATCAAGGGCAGACGGCGGCATGATAACTGAGATGCAGCAACAGAATGTTAAGAACAATGCATCCTTCATCAGAAAAAGAAATTGGAAGAAGAAACCAGAAAGAAAGCAAAAGGTTAGCTTACCTCTATTTCCGTCCTCATATACGTTCTCCTTGTTCAGGAGAGACAAGGATAGGCAACGGTAGTACTGCACGAACGTTCGCAACTGCAGGCTGAGATACTCCTGGAAATCCTGCACGTGAAGATCAAGCAAGATTAGTTGATCCGTCCTTCTTTCTAATTCTGTTGATAAAAAATCTAAGTCGAACCATGCAACAGGAGCTAGATCGATGACAGTCATTTGAGTCTCGACTAGAATTGAATTGCACAGTCAACGACTTATTTGGTGGCGTGTACTGTGGGAAAATTCGTGTTTTTTTTGTTCATCAAGATCAGTTTGTGTTTTTGGAATCGACAAACAAAAGGAATCAACAGTAACTTAGGTACGGTAAGAGCAATGCTGCTGTGGATCGTGCTAAACTGTTCTGAGGCAAAGAGTCTAAGCAACCAAGAACCCATCACGGAGCAACCAAGAACCCATCACGGAGGAACCAAGAACCCCATCACGGATTGATTCAGACAACGAAGTTTTGGGGAAAACAAGAGGAGCAACACGAACGTGAAAAGAATTCGAGAAGCAAATCATACCATCGCCGTGAACTCGGCGATGTTGCGAACCCGAGCCCTTTGAGCCCGTCAAAATCTTCTTCTCTATCTACGAACTTGACACGGGAACAGAAGATCAAAATCAAATCGGAGGCACAAGCCAACCTGGACTCAAATTTATGGGAGTTGCTCCCGATGAGAGGCGGCGCAGATCAGTATCGGCGGCGGTTTCCGCTGCACAGTCGACTTCGTCCCCGGCTCCAGGACGCCAAGCCGGGCCCACGTGCCGGTGAAATTGGCACGAAAGAAAAAGCACGCGCGAGCTTCAACCCTCTGACCGTTGGGTCCCACGCGTCAAACTCTGCGACGAAATTACGTGTTCGGCCCCGCGCCGCACCCGCTCTGATTCTGTTTTGTTTTTTCTCGTGCTCCCTTTCACCGGCGGCGGCTCCGCTACGCCATGAGCCCCCAAAACCCTAACCCTAAATTTGGGGGACAAAATATAGGGGGAGGAATCGGACCGGCGACTTGCGGCGGCGGGAGCGATGGCGGCGAAGCGGGAGATCTCAAGCACCCTGAGAAACCTGAAGGTGAGGAGCCCCTGTCCCTGTCCGTTGCCGCCCTCGGTTCTTCTGTCGCCGCGGATTGGCTGCCATCTCACGGCGTTTCTGTGTTTGTGTGGCGGCGGCGGGCAGTTTATGCAGCGCGGCGCGGCTGCGCAGAAGGTCGAGGAGAAGGCCAAGGTGGTGACGGCGCCGAGTGGAGGCTTCGGCTCGTCAGCGCAGGTCGTTAGGAAGTGGTATGGAGATTAAAAGCTTTGTTTTCTTTTCATTCTTTCCTGGTCTTCTACTTGACAAACATGGTTTGGGATTCTGAGAATTTGTACGGAGAGTCCACCTCAAGCAAAGCATGACTGGATTGCACATTTTAGTTTTGGTGCATCGTTTTCATCCAATTAAATTGGTTTGCACATGGGGAATTGGATGAATATTGCAGTTTTTTTATTTGCAATTAATAACTCGACGAAAATGGACATGAAGATGCTTGTGTGATTCTGTAGTCACAATGACAGCAGTTATAGAATAGTGTTACATACTTGAGTGGCATGATTATCCTCATACATCAAAAAGCTAAAAGTGCATTTTCGTTATTATAGCCACTTATGTTGTGTTATTCTTGATAAAACTAGCTTTCATGCACAGTTGCTGATTAAATCGGTACTGTTTCTCTATGCAGCATAGTTATCATGGAGGGTAATCCTCATCCAGGAGCTATAAAGGGTCGGATGTCATTCCAAAATTTCAATCCATCTATTGATGTGAGTCTGGAAAGGATATTTTTGTTGCATTTGCCATTCTAGCAATTATGTACCTGTAGATTTGTGTTCCCTTACGCAATCCTAGATGTGTAGAAACTAAATGAAGAGGCAAGAGGTGATCATCAAACAGAGTCAGCTTCACCTAGTAACTCCAGCAGGTTAGCTATTTCTCTGTTATGTTACTTTAGTAAATTTAATCTGTAACAAAATATGTTTCTTGGTAATTATTAAATGATAAGCACACCTAAATAAGAAAGAGACCGGAATGCTTCTAAATTGGTCGCTAATAATTGTCAGGGTCGTGATATGAGACAAGTTTATATCAACAGTTTAGATGTTATAACACTTTTGCACATAATTGACACCAACGTCCAGATGAAAATTTCTGAAATTGTATGGGATTCATTTGCTGAGATGCACATGTTATTTGGACTTCATAGATCTGAGTTTTGAATCTGTCAAGGAACAATAGGCTAACAGTCGTCTCGTTGAATTGTTTTACTGAATGGGGATGATTGAAATTGTAAAGGTTTTTTAATTTTCGAGAGTTTGTTTATATGCTATGAAAGCTTTAGGAATCAGGATTTGCATACATGCTTACAAAAAGCTCATTCTCTATCATAGTGCAAATGGCCTGTCAATACCAGATTCAGTGTTATCACTAAATAGTAAGGTTGTAGGCCATACAAAAGGTTGTGGATGCAGATAGCATCTACAGTTCTGTATTACTTCTGTAGCTTGTCTGTATCTATGAAATGCTGCATATTGATGATTCATCTTTGGTTGATATGAATTTGGATGTAATACCTTTTGCAATGCAATGCCTTTTGCAATGCAATGCAGAGGGGATGAAGTTCCATCATCAAGATCTAGAGATTTTGACATTCCCGGTTCAGAAAGCATATCTCTGAATGAACTGAAAAGGAAAGAGCCCGAACTTGATATGGAAACACCGCCATCTTACAAGGAACCAAAAATGAACTTTGACGATAGGTCATCTTCACAAAGCAATGGTCGTGGATCAAACAAGTCCAACAAGCGTGAAAAGCTCGACTTCAATCATCTAAGACCAAAGAAATAAAAGTGGCGTTCGAATTACCATAACTATGAGTAGCTCTTGTAGTTTGTTTGTAGTTGTACCCAATTGGCTATCAGCCATGTTTTGTCGATTATACCTAGAGAGTTAACCATCTCCATGTGGCATGCGTGTTAACTTAGTGAGATTCTGTGGTATTAATCATTAAACTTTCTATTCATGTGCCCACTGCTCTGCTGTAAGATGTGAGGTTCTACTGTAGAGAAGTGATGAATACAGTTCTGCTTACGTTTTATGTCGCCCACATTGTTGGTGACGTGTGAACGGTGGTGTTCAAAATTGATCCACAGCATGATCTTTCCTTTTGCACTACCTTGCGTCGGCTTTTCACGCTGCCCTTCATTTCTTATGCTGTTCCTTTTGTATTGGACGCCTGTTGGTTGAAGTGAAAGCTTATTACAGGTATATTCCATATCGGTGGTCATGAAAGGAATTTTGCATTAACGATTTTATGTGATTCGTTCATATGAATCATTGAGGCTATGGAAATTTTCTTGTCTGAGAAGGCTTAAATTTGGATCTACAAACACGCTGGCCCCACTTGTCAATGACCGATGTCGTGCATATGTTTACTAGTCCTTTCTTTCCCCTCTTTCAAGCAGCCTTGCCTGCCTCCTGCCTCTCCCGGCGCGAAAGCTAAAACCCTAGTTCGAATCGAACCTCTACTAGCCGGCGACGGCGGTGGTAGAGCGTGGGATACCCGGAGATGCCGGCGCCGTCTTCGGTTGCGTCGGCCGTGGAGATGCTGCAGGCAGCGGCGCAGGACGCCGCCAAGTCCTCGTCACGCTCGGCTGGCGCCTTCTCCGAGCAGGCGCAGCAGGCCCTCGTGCCCAGGGCAACCGGGTAAGCCGTCTTTGCTGACGCCGACCTTCATCTCCTCTCGATTCGATGCATCCGCGGTCATAAGCTTTATGCTTGCTCTGTTGTTTGCCCTGATTTGGAATAACCACGCGGAATTTGCAGCTTGCTTCTTCCGATCCCCATTTATGATTAGAATTGTACTTCAGATAATCTTATTACTGTACTTAGTGGAATCAGTTTACTCCAGCCAGTTTGGTTTACGTTTACACAAGCAGTATGAGTGATTCATAGTTTGGTAGGCAATGTACTTCATTTATAACTTCATGTTTTCCCCAGGACCCTCATGTAACCAAATTTTCAAAAGAGAATCATAAGAAATACCTTTTGTCTGAAACTTACAGTTGCTGTCAAGTTAAGCTGAAAGTGGTATCTTGATGAATTAAATTTTATAGGTTTAAGAACTTCAAATGACTACTACTCCCTCCGTGCTGAATAAATCAATTCTTAGAGTTGTCTTAAGTCAAACTTTGTAAAGTTTGATCAAATTTATAGAAAAAGAGTGTCAAGATTTATGGTACTAAAGTAATATTATTGGATGCACCATAAACTATATTTTCAGAATATTCTCATTTGGTAATAGAAATTTTGTACCTTTTTCTATAAATAAACTCGGCCAAAAGTGAAAAAGTTTGATTTAAGGCAACTTTAGGAATTGATTTATTCAGGTATGGAGTGAGTTGTTGTGGTTAAACTTTTTAGTGGAGATAAAATTGAAAGTGTATCCAACCAGTAAAGATGGCATATCGAAGTTTTTATGGGTTTTATTTAAATCCTGGAATATCTGGCCAGTGTTCATCTTTCTGCGAATTCAGCTGAAGCAAGCAGTGTTTATCCCTGAACTGCCAATGTGTCACAAAATATGGAGAACACACCAATGTCACTCTATGGTTATCAATGTTAGGAAAACCTGAGCTTAGCGTCAGTTATTCATATTGTACATGGACTATGTGAGCAAAATCAACCGTATGTGTAAATGTGGTTAGCCTGAAGAAACCATCAGTACAGTGTTTTTATACTAAACTGTTGCTATAATTTAAACCTGACATGAAAAAAATGGTTAGCCTGAAGAAACCATCAGGACAGTGTTTTTATACTAAACTGTTGCTATAATTTAAACCTGACATGAAAAAAATGGTTAGCCTGAAGAAACAATCAGTACAGTGTTTTTATACTAAACTGTTGCTATAATTTAAACCTGACATGAAAAAAGCTGCTATGTTTGTCCTGATGTTAATTTATTCTTTATTGCAGTCGGGTTGTTTCTCTGTCAACATGTACAAAGGTCAGCGCCATTAGCTTTGCTGTTGGTATTGTGGTGGGGTTCACGCTCAAGAAAAGGGTACGCAGATGGGCCGCTAGACTGCTGAAGAGAATTAAGGACGATGACTAGTGCGATCTTTTCCTCATTGTCTTTGGGGTTTGTTCAGAACTATGGCTACTGTGTACCTCAGCATCGTGTAGCCAACTCTTTTTGTGCTTCCACAGATTTGATGTGAATGCTGGTCTATGAATCATCAGTTCATCTCCGTGAAATGTGCAAATGGTGATATAACGTCGCTAATTGTTGTCTGAACGCGCCATGCTCTCTGGTGTCCTTTGTCTTCAAACTTTGTCCCTTGCTATCATTTTGTATGTGGCACTCTATATTTTTATATTATATTCGGGGACAGTATTATAACGGGCAAAAAGTATAGCTGTTTTCGTCTATATGGCTGGATTATTATGCAGGAATCTTGGATCTCGAAGGCTGATGAAGCCAAAAAGACAGTCGGTTTGTGCAGACACAGTTGTTCAAAGAACGGACAATCTTTCTCTAATATTCTCTAGTCATGGCATATTTCGACACGCTACTATTATCTTCCCGGATAGGGAACACTTTTCTACACAAACAGAGTTAGAGAAAAAAAAAAAGGAGTTGTTTCATACACCTCTCTCCAGCAATGAGGTTCTTTGGTACGCCTCTCTCGAGCTAAAACGAGAACAAAGACAAGGCAGATGTTCTACGACTAGACCAAAGAACAGTAGAGAGTTTTAAAGATAAACCACTTGGCTGCTGCGTGTAACATTGCCTTTCTTTTTAACATGATGAATCAGTGGAGGAGTCCGAAAGAAGCTGATCTATCGGAGCCGAACACCTGGAAAAGGAGGCGCGGAGGTGCCGTGCGATACTTTGTGGATAGGTGTCTTCCATCCGAGGAGCCATTTACGCACGGGACAGCTGGCGGAGTCTGCATCAAGCCATCCACTGACCCACAAATAGCTTTCTCGGCTCGCCAGTCACCACTGCCTCATACTCTCGTCTCTCATCCACCCCCAGTTCTCCGGAAGGGCGGCGGCGCTCTCCGCCTGCGCCGTCGTCCGCCGTTGACTGCGGACCCCCGACCTCCGCCCTCACCTCCGCCGCGCGACGCCCGTGAAGAAGAGGAGCCCGCTTCCAGCGCCGAGGCCCGAGCCCGCAAAGCCGGTTTGACTCCCGCGGTCCCGCCTCCCTGTTCTCTTTTCTGTTAAAAATATCTGGTTAATCCAATAATACGTGTGGTGCAAATTTTTGCGACGGTGCAAGTTGTGCTACTGTACAAACCAATTGAATATGTTCAGTTCAAAAGGGGCCCATTTTGGGCACGGTCCCAACCGTCAATTAACTAAAGCAAGTGCTGTGTACTTTGATAGTTTGATTGATCTGCTGCCCTGCCGTCCACCCGTTTTATTCCACGCCATTCTCTAACCCCCACAAGCTTAACATCACATCAAGCCGAGAGCGAGCGGGTTTAAAGGCACGCGAACAGGAATTAAAGCTAGGAATTCCAATTCCCTGCAGGGCGGCGACAAGTACCAGGTGCGGAACCCCCGGGCACCACAGCTGTCTCGGGGCCTTTTTTTTAATATCCAATAGTAGATCTAAAATTTACCGTGTAGAATTTTTATTCTTCGTTATATTAAAATACGGAGTACTAAATATAGATAAAATAAAAAATTAATTATACAGTTTTATTGTATTTTACGAGATAAATATTTTAAACCTAATTAATTAATATTTAGATAATTATTATTAAATAAAAATAAAATTATTATAACGTGATGAGATATTTCCTATGCAGATTTTAGATAATTTGGTATCTAACAAGGCCGCAGTCGCAGGCTCCCTCAGCTCTGTCCTTCCCCAAGCTCGCAGCACTCTCTCTACAGAATCCCACTCCACGCGCGCCGCGCCGCCGCAGGCGGCGGTACTGCTGCTGCGTGCTCCGGGCCCCTGTCGAACCACCCTCTCCTGCTCCGCGGCCTCGAGGTACCTCCGTCTCCCTCGCAGTGACTCTGCTTTTCCCGCTGTTGCGCCGGCAGGATTCCTTTGCTCGGTTTAGCCTTGAGCGCCTGTGGCGTGCGTGCTTGCTTCCACTGGATTGCCGATGCCGCCAAGGTGGTTAGTTCACGGCGGTGTTGCTTTGTTGCGCCGCCGGCGGCTTGTTGTTGCTGCTTTGGGAGGAATGATTAGTCATCACGCGCTGCAGTTGTCAGCTGTCTCTACCCGTCGAATTATGTTAGTTGGAGGGTGGCTCGGACGGTTGTTATGTTAATCGAGACGATTTGGGACAGCTCTAGCCTCTAGGTGAGCGGTTGCGCGCAGCCATTAATAATCGCGAGAGAGATGCGCTTGACTGCTTGTCTGTTGCGCCAATCACTAGTGCTGCGCTGTATGGGTGTGGGGACAGGGCAAGGCCAGGGCCAGCCATAGGTAGGACCAATAGACTTTGACAAGGCACTTCCCGTTCCACTGGAAGGAAGCAACACACATTTCTCTGGGTTGCTGGTGATTATACTGATGCCACTTTGCTGGTGAGGAACCCTAGTTTGATTGGAGTTGGATATGATTGCTCGTTTTGTTTGTTCCTTTGCTGCCCCTGAAATCCAAACATTCCTTCCTGGGATTGGTGCTCCAATTTGTCTAGTTTGCCTTTTGAAGAACTAGACCAACCTAGGAGGATCTCTAGTTTGCCTTATGGGGGGAGTCCTGATTTGTGTTTGTTTTACCAAAAGCTGAACTGGCTCTCTGCATGCCCGGTGTTTGAGACCCCCTTCAGATAAAAGTTTATTTTATAGTGAGTTTTCCTTGCCCAGTGTTCAGTCAGTGTACCATCAAACTTTAGCAGGGCATTGATCAAACATTCTGTACTGAAGAACTTCTAGAATTGATATAATGTCCATCAATGCATTCGTATTTGTGTTGATTTACACTATTCATATTCATGTTCATCTTATAATCTAATCTGGTCTGACTGACTGTTTGCCTTTTCATTTATTTGCAGAATTAATTAACTTTGGATTACCAGTGATGCAAAGGGACACTAGTTCTAGCGATGCTTCTGCTTCTCATGTAGGGCGTGTAAGACGTCGCAGACATACAACTGAGGTAAGTGATTTGTTATTCCTTGTTGCTCTTTATCGCATTCTGATCTATCTCTAGATTGCTAATACTTGCATTGGAGCATGGTTCAAGCTAGAGCAGCAGCCTGTTTCACGTGCTCTTTTTCTAACTAATCATGATCATTTTCTTCAGGCTACCACAGATGGGAATAGAGCTAATGGACAGCCGTTGCTTGTCAATGATCACAACAAGTATAAATCAATGCTTATCCGGACATATTCTACAGTATGGATGATTGGAGGCTTTGCCTTTATTGTTTATATGGGTCATCTATATATCTGGGCCATGGTGGTTGTGATTCAAATATACATGGCGAGAGAGCTTTTTAACCTACTCAGAAAATCCAGTGAAGAGAAACAACTGCCAGGGTTCAGGCTGCTGAATTGGTAAGCTAAGGTCATTTTGATTCTACTAAGTTTAAACAGTGTCAATCTCATAGCTGGCATGCCTTCAAACAGTATTTTTTTTCCTTGTGTTTTTTTATGTACAAGTTTTATTCCTATTGTAGGCACTTCTTTTTCACGGCAATGCTGTACACTTATGGGCGCTTTCTTAGTCGGCAGCTTGTGAATACAGTAACTTCAGATCACTTGCTTTATAAGGTCGTCAGTGGCCTAATAAAGTATCAGATGTTTATCTGTTATTTTCTTTATATTGCTGGTAGGCTCATGCAATAATTTCCTCTTGTAAATATATTACATAAACATCATTTTCAATTTAGAATGTTCAGAGTGACTCTAGGTTCCTAGTATGATCTTTTTTTTGTGACGGTTTCTAGTATGATCTTGTGTTAAAAGTTTTTATACTCCCCCTTTCCAAAATGTAGTTTTAATTTTTTTTAGTTTTGTCATAAGTAAATTCTCTCCAGCTTTGATTAAGTTTATAGAAAAATATACCAACAACTACAAAATGAAATTAATTTCATTAAATTTATCATGAAATATTCTTGATAGTGCAATTATTTGGTATTGCTGATGTTAATATACTTTCCACAAACTTGGTTAAAATTAGAGAAGTTTGACTTATGATAAAACCAAAACAACCTACGGAGTGGATGGAGCACAAAACAGATAATATTCTACCCTATCCTATCAATAATTATTAACATATTATAGTCTACTATGTTAGATTTTAGTGCAATGTTACTCTGCAAATTGTGCTTAGTTATTGTCTGGTTTAACAGTTGTCCACTTGATTTAAATGGGAGAATTCATCATTGGATTTTCATTTTGTTCTTCAAACTTATTTCTCAAACTACACAAGAGAACTGCATGCCATAGTAGGCTACAAATATGTTAATAAATTGCATAAAACCCTCTGTGTGTCAGTTTTTTAGTTCATTTTTTCCTTCATATTATAGTCTACCTCTGGAGCAGTTCTGCCTTGCAGCCACTGATCAGAAAAAATGGTCATCTCCCATTTCCAACAAACAGTTTGCACTGCTACTCTAAAGAGAGCTCGGGCATTTCTAGGCACATTCACTGGCCGCCCTTCCCAGGTCCAAGAAGCATCAGATTTTTGCTGAACAAAGCCATCTAATGCGAAGTGCCCAGCCTAGGGTTTCGAGATTATGTATGCCAAGACCTCCATACTGAAGTGGCTTTTGGACACTAAGACAATTACCTCCATTGACCTCCTGACCTTTCTATAAGAATCCCCTCCTTCCCTTATCAATAACCTTAATCACCCATTTTGGCAAATCCAAAGCAATCATCTGATACATAAGTATAGCAGTGAAAACTGTCCTAACCATAGTTAGGTGACCGGCTCTTGTCATAAGAGAGGCTTTCCAACCAGGAGACTATCTGCCACTTTATCAATCAAAGGATGCAGCTTGGCTTTGGCAGGTTTTCTGATTGTAAGCGAAAGACCAAGATATGTGCAAGGGAAGTCCTTAATTGCACAGTCCGTCTCTTCAATGATTCTCAGATCATCCTCAGCACACTGAATGGGGACGACTGAACTCTTGGCCAGATTAGTCTTTGAGTGCAGTAACATGTCCAAACACTTTTGACAAAAGATGACAGAGTTAAAGGTCATTTCTTGTAAGACAGAGAAACAACAAACAACACAACATCATCTTCATAAAAGAGATCTTCAATTTTTTTTCTTGCCGAACTGCCACTGGTTGCAACAGATTGATCCTAGTGGCAGGAGAGATTAGAGAGTTCAGTGCTTCCATAACTAATAGGAAGCATGTGAGAAAGAGGATCTCCTTGCCGCAGCCCCTGCTGGCGAGTAAATGAGTAATGCTCTTCCTGGTTCACCATTCACTAGGACCCTTGTGGAAGAAGTGGATAGCAGTTGGCAAATTAAATTGCACCATTTCCGACCAAAACCAACAATGAGAAAGGACCACGATACTGAATCAAACGCCTTTGAGATGTCCAATTTAATTCACTTGGACCCTTGTGAGTAATGTTATTCTTCATATGAACATTACCAAATGGAAATGTTATGTTCGTTAGATTTTATTATTGGACATATCACCTTATTTCAGTTGTTCTCCATTTGAGTCTGCAAATGTCTGGCCAGTTTTTTCCTCATATATGCCTAAGTGATGATACATGCCTGCCTGAGTTCCTAAGTGATTACTGTTACATATGCTAAAAAAAAAGTGATTACTGTTACATACTACGGAGTAGTTATCTTTCAGTATCTTCATTCCCTTGATTGCATGTGTTGACAGTCATGCTTTAATAACAGATAACCTGCTTATCATGATTTTTCTTGTTCGTATCTAACATTAAGTTAGTAGCAAAAAGTTAGTATTTATGGCTCCTTTGTTCCAGGGTTTGTATGGTTTATTTTGACTCTGAAGAAAAAGGCATACAAGTATCAATTCAAACAGTATGCCTGGACACACATGATACTTTTAACGGTTTTTGCACAGTCCGCTTTCACCGTGGCAAACATATTTGAAGGGATATTCTGGTAAGTATTAATAACCTGTTTAGAGTTTTAGATTTTTGGGATATATGGAGTGCCTAGCTATTTTTGTTCACAGACAAGTTTTTATTTGGTATTTCCACCATCATCTGGAAGTTTCTTTGTCTTCTGGAAAAGGAATCTTACAATTTTATCTTTTATCTGCTCTAAACTTGCAGATTCATTATCTTTTTCGACACAATAATTCTGGCTAGTTGTCCCTGAGCTAATAAGTTGACAAATCTTGATTAATCGATGATTAGTCTGATGATCAGATTAATTGTACTAGTCGCCTCTGAGTGCCAAATTGTGGTCCATGAACTGATAAGCCTGAGTGTGATTAATGGCTATTAGACAGGCGACTTAGTAGCACTTTAGGTGTTGCAGTATGGTATAGTGTGCC
Source organism: Bothriochloa decipiens (assembly GCA_023333625.1). Taxonomy (NCBI): domain Eukaryota; kingdom Viridiplantae; phylum Streptophyta; class Magnoliopsida; order Poales; family Poaceae; genus Bothriochloa; species Bothriochloa decipiens. Next base: position 9,911,246 of record CM041634.1, on the reverse strand, counting down.
TTGTCTGACTTCTGTGCCTTGATATTTCATTTTTGGACTTCACGTTTCATGGGAAGTATTGTTCTCTTTTTATTTTTAAAAAAAATTGAGTTGAACTTGACTTATTCTAAGTGACTATGTTAATGATGCATATCTCTAAATATATATTGTGGTAGACATTTGTCCTGATCGTTTAATTTACACAAGTAGTTTGTATTATGCTACAGCTAATGAACTCCATACATCTACAATGCTGTGTACTCAGGTTTCTTTTGCCTGCTTCACTTATCGTGATCAACGATATCTTTGCTTATTTATTCGGGTTCTTTCTTGGGAGAACACCACTAATCAAGTTGTCCCCAAAGAAAACCTGGGAAGGTTTTATTGGTGCATCAGTGACAACTATCATCTCTGCTTTTCTGGTGAGACTTTGTTAAATTCCTGATTTCCCATCAGGATAATTTTTTAGCAACGTTTGATTTTTTTTGAAATGATGAAATATTTTAATAGCCTTACCCCCATTGTGTTTATGCACATGTAATGGCGCTTTGTCTTGAATTATAGCTTTACCTATACATGTGTCTAAATTAGAGGCTTTACTTCTATCTTCTAACACTAAATGTTGCCCTGGTCCTACTGTTGTGTTATAGTATTGTCCACTTATGGTTTCTTCTGTATGCATGTGTGGTCAATGAATGAGTTACAGGTTACTGAACACTCATCTTTTCTCTTGTTAGTTATCAGTCACCAGCAAAACACTGATCTCCCTTCTCATTGCTCTCTCTCTCTCTCTCTCTCTCTCATTTCAATTATGTTACTCATATATTTCTGGCGCACTAGGTGGTTTTCCCTTGCTCAAGTCAATAGAAGCTTTTGATATGTACTGAAGCTTTTGATATTTTTTGTCCATTATGTAGAGAAAAAAAAACCTTAGTGCTTTTCTGCAACTCAATTTGCATTCATGCCTCCACATTTACCAAATCGCTAATGGTAGAAACATTGGAAGTCAGAGACACATGAACTATTGCAATCTGATAATGAAGCTGGCAAGATTGCAATTAATCAAGACTTGCCTTAGATCCAAAGATGACCTGTGGGAAAAACCAACTTATGTTCAAAATTTCAAACCAATTAAGCTACCCATGATTATTGCATCTAAAGGTGCACTGGCAGGTATGTGGAGGCAGGGTCTGTCTATTCCTTAGTAACTCATTTTCTTTCATTATCAACCTTACAAGTTAAAACCATGTTGCAATGTGAGGATTTGTTTGGACACTCATGGTTTATGTTCTCCTAGGAATACAACTTTAATAGGTTGATTTTGAATATAATCAACTATTAGTTTCTGTCTGTAAAAATATTGCTATTTGTTTGTAGTTCAAAATGATGTGTTGATCACTTTTCCTTTCTGTGGCAGTTAGCAAATGTAATGGGTCGTTCCCAATGGTTGACATGCCCAAGAAAGGTACATACATTTTCTTCAGATTATGATTGTTTTATGGCCAAGCTTCTGTCGTGTTACTAAATTTGTCATGCAAATAATTTCAGGATCTGTCGACTGGGTGGCTTTATTGTGACCCTGGTCCAATGTATAAGTCAGAGCATTACTCGTTGGAAGAATGGGTGCCACATTGGGTCAGTATTTTTTGTTTGCTCAATTCATTCATTTTAATATTGTTTCTTGTACTCTAAGATGGTGTTTCTTGCATTGTTCCAATCATAAAGGTTATCTCGAAATAATCATAGTATGGTCTTTTGAACCTTATACTAGCTCATATGGCACTTAGACATTTTGCATGGTTGTTGATTGTAATCCCTAATCAACAAGTCATTCCAAAAGAAACAAAGTTTTCCTTCCAAGTGGAGAGGTGGTTGTCCTAAAAAGCACCAGATTATGTTTCTATTGAGTTGAAGGAATATAGAGGAATACTAGTAAAGTTAGCGCACTGCTGCGGAAAGGCTGGTTCTTAATGTATATTGAGCTTGAAAAAAAATGATACAAGTACGAATTAACTGTCATCCTTTTTGATATAGCATATTGTAGAATAATACTAGTACATTTGTATTGACGAGAATATCAGGAGATACTTTTGACAAATATAATAGATACCAACTCCATGATATATATGACCACTACATATGATGAAGTGTCATATTTATGGAGTCAAAACATATCCATGATTGATCATCAATCTTTTCTGTTAATTTTTTGGAGGGAAGGTAGAGGTTAACAGAGAGGGGTAGAAATTGATGAAGGGTTTGGACCCAAGCTAACATGAAAGGTCTCACAGATAATTTACTCTGAGAAAATATGACCCCTCTTCTAATAATGTTTCTGTGTAGAACACAATATTTAGATAACTTGCAAATTGGATAAAAAAAATAGCCATCTTGTACAATCGATGGAACACATGTGATTGTAAGTTGTTAAATGCACCAATGTGTGGTCGGTGGCCCCCCTGTTCCTTTGGCAATCAAGTTGGGTTGGGGAGGAGTCCAAACTGACAACGAAATAAGACAGAGCTGTATGTGAATATGTGATGGGTGGCACACGTGTTCTCAGGGTAGACAATGCTTTGTCTTCTTTTTCTTCTGAATTGGTTATTTTCTGAAATCAATGATAAGATCAAGGCTAGTTCTTGATGATAAATCAATGGAGAAGTTACTTTGATATGCCTGCACAACACTACAACAGTAAAACAATCATAACCAAGTCCCTAGCTTGTGCTTAGACTAACTGAATTGGTGGGAGGTGTAGGTGTACAATTGTACATACTCACTAGCCAAGTTCAACTTGAACTCAGGCCCTTATTTCTTCTTGTATTCAATGCTGTCAGATCCTCCTGGTTGGTCGAGTTCACTCTGATGTGCTCAACAGAATAGGCAAATTTAAGTTTGCTTGATTCACTTTACTATTCAATATTATTTCGTGATTTTTAATTTTTATGTAGTATTACTTATATATATATATTGCAAATACTAATATTTATTCTACTGCATCATCATTGGTTTTGTGTTCTCTTTCTAGAGTTTCTGGATGTTTGATTTTGTACTCTGTTTGATTAGATGCGTCTCTTAAGTCTTAACAGTTCCCATGGAAAGAACTAGCCATTATGCCTGTGCAGTGGCATGCTTTAGCCTTGGGTTTGTTTGCATCAATAATAGCACCATTTGGAGGATTTTTTGCGAGTGGCTTCAAGAGGGCTTTCAAAATAAAGGTATATACCACTTCATTGTTTGCATCAATAATATTGTTTTACTCCAATTGTTATATCTTTTTATACAAAATTATAGGATTTCGGTGACAGCATACCTGGGCATGGTGGAATTACTGACAGAATGGATTGTCAAGTAAGTATCTCAAGAAACATTCTAGCTGTAGGGAAATGTTACTGGCGCATGGTTATGCAAGCTTTTAGCATTCTCATTCTATCGATATAGTGTAAGATGAGGCCTTTGTGCTGTGGCAAATCTGAACCATCAGGTACAGAACAATCATTTAACCAAATGTCTAGCGATAGTGGCAGGAGTAGCAACCCCATTTTTTGTTTGCCATTCCTCCATTTAGCAAGATTTTATGTTTTCATTGTCTGGGCCTGGCCCTGGTGCAAGCGGTAGAGTTTTACCGCCTGTGACCAAGAGGTCTAGGGTTGTCTCAGCCTCTGCACATTTGTGCAGGGATGGCTGCTGGCTATTTTCCCTTCCCTAGACCCTGCAGTGCGGGAGCCTACGGCACTGGGTACGTCCCCTTTTTTTATTGTCTGGGCCTGATGTGTCAGGTGTTTCTAAGGGCAATTTTGTCCCATAAACCAATTTGTAAAATTCTGTGGAGAAAGGAGTAATGGTGTGGAAGCCTCCCCCCTCCCTCCCTCCCCCTCTTATTCTTTTTGGAAATGCTTTCTCGGTCGTATTTGTATATCTCATTGTATGCAATGTGTTTGATTGGGAAAAAACATGCTTTAATACCAGTCTGCACACTAGTGTAGCTTAACATAAATTTTTGCTTGATTTTCCCCCAGATGGTTATGGCAGTGTTTGCATACATATACCACCAATCATTCATTGCACCTCAGAACTTCTCTGTTGAGATAATCTTGGATCAGGTCAGGATCATTATACCTTAATGTTTTATTTTCATTATCTTGAGTGAACTTTCCTTTCTTCAAGCAATTCATCTTGTGTGATTCTAACAAATGTCTACCTTTTTTCATTCAGATTATAAGAAACCTAGCCTATGAGGAACAAAAATACCTGTACGAGCGACTTGGGGAGATCTTCCATGAGAGACAAGTGACGCAAAGCTGACAGTTAGCGTGCTTATGAAATGCATGATATGTTGTGTATTTAAGCCTTCGGGTCATTCTGTAGCTCTAGTTCATGTATAGCATCATGGCATATTGACACGACTGTACCGTGATACAGCGGAGTCATCGTTCAAGAACCACTGTATAGAATGGTAGAACGGAGAGAATACATGGGTTTTAGTCTTTTATTTAGGTGCTTTATTCGCTCCCCGCTGCTTCTGCCTTCGCCTACAATTCGTCTGGTATCCAAATGTGCGGTGCTTATTCACTCCCCTTTCATCGTTTCTGCACTTTTGTGAAAAGGGGACCTGGGAAGTTCTATTCTTTCTTATAACTTTGTGGTGCTGGCCTCGACTCGGACCAGATATTCGGGGATTCACAGAATCTAAGATGAAGCAGGGCGAATTCTTTTCTTTTTTTCACATCCATCAGGCTTTTCGCTGCATATTTATCATCATGGTTAGGATGTCTCCAGTGGACTAAAGTAGCCGGCTGATGTCAGCGTCTGCCCGTCATGGAAGAGGATGCTGAAAAAGGCACTCACCTTATAGACTCACGCCTCACGGTCTATGCTTTTCCATATTTTTGTGGACGAGGCGATGAGTGATCTACACCACTGGGCACCTAGTGAATCCGACGCCTTGGTGGAGACTAGCAATTCGTTGGCTACAGAGCTGCGGCAGCAGCAGCATCAGCAGATGGTTGCGGCAGCCATGTTTTACATCGCTTGTGCAAAAAAGCAATAGTATCTTTGTCATTATCTGGGCATATAGAAAAGATATACCTTGTTTTTTTGAAAGGATGGCAAAAGCATTGCCACGGTTTTTATTAGACGGAGAAAGAAAAAAAAAGACAAGTGACAACGTAGTTTTTTTAATGAAAACTTGGCCAGAAAAAACCATACAACTTAACCCTACGACTTACATCCTGTGCAACTCTCGAACAACTTTCACAACTCATACCACCACTTGTAGCCTGGATGGAGCCACTCAACTAATAACAACTACCCACTAACAACTCTGTCGGAGGAAAACCTCTATAAGAAAACAACTTGAAGAACCGGGGCACCAAGCACCAACATCGAGCACCGTCACCATAGAAGAAGCGCCATGACAACCGATAAGAGGTCCGCAATGGAGTCTGGATCGCCTAGCAGAGCCTTCAAGAAGGAAACGATGCTAAGAGCGTCAACAAGCTAACCCGACGAGGGAAGGTTTTCACCTGCAAAACCCAACGCGGTATGAAGAGAGTGGTAAAATGTCTTTTTGGACTACAAATGGGCCTAAACATCACATGACTAACTCTCAAACTACATAATTGGGCCTAAAACACATTAGTGGAGGTTACAAACTTATAACACACCCCAACACAATTGAGTACTTCTGCCAGATATAGCAAAGCGACAGTCTACCAAATGACTTGGATGTCAAAACATGGGGCTGCACGCATTCAGGTTGAAAGGTCAAGCATAAGAACATTGAGAAGAAGCATGCGAACACGGAGAACTATTGGGGACCCTACAAAAAGAAAGCTGGAGGTTTGGAACCGGACACATATGATTGCTCACTTGCTTGACTTACGGAGTACCCATGCACCCATCCAATTGCAAAGGCCGGTCAAGGACTGGATGCAGAAAGAAAAGGAAAAACTTTCAGAATGGTTGTCCTCAGTGATAGAGTTTGTATCGCATAAAGGTTTCATAGTTACATGTTAGGAAAATCTTTATTCTGTTGGTCATAGTAATGAAGTAGTGAAGCACTATGTTCTATGTTAGGAAGTAGTGAAGCACTATGTTCTATGTTAGGAAAATATGCAACTGTACCACACCACCTTTTCTTAGTTTAAATTTCTGTCTTTAACATGTGATGTGTTTGTAGCACACCAACTATGCATTTTCTGGGGATTACTTTGGGACACAAAAATGCTCCAATAGAAAATAAACCAAAGATAAACCAGATTTCGACCGAAATGAATAACGTTGTTCGGCATACACCAAGGTTGTTGGACACATACTATTTATTTGACCTAAAGGTCATGTGCCCGATGTTTTCGTAAAAAAAAGTGGACAAGTCTATGCATATCTAGTTTAGATACACATATAGATATGTGCACTAGCAGGAGAGACCGTAACATGCGTGGCGGTGGAGAAGGCCGACGACGTGGTGGCTAGGGCTTTGGGTGACGGCGAGGGCTGCGAGGATGGTGGCGTGGGCGACGTAGGGAGAGGAGGCGACTAAGGCTAGGGTAGCTGCTTGGGCGACGGCGTAGGTGGCAGCGTGGGCTACTGCGTAGGAGGCGGTGTGGGGGTGGCTACAGCGTGGTGGCAGCGCTGTAGAGAGAGAAGAGACCAAGGCCTAGAAAGGGAGATAGGAGGTATTTGTTTTTCTTAAGATTGAAATGGTTAAATGACCCCTTGTATTTATAGTTATGGGGCCCGCAAACAACCTAAATTATTGATCTAATCTAATCTACAACGGTGGCGGTGGTGCTACAGTACACGCTATAATAACCGCGTGTTACGATACCTGTGATCCGTGCTACAGTAAGCGTGTTTTAGGCCCTGTCATTAGGCGTGTGATAGAGACATAACATCATTTTATTAACTCTTTATAAATGTTCCCTAAAAAAACTCTTTATACATCTCCAATAATACTCTACACACATTCATGCAGTACATGCCTGTATGGTCAAATTTAACTTTATTCAGTGACGTTAGCTGCATGTGCCCAGCGCGCGACGACGGCTACGTCCAAATTATTGCAGCCCTGTACTTGTAGTAGCCGACCAACAATCCCACGAACACGGTACGCTGGGCATCAGCTGTCGGCTATATGTGCATGGAAGATAAAGCAAGGTGCATCATCTGCTTGCATCTGGTCTCGTGTATTCAGGACAGTAGACTTGGACAAGCGAGGTGGCAATGGCATCCATGCACGCTGATCGGACTGGCGTGTCTTCTCGTGTCGATCGTCAAGACGGCCGGTTTCCTGGAAAAAGGGGATCGGAGGAGAAGAAAGAGGTTCTGAGAGCGAGCATGCATCGCCGGGGGACGCGACAAAGCCGTCTCGAGTCTCATTGACTTGACTGACTGGTATTTATACAAACATATACAGAGACGACGACGCACACCATCTTCTCCGGACAACACCGCCCGGCTCCGGTTCACTGCAAGCTCGCCTCTCACACTCCCGGCGGCTTCGCTTCTCTCTGCTTTCGATTCAACCAAGTCTGGCTTCCCGGCGCCTGGCCGGCGGATCGATCTGCTCCGCCTCCGAGAGCTCAAACGACCAAGGTAAGCAGCTCGCGGCACCACGACCGTGAGCACCCGTACCCCAATGCCCAAATGGAAGAATCACCTCATATCGCCTAGGCATCTAAGAGCATCTCCGAAAGTCTTTTATAAAACTTACAGTCTAGATCTTCATTTGGATAGTCACTTAAGTAAAAATTGTTTTCTACATCTTAATACCTTCCAAAAGCTTATATATCTTGTGTGCATTGTAAAGTGCTATCCTCACTCTCTACTTTTGGCTGGCGAGAAATTAGAATATAGGATGTTTATATTTGGGAGATCAAATTTCAGAGGCTGTTTTTTTTTCTGTAAAAAGTATCTTGAAGTTGTTCTAAGCATATCCCCGCTACATAGGACGCCAAGCATTCCCCGCTACATGGCACACCACAGCCTCAAGCGTCTCAGATTCACTCATTCACATATAGTGACAACCGTATGGATTTAACAAGTTAGTTGTGGGGACTTAAAAATACATTTTAAAAGTTTGAGGATAAGGAAGACACTATGAGAATATTTCTCACCGTCAACGTCAATGCATTTTACTGTGCTCTCCACTGTGCACTATCCAACGATTCCACCATTGACTTGCATGTTCCCTTTTCCACTAGGAGATTTGGACGTCACTGAGTTCTTATTTATGTGCGCACCACATCGACACCCGTCTCTATCATTTTTAACCTGTCTCCTCCATGTTCAGAGCCTGTCTAACTTGTGGATCTCGCTGTCTTCAATATATACTTTCATATAACATTATAACACCACAAAAGTATTTCACATCCAGAATACCTCTCTACAGTAAACATGGTAAAACTGTCACGGCTTTCATGCAGTTGTGTAAAATGTTTGCTTGTGGTAAAGAGTTCATGTATCCTTTTTCCTGGAAAACAAATACAAGGTTCATATATCTGAAAATGTTTCATATTGCTTCCTCCTGAGCAGGGAACGAGTGCTGCACATGCTTGAAGCCTGATGGCGGCGGAGATGGTCAGCTCTGTGGTTGCTGAGGAGACAGTTAGCCAAATCGTATCTGGTCTGGTTCAGAGGTATGCGGACTCAAAAGATGCACACAGAAACTTTGAGAGGCTAGAGATGGCACACATCAGGCTGGAGACTGCACTTGAGACAACTGACAAGTGGAAGATCACCGACGCATCCTTGTTGCGTTGGCGAAAGAAGTTGAAGCATGTTGCGCAGGAGTGTGCCGACACACTGCACAAATGCAAGCAAAGAATGGAAGAAGATCAATGGGTGGAACAAAAGCTGATGAACTCCTCCCTCCCTAGCCGGATCGCACATGCTACCAAGTCATTCATTTTCTCGGCGTTCGGTGACAAAAATGAGCCGAGCAGATCCATGGTTCAAAGGTTTGAGTGGTTTGCAGATGGAGCCAGTGAATTTCTGAGATATGTGGAGGTTGGCGGCACACCGCATTGTCACATGCCGTTCAAGTCTCTTATAAGGAACCTCATGGCTGGCATGGAGCTGCAGCACAAGATTGTTTGGGGAAATGAGAACCATTCTTATCTGCTATGGCTGGTCCCTTCCATCACTCCGGATCATGGGGTAGAAGCCTGCCTAAAATTCGTCCACAGAGATGATAATGCGCCGGAGAACAACTTCTTTCTTGGTGCAATGCTGCAGATATCAGAAAGCACAGATATGGTTGGGACAGTAGTGAACTGCCTGCAGCTCTTTCCTCCTTGTTTCCATCCTATAATTGAATCTATCAGGAAAGAGCTTACTCAGCTGCCTACGCAGGACTTCTCATGGGTGCCATATGTTGATCTATGGCACCGAAAGCACTGGGACAATCTCCACAGCTTCTGCACTCAGTGGTTTCGTCCAGACCCATTGTGTTGCAAGAAACAAGTCAAGCAACAAGGTCTTCTGCAGAATAATAAGGCTCGTTGCATTGGTCACCCAGACATGGTAGGAATTCCAGATGTTTCTCTGGATTCAGTCATTCTAATGCACTTGGAGTGTCAAGTCCCGGTATCCGAGCACTACTACAAGCAACAGACCACCGCAACGTCGTCATCACGACGCAACCGCAGAAGTTCTACGCAGGACTACTCTCCATATATAAAAGCTGGGCTCCTCTTTACTCCCCATGGTTCTACAAAGCACAAACTTCCTGAAGAAAAGAACTCTGCAGTAGTGACGGTCTACGGTGAAGAGCAGCACTATGTGCATACTGACGTTACCTTGGACCAGCTGAATGAGATCATGCTGCCACAGGCGACAGATTACTTCTACCGGAACCCCGAAGCGACAACCTGCCAAATGCTTTGGAAGTCCAAGCATGGCACTGAGTACATTGAGTTCGAGAAGCCAACGATGGAGGAGATGCCAATGCCATGTGCAGCACGACGGGTGATTTCTAGGGCAGGTAGTAGGAAAAGGAAGCTGCAGGTGCAACAAGATCAGGTGCAGGTGCTGGGGAGCTGGAATCGCAAGGTGGCATGCTTCCTCAATTCGTGGGTTGCACATGCACCTGTCCGGCTGCGAGGCTTGATCCTAGATTGGATTCAGAGAGGGATGGAAAGTCAGCTACCAGTAGTGCCACCCCCGCTGCGCCTGAAAATCTGAATCTATCATGTATAACTTATATCTGACCGTGCAATCTCAGCTGCGGAAGGAGATTAGATAATCATGGCATTTTTTTTGTTGCATCATGTACTTGTCTGCAATCCATGATCGCATAGGGCCCTGTAAACATTGTCTTTTATTTATATATGATTTGACTGGCAATAATCGTGGCTTTGATGACCTCATAGCTCTGGCTACTTCGTTTGTCTTATCTTTTGAGAGTCAATCAATTTAAAATTAACAAAATCTCTATATAATAGTATATTTTTGCAGTAAATATAATTAGAAATATTATTTTTTCTTGAATATGCAAAAGATCTGTGTATCATCATATTAGATAGAAGAGTTTAGACAAAACATACAACGCGCTTCTAATGAGGACGAAGGAGGTCAATATAACACAGCGACCATCTTAGCAGAAAAACTCTAGGTCGATATTACTTAACAACCAATACTAACGCAACGGCGCGATCCGTGAGGTGGTCATTGTGTCTTCGTGGCCGAACAACCGCGATCCGTGAGGTGGTCATTGTGTCTTGGTGGCCGAACAACCGGGAAGAGCATGTCATACGCCGCCAGTCACCATGTGAATGACACCGATAGACCCTTGATGAAACCCATACGCTGCATGATCAACACCGAGAGGGGCTGAGCCGCCAAATGCCTTATCAGCCACGACAGCACTAGCTAGTTAAGCTGGAAACTGCTTTGGATGCTCACGAATATGAGGAGAGTTTGTTTTACGCATGACTTTGTTGATGAATTTGTCAAGGCGATGTTTGGTGGTGTCGTTGCTGACCTGACATAAGGGGCTGTCCACCGACAGAGAACTGGGTGGGCCAGCTGCCGTAGGGAGCCCCACCATCCGACGAATGGAACGTGGAGGGAGGGTCAACACAAAAAAGTCCACTATCGTCGGGTCCTCATCTTCCAACAGGGTGGCCGCTGTGGCGGGTCCTCATTTTGTAGCTATGGTGCCACCGGAGGTGACACCAGATGCACAAAATAAAGCCCCAGTGATGAACTGACTGCTGGCAAGCGAGGCAGCAGCTCCTCCAACATCGAATCCTCCATGATGTCATGAACGTGCACGTCATTCGGGCACATTGTCAGTGTCAACGGATCGGCCTGGGCGATGCCTGCCTCGCTGGACAGGTCACCGAGAACAAACAGAGCTTCAACAACAGTCGAGGGGGATGCCAGTGCTAGCTTCCCGGCCGATGATGAGATTATAGATACAACTAGTAGACCGGCGCGCCCTCGCGCGCCCCGGCGGAGAAGCCGCTGGTTTGACGTTGTAGCATCATTAATATTGAGGATAAGGAAGTTACATGGTATTTCGTAATATGGCCGTAAATTAGAAAACACAGTCATATGCACTTATAAAACGTGGTTTGATGGAGTAGTAGGCTCATGCATAATTATAATTATACAGGCTCTTGGTAGGGGCCTTAACTTGGTCTACATATATACAAACAAAGACCTGGCTTGCTAAGGGGCAAAACGTGTTGGATATATAGATCCAAGATATGTATTACATCTGTTTCTTGTATGTCCGTACCAAACTTTGAACAAATTTCAAGATAAAAGATATAGCAGCTTAAATCTGAAAGACATAACTACCGCCACGCCCACAGCCCCACATCCACTACATATCCAGTAGAAAAAACAATTAGCAAGAACCACACTTCACTAACTGAAACCCACCAGGGATGGTCGAACATGCAGTGCAGTAGCAAAATAATATTCTGAGAGAAAATACCGTACTGACTGAAACCAACCAGTGATGGCCGGACATGCAGTGCAGTAGCAGAATAATATTCCAAGAGAAATGCAGTACTGACCCCAAACACAGGTCTCTGGCAACTATTTTCATTCTGATGACCATCTCCTCTCCATCCGTTGGTAGACTCAATTAATCTGTCAGACTAAACACTTCCAGCTAAAAAGCATTCATATCTGGTAACAGAAGCAAAACCATTAGCTAAATGCTTGGCAGTACATGACTAAGCGGACTGATAGGGCAACGGTAAACCTGTAATAGTGAATTTATTTCATAAATCTAATTACAACTCAAAATATTAGGAAATTATGAGAATGCTAGCAAGTGGAAAGCAACAGGCTGGAATCATATACCATCGGAAATGTAACGGCACTAAGACTGAGCAGTTAACAGAAAATGGAACTGGCTGACCAAATAAAAAATGGATGCAGAGTTAATATTAGGAAAAAGCAATATATTTGAGATAGCAAGGTTTGTACCTATATTTCAGAATGAAGGTAATCCATAGCTTTATCTCATAAATGCAAAAGTTCATAGCTATATTTCAGAATGAAGGTAATCCATAGCTTTAGCTCTGAAATGCAAAAAGAAATTGAAGTACCCTGGTCACAGATATGATTAGATAACAAAGCCAGATAGTAAGGTTGGTAACTAAGCATTTTTGTAAATATCATTGAGCAAACAAATATAAACTATATATGTTCCCCTTGTATAATTATATGCCCAAACTGGAGCCCAATCAAGCAAGTGACAATTGCCATAACGGAGCTGAAACACGAATAAACGACAGTAGGAACCAACACTCGGTCGGAGGAACTTGCACTGCAAGACAAGCTTATGGGCAGTGGGCAGTGACAGTTAGTGAATCACTGACCTAAGGGGGCCCTGTTATATGCTGGGCTTCAGAACAATTGGTTTCCTCTCATCGGCACAACCCAACATGCGAACCATAGAGGAAGAGGGAGTAAAAGCGAGGATGGCATGGAGAAAAGGGACCTTCCTTTTTGTTATGGAGCAAAGTAGGCGATGGACATTTGGGTGGCGCGGATAATGTCGCTGTGCTCCAAGCTAGGCAATGCTAGGTCGATGACGAGCAGCTCCATAGGTACGGTATGTATGAATGGAAAATGGTCCTGCAGTAAGTTCAGGAAATGCTATTAATAAAGATAAACTCAGGTGTTATTAACAAACAAAAGGTAGCAAGGGTTAATTAAGATCAATTAGCTAGAATCTCCCAATCCTTCGTCTGATACCGCATGAACCATAGGGCAAACAACAATTTTGGATAATGGGGTACAGAAAGGAGGAAGATTATATACCTGCAGTTAAATATACCTGCAATTTAAATGTAACTGATATATGTTTCTCTTAAATCTTGAACAATGCACAGGACATGATATAATGCGGTAACACATTAAAACTATGTGGTCTCATCGTCCTTTATTCTTACAATGCTGCAAGCTGAACACATGCCTAATTTGGGTTCCATCGCATTTGTAAAGAGAAATGTTTGTTCCAACGGAACCGCAAACACTTGCAGTTTGAGAAGCATCACATGTAACTAAAAGTACATAAGCACACACATTTAACTTGTAAAGCCTTGTTATATTCTATTGATTGTATCAATTATTTTGCTCTGTAAATTATTAACTTGTACATAATTTGAGTGCCACCATTTTGTAAGTGGAGGAAGCCATATTAAGTGATGGAATGCATATAAGAGAACTAATAAGAAACAAATCATAATGAACTAAATAGAGCGCCTACATGATCTTAGCACCACCATTTTTTAAATGGAGAGAGGCATACTAATCGATGGATGCATATAAAAGCAGTAATACGAAATAAAACATTATGAACTAAACAGAGTATCATTACCTTGTGGACAAAACGGTGGAAAATATACCATCTTTAATCTGTACGCACCCTGCTCACAATAGATATGGCACTATAACAGATACCTGTCACAGAGACATTGGCTTGACTTAGCTGTAGCTTTGTAACTGCTGGGTATCACATAAACACAGGAGAAAAGAACCATCTATAATTTTTGGTCATCTATGTGTCTTCTAGAACAGTAAAGGCCACAGGAGAAATGGCTAGGACCACATTCGAATGGCCAAGATGATTTGGGTATTGTTCCATTCCATTGACCAGTTACAAAAAGCCAAACATCAGCACACCGCATAACATAAAGCACCAACCAAGATCACTATTTGATTTAGATCTTGCTCACTTCTTGAGCCCACACCTTAAAAGGAAATAGCATGTGTTTAACAGGAGCATATACCAGAAGATCTTGTTCCGGATAAAAGTGAGAAAAGCATGCGCAAAACCTAAAGCAAACGACGATTCAGATATACAGGTGATGTCTTAGTCTACTAAGAAAGGAAATGTAAGTAGCATTTTGTTGGTCGACTACAACCCAAAACATGTATATATAGGTGATGCCTTAGTCCAGTAAGAAAGTAAATTTAAGTGGGTGCTGTACTCACCCTTACATATCTCTGGAAGAGGCACCTGCAATTAGCACGAAGAGGATGATTGTTGGTATACCAGGAACAGAATACTGGACGGTACGTAAAGGCCCAAGATCATAGACAAAGAAAATCAGAAATGAAACGTTTAAAAAATTTAGAGGCCCCAGAAATATCTATTTATCATATGATGAAGATCTTGGAGTATCTCAACATCAGAATAGATGGGAAATGCCGAGTCTCTCACAAGATCTGGATCATTTTGTTATATCTTGGATCGTAAACGGGTACGAACAATTTCATCATAGGCAAAGAAAACCGCAAATGGAACCCTTAAAAAATTTAGAGGCCTCAGAAATATGTAAGCATCATGTGTTCAAGATCTTGGAGTATCAAGACATCAGAATAGATGGGAAATGTCGAGTCTCTCACAAGATCTTGATCATTGTGTTACATTGTACATCGTAAATGGGTTTGAACGATTTCATCATAGGCATAAGAACAAAAATGGTTTGGAAGAAAGGAATGGTGATGGCAGGCAGATCGGAACCTGGTTATCAATTTCGCATAAACAAAATTACAGAGACCATAATGAGACCAACACAAAGTGGCAGACCATAAGAAAGAAGACTGCAAGTAGAAGCTTCAAAAAATTTAGAGGCCTCAGAAATGCATGTATCATGATTTGATCAAGGTATTGGAGTATCAAGACATCCGGACCTGGTTATCAATTTCACATAAACAAAATTACAGAGACCATAATGAGGCGAACACAAAGTGGCAGACCATAAGCAAGAAGAAGCTTCAAAAATTTTAGAGGCCTCAGAAACGCATGTATCATGATCTGATCAAGGTGTTGGAGTATCGAGACATCCGAATAGATGGGAAAATGTCGAACCTCTCACAAAACCTTGATCATCACCTGCTACCACATATTAGAACTATGTGATAAGTGTAGGTCACAAATCTAGGGATCTGTAAGTAGAGGTTGCAACAAGAATGTGTACGCAGTGAAGGCTGCAGTACTCTCTCAGAGCAATGAACAGAGGTTCTAGGATAACGAACTGAATTAGTACACACAGAGCTCTGTAAAAGTAACTCATGTCACAGGTGGCCAACCTAGGGATTGGGTGTTCATCCTCGCACAGCAGGTAGGGAAGAAAAGGGGTGGGCGAACCTGGTGGGTGGTCGTCGCCAGCGCCACGGCGCGGCGGGAGGGGAGGGTGCTGCCCCGCAACGCCGCTCAGGGGTGCGCGCTCGCCCCAGCGCCGCCGCGCCGGCCTCGCACCGTCGCTGCGGAGGGAGGGGCCGGGAATGGTCCCGCACCCGAGGTCCACCGCGCTGGGGTGCCTCCCTCCCCAGGATCCTCCGTGCCGGGTGCGGCGCCGCCGGGGACGAGACGCGCCGCCGCTCAGGGGCCGTGCTCGCCCCAGCGCCGCCGCGCCGGCCCCGCGCCGTCGCTGCGGAGGAAGGGGCGCGGCGGACTCCGCCGCGGTGGAGGCGCCTCCCTCGCAGAGATCCGCCGTGCCGGGTGCGCCGCCGCCGGGGAAGAGGCCGCGAGGGCGGGCTAGAGAGAGGGAGGGAGCGACGGGACAGAGAGAGGAAGAGGAGGGCACGCGGGGTGAGAGAGGGGAAGGAGGAGGGCGGCCGGTGCCGCGGCGCGCCGCTCCGCCGCTCGCACGCGCCGCGGGCGCCGTAGCCGGGGCCGGATCGGGGGTAGAGGGCTCGCCGGCCGTGCGACGCCGGTGGGAGCACTCGCCGGCCGCGCGGCGACGGGGGTGCGCTCCGCCTGCACCCGCGGCCAGCGGCGGGGCCCGCCCTACAGGTGCGGCGCCGTGGGCGTCCTCGCCCTGCGCCCGGCGGGAGGGAGAGCGAAGGAGAGAGTAGAGGAGCGGGCAGGGGGAGGCGCAGGCGGAGGCGGAGGCGGAGGCGCGGGCGGAGGAGACCGGCGGCGGAGGAAATGGATAAGGCGGAGCTCACTGGTGTCAGACCGGGTAGAGGAAAAGGGAAGGACCGAGAAAGGAGGGCCACCAATTATTGGATCACGGGGCGGTGGAAGGAAGCGATGAGAAGCAGAAGCAGCGGAGGCACGTGCGAGAGGAGGCAGAATCGTGGTGGCACGGCGTTCCCAGCGGAAGCCTGCCGGGAATAGAGAAAGTTAACAAGAAGCTAGGCGGTAAAGAGTAAATGAAATATACTTTTCACCATCGTAGCCACATGATGCCAAATCTGAGGGCAGAAATTTTTGGGCGCACGTGGCACGGCGTTCCCAGCGGAAGCCTGCCGGGAATAGAGAAAGTTAATAATTAATTAATAATAACAACGAGGTGTGCAGTATCCTGTCTGCTCAGTCGAACCTGTATGTACAAATAGAGTTACCCATAAATTAAGATTGATAAATATATGTCAAATAGAATATTTGAAATGTATGTCAAATAGAAGGGGCCAGGAGAAGCAGGTAACGTGGCCTTTCTGTGCACGTGGGTTGGTTCCAGAAACAGGACTTCGTGGCTAGCATCAAGTGGAACGCGTTGGCTGTGGGTGGGCATGACGTAGTACTGTGCACTGACCATGGCCATGCGGAGGAACTGTTCATGAGTCATGCAGGTTTGGTAACATGAACAGTATTTTGGGTCACTGACACGGAAGACGCTCATAATGTAGATAGGTAGATATGCAGTTTAGGCTAATTAGCAAGATAAAATTGAAAATAGTATTACTAACGTGTAGTTATTGATGCACGTATGTATAGAGCGAGAGGGGTGCTCGAGAAGACTACAATATTAATGATTGAGAAAAGAAAAAATTCCAACAAGAGAAGACGACGAAGAAAGAGACGTGACGTACTACGCGTGTTTGACAGCCGGAAGTTGATCGTCTTTCGTCTAGGACTCATCAACCTTGCTAGCTAGCTCGCGGTGGACCTAGCTTCTGCGCTCAATGCTCAATTATCGGCTCCGTTCGGCCGTTAGAAAAAACCGATAGAATTTAACAGATTTAACAGTGATTTATAAAAAAAATAAACCGAAATATATTACCGAAATCTGTCGGCTGAATACCGCATTATATCCATGTCATCATAATAAATGAAATAATAACTTATACTTTATTATTACGATGAAATATTTATTAAATGGCAACGAAAGTCATAGTTAACTAATTAAACCCTGTGGTAGTGCGTCGGCTTGTGACGCCTTCGATCCACGTGCATGATGACCGAACGCCGCCCGCACTACGTGAAAAAGCAGTGTAACAGCGTCACCCCCTCCATTTCAGAGGTGCCTGGCTTAGAGCGTCTTTAAAGTAGCTCGCTGGGGTTTAAGGTGGCTAGCCGTCCTACAGTGGCCTAAAGACGACTGGTGTTATCAGTCATATCTACTAATCATTCTATTCATAGGAGTAGTTTGTAATATTAGCTGTCTTTACAGTGGTCATCTATAAGGTATGTATAATTGACACCCACCACCTTCTTCCTCGAGCAAGTGTGATTTATTTTTTAATCTGTAGCTAAAACTTGTATCTAGTTTTTTTTCCCACATATTAACTTTAAATGTGATAATTTTTTTCCTAAATTTTTCTAAAATCAAGGTATTTCATCTTGTTGTGATCCTACTACTATTAGTTTATTTATATTTTCGTTTATTTATATTTTCATACAATTTTGTTTGATAAATTTAAATTTTAAGTTTAAATAAAATACATCTATAGATAAGATTTTAAGACACTAAATGACCTCAGATGAAAAACTTTTAAATACCAAGTTTGTTAAACTCATCAAGATCTACAATGTTTACATAGGTCATTTTTCTATTTGAGAAAGTGTCAGTAAACACTAGTCATAAAACTATGAATCTTACATATACTTTATGAAACTATGTGAGAATTTTCAATTTAGAACTAAAATTTTTTTACACTTTCTCAAATGCAAAATGACTCATATATCAAATATAGATCTCGACAAGTCTATCAAACCTGGTATTCATGACTTTTCAAGTTGATACCATCTAGGGCTTCGAAAACTGATTTTGAGCTGTGAAAATTTGAACTATTCAAACTTTGTCAAATGAAAAGTTGACCAAAACAAGTTATGTAGATCTTGATGAGTTTAGCAAACGTGGTATTCATGACTTTTATAGTTTAGTGATTCAAATACTATAATTTAAGATTTGACTTGGTCAAACTTCGTAAATTAAAACAATAAATGACCTTAAATGACAAGCTAAACGACCGGGAGGAAGGGGCCCACACGCATTCCATTCATTCACACTTACCAATACCTAGTTAGGAATGAATTATTATTATTCAATTAAGTTCCAATACCCAGGCATGCTAACTAGCGGTCAAGTACAACTAAGTTCTCGTATAAATTTTTCTAGTAGGTCTTCCGTGATCAAAGCTGACGACGGTGAATTCTACTTTTTTGAGCCATGTCCGTGTAACAACTGCATTGGAAGTGCTATAACTTAGAACAGTGAATCTGAATGCTGATTCAATTAACAGATAGTCATTGATTCGTTCAAATGATGTGTGCCTATTTGATCATGTGTAGAGGTGACTGAAATGGTGTTCTTTTGGGTGGCCATTCAGTGGATAAGGTAAACTAGTATTTTTCTATTCATGCTCATGCTTTTCTCGGATTTGATCTCAAATTCAAAAACCATTCTTCTATATTTAAATGATCACTCAGCTATATCAGAAAAAAAATATGCATGCATCATAAGGTAGTTCTGATTGTCACTACTGTTGTATTAACTTCTGAGCTAATTTCAAATCTCCTGTTCAACTGGGATTGCTTTCCATATCTGTCAAGGCTAAAGAGTGCCCATTTGTGATCAGTTGATTATTCTTTTGATTGGTATATAAATCATGTTCCTTAGATTGACCAAAGGAAGCAATTATTGCACTAATTTTGATGTCTTCTTTTACAATTCTAAGTCCTGCTGGTCAATGAATGATGTTGATTTGTTTCACCCCTTTTAAGTGGCAGTCTTGCACTTTAAGGTTGGCCTCTCGATTACCTAAAACTAAAACTTAGTACGGGGAATAATAACTGATAGTGGATGCTAATTTTGTGCCTAGATACGAACTCTGCTGGAAATGCTATAACTGAAGTGATGTTCTTTTCGGTGGCCATTTATTGGAAATGTAAACGCTTTTCTCTTGATGCTCAGATTGTAAATAGTTATTAAACTATCAGAAAGAAGATGCATGTGCCATAAGGTAGTTTTGACTGTCACTACTATGGTTGTAACTTCTGAGCTAATTTCAGATTTCCTGCGCTGCATTGGCTAAATGTTTTTTCCCTGTTGAACTGAGATTGCTTTTCATGTTTATGTAAGTCTAAAAATTGTTTATAGATTAGGAGTCATGCTAGCATAAGACTATCAGAAGAAAACAACTGCATTGTTTTGATAGGCCAAAAGTGAACTGGGGATTTATGGTACCTACAGATAAAAAGATATTTGACAGACAAACATCACGTGGGGTTAAACTCTTTTCTGTGCTGCGGGGTGTGCTGCATTACATAAGACACGGTGACTTATGAGATACAACTGAAACAATTTTGTAATATTTTTTACAGTTCTAATCATGTTGATCCCACCTATCAATCAGATGCTCAGATGCTGACTTTAATTCTTTCTTTGCTGTCATGTTGCACAGCTGTTCTCTTGGCACATTGGCCTTCAGCACTCAAAGCTAAACCACAGCTCTCGAACCCTAACTATCCGCTACCAGCAGTAGTGCACAGGATCCCTGGACATTACAGGTGGTGTTGCGGGTCATGGCCAACTCTTCGTTGTTAACTTTTCCAAGCAAGCACACCAGGTTCTCTTTCCCAAGGCTGCTGAGTAAGCCATCTCCATCGACACCCACTTCTACCACCTCCTCTTATTCAATGTTCATTGGACCTCCCACTTATGATCGTCCAGTAGTTAGCCCTGAATTGGTGCAACTGTGTGGAAGTTGCAGTCTACCCTGTCAAATCCCCAATTGTTATAAAAGTTGTACTTCTCATTTGATAACTATGCTTAGTAAATTTTTGCCATATTTTTTTATCTTACCATAAACTAGTCTGATTGCTTGAAGCTGTTTTGCTTACACAACCAGTTATTACACGGTACCTTTGAGTGATTGATGTGTTGATATGTTATCCATGTTTCAATACTTCCAAATGTTTGGATATATGAATGGTGATTGACAAATAATGGGAAGTGTTTTCCCCCTTCATTTAATCAAATTGCCAAAAAAAGAACCATAGGAAAATCTCCTTCTGAAGCATACAGGTACTGTCAAGTTTGAGCGCAGTAGCTTAATAGTTAATGGATCCAATGTTACTAGTTTTAAGATCTCCAAATTAGTACATGCCATTTCAGTGTATATTAGTAGAAAGTGGTATCCTAGTATAGCACTTATGGTTCTAAATCTTGAGACTATATGGTGATATATGGTCATGTACGTGTTAATCCACAATTTCAGCTAATGCACACAGTAGTTATTCCCTTACTGCAGTTGTATCACAAAATATACTGCAAACTATGACATGTCCCTTTGCAGCTATCATTGTCAGCAAAGCTGAAGAGCTTGAGAAGAATAGTTGAGGTGTCATACTCTCTTATGTATATGTGGGAGAACTCAGGACTTGACTTCAGGGGTAGACTTAACCATTTAAGTGAAATGTGCATAACAGATTAACAGATGCAAAACTGTTTTTTTGTTTTTGTTGATGTAAATCGTGGATCTTTGGTGCATATGATACCAAAGATTAACAGATTAACAGATAAAACCGTGTTGTTTACGTTAGCTTTTTCTGTACTGCAATGCAAAGCCTGACGTCAGGATTTGGTGCTATATATTATGGTTCTAATGTTCTGGTGTATTCCGCATTACAGCTGGGTTATTTTGCTGTGGGCTTCAATCACAAGAGAAGTCTCTGCTAGACCACTGAAGAGAATTAAAGATGATGGCTAGTGCAATCTTTTTCGCATTATTTCACTGAGAGCTATTTGAATATTTCCATAAATTTGCAATTAACGCAATTTTATGATTCCATCTGAAGCGCTGCATTGTGGAATATGCAAATGGTGAGACAATGTTGTTAACAGTAGTGGCACTACTGGAATGGAACTTTGTCCCCCTGCTAAGCTTTGTTGCTCTACATGATTTAACTGAAAGCAATATCTCTATCCCATATTTCTCTGCTGCGTGCGTCTGACACAAATAGCATTGCTATTGATCGGTTTGTTTTGGTGAGTGAACGATATTTGGGATCGGAGTGCTCCAGGTTCTGATTCCGTTTGCTCTACTTATCCTGTATGAGGTAACTCAGTAGTGATACGACCAGAGTTTAAGGTTGTATATCGAGACAATGCGCAAGGAATAGCTTTAACTTACTCGGGCAGTATAGCTGAACTATAGACTAGCGTTTTATACTTGGCGCTATTAACATGTCAATAATTCATTCCTTTTCCTTTGACAATGCAAGTTTTGAAAAAGAGATGGAAAGGTGTTGTTCGGCCCTCTTGCCTTTCATTTTCATCCAGGGATTTGCTTCGGATAACGATCGATCGGCTCGGCCTGGGAAAGGATCTGAGTTTGCGATAGCTCAAATGGAAAGGGTTCAGTAGTGCAGGGTGGGCGGTGGCTAAATGCCAACATGGAAAGCGTTTGCTGCGCTATGAATCCCAGTAACTACTCACCTCGTTTGTGCTGTAGGCTGTCGGCTCATTCCAACCCTAATAAAGTAACTACAGCGTTACATGGTAATACATCATCTGACCCAACTACGGAGTGCGTAGTATAGCTTCAGGTTGTAAAAACAGGTTATACGTAACCCGCCCGCCCATCAGTTTGCTTGTCTGCTGTCTTGGAGCGTCCCTTTAAGGCTTTAATTTGCAGTCTTCTACGGTAGTGAAACTTTGCTTTGTTGCTTTATACATTAGGAGTATGATTTAACTGAAAACAGTACCCATCCCATTTTTTCTCTGCTGCGTGCGTCAGACGCAAATAGCATTGCTATTGACCAGTTTTCAGTCCTGCTAGTACCAAACACAAGGGAAATCCCAAGGATTGCGATCGGCCTGGCATAAAGGATCTGAGTGTGCGATGCGATATATAGCTCAAATGATTATTGGCATAAAGGATGTGACGCAAAGAACACACACACGTGAAGAGGCAGAAGTTTATTACTCAAATACAATAGTCTAATCCAAGCTATATATAGTATATATGCACATGCTCCAGCAAACGCTGGGCGCCATGCACAACTAGCAGCCTGCGCACTAGGTGACTGGGATCATCACACTTGTGCCCCTAAGAACCACAGGCGGAGACGGAGCCGCCGGGCAACAAATCAGAAAACGAAACGCACTCCCCTGAATCGAAGTGGGGGTATGTACCTCGAGCCAAAAGCTCGCACTAGAGCATAGCAATAGCATCAAAGATGTTGAGGACGATCTGGAGATCGAAGCCGCTGAGGGCGAAGGCGACCAAGAGATTCACGACGGCGACGGCGAGGAGGATGTGGCCGGTGGCACGGCGCGGGCCAGCGTCGGCCCTCACCCAGAAGGAGGCCCACATGGCGCCCACGCCACCAAAGAAGCAAGCCACCAGGAGCAGCCCCAGCGACCAGATGCGGCCGCCGTCCTCCGGCAGCGCGTCGGCCACGCGCACGACCGTCGAACATGTTAGAATGCCAACTTTGTCGAGCGCCTTCTCGGGGTTGTCGACAGCCGCCCGTATGAGCTGGGCTAGAACGGCGTCGTTGTTCTCGGGGAGCTGCCGCCTCGCCGTGGCTGCGTGGGGCGCTCACACAGTTACTCGCGCGATCTCGCTCTCTCTCCAGCCCAAAAAGCTAGCTGATGCCGGGATTATATAGGGGAAACAAAACAACATACCTCAGCATTGCTTCTCCCCCTTTCTCTATCCATTGGATGGGATTTAGCTATGGAGAGAGAGTACATAACTACATATGAGCTATGCGCCAAGCCGTTTGGGTAATTGTCATGATGACCATGACGAATTATACGCAGGCGGCCGCCACCCATGGGTCCTATTTGAAAGTACATGGTACAGCTAGCGGTACAGTACAGCCGTACAGGTAGTGTGATTATTGATTCAGTTTGTTTAGAAACTCGATATGTACAGCTGCTAGAAAATCAACTTTATTACTGTGCGCGAGTGAGGATAGATGATGGAGCATATTGCTCATGCAAAGGTGGTCATAGTCTACGATCCACGCTGTACTTGATATGCCCAGAACCAAGAAGGTGAATTGGCTAGGCTAAGAGATGAGATGCGCTCCATGGAAGCTGAAAGAGACAGGTTAAGGGCATAGCAAGCCGCCACCCAAAGAACAATACAGTCATCGCGTCAAGCAGACGAGATAAGGCAGCAAATGGCCATTCTGCAAGCAAAAATATAGAGCATGCAGCCTCCGACAGCAAGTCCATCGGAAATCGCTCAACCGGTCACGGCAAGCCGCCCCCCAGCTATGAACGCGCAAGCTGCGCACACCATAATTCCAAGCCTACCCACACCATCAAGAGTCTTTGACCCAAAATCACCACTGTCCGAAGGCCTGCAAAGCTCACCATGGCCTCCAAGTTACAAACCTGTGTCTCTGCCAAGATTCAATGGCAATTCAGATCTGAGACAGTTTATAATGAGTTTTGAAGCTGCAGTAGCCTCCGCCAGAGGCAACGATCATGTAATGGCTAAATCATTTGTGATTGCAGCAGAAGGAGACACACTGGCATGGTACTCAATGTTGAAGCCAAGCACTGTATACTCATGGGAGAACCTACGAGACCCGATACTGGCAAACTTCAAAGCTTACATGAGCGAGTCGCTAACATCATCAGACTTGTTCAGCAACAAGCACCTCAAGGGCGAACCCCTCAGAGACTACTATCAGAGATTCCTACACCTCGGGGCTAAAGCACCAGACGTCCCTGACGGGGTAGCCATAGAAGCAGCAATCAAAGGACTTAGGATCGGCCCATTCGCTAGTCACTTAGCAAGAAAAAAGCCAGCCACAATGGCTCAACTGCACGAGGAGTTTGAAAAATACTGCAGGTGCAGGTCAGACAATGACCTCCGCAAAAGATTAGAAGAAGCGGACAGTCAAAGTAAACAGTTCTCAAATAATGGCAGCAGAAGAGATAACAAGAACTAGCAAATACAACAATACCAGAACCAATAGAAACAAGTCTTCAATTTGCAAAGTAGCCAACCTCTGAATGCTCATAACAAAAAAAAAAGCCAACTATGAGCAAAGAAATCAAGGAGGGCAGGGCTACAGCAAAAGCAACAAGCCCAAGAACTGGAGCAAGAACCAGAGACCAAAGAAGCCATACTGCCTCTTCCACGGAGAGGACAAAGGGCACATCACACGGGATTGCCCGGAGGCCCAAGAAACATTTGACAGGATGAAAAGCAAACAATCACAGCTACAACCCCAGCAGCAAGGCAGCAGAGAGGTAAATCACACTCACAGTTCGCAACTTCATCAGCAATACAACCCAAGTTTCCTAGGATACGGTCTAGGGCCACTGTCGTAGCACGATCTGGCTCAATAGTACTATCCGACATCATTACCAGCTTGGAGACCAGTCTATCAGCAAACAGCGCAGAACCAGGGTTACCTCCCAAACAGAGCAGAAAATGGTCTAACTTACATCAACCCAAGACCTCTGCACATAACACTCATTGAATCAACACAGATGCAGACACCTCCAGTGGCACAGCAAAGGCAATACGAAGCATTACCAGTATCCGCAGTATGCTTTAACCCCAACAGCAACTACGAAGGCAGAGCCTCTGACGAAAAACTAGTTAAATCCGCATTCGGTGCTACCAACCATTGACATGATACTACCTATAGCCGGAGGCTCAGCGTTAGAGTTCAAAACCAAAAAGCAAAAGAAGGACCACCTCCGGCTGGTAAACAATGTGCAGTCCAGGGTGCTTACAGGTCAACAGAATGGTCCAAGATGCCAATAGAATTTATAGAGCAAGACCTCTAAGTTGAAAAGCTATCCGCACGCAAATGCCATGGTCATAAAGGCAAACATAGCAGCCTGGGAAGTAAGCAGGATACTTGTTGATTCTGGGAGTCCAGCGGACATCATCTTCGCCAATGTATTCAACCAAATGAAACTTAGCAGGAGCCAGTTGCAACCACCAGACACCCCATTGATTGGATTCGGTGGAAAGAAGATCAACGCCCTAGGCAAGATATCACTACCAGTATTATTCAAAGATGGGGACTGTGCTAGGACAGAGTACATCACTTTTGATGTGGTCGACATCTACTACCAGTACAATACGATACTGGGAAGAGGATTCGTAAACAAGTTCAATGTGGCAATACACATGGGGTACCTCTGCATGAAGATGCCAGCATTACATAAAATCATCACAGTGCGGGGTAGTCAAAAAGAAGCAAGGAACATAGAGAAAGCAATCTACAAGGCACATAGAAACATAAACATCGTAGAAGCAGAGGAGCCTCCGGACATGCCTGCAGGAAAAACCAACATGGCAGATCAAGAGGGCACAATAACATTACCATGGGAAGCAGCAGTCCCTAACAGGAAAGTGACCATAGGTGCCAACCTATCGGAGGTAGAGAAAAAAGACTTGTTAGAACTGCTAACAAAGAACAAAGACATATTTGCATGGTCAGCATCAGATCTGCAAGGTATCAGTCAGGATGTGATTGAACACACCCTCTACCTCAACCCAAATATCAAACCTAAGAAGCAAAAATAGAAAAAGATGTCCGATGAACGCATAATTGTAGCAAAGGTGGAGGTGCAAAGGTTATTAGATGCCAAGGTCATCAGAGAAGTCAAGTACTCAGAATGGCTAGCAAATGTTGTCTTAGTGCCAAAAAGGAACGGCAAAATGAGAATGTGCATAGACTTCACAGATCTCAACAAGGCCTACAAAAAAGATCCTTTCCCATTACCCAGGATAGATGCATCAGTCGACAAGGAAGCACTATGCAAGCACTTCTCTCTATTAGATTATTTCTTAGGATACCACCAGATATGGCTAAAAAAGGAGAACGAAGAGAAAACAAGCTTCACGACCCCCTTCGGCACCTATTGTTTTGTTAGGATGCCAGAAGGTCTCAAAAACGCAGGATCAACGTTCTCAAGAATGATTCAGATTGTATTGCGAGCTCAACTCCGGAGGAACATTATAGCTTATGTCGATGATTTAGCAGTAGTCAGCAAACAGACCGAAGATCATTTGAACGACCTCGGTTAAAATTGAACCCAGAAAAATGTATCTTTAGAGTAAGCAAGGGAAAGATGCTCGGTTACATTGTAGGTCCAGAAGGGCTAAGAGCAAACCCAGATAAAACAAAAGCAGTGCTAATAATGAGAGAACTAGAAAATAAGAAGGAAGTGCAGCGACTGACAGGCAGAATAGCAGCACTCAGCAGATTCATCTCAAAATTAGCAGAACGAAGTCTACCACTCTTCAAAACACTCAAGGTCTCCGACAAATTTGAATGGGGCAAAGAGCAGTCGAAAGCATTCCAGCAGCTCAAAAACTACATGACAAAGGACCTTATGGTCACAACGCCAGATGCAGATGCAACCTTGCTACTATACGTTGCAACCTCCGCAGGAGCAATCGGCGCAGTGCTACTTCAAGAAAAGGAAGTTGACAACAAAAGCGTATAGCACCCAGTATACTACGTATCAGAAGTGCTGTAGGGAGCAAAACTAAACTATTTGGAGGTCAAAAAAATAGCATACACAGTAGTCACAGCATCAAGGAAGCTTAAACACTATTTTTAAGAACATGAAATCCTGGTACCAACAACACAACCGCTAGCTGACATCCTAGGCAACAAAGAAGCATCAGGGAGAATCGGTAAATGGGCAATAGAAATATCTCAGTTTAGCATCAAGTTCATCTCAAGAACAGCAGTCAAGTCATAAGCACTCGCAGACTTTTTGGCGAAATGGACATCTCCGCAGTGCGCAGAAGACAAAGCGGAGGCTTCAATATGGATACTGTACACAGATGGAGCATGGGGCATCCAAGGTGCAGGAGCCTCCGTAGTGCTAATATCACCATCAGGCATCAAAACAAAATACGCAGCAAGGCTGTGCTTCAAAGCAACCAACAATGTAGCTGAGTACGAAGGAGTAATCCTAGGGCTCAGCAAGGCCAAGGCACTTGGTGCAAAATACATCATGGTCAGAACCGATTCGCAGATAGTAACAGGACAAGTAGAGAAAGACTATGTTGCAAGAAACCCAGAGTTAAACACATACCTAGAAGTAATCAGGGGTCTGGAACCAGGGTTTTACCCTAAAGCACATCCCGAGGGGGGACAACATGGAGGCAGATGAGTTAGCCAAAGCAGCAGCAAATCAAACGGAGGTACCCAAGGGAACCTTCTTCCAAGAATTGACATTGCCAGCTACCGCAAAAACATCTAAGGCATTTTTAGAGGTACTCTGTAACATCCTCGATGTTAAGCATGCTTAAGCACTTGCATTGCATTAGCCTAATCATCATTTGCATTGGCATCATCTCTATATCATTCTTACATTGCATGTGATGCTATGGTGGTTGAAGTTTTGTTTGTCCTTTTGTGAAAAACATGATAACCATGGTCAAGTGCTTGATGATTGCTCACTAAAATAATCTAGAGATTATTAGGGTACCAAATGAACCTATGTTCATGTTAACAACTTTGCCTAATTATGTCTCTAGGTGATAGTTGACCAACAACGGGACCATGAGTGCTCTGCTTTGACAGTTTCAAAAATCCTTGATAGATTGTTTGCATGTCTTTGCACCCTTAATCATTCTTGTCTAGAATTTTATAAGGAACAAAAGTTGTTATTATCACTTTTCATGAAAATGTTTGGAAAATGTTCAAAAAGATTGAAAAAGGCAGGTTTGGGGGCTGTTTTTCATTTAAAATAAATTTATGAGGTATTTTCAATTGGAATTTTGTATTTCAAAATCTAAGCAGAATCTGACCATGCTTGTTAAAGATTAAATATTCTACTCTTCTAGAGCTACATTTCCTTCAATATTAGTTTTGGCTAATTTGGCTTGGTTTGAGAGTAATAGGGCAGAGAAGTTTGCATTAGAGGTCATAAAATGGAATTTCTATGACGATTACCTCTTAGCCGTCAGGAAAATCGAGGTCCTAAAATTCGTGGCCGACCCGCTCAGGCCTCTCGCACCGCGTGGTGTCCTTGCACCGACGTCCGTGGGCGGCAGCGGCCCGGTAGGCCGCGTTAAGGCGCCGCGCTGCGCCCTCACCCACTCCATTTCCCCCATCTCTTCATTTCCTCTCTCTCCCTCTCCCTTTCTCTTTCTCGGCACAGCATCGGGCAGGCACCATTGTTGCCGCCGTGCTTCACCACCACCATAGCACCGCGCCACCACCTCATTTTCTTCCCAGCGCCTGCACGGAGCTTCGCGATGGCCACCTCCGTCACCTGAGCCTGCTAGCAGCAGCCGTTGTCCAGGGGTAGGGCCGAATCGGCCGGATTTTTTTCCGCCATGGCCGTCGAGCTCAGGCTCGCCGTGGCCAACCCG
The DNA here is from genome assembly GCA_023333625.1 of Bothriochloa decipiens. NCBI lineage: Eukaryota > Viridiplantae > Streptophyta > Magnoliopsida > Poales > Poaceae > Bothriochloa > Bothriochloa decipiens. The sequence goes on along the minus strand of CM041634.1, from coordinate 9,882,239 downwards.
GCTCTGACTGCCTCCTCCTCTCTCGTCTTAAGAATCAAGTTTGCCTTGCCATGGGGACCGTAAAACCCTAGCTGGTTCGGCCGACAGGGCCCCGACGCGTCGCCTCGCCGCGCCGCTCCGCCGCCGAGCCGCCGGCGTGCGTGGCCAAGCCGCCTCGGGCCGCCTCCGCTTGCATTGAGGGTACCAGTGGGTGCGCGGTAGCCTCCTGCTACTCTGCCATCTCTTCTTTGCTGCCGGTGAGCCCCCGCTGGCCGGCGACGGCGAGCTCCGGCGCCTCCTCTGTCTCTCCCCGCGCAAGGACCTCGGTCCAGAATATGAAGAAACACAGGGGCCCAGATGCAAAGTTTTCAGAGAGGAAGAACTTCAGATCCGGGCTTCATTGATTTCCGAAAAGCTCAGGGTCCTTTCTGCAAAGTGGTTTTCTATTTCGGTTTATAAGAAAATGTATTTCCAGATTTTGTTTAAACGCTTCAAATATTCATATCTTGCTCATTTTAGCTCCAAATGAGATGGTTCAAGTTACATTATTTTTCTTATGAGCAGATATACATGATAAAAATATGATATGACATTTTTGTAGAACTTTTCTGTATAGTTTTATTTAAGTTGATTTATTCACATTAAATGCTTGATATCTTTGGAAATGCATAACTAATTGTGTATAGCTCAGAAAAATATGATTCTTGTTGGGTTAGTATTTTGTTGGCCTGCTCTATCTATCATAAATATTTGGTGTTTGCTTGCTGTGTAAAAATATGAGGTTGTAGTTCAAGTGTGATTTTAGGGCTATTCTTGGAATAATTCAAAAATGCATTTTGTGGACCTAGTTTGGGGTTGATAATTTTTGTGGGCTACTTACATGCCATAAGGTAGCTCTTGATGTAGTGAAACATGAGGTTTGATATACTTCACAGTACAAAGTATTTTTAGGTCCCCTGTTTTGTGCTGCCTTGTGATTTTTGTGTAGAATGATGGGCTTATCCAAATGAGGTGAAATTTGGATGACAACCTAGAATTGGTATGTTTTGTCTTCTGTAATTTTTGTAGAATTTTCTAGGTAATATAAATATGTGATGCAGTTCTACCCTTATTTATATATGTGTTTATTAATGTTTTGCTTTATCAGTTCATGCTATCTACAATGCTTCTTTCTACTCTTGCAAAGTATATAATCTGTTAGAGCTATTGTTTACGGTTGATGCTTATATGAGTGGATGATACTTATATGTTAGAATGGATGATGTGATGGTGGTGTGCTGTTCCATTTTAATACTTGTGTAGTAGTTGTTGTAGGAGAGAATGCAGTAGATGACATGTGCTCATAATATATGTTATTGGATGATTTTGATGACTTTGTGAAAGTCATGTGCAAGCAATCATGCTCATCATCATAGTCCATATCCATTTTATATGCATTCCTAGTATTCATGTATGCATACGCATCATACAGGATCGCATGCGAGAACCTTGTCGGGAAGTCGAGAAGCCAGAAGGACGACTCGTGGAAGTTCCCGCACCGGAGGTGATCTGGGACTAGGAGAAGGACATGGAGCTATACGAGTGTCCGAAGAATCAACCTCGCTCTTCTGAGGAAGGCAAGCCCCGGAGCATTTCTCCCTGTGGTTTGCAAAATATCTAACTTGAGTCCTTTACTTGTTTGATACATTAAGTTATAGGCGTTGTTTTGATACCGTTGCTGCATTACTTATATTCCTTGCCACTGTTATACTTCAACCCTGTTAGGTTCAGGTGCGATTATCTGCTTAGCCCTGCTTTACTAGATCGGTAGAAGTCGGGTGATTTCCTGTCATCCGCGAGTTATATGTGATAACTTAGAATGGTTGAATACATTATTATCTTGAATAACCATGTGGAGATAATAAATCAAGACCGGGCGGGATTGGTGTTGAGACTGAACTGGAGGTTTGGTGTGGTTATCCCGTCTGTGTCGAACTAGGACCCCGTCCGTTGTACGTCCTCAAGTCATATTGAATTTATGCCTCACATTTAGCTGGAAGGATAAGTCGTTCCGACCGTGAAGCCTAATTTTGATTTGGGCCGGGAGTCGACCTGCTATACGCATCGTATTAGTGAAGATGGGGGACCACGGGTTACGCGGAGAGTAAGTCCAAGGTCAGGGTCGCCCTAAATAAGGTAGCCGGGCGGTTCCTGGATACGATGGTACCTGTTGATCCCGTGCTTTTCCCAAATTGGATGTCGGTGACCTGTAGCTCATCGTGGCTGGTGAGTGTGGTTTGTGTGAGAAATACCCGCCAGCTGGTTAGTAATCGATTATAATCGCCATCGTTCCTGGACAGTGAACACTTGACTTGAGCAGCGGCAACGTAGTAAGAACTTGAACAAAGAGATGAGATGGTTGAGCTCTTGAGATGGAAGGATACTCAACCGGATTGGTTACTTTTACTGTTGAATAATTATTACCATGCTTGTTTAGTATAGGTATTAATGTAGCATGATAAGGTTAATCAGATTAAAATACATTGCTAGAAGGTTCTTGTTAATTGTTCCTTAATGCAAGCTTTTCCATAATTAAATGAGTCAGCTATCCCACTTATAAAGCCTTGCATACTCCTTGGAGTCAATTTATTTTTGGTTTATGACGGGTAAGTCTAGCTGAGTACATTCTCGTACTCAGGGTTTTATTCCCACTTGTTGCAGGTGTTCTTCTAGGTTGTTGTGGCTGCAAGATGGGTTTCTATCCCATTACGGGAAACAATCAGACTTGGGCACGGTCATTCCTTATAATCTTATCTCAGATTGCTTTTGTTGGATTTGACTATGAGCTGGCACCGTATTTAAAAATGTGAGTGTGAGTGTTGTTAAAGTAATTTGCTTCTGCTATTATATTTCTTTATAAAAAGGGTGTTGTAATATTCTCTTATAAACTCTGATGCATTTAAGTTAATTGCAAATTTATGTATCATGTGGATTGTGGTTAGTGAATCTCTACGATCTTGGTTTGTAAGTGGGTTTGAAATCCTTCGTGATTTCACGGACAACCGGGTTTATATGGGTTTAGGTGCAACTTAAGCTGTCATGGTAGATTAATTTGGACTTAAGCATATATAAATTGGTCGGTTCTGTTACATACTCCTAGTAAACACGGAGGATTGGAGGAAAGCAATAATTGATCATATCAATGGAGTCCATGTGACATCAGTGAAACAAGTGCAGCAAGACTGGTCGTACGGGCAAGGAATTACACAATAATAGACGGAGTTCTATACAAGAAAGGCATAGTCCAACCATTGCTTAAGTGCATCACTGAGTCAGAAGGCAAAGATCTCCTACAGGATATTCACTCAGGAATGTGTGGGTCGAACATTGGGCCCAGAGCGCTCTCACCAAAGGCAATCAGGCAAGGATTTTACTAGCCAACCCATATCAAGGACGCATTGCATATAGTAACAACTTGCAAAGCATGCCAGAGTTTTGCACCGCACCAAGCGTCTCCGGGAGCACAATCACAGCTAATACCTCTGGTCTGGCTGCTTCAGCGATGGGGAATGGATCTCGTAGGCCCATTACCTCCGGCTCAGGGCGGAAGCAAATATGCAGTAGTGGCAGTAGAATACTTCATAAGATGGATAGAAGCCAAACCGCTCGCAACAATCACCTCTGAAACAGTCAAAAAATTCTTCTAGCAAAACATAATTTGCAGATTCGGGGTTCTAAGGACACTCACAGTCGACAATGGAAAACAATTCGATTCAGATAAGTTCAAAGAATTCTAAAATAGCATCGGCACATAAATAGCCTTCGCATCAGTCTATCACCCAGAGAGTAACGGAGCAGTGGAAAGGTCAAATTGAATCATATTCTCAGCAATCTCCAAGACATTGCTAGATCACAAAAAGGGCAAATGGGTAGAAGAGCTGCCGAAGGTGATATGGTCTCACAACACAAATGTATCAAGAGCCACCGGGTTTACTCCATTCAAGCTACTGTATGGAGAAGAAGCAATGATGCCAGAGGAGATCAAATACTAGAGCCTCCGCGTAATAAAACAAAACCTCACAAAAGATGAAGAATACACCAAAGAGATGACCGAAGCATACAGGCTAGAGGCAATCGACAACATCGAGAAATACCAAGACCAAACCAGAAAATGGAGGGATGGAAAAGTGGTCACCAAAAACATTAAAGATGGCGATTGGGTAATGAGGCGGAGGCCAAACGCTCAAAACATAGGGAAGCTACAGCCAAAATGGGAAGGACCGTTCATAGCCAAACAAGGCGGAAGGAAAGGGTCATTCTATCTACAAGATGTAGAAGGAAGAACGTGAACTCACTCCTGGAACATTGATAGCCTTAGGAAATACTACACATAGAATGTAAGGGCTCCGTAGAATTATAAACGGAGGTCCATAGATTTAAATTCCTGCAATTTACTTTTTCTGTAAAAACGGCTTGCACTCTTTTCCTCACAAAAGGGGCTCCAAATCAGAGGTGAGGTTTTTAATGAGGCAAGACCGCATGTAATTAACCTCTGAATGTATAAAGAGGACCCTGAAAAACGATACCCGAAACAGTCAAAAGCAGCCAACACCGCGGCTGCAATATTCGACAACTATTCACGATTTACAAGGTCACTTCATGCCACCATTAAGAAAAATGAGAAGGCATGAAGCAACCTCCGCGAAAAGCCAAAAGCCCTCGAAAAAGCCCTGGCATATCAAGCATTGAGGCAGGCAATCGCAACCACAAGTTGCAAACGAAATCAGAAGGCATGAAGCAGCCTCAGCGAAACGGCAAAAGCCCTCGAAAAAGCCCTGGCATATCAGGCATCAAGGCGGCCAATCGCAACTGCAAGTTGTGAAGCAAATTGGGGAAAGACCCATGAACTAACTCAGGCAAGGGTACCATAAAAAGCAAGCAACATCGCACTCACCAGCAGTGACCTCTGAAATACAATATTAAAACAAGCGAAGGTAACACACGCAGCTACGAGGTTGCGAAGTCAAGCAACCTCCGCATCACACAACTCCCAAAATGAAGGCAATATAATCACAAAAAATTAAGTCCAGGAACCGATAAGATCATTCCAAAAGCGGAGGCGATACGTAAAGCAAGATCATTCATTATTTAGCTTTATGCTTACAACATACAAGGCCCATTGCGCCTTGCTCATAACAGGAACAATGTGCAAAGCGCACGTATTTAACTACTAGACCAAAATGCACAACCTCCGGGTCAAGATATCTAGCCACTCCACCCAGTTAACCTGCTACCATAAGACATGGAAGTGGCCCGAAGGTTGCTAACACTTCAACCTACAAAAAACCAAAGGGTGCAGCCTCCGGAAGTACATATGAAGGCAAGCAAACTAAGGCTTCCTAAAAAGCAGGCGCTGACGGAGGCAAACCCTGATCAGTCACGGAATACCACCTATTATCTCCTGACCACATACCACCCTGTGCCTCCGGAAATCCAGCCACTTGAATCAAGTCCAATAGACGCTCGGTACGAAGAGAAGGAGGTGAACCTCCAACAACAGCTTGTACAAGACAAATTCCACAATAATCTGTCAGCACACCACTTTGCACCTTCCTTCGGCAAGTAACCACCGCATCCAAAATCCTTACATCAACCACACTAAATAGGATCACAGCCGACCGCCATCTCCGAGGATACAAAGGCAATACAAGTAGAGTATTGTTGACAAGCAGAAGCATCACCATCTTTAACCGTTGGCAACAGGTTCGCTGATGTGGCTATTCCATTATGAGTCCTCACATAGTACCAACACAAAGACAGCTCCTAGAAAGCACCATTAATATAATATACACAACAGAGCAGCCTAAACGACAAAGGGGGGAACAAATATTTTTATAAGGATCTCCAAAGCATCAATAAACCAGCTGCAGCTACCTATCATTAAAGGAAGCAAGTACAAAATTAGTACCTGTACCATCACGCCTCAAGAGGCAAAAGCACAAAACAAAAAACAGTAAATAACAAAGATATGCAAAGTACACAAGGGGTACTATAAAAGAGGTGGAGCTCAACGTCTGCACGCCTAAGCATTAGGAAAGTGCCAACCACAAGCAACTCCACATAGCCAAAACCTGCTTAAGGGAGATGGAGGCAGATGTGCGCATACGGACGAACAAAAATAATAAGATACCACGCAAGAATTCGTAATGAGGTTGGCAAAAGAAATGTTTTAGAGACAACTAGGGTCTCCGGGATAATGCCAAAGAAGTTAGCCGACAGAGCAAGCCAGTCAGGATCATTGCCTGAACAGAGACAAGGGGGATACCGCGAAAGAACTCGTAACGTCCCCCCGTATCTGCTAAGATCAACTATAGCTCACCTCCGCAGATCAAGCGTCAGGACACGCAGAGGCATAGCCGAAGACCACAAAGCCGAGCACAACAATAAAAGGGTAACACACAGCAAAATCAATGCCAGCACTGGTCGAAGAGAAACAGCGGATATAATACCCACCTTATGTTAACAATGAAGTAAAATTATTAGTACATAAACGTGCTTCAAAGTGGTTACAACCTCCGTGGAGGAAAGCAGAAATCACTCCCGGAGGCAACAATTACAATCTGGCATGAAGGCCTCCGACTAATTTAAACAGACCTCTGCAGCATAACAAAGGTCAAAATAAACAAGTCCACAAATCATAGTTCCATAGCGCCACTCAACCTCCGCGCAAGCAAGAATAATTACAAAGGTCCAGTTGGACCACGCCATGCAAGAGAACGAGTAAAACTAGAGCGCTTATCATCTAAGTTGCTGAGAACAAAATCAAACATGTCGTCCACCGTGCGCCTAGGAAACGTCGACTTCCAATAGTCCCACAGCTCGCCGCTAACGTAAACATCATTGCGCATAAAGGTAATAGGCTCGACCTCCTGCACAGGCCCCAAACTGCAGACCTGCACTTTACGATTCGGCCATTAATATTTTACAAAACCAAGAGCAACTTAAATTGTTCTTTACATGTGCGCGAAGGCACTACGTCAGTAAAAGACAAAATATACACAGCCACAAATCAAGATGAATTTCTACACCTCCTCTCCAGTGGTCAAGTTCTGAGGCCCCGTCCGAGCCTCCAGAGATGCTACCGCTTGCTCCGTCATGGCATCAGTCCTAGCACTTGCATGAACTTGAGTAGCGGAGGCGCCAGCGCCGGCAGATCCCCGGGTGCGTGCAGATGTCCCGCCAGAAGAAGACGGGCCGTGACCGCTATGCTTGCCATACTTCAATTGCTGAAAAAGATAGAAAATAAGAGAAGAGAATCGCCAACACAACTCTTGCAACAAAATAAGACAGGGAAAGTTCTCGAGTAATATTAGCCATAGCAACGGTCTTCGACCGGCCAAACTTGGACCAGAACTTCTCCATGAAGCTGCGCATGGTGGTCTTAATAAACTGATCTATTCGGCCAAGTTCAGCAGGATCTTCTAGCTCAGGACAATCAAATTACCAATTTGAACAATGTCCTTCGACAAAAAGAGCTTGCATAGACAGGTGGCGGAGGTCTTTGCACCAAAATTGGAGACTCCGGTCATGAACTCATTAAGCTTGTTGAGGTTTGCCTTGATCTAGGAAAAGATCCTGGAGGTAGAAGTCTCAGGATTAACCGGAGTGGCAACACCACCGAAGGCATGAAGAGCAGAGACATAAGACTCTGCAACCTCCAACCCGATTGACCTCAGAGCATCCATCTCCGTCTCAAGATTCTGACCTTCGTCTTCAAAGGTTCCACTGATTGACGCTCACCGTCTAGCTCCCTATGAAGGTTCTCGGACGTCTCATTGGCTTTAGCCGCTCGCTGAGCCACAAGATCCATAGACTTTTAGGCATCATCAAGGAACTGTTTCAAATCAGCAGATTTTGTCTCAAGACCAGTCAATTGCTTCTTCAGCTCAAACACCTGCTGCAACAATTCCTCTTTCTCACCAGACTGGGACTCAACCTCCGCCTTTAGTGGTTGGATGGCCTTATCCTTCCTCTCAAGCTCGAAGTGGCTACTAGACTGGACGGCCAATGACATAGCATGACTCTGAAAGAACAGTAAACATTATTAACAACAAGATAAGCCAGGCAGACAATAGGCCAAAAAGCATATATCATGAAACAACTTACAATGACATGGTGATCAACTTGGGCTCGCATCAGAACGTCACGGGGCAGCTGCACGAGGCACCGAGTTAGGTCACAACCCATCACCTCCGTTATCTGGCCAATACCATCGGGCCACCCAAGCAGAAAGCGCCTATCATCATCAGCACCGGCATCAGTCGAGGCCACCCCAGGAATACTAGAACTTGGCGGAGGTGGGGATGGGGCAACGACGGCCTCAGGAGCAGGTGGTGTCGAGGTCACCGGAGGTGCCATCTGAGCAGTCTCTGCCGCATTACGAGCTAAACAAAATAAGCAAAGCGAGACAAATTAAAGGACTGGTTAAATAATCCTAAGATTCAAAACTACCACATACGGGCTCACCAAGCAACGATATCTCCCCCTCTGAAGCCCTACCATAGGATACCTTCAGAGTAAGAAAATCTAGGTAAACCATACTCCGAGTAAGAACCTCACCTTGACTTGAAGTATAAGAATCCTGTTCGACTGTCATGTTCTCCATCTCACGCTATTCCACCTTCGCGGGCTTCTCCATGCCATCGACAGTGACCACCACGTCCTTTGCAGGCCTCTCCACACTGTCAGTTTTCGCTGCCACCTCCTCTGACTCATCGTCAGAGCTATCATCAATGTAAGCACTGGCAAAAGGCCTCACAGCGACCTCCGACGAAACAGTCTCCTCCAGTAGAAGTATAGGTGCAGTAAACGGCATAACAGGCCGAAGTGGAGAAGAACGGAGGCATCACCTGCAAGGATGGGAGAGGCCGGCGAAGACTGCCGAGACAGACCCTCTTTATCATGTGCCGTTAGAGCGGCAGTCTCCGTCATTTCTAGATCCATGCCAGAACTTTCCTCATCATACAAAGTTTCAAAGACATCATCAACCTCCGCAGTTTCAGCGGAGGCCCCTCTCTGCTTCTTCAGCGCTCCGCGGGCCAAAGCACCACCCTTCCTCTTCCTCCCTTTGGCAACCTTAGTAGCAGCAGCAGCACTAGCAACAGTAGCAACACTAAGCAACTCCTTCTTGTCAACCTTCTTCTTCACCTTGTCAGGGACTTCACGCTCGTAGTAATGCACGCCAAGCTCCTCAAAAACTAAGACGGGGCATGATACCAGCCTCCGACCTCCAGGCAAGATACTCCCTCTCAGAAACCTCTCCGAGAATCTCAACAGCCTTTTCCTCGGTCAGGCGGACAAATTCCTCCTTGCTCTGACCCTCTAGAAGACAAAGCCCAAAATGTGGGCAAGGGATGCCACCAGCAACTCCAAACACGGGCAGATCCACCTTTTCTATAGTAAATTTCTCCTGTCCCGAACCACCAAGCAGGGGCCAGTAATCGGAGGCTATCATCTCCTCAACTAGATCCCTCCCACCAGAATAACGGCAGGCTGCGCTGAAAGCCTCCGTGCAAGACCTTCGCTTATCAGAGTCAATAGAACCAGGCTTTACGCTAGTCAGAGGATTCATCAGAGTCATCATAGAGGCGAAAGGAAACCAAGTAACGCTCCTACCATCTTCGTCAGGGCGAGTAACACTAGGGGTCCGAACGTAAAACCAGAAATCCAGCCAATCAGCAGGCTCATACTTTCCCCTCTAACTCCAAGAGATCGCAGTTTTTTCCTTACCCTTGCTCGGCTTCCTCTTAGCCATGAAACTGCATGATGCAAACTGGGCTATCTTAGTGCCAACATAGCACGGTTGCTTCTGCAGCTCATAGTACTCCGTGAAGGTATTCATGCTAAGCCCACCTCCATAAGACTCAACGGCCTAGAGAAATTTGCTCATGTTCAGGAAAGCATGGGGAGTCATGTGATGGAGCTGAACCTCAAACCATTCAAGAACATACCGAAGGAAGTTGGTTGAAGGGAAGCGCAGGCCGCAGGTAAAGAAATCTTGAAAGACGACGGCCTCATTCTTCTTAGGTTTTGGCATGATCTCTCCACGCGGAGGTCGCCCTGAACCAGTAGGGAAAAAGCCTTTTCCCTCAAGCTCCGAAATCATGCTCTGCGTCATTCGACTATGACCAAAGTCGTAGTAGACCTCCGCAGCAGCCGCAGCAACCTTCGGAGCCATCAAGTCACTCGGGGAAGCTTCGATGTCCAATAGGGACTCTTCAAAATCCTTGGCCTCCGCGGCAGCCAGCATGCACTGCTCGAAAAGATCTAGGAAGCCTCCAACTCTGACACCCTAGAAACGGGAATAAGGGCCGGAGAATGGACGACGACGTGCGCAGCACGGGCGTTTAGTTGCCACGACGGCGGGATGCTAAGGTAGAACTAGAGCGGAGATAGCAAGTAGCAGAGCAAACTACGTGGTGGCAAGCTAAAGGGAGCACAGGTCATTTTCACCACCCACCCCTCTTATATAGGCAGCGGAGTGGCACTTCGCATTCTCAGCCCAACGGTCACAACGATCCATGAATCGAAGGGCAGGGAACGAACCGACTTAAAATCAACGACTAAGATTAAGAACCGAACACCGGTAAAAACGCAAAACCTCCGGTCCAATGTTCAACGGGCCAAAGGGGGGACGAAGGTAAGCACAACCTCCCCGGCCAGAGGCGTATTGATGGCTAGACCCGCCTCCGCTGGACCTAACCCTCAAGGGGGGAATGTTGGGGATGTGCCCCAGGGCCGGAGAGGCTTATTACCTCCACTTGGAGTCTAACCTACAAATCTAGTATGCCTGTCATATCTGTGTACGCAGGATCCAGAGGAGACGCCCCCGGAGGTAGGACCTCTGCCGAGGAGCCACCTCGAGGAACCATGGAGACGGTTTGCAATGGAGGTCCGGCGGCGTCGCCTCCCATGCTCGCGGAGGTCAGTCGGCCTAGCCACCGGCTCCCGCGGAGGTCCCGCGTAGAGGTGGTGACCTCCCAAGACGGCGACGGCGAGGTGGTGTGATGGGCCGAGCTGAGGCTGATCGTCATCAAGTGGACATGTTGGGCCTCTCGAGGGCGGTGATGGGCCATGGCCCATATGTTGTGGCGACAAAGTAACAGACAAGCTTGCCCTTGGGAGGCCCACGTGTAATAGATTCAGTGTCTAGGGTTTCGAAACTCCCATTGAAGGCACGCTTGTACTTTCAATCTTGAGCTGGGGAGCCACTGTAAAAGGCCATGCCCCCTATGTAATTAAGGAGGCTGGTCCTCTGGTAGCTACAGAGCCACCTACCATTGGGCCCACTTTGTAATTCCCATCAACTTTGTATTGAAAGAAAGTTTGACCTTGTCGTGCCATTTCACCTCACTCTAAACCTGCCGGGACTCGATCCCAACAACATGCAGCAGGCAATATAAGGTAGCCCCGATATAATGGCAAAAAAGGAGAGATGTTGGTGGCGGTACCATGCATGGGGAGTTCAATATAAGGTAGCCCCGATATAATGGTAACTTAATTATGAGCTAGCTCATATAGCATATATTATTTCATATTTTGATAGAAGAGAAAGAAAATCTAGCTTTCGATTAAGCGCTAATTAAGCCCGTGCATAAATATATTCCAATATTTTGTGTGTCACATGGGTCTATCTATGTTATAAGCTACTCTCTCCATCCCAAAATAGATGTTATTCTCGCTTCTCGAGAAGTCAGCGTTTTCAAACCACCAGTAATTATATATTAAAATATATAAATATTTATGCTAAGTAATTAGTATCATCGGAAAGATATTTAAGTCTAATTTTTTAATAAATTTATTTGGAGATATAAATGCTGCACGTATTTTATACAAACCTAGTCAAAGTTGAGAAAGTTTGACTGACACGCTTCCTATAACGTCATCCTTTTTGGGACGGAGAGAGTATGTGCTAAAGTTAGCACCATTAAATGAGTTGACTTAGAGCTACTAGCTAGCTAGATAGCTCTTACTATTGCGGATGCCCTAAGGCAGGAATGACGTTGTTCTCTACAACAAAAAGGGGTATTAACGACGGAAAATGTGGTCGTTAAAGTCCATATGTGGTCGTTAAAAGTTATTAACGCCACAATAGTGTGGTCGTTCATGGTCGTTAAAAGTTCCTTCGTTATTAACGACCACGTAATATTTTCCGTTGTTAACTTTTCAACGACCAAACAATATGTGGTTGTTGATACTAGACATGTAACGACCACATTTCTAATATTAACAACCACATTTTGCATCGTTATTATTTTTACACCATCTATCATGAGGCACTAACGACCATGTCTAAGTAATAATAACAACCACATTTTTGTAATGAATAATACTTTTGGGCGCATTTACATCGATACACATTGGCTTCTTATTTATAATACCAGCCACCACACTTGACACCATATACGATGACATATTTTTCACAGCAGAGAAGTTGGAACAACAAGGAATTATTATTTATCCAATTGTAAATACATAATAAAGATATATCTTTGAAAAATAGAATAAACAGCTAACCATGAAAGTTACAGTGCCTAACTCAAGGACAATTTCTATAAAAAAAATGGCAGCAGTATTCTATCTTGAAGGTGAACACCCGTATACGACTATAACTAAAATACTAATCTTCAATCGGAGCCTAGAGGCACTCTGCAAGACTGCAACATTGTCCTCCAACACCTGGGTCTTGTCAGCAAGGAGAAGCGTCAACAGGGAAAAGCTTGCAGTAATTTCAGTGTTAACACAATACATGACCCAAAAAAATAATAACCACTTAATACTTAAACGAACAGATGTGAAATTGCAATATCTAAAGGAATATAACGTCATACCTTGTATATATCTGTACCCATATCTATTATTATTTTCAAGACAGATAATTTTCCATTAGACTGAGCACAACTGCTCGTCGATAGAATGCACCGGCCTGCATATGTGTCACAAAAACTATGGAAAAGATATCTTTAATACCTTAGATGTACGACATTCATCAATAACCCATGAGTTAACATCTTGAATAAAGATTTGCACTGAATAATCAGAACTATGCAGAGATGATCTAGGTTTTAACATCTAGGGAAATACGTACACACCAACCACTCAAACCTATCTTATTTTACCTCAAAGTCTCAGTACTAGTATAGGGATGAGGAAGCAAGTTATATGAAAGAGGATAGCTAATTTAAATTTTCAATACATGGAGAGCACATTGGTAAAATTAAGACTGCACACTTAAGGAAATAATCATCTAAAGCAAAAATAAAATTTGTAAACTAACCTGTACTTCATGGCAAAAGAAAAATCACTGGATGAAGCAACATTAGGCTATTATCTATATGATTTGGGTCACCTTCGATTAAGTTAATGCCTGCTAGAAGCTGAAACATGAGAACACAAAGGTTCAGACAAGTAAATTCAGTAAGCTCGTAGTGATCCCATAGGATTACTAAACTAAACTTCTATATTGATTACCACTGCTAATTCCTACAGTACAAAAAATTTCAAATCGATGTACAAACAAATGAGTATAAATTCAGATAGTACTCTTGTATATATTCAGAAATATACTATGCTTGGACCAATTAAGGTGGCATTAAAGGAAATAAATGTGGACTTGCCTGCACCGGGTCAGCCAACTAGAGCAACAATGTATATATATCTGTCGAGAGCAACAGAATCAACTGGTTTAGAAGAATTAATATCACCTCGACTTAGAACAATATCACCTCGACTAATATTCAAATCGATTCATACTGCAAGCAGCCAAGATGTTACAAAATTCCTAACAACGATCCTGCTACTTACGATACGGCATCATGGTTCAAAACGGGAAGGGGCAGGGTTGCAGGGACATACAGGGCAGGCTCCTCGATGCAGATGAGACGAATTCCATTAATTGTGGGAGATAACTGCTTACGATAGGGGTCGTCAAGATCTGGCCGTGTTGCTGCCGTTGCCCTGTCATCTCCGTCCAGCGTCAACGAACAATATGAGGCACCAGAATCGGCGGCGGCCTGGGGGCTGGGGATCGCCGTCGCTAGCGCGGGCGCGCACGAACCCGCCTCGGGAGCCACGTGTCCGGATCGCTCTCGCCACCGCGGTGGCGCTGGCGAGCGCGTCGGGTGACCCCGCGGCGCGCGCATTGATGACGCGGGATTGGAAAGTGGGGGTGTACATGTGGCCAGGATCGCGATAGCCGTTCCTGTCAGCACAGCGTGGACCCACACTGATCGCTCTCTAGATTGACCAACTAGCTTAGCTTAGCAGAGAAGACTTGCTTGCATATTCAGATGCAGTTACAATTGCTACTGCAATAGCTGCATCTGATCCATTAAAAAGGCCACGAATGGCAAGGATCAAAGCTCAGTAGTTTTTTCTCTTTTTTTTTTTTTGAAAAGTTGATAGCTCAGGATCTGGAGTCATCAGGACTGTATATTTGCAGTTGCAGCTGGTGGTAATGCGCATGAGGTACTACACAAACACACGGCTCTTGTTCGATAAAATGGCATCTCCGATCCGTCGGACCAGCACGCCTCCGACGGCAGTTCCAAACAAGCTCACCACCGGCTACCCCCGCTAGAGCTGAGCTAGCTGCTTTTTCTTTCTACTGCGAGTCTGCGAGTTGCTGACTCGGCCGGTTTGTCCGCCCGCCCGCCATGGCGATGATGCTCAACGACCGCACCATCATGGGGGGCAACGCGGTGGGTGCCCGCCGTCTTCTGCGGCAGGCCGGCGAGGACGTCTCGTCTCTGCTGCTCATGGTCGGCTTCGTGACGTGCCTCACGGTGGTGGTCATCGCAGCCTCCTCCTTGTCCCGGCCGGCGTCTGAGACGACGGAGAGCTTGCTTGACGACCCCATCTATCTAGGAGCCTTGTTGGTGGCCTTCTTTGCCGGGCTGGGCACCATGTGGGCGGCTATATGGGTGGCCGACGCCGCCGCCGGACGCCGTGCCACAGGACGGATCATCCTTGGCGCCTCCATGGTACCGATGGTCATGGTCTTCAGTGTCGCGGTCTCAGCAACGACTCCAACCGCTTCGACATCCTTCGTGTTCTAGCGGCTTGAGTGCTTGGCTGAGGTTAGATTAGAGCTGCATGTTCATCTCATCGCATCCTCTTGTCGGTCCTTGTGTCCTTCTCCTTCTCTCTCTTGCTACTCCTTCACCTGGTTGTGCCCTTCTTGATTGTGTTTTTCGAAAACTGCTTCTTGTTGGTGTTTGGTGCTGCTCATGTCCTCCTCCTCCTGCCATAGTCCCTTATTCCTTCCTCACCTGTTTGTGTTTTCTTCTGGTTGTTGCCGTTGTTTCTCATGTGCTCTGCCTCCTCTTGGGCTCCTTCAGTCCTACCTCCTTGTCCTTGTTCTCTTGCTCTTAAATTACTTCTCCAGTTCTCCTTCATCTCCATTTCTGATTTGCGTTCTCGTTGTTGTTGTTGGCTTGTTGCGCGCTGCTACTGCTGTTATCGTCTTCATCCTATATTCCTCTCTTGTGCTCGTCCACCCTTCTACTAGTTGTTGTCTCCTTCACCTGGTTGTGCGTGCTCCTTTTCCTCTTGTTGTCCATGTTCTCCTCCAGTTGTGCTCCCTCTCCTATCCCTTCTCGTCCTCGTCCACCCGTCTAAACGGTCCTCCTGATCCAACCCCTTCTTCTGCCTCCTCCTTCACCGGTTGTGCTTTCCCCTGCGGCTGTTTGTTTCTGTTCATGCATGTCCTCCTCTAGATGTTTGCTCTTGTCCTCCACTTTCTCTATCCTCCTTCTCCTTCTCCCTTCTCGCAGCATTTGTGTACTACTTTACTTTTAATTGAGCACTCATCAGTCGCCTCTACTCTCTAAACACATGGTGTTTATTTTTTGTGGATTTTAGTTTTTTTTCCGAAACAATATTTGTGGACTTCTTTCTCCCCATGAATCCACATCCAAAATCTAAATAATGTTTTTTTGAGGAAAAAATCGAAATAATGTCATTCTCTCTTCTCTCTCTCTAGTTCGTACTTCATCATATCATATATATGCCGCAACTTAAATGGAAGTAAGAATCTTATCTCTTCCGTTTATTACTTAAAACTTTATGTGTTGAAATGGAGTTTCTAGCAACTGTAATAATGCTATGTGCTTTGCTACAACAACTTAATTAGGTTAGACCAGGCTGTGAGCAGATCGGCTTGTATACAGTAGTAGCTGTGCCTGATGCCGAGAACTCCAGATCTTTTGATTGATCCACTATTCCTTGCTCACCGTATAACAAATTCCTTGCTGAATTTGTTTAATACAGCACTTCTTTATTGTTCCTTATATCAAGTGCAACCTGTTCTGCCCTATATATATACTAACTGCTTATTACATGCTTGATCAAAGTAGGACTTCCATGCTTAGTTACAAGCTTGTTTGACGAACTAGTACTTACACACTACATTCTGTTTTGCAGAAGGTGGTCCGGACGGCCGGACCTGAGATCCTATCGATGGAGAAAAGTGGACAATACTATATATGTAATTGCATGCGGTTGTGTTGCCTGCCGGCCAGTTATTTTAGTTTTATTACTGTAGTTGACAGTCAAGGCCGGCCGGGTTTCTTGATGAGCTAATAATAATGCAGTTTACATAGCCGCTTAGGTGTCAACTTATATATAATCTCGGCTTTCACTAAGCCTTTCAGTTTCAAGCAATAAACACTGATCAAACTTTGTTTAATGCTGATGAAGTCAGGAGTGTCTATCCCCTCCTGATCTATGTTGGATATGTTTGAATTTATTATTGTGTAACATATTTGGTGAATTTTGCCGTTGTCGTTTCTCACATGAAATAAGATGAGGGAATGGTGGATGTGTGGTACAGTGGTGGGAGCATATGGAAAATGAAATTTCCCTTGCATTATTCAAACTTTCATTCTCTGTGATGGATTAATATTTCATGTTCCTGGTGATTGCTTCGCTGATTTAGCTTTTTCTTGTTGTTTTTTATTATATGAAGTAATAACTACTATCTGTTCCATAATATACAGCTTCAGCTAACAATAATACGTGTGTGTAGGGATGATGATATTTAACTTATCTTAATTATTTTATTTAATGGGAGGCCATGGCATATCTAGCTTGTATTGCATATGTGATTAGCCTTCTCGGGATTGTGTAATTAATGTTTTGGTAATGTTTATAGTATATTAGTATGTATTAGTTTTAGTTGAAAGTATATATGTGCAAGAGTGCGCTGTTAAAGTTCATTATTCTTCATGTTCTATATATGGCATTTTTTTATCGAACTAAGTTCACTACTAATTATCTAGAGTGAAGTATTGATGATGAGCATATTCGTCTTTGATCAGCACTACACCAATTAATTAATGAACATGAAATGGCAAAGTTCATCAAGTCAATAATACTGAGCGTAGGGTTCAAGTTTGATCAAATTAAAGCTTGGTATTTTAAGCTCGGGCAGTAAAAAAAACTAAAAATTGTCCAGCAGGAAGTTGTGGATACAAAAAATGTCGGCAATACTGAGCTTATACTTTAAAATATCAAAACCAACACTTTTCTTATATCAGTTGAAGGTTGAATTTCTATGATTGAATTGAAATCTTTATACTCAAAGTTTGAATTAAAATTGTCCGATAACCATATATACACAAAAGAAAACATTAATTATGTGATATGCATGCGTATTATGGGCATCTGCGTTGTACTAAAATTCTAAAAAAAACTAGCTATGCACGCCATGAAGAAAGGGAATGATAATGCATGGATTATAATATTTTATGGTTCACCAAAAAGAATGACACGAAAATATCTGTTAATGCCTATGATATGGACAAGGCGCCAATGAAATACCAAGCTATAGAGTCGACAAAGTTTTAAAAAAACAAGCCACGTTTCAACGCACGCAACCGATCTGCCGGCCGGCTGCATATGATTAAATATGATAAGATATTCTAGGAAGTTAAGTGTCAATTATTCGAGCGTGGAAAGGTGTTGCTTACTGGCTAGCAGCGCAACGACGTTCTCGACTAGAAAATTCGCTATTTGGAGAGACTGGTTGCTTTCTCTTTGCATATATAATACGACTATGATATATTGTATGCTAACATCAGTCATGGGAGAACTTGTGACCGAAGTTAGCGTATAGTATAGTCGTATTATGCAAAAAGAAAACACAACCAGTCTCTCTAGGCCATGAATTTTCTAGACGAGTACGTCGTTGCGCTGCTAGCAAGTAAGCAACACACATTTCCACATATATATGGTCATTGTCACATATATATAGTATATGCATTAAAATTTCATGGATATCGTGTATGGGTAAACTGACATAATGTAAAGGCAGATAAATCCACAATATATTAAACATTTAAAAAAAATTCATTGCAAAAAGAAAAAGAAAAAAGAAGAAGATGAGATGTATATATACAGGGGATCGGTGGCTAATTGTTTATATATGAGGCTAATTGTTTATATATGACGAACACACAGGTTCAGTACATATATATATTGCCTGTTCGCTTAATTAAAAGCAGTCCTTGTTTTTTAATTAAGGAAAAGAACAATTATATTGTTCAACCCCCTCCAACTTTTGTATGGTAGTCCATTTTTCAATTATAACCTTAAATAACAAAAAACTAGGTATCGGACACACCATCCAACTATCAGAACACTGGACAAATTGTTTGGTACACTTGTTAGTTTTAAACGCGTTGTTTCGTTAGATTATTATTGCTACTAAATAATTACATTTAATAGTCAATACGCATACATACATATATTTGTGTGAGAGGGATCGACTTGAGGAAGACTATTCGTAAAGCTGGCTTGGCCGGAGGATATACGGCGAATTCGTCGTCTCGGTTGCAAGGGTACGTCTTGCCGTGCGTGTGCGTGTGTACGGTTTGCGTCTGGTCCAGTGAAAGTCGTCGTCGTCGAGTCGAGTTTAATTAGTTAATTATTACCGCGTAATTATTACTCAATCTCTCATATTTGCCGCATGTGCCGTCGTGTTCTGTACTACTAGAAAATTATGATGCTGCATTATTCCACTGTACCTTTCCCTGACGATCCGATGGCGACGGGAGCTAACAAATAACTCGATCTAGATCTCCAAGGGACTCGATCTTTGTAGTTTCATTCCAAGATTGTTCGCAAATCTGAATATCAAAACATAAGAATTTAAAACACATGTTTAATGATTGAGACTATAAGTTAATAAAAAACGTCAACCACTAGAACTTCGTTTGAAAAATCTAAAACTTAAATATCAAAATCTAAGAACTTTAATATATATTGAGGACTGTAACTATTTTAAATAAAAAATTTATCAGCTACAAATTAAAGATCGAGATCACATTGAGAACTACAACTTTGGTCAATTCGATCAAGACCAATTAAAAACTCTAAATTTTGATTTTTGAAATCTAAGAACTTATAACAAAAAATTTAATACTCATATCATAGGCAAAACTTACCGAATTTATGAAGGCTGACATCTTAATATGTTCTGCTTTTGCAATAAATTTATAAGCCCAAGGCCTTGTTTAGTTCCCCTCCAAATTCCAAATTTTTACACTCTCTCTCCGTCACATCAATTTTTATAAGCATGCATGAAGCATTAAATATAAGTTAAAAAATAATTAATTGCATAGTTTATCTATAATTTATAAAATAAATCTTTTAAATCTAATTAGTCTATAATTAAATACCAATTGTCAAATACAAATGAAAGTGCTACAGTAGCCAAAGTTGTGAAAATTTGCAATCTAAATAAGGCCCCGGATGCACAAGGCACAGGCCTCATTTGTGTTTTTCTACAAAGCCGAAAACGCAAGTTTGTTGGGCCGGAAGGCTATAGGTGACTGGGCCGAGCCACCACATTTGACGCTTCATGTGGGTCCAAAAGCCATCGCTCTGCCGCTCGACAACACAAAAGCCCATCGCGAGGGGCATGAATGGAGTGAGCAGGCTGCCGGCGTGCACCGAAGGTATCTTGTCGATCTTGTTTTAGTTGTTTGCACGGCGTGGGATTCAGCCTTTACGATGGCCTCCCAGCGATGGTGAAGTTCCAAGAGAGAGACTGAAACTGAAGAAGCAGCAAACTATTTCCCCCTGCTGGGGTTAATTTTTTCCGTGGGCGTTGTCCCGGTGACCAAATCATCATTGGTAGCACTATAATTTGGAATCAGTTTGCTCTTGTACCATGAATTTTTCTTATCTTAAAGGACGATTTTAGAATCATTGAGCATCGACGGCCAAGACCACACAGGCACGGAGCTTCAGAGCCGCCTCCTCGGCGCTCACGCCGTCGTCCTTCACCGTGCCATCGCCGCGACCCGCCGCCTCGACGTCGTGCGACCGCGTCGCCTTCCTCGCCGTGCGTCAGCGCCGCCAGTACATCGACGCCTCCACGGCGCCCGCGCCGTCGTCATCTTCGTTTGCTTGCGCCGTCATGAGGCTTTATCCCCGGCTGCCGCGCCGCCGCCTTGACGCCACCGGACGTGCCAACGCCCCGACAACGTTGAACGCGCTGCTGCCGGAAAGACTGCCGCCTCCATGACCTGCTCCGTCGTCCGTGCGAATGTGGGGTGCCTGTACCGCCATCGTCGTGTTGAGGAGGTAACCCATTGTTTCCATACGATCAGCATTTATCAGTTTGGAGAATGCCTACTTCATGGTAATTTCATACTGAATATGCAATAGAGTTTCAATGCCACAATTTGCATGAGCTGCAGCACCGATTATGAGTCTGCAGTTGCCTTTCACTATGAATGCAACACCCCAATCAATTCCTTCCTGTTACCAAACTCATTACAGTCCGGCTCCTAGATACACTGCTTGTATGGCATAGGCAATATGCCCTGTTTGGTAGATGGCTAACGCGTTTACCTTAGGCTATCCTGAGTCCAAGTCTCCTTGATGTTGTTAAATAAGTCCTTAAAATAGCACTGTCCACTGTGAATGTTTACTAATTTTTTGCTCAGTATTTACAATCTATTTTTGGCAGCCTACATTGATATATTAGAAGTCATAACCATATAATATGGTTTGGTAGGATATGGTCTTGGAATATATACTCTACCAGTACTTTTGGTTTGACTATATGAACTTGCAAAATTTAATGAAATATATAATCTATCTGACTATCAGAGCTAGGGAGATAGAGGAGGTGCCTAGGCATGAAAGTTTCTGATGTTTTGATACTTAGATCATGTATTAGTTTGTGGCTGTCGTGCTTAAAAGCTATGTTGTTGTTTTTTGAAAAGAAAAATTAAGTGACCTACCCATGATCACCCTTTAGCCTTTGTAAACATGAGATATAGTTTTTCCTCAGGTGACAAAATCACTTGGGTTTATTCAAAACCACTCTGCTAACGCACATGCATTTCCACCAACTATAAGTACAGTATTCTGTTTACTGCAGAGTTTATGGATATTGCAGTACTGCTATCTACCAGTGTGGTTTGTTAGCAGGGACCTGCTATTTAATAAAAAAAAAATCAGAAGCATCTGTTGCAAGCTTCCTTTTCTATACCTGAATTACTGAACAATCCTGTCAGACTTTACTTACTAGAATGCACATGTATCTGCTAGCGTTTTAGAAGATGATACTTTTATATGGTTGTTAGTTCTGACAAAACTGTTTTATTCAAGCATAGAGATGCTGGTAGTTACTCAGCTTCACTCTGATGATGTTGAGTTTGAGAGATATCTGATGTGCAGTTAAAGGCTAATAATCTATTTCTGTAATTTTTAAATTTAGCAGGATATAGTCTCCCCACATTGTATATGGTCATGCTGTATTCTGTAGGTTGGCCAACAAGAACCATTTTGTGCTTTGCATCGGACGTTGTTTCTATGTGATCTCGGCTTGCAAAGTTCACCAAGGTGGCAGCACATACGTCGATCATCTTTATTGTCTTGGGATTCGTGGCTTCTGCATCAAATGATGCTTCATCCCCAACAACAACAACAACAACATCCTCGGTTCTAGCTAGGTTCGTGTCTATTCTTCCCTTATCAACCCCTGTCCTTTACATCCTCTTGTCTATTCGGTCGATCTGGGTATGCTTGGTCACTATGGTTGTGAATTTTGTTTTTGTGGCCTATCATTCGATTAGGTTGAAACTGGATAACTGGATTTTACCTCCTGCATGGTCTTCGTCCAGAGTTACATATAATTACTTTAGAAGAGAAATTCTAGCAGTGTACTTATTAGAAGAGAGATTCTAGCGGTTGATTAGTGAAGTTTCGTCTGTTCATTTACAGTAGCAGTAGCAAATTATAAAATTCGTTTGTACCAACTGGTTTTTTTAAAAAAAAAATCAGTGACCTTCCCATGATCACCCTTTAGCCTTTGTAAACATGAGATAGCAGTTCCTTGCCATCAATCACTTCTTCACATTATCCCTACTACTGGACGAGCAGGCCGAACAAGCTGCTGTCAGCCTGTAAAGCTAGGTAAATGTTTGCATATATATCTGTATAGTATACGAGTGTAAGTGAATCAAGCATTCTTTATCCATTAGAAAATTCATATGTTGAGCTTAACCACTGGCTGGTCCATGTCCATCTACTTGCATAATAGTGCTTGATTACAACATCTCTCATTTATATGAATATATGTATATGTTTGTCTATGATTAGTTGCAATATCTTTGTGTTTTTTCCATTGTTTATATAGCTTAACAATAATTTATATTGTTTTCAAATTGATATTTATTAAAAAATACTAAAAATATCATGTTCTCTGAAATTGTCTCTACAAACGGTGTTCAGTTAGGGCACATCAAGAGCGAATATCAAGATCCTTGGCCCCCTACCTGATGCGGATGAACATGAGGGGACTAAAAGGATGGAGAAGAAAAATACTAAAAAGATTATCAAGGGGAAAAAATAAGAATGTCGTCAAATAAAAAAGGCAAGGATAAGAAGACCCAACAGTGGATAAAACTTTTACCAAGAAATTGTATGTAAGGAGGTTCTAACGCCACAGAGAGGTAATAGATGAGTAACTAACTCAAAGTCATGGTTACTTATAATAATAATAATAATACCTGTGATTGAACTATTTTAATATATTATTAATGGTAATCTTGCCACAACCGCTTAAGTGGATTCCTTATTCTACAGTATATGTCTACATGGAATAGACCTAAATGCATAAATGTTTGTATTATGATTATAACATACTTTGTTTTAACATTTTGTGAGATTTTCAAGACACACAGTAGCCCATGTGATAGAACTAATATTTGTATATATATTCATGTGTGTACGGAGATGCGCTAAAACTTATTTGTGGGTATGTTAGCACACGAAATAAATGGATATCGTAGACATTTTTCAAAAGTATCTTAGACGAACCACGGAAAAGTCTTTATGAGCCTGCGTCACCATGACCTCTGTAACCGTGTTAATTTCATAAACTTTGTTTGTTTAGATTAATTATCACTTTAATATTATTATTTAATTTTATAATATTGTTATCTTATCGTGTTATTCGTGTATTTTTATAAAAAAATTTACCGTCCCGTAGCAACGTACGGGCACGATACTGGTACATATGCACGAGACAGACGCGGCATCTCGTCCAGTCCAGCGCCGTATTTTCTATTTATGTTCATGTCTTCACAGTTGAAAACAATATATTCAGGCAGGTTGCCATCATTCGCCGTTGGTGTGTCCGCGCTTTGCCTGTGCTCCGCGTCTGTTTCTCCAAGGCCAAGCCTCCGCCACCATCCGAGACGACCATGCTATGCGCTCATATGCGGGGCGCCGCGAGATGCCAATATAAACCCCCATCTGCTGCATCTTCGCAAAACCCCGACGCCTGCTTCCTGCCGCGCCTCTCTTCCATTTTGCAAACCGCCGGCGTCGAGCCTTTCTCAATTTGGAAGTAGTCCGTAATACTTAAGTAGTTAGAAGTTAGAACGACCGCATAATAAGCTCAGCTTGTGAGCCATCACGACATGGCACCGGGCATAGGCGGCACCCGGAGGGAAGAGAACGATGCTGGTCTTGGTGGCGCTGCCGCGCCAAAGCTTTACAGTCAGGGCGGCCTAGCCGGCCTCGCGATAGCTTTCGCTGTCGTCCCGATGGCCGTGAACAAGCCACCCCGGGGTCTCGACGAGAAGACCTACTTCCTCGCTCTCTGGTGCGTTTTCATTGCCGGAATGGCACAGATCATTGCCGCCGTGTGGCTCTCCAATAACGACGGGCCTCGCCGTCGCCGTGCCGTGACCACGGCGACCAAGCTCCTGTACTGCGCCTCCGTCGCAGCAGTCGTCGTCACCGTCAGCCTCTCGGCTGCCTCGCTGGCGCTGCCATGGTAAGTTGATGGATCGAGTTCGTATCGTAGCTGCCTCGCTCGCTCATGTAGTGGGCTGCCTGTGAGCCTTCACTGTGTCCGTGTCGTCGTCAGGTCAATAAGCAACATGTGCGTGTCAGCATGTGAGATTGTGACGTTTCGTGTGTTAGTCTATACTTCATGCTACTAGCTTCCTTATTACGTTTTATTATTAGTGTATTGTTATAGTGTGGTGTTGTTATCTGTCGCGTCGTCGATCGAATTCGCGTTTGTCTAGCTATCATCTGTCTGAAGTGTCTTTTCTTCTTCCCCTTGTCTGTTCGGGAAAAGGAAACATCTGTTCACCTATCACGTCGTTCTATGCTAAAAATAATGTACTCGGCTTGTTATTTGTGTGGATGACAAATTCGTGTTTCGCTCTAGTCAATGCTCACTTAGCTGGTATCACCAGCATGCTACTGAATTCTTCTCCAAGGTCACGGAGGAAGGTCACGACGTTGACGGGTGACTAGTCAACTGTAAGGATGGCAACGGGGCAACGGGTCGGTTCGGATCGGGTGGAGTCTCTTTGCACCCAAAACCAAAATCCGAATTTGAAACCCGAACCTAAAACCGAAACCGATTCGGGTGAAAATCCATCACCAAAATCAAACCCGCGGATACCTGAAACCCGATTGGATACTCGAAACCCAAATAGATACCCGAGACCCGCAAATATGTATACACATATTCACATGTATAGCAACAAATAATAAATATATTTTTATGAGTCAACCTTGAATAATATTTTAATAATTTAATTAAATAAGTTATTATTAACATATTATAAAACATAGGTTTTAATTCCAAATGATTTATTTCGGATATCCATAGGTGAAAAACCAAACCCAAAACCGAACCCAAAAACTATGGGTGAAAAATCATCATCAAACCCGAAGCCGCAGGACCCAAAACCCACGGATATCCGCCCCGAACCTGATTCGCTGCCATCCTTAGTCAACCGATGAATACTCCAATTTACCTCTTGGGTTTTTTTTACATCAGAATAATACCTAATAAAATATTGGACTCCCTCCCTCCGTTCACAAAACATGTGAATCTCAGTTTTTAAGGCTAGATTAGTGTAAGTGTGAAATTATTTTTTTGTCCCTCATCAAGAATATTCTTTGAAGGTGTAGAGAAGAGGGTTGGAAAGACACCAACCACACAACAGGGCAAAAATAATCAACTGGTGAGCCTTCGGGAATATAAAAGATGAATAAATCTTAAGTTATTAATTTTGAAAATATAAAAATTATACGAATAGATTTGTCTTAAAAATATTTTTATAAAAATATACATATATTATTAAGATGAATAAATCTTAAGTTATTAATTTTGAAAATATAAAAATTATACGAATAGATTTATCTTAAAAATATTTTTATAAAAATATACATATATTATTTTTTGATAACTATTTTTGTATAAATAAGAAGTTAAAGTTGTGTTTTGAAGACCGTGTCGTTGTTCTAAATAACTTATTTTATGGGTATGGAGGGAGTATTTTTATGAGTGATTAATCGCTGCCGCTCGGAGGCCGATATCATGTCTACGTGTGCGGATGTGCCAGTCGGCAGCTGGGCGACCGAGAGGCCCGTCAGCTGTCAAGTGCAGGCGTGACCGTGGTCCGTGGTTGTGGGACCCACTCCCAACCTTCAGCGCCACAGCAGCGCGATGACGTATGAACGAGCGGCCAGCACGCGGTGGCCCACATATATACGGCTGAAGGCGCACTCTCCCTTCAAACTATCCACGCCCATTATCCTTTATTTTCCTTTTTTATATATTCTGGTCAATAAGATTTTCTTCTATATATATTTTTTCCACATCTATTATCCTGTATATCTCATTCTTTATATCAACTATCAATAGTGGATCCACTTATCACTTTATATAAGTATATCTATGTGAGATATTATTTTAAAGGATTTATTAAAACAAATTTAATAGTGTAAACGGAATTTGATTTGGTTTTTTAGTTTCTGAGATATAATATTTTTTTGTTTGTGAATTTAATAGTAGCAGCAGCTGGGCCTGTGCATGCCGTGTGTCCCTCCCACCTTGCGTCGAAAAGCTGCAGCAGCGGGGCCCGCACATGCACTCTCCAGGACGCTCGCTATCTCCTCCACGCATAGCGAACAGACGCTGTACCGGACTCCGCTGCGGCATTTTTATCCGGCATGTGCTCCTCCAGGATGGGTTTTAAAGGACGCGCTGCGGGTAGTCTTAGAAGCAACTTGTTTCGTTGGTGACACCAATGTCAACAGCGAAATATTATCGACTATAGTGTTGTACATCACACCGATAAGTACAACTTTGATATTGACTATGTCAACGTCAGGGTCACTTAGAAATTCTAAATTTTAAATTTTAGAATCTAAGAACTTAAGTACATATCTAGAGTTCTATACAACTTCAAATAATTTTTTTGTCAATTAAAAAGTTATATAGAATACATTGGGAACTACTCCCTCCATCCCTTAAGTCCTTTGATTTTTTTTTGATTCATGCATTTTGCTATATATCTAGAAAATATATCTAGATGCATAGCAAAATGCATGAATCAAAAGAGTCAATCAAGTTATAATTTAGAACGGAGGAAGTACATAATTAAATCATTAGATAAATAGTTAAACCTATTTTAAGATAAATATATTTAAATATAAAAATATTTCTAGTATTTTTCTTTATAAGTCCAGTCAAACTTCTCGACACACAAACCGTATAGATATTTAGGGACAAGGGGAGAATAACTTTTGTCTAGACCATTGTCAATATTCGAGATCATTTATCTAAATTTTAAATCTCAAAATTAGAGAGCTTAGAACATAATTTTTGATACTCATATGCAAAAAGTATTAATTTTTTTGGAACAAAATTTATTAAATTTGTTTGTGCTAACAATTTATATTTATACAGACTGATTTTTGTTATTGAGAAACATTTATTCAATAAATTTTTACAGGCCCATGAAGCAAAAGGCATAGCCCGATTCCTTTGTTTTTTTCCCTTTTCTTTTCCACAGAACAAAAACCGCACGTCTGTTGGGCCCGAAGTCTGGAGGTGATTGGGCCAAGCCACTTATATTGGACGTCTCAGGTGGGTCATCATCCCAAAAGAATACCGTTATTCCCTTTCCTTTTTATGTAACGTCTTTTAGTGTTCTTAAATGTTATTTTCCCCTTTTAATTATTATTATTATTATTATTCTCTTTATTAAAAATCTGTTCTTGATATTTAGTAATTTTCTGTTAATTATTACTTTCATTGTGGAATACTTATTTTCCCCTATGGGACACTTTTTAGTTTAAAGTGAACGTCGTTGTATATGAATATGAACGTTTAATGTTCACATTTTTCATGTGAAGTCAAGAAATTATATTCTTGTCTTGAATCCTAGAATCTTGGAATTATTTTATGAACCTAGAGCAATTTTCTCATGAAGCTAAAACATCTTTCTTCATATGAAAACTTTCTTAAGAGCTAGAACCATTTTCTTCCAAACTTAGAGCAATTCTCTCATGACTTGGAACATTACAAATAATGTCCCACCTTGACGAGAAAATGGTTCAACCTAAGCTCATCCAAATAATCTCAAGTGGGTCAAGTCCTGTTTTAAATCTTGTAATGTAAGAAACACAATAGTATCAATTCAAAATTTAACTTGAATGGTTGGATTGAAAGATGAAACAGTGGTGTCAATAGTACCAACGTAAGATTCACATGGGGCAGCACCCGCACCTGCTTGCACCTGGTTTTCGTTGGACCATCAGTTAATGACCTTTGCCCCAGCCAAGTTATATATCCATCCACTACATTATTATTCACGTGTTTTATCTTTGACCATGCTACCCTACTATGCAAAGGTATACTGTACTACTAAATCAATTAAGCACTCTGCAGCCACGGTGGGCATGCCGGCCGGGAACGCTGCCGGTAGGTTGGCAACGACGACGTCAACCCTACGGCGCTAAAGCCGCAAAGAGCACCGCTAGTGTTTACCAAAATCGAACCGAGTGAAAGAAAAAGGCGAACTAAGCACACTAGGCTATGCAAATAATGATTGTCAGAAGCAAAAGCGCACTCTGCAGATTGTTCACATAGGGAGGCATTAAAAAAACTTCTTTTCTCTGTGCTTGCCAATAATCAACATTGTTGGTTAAAAATGATTGGTCTTGTTCAACCGGTTAAAAATCGGTAGATTTTAACAAACTTCAGCTTATTTTCTCTCACAAACTATTAATGAATCTGCTGGCATTTCAACCAACTGAACCGGACCATTCTCTGGTTCTCTTTAGATCCCACAAGCCAGTGCTCATGCTCAAGAGCAAGGGCGGATTCATGCCCTGGGTTAGGGGGGCTGCAACCTGGGGCGGCGTCTAAATTTGCAAAGAGGAAGCAGGCCAAAATAGCATGTTTTATGCAATTATTAGTGTATAAATACATGATCTTTAGTCCTCTATACTTATTTAGCCCCCCTCTTGAATGATTTTTAGCCATCTCTACTCATTTAGGCCCCCCTCGTGACTTGGATCCGCCACTGCTCGAGAGAGTGAACTCTGGTCTTGTTTAGCTTTATCGAATCACTTGATTTGACATTGACACTGGAGCAGCCCTAATCCTAACCGGGGCCGACCTCGCCACACGAGACATGCACCATGGTGTATCCGTGAAAATGAGATTCTTGAATCAATTTGAAAACATTCTAGAGACGAGGATTCTAAATATTTAAGCTGTTGTTAGTTGCTATTGCCGGTCACAGTTTGAGAGCGACTTTTATTAATCTTGGTTAAGTTCGATTCAATATTAACTACCATTGTCCTATAGCTATGTATACCTATCCGCAACTTAGAGCAAGTATATAATAAGGTTTTTTAGCGGGCGAGTTGAGATACACAGTAGCAGGAAAACATACCACGTACGAGACAAAAAGGTTGCCTTGCCACCCGATGCAAGCTGAGAGTGGGCTGGGAGCTGACGCCGCTTCAGTCTCGGTGATCGGACCCAACAACAAAATGTTAATTGCTTGCGTAGTTGATATAGCTGATCTCCCAGCCAACCTATTATGTGAGCAGAATGTATTGCTTACATTGCGTGACATGGCAGATCGATCAGCCAGGCATTCACGCGTGGGCTAGCGGTCCCTGGTCCCTAGATAGTCAGTGTAGTAGCTTATTGGCACCAGAAGTGGAGAGGGATATGCAGTCATGTCGTCTACTTGAATTCCTGCCTATGCTAACAGCATCAGTGGCTCTGCGTACCGACTACTGAATTCGTCTAACATTCACGCATGAGGTAGTAGTCCCTAATGCTAATCCCTAGATAGTCGTGCAGTAGCTTATTGACCGAAGGTGGAGAGGAATATGTAGTCATGCCTTACGTGACATGTGCCAGCAACATCAGTGGCTCTGCGTACCAACTACCGAGTACGTCAGGCATTCACGCGTGAGGTAGTAGTCCCTAGTCCCTAG
>CM041634.1:9819189-9852418 GCA_023333625.1 Bothriochloa decipiens | reverse complement strand
GAGTACGTCAGGCATTCACGCGTGAGGTAGTAGTCCCTAGTCCCTAGATAGTCAGTGCGGTAGCTTATGGACACAGGAGGTGGAGAGGGACATACAGTCATGCCCCTGCATGACATGTGCTCCTATTTGAATCTCTACATGTGCCAACAATATCAGTGGCTCTGTGTACCGAATACTATACGTCATAGCATTCATGCGTGAGGTAGTAATCCCTAGTCCCTAGATAGTTTGTGCAGTAGCTTATTGACACCGGAGGTAGAGAGGGCATGTAGTCATGCCCTGCATGACATGTACTCCTACTTGAATATATGTCTGTGCCAGCAGCATAAGTGGCTTTGCGTACCAACTACAGAGTACGTTAGGCATTCACGCGTGGGGTAGTAGTCCTTAGTCCCTAGATAATCAGTGCAGTAGCTTATTGACACCGAAGGTGGAGAGGGACATGCAGTCATGCTCTGCATGACATATGCTCTTACTTGAATCTTTGCATGTACCAGCAGCATTGGTAGCTCTGTGTATTGAGTACCGCATATGTCATAGCATTCACACATGAGGTAGTAGTCCCTAATCCCTAGGTAGTCAGTGCAGTAGCTTATTGACACCAGAGGTGGAGTGGGACATGTAGTCATGCCCTGCATGACATGTGCTCCTACTTAAATCTCTACCTGTGCTAGCAGCATTAGTGGCTCTGCGTACCAACTACCGAGTATGTTAGGCATTCACGTGTGAGGTAGTAGCCCCTAATCCCTAGATAGTCAGTGCAGTAGCTCGCTTATCGACACCGGAGGTGGAGAGGGACATGCAAGCAGTCATGCCCTGCATGACATGTGCTCTTACTTGAATCTCTGCCCGTGTCAGCAGCATAAGTGGCTCTGCGTACCAAAAACTGAGTATATCAGACATTCACGCGTGAGGTAGTTATTCCTAGTCTTTGGATAGTCAGTGCAGTGCAGTAGCTTATTGATACCGGAGGTGGAGAGAGACATATAATCATGCCCTGCATAACATGTGCTCCTACTTAGGTCTCAGCCTGTGCCAGCAACTTGAGTGGCTATGCGTACGGGCTATTGCAATATTGACTGTCAAAAAAAACAAAAATACACTTTGCAGACGATTTGCATAGAAGGACATTAAAAAAGAAATATTTTGTTTGTGCTTGCCAATAATGCAACATTGTTGGTTAAAAATGGTTCTCTAATTCTATTAAGATCCCACAAGCCGATCCTCATGCATGTGAGAGCGAACTGTGATATTGTTTAGCTTCATCGAATCACTTGGTCTGACATTGACACTGCTCAAAGTCTAACTGGGGCCGACCTTGCATCTGTGAAAATGAGATTATTGAATCAATTTGAAAACATTCTAGCTAGAGATGAGGATTCTAAATATTTAAGCTGTTGTTATTGCCGGTCAAAGTTTGAGGAGTGAGTTTACGTATGACCTTTGGCTTGTAGCTGTGTATGTCTATCCGCAACTTACCGACATCAAGGACGATCTCGAGAGCGTGCCTCTCTCTCTTTCCCATCCGGAATCAGACGGTCGACAGCGTCCTTATCCGCGCAGCTTGGAACCGCAATGGCACCAGATATTTGCGCCGGCCAAGCGGACGTGGATGGCGGGCCATCACCTGCATGGTCATTATTTCCCAGTCGCCGCCGCCGGCGCTCCAGCTAAGGAACGACGATGTCTACTCCCAGCGGCTGCTACACCTCCTCGCCTCTCGGGGCTCTTCTACGCGGGGATCACGGAGCTCGGCGCCGCCCCCGCGGCCGCGTCGTCGATGCCGGGAGGAGGCTCGTGTACGCGTCCCTCGTCCCGCTGGCCGCCGCCGTCGGCCTGCTAGCTGCAGCCACGCTCTTCTGGTGACGTATACGTACGTAGTACGCACGACACTACGAACGTCATCGTCACTCCTCAGATTGCGCCACGTACTGCTTATATTGTCCAGCTGTAATAAGTGGATGAGGGCGTGCTTATTTTCCATGCTGGGAGATGATCACGCACGCGTAGCTTTGTTCCACCTTCATGCGTGTGTGTACCGTTGCGTCCAGTCGTCGTCGAGTCAATTCAAGTTTAACTGATTATTATATTATTTATTATAATTATACTCTGTCGCATATTTGCCGGAAGTGTCGTCGTGTAGTTGTAGTGAAAATATGACTTCGTGCTGCGTTCTTTCAAGTTCCAACTGTACCGTACCTTTCGATGAAACAGATGTCTGAGACCATGTCAATGTTAGAGTTCATCCAATAATTCTAGATTTTTAATCTCAAAATTATGAACTTAGAACATTCCAAATCTTAACAAGTCCGCTTCTATCAATAAATTTTTCAGGCCCACCAAGCAAAATCCACAGGCCCAATCTCTTTTTATTTTCATTTGTGCAAAGCAAAAACCAAGCCTATTGGGTCTGAACTCTGAAGGCTGGAGATGAGTGTGCCAAGCCAACAGGCCCACAAAGCAAAAGCCACATGCCCGATTTGTTTTATTTCCTTTCATTTTGTTTACAGAAAGTAAAAATGAAAAACGCAAGTATGTTGGACCCGAAGTCTGGATGTAACTGGGCCTGGATCAAAACTGGACCCAAAAAAAATATTCCCTTTTTCTTTTGTTTTATCTCTCTTCCTGTTTTCAATTGTAATTTCACCTGTACTTATCTTTCTTACTATTATTATTCTCTCTTTCCTACAGATCTGCTGTTGATACGGAGTCGCTTCGCAGGCCGTCAGGGTCATGCGGAGGCCGCCACGTTGCGCGCTCCTAAACCACGTTCTCTCCAACGAACGGGAACTGGAAACAAAAAGCCTTGTCCCACCCGCGTCCTGCACCCAGCAGATCCTGTGCCTCGCGGACATGCCGGCCCCGCTGGCAATTCGATTCTCCCAGCCCCCAGTCCCAGCACGAGGAGAGGAATCAGTGAATCACCACCCACCGAATCAGCGGTGGCCGCTGGGCAGGCGCGAGTCTTCTGTGTACGGGTGCGGCGTGCGCAACTGTCCAGCAGATCCTAAATAGAAGCACAACTGTCCGGAACAGGCCGTGGTAAGCGCAGATGGCACCGAGCATAGGCGGCACCAGGAGGGAAGAGGATGATGCTGATCATGTTGGCGCTGCCGCGCCAAAGCTTTACGGTCAGGGCGGCCTAGCCGGCCTAGCGATAGCTTTCGCTGTCGTCCCGATGGCCGTGAACAAGGCGCCCCGGGGTCTCGACGAGAAGACCTACCTCCTCGCTCTCTGGGTCGTTTTCATGGCCGCAGTGGCACAGATCATTGCCGCCTCTATTTTTTCTTCCACCGGAAAGCGACGAGGAGGGTCCATTCCAGCGCCTATATATTCCGACACAAATTTCGCCTCGATTCCACCCACCCACATAGCCAACAAGCAAGCAAGCTACAGGAGTACTGCAACGTAGTACGTACTACTCAGCAGCAGCTGCAGGAGCAGGAGCGAGCGAATGGTGACGCTCATGAGCCACCAGTCTGCTAGGCGGGAGCAGCGGCAGGGCCAGGGCGACGCCGATGGCGCCTCCGCCTCGACGCGGCACTGGGGGTTGCAGGCCTCGCCACCGCTTCCACGGCCATCACCTGCTTGGCCATTTCCCAGTCTTCGTCATCCGCGCCGAACGACAACGAAATCTCCACCGGCTGCTACCTCCTCGCGCTCTCGGGGCTCTTCTACACGGGGGTCGCCGAGCTCGGCGCCGCCGTCTGGGTGATGGCTGAACCCCGCGGCCGCCGCGTCGCTACCGGCAGGAAGCTCGTGTACGCGTCCCTCGTCCCGCTGACCGCCGCCGTCGGCCTGCTAGCGGCGGCCACGCTCTTCGGGTGACGCGCGTATATACGTAGTACGACGGTCGTCGTCCATGCCGGCGCACGCACGTCTCAAATTGCCGTATGTACCGCCGTGTGTCGTGTCCCTGTCCTACATACGAAGTACAGTACTACTGAAAATATAATGTTGTGTTCTTTCAACTCTACCGTACCTTTCGGTGAAATAGACGTTGAGACGACACAACTGAAGCACGGCAACAAAAACGACGACTTTTGCAACGAACGAACGACGAATTTTGATATATATAGGACGATGTCGAGAAGATAACCATGTCTCCTCCAATGGACTCAATCTTATGCAACTGAAACATGGGGCCTTACAACTACTTTTAGGTCCTAAATATTTGTTTTAGATAATTTATAAATCTGGTATTCAGAATTTTGAAAATGAGTTGAAGTTGTTCGTTTTAAAATTTTGAATATCAAACTTAACAATTATCCAAAACAAATATTTAATCAAGACTCAAAATTGCTTCAAAAAAAAGTTACCAAGTATAAAGTTATAGATCACACCGATAAGTACAACTTTGATATTGAGTACATCAACATCAAGGTCGATAGAAAATTCTAAAATTTAAATTTCAGAATCAATATAACTTAAGTACATATCTAGAGCTCTTTACAACTTCAAATAAATTTTTTGTCAATTAAAAAGTTATAGAATATATTGGGAACTACTCCTTCCATCATTTTTAATTGTTATTTTTGTTTACCGGAAATAACTTTATTATTTAGTATAAAAGTATTAATGTTTATGGTACATAATTAAATCATTACAAAGATAGTTGAACATATTTTGATAAAAGTTTTATTTTAATACATAAATGTTGCTAATATTTTTTTATAAATCTAATCAAACTCTTCGACGCACAAACCGTACAGATATTTAGGGACAAGGGGGAGAATAATTTTAGTCTAGACCATGTCCATATTCGAGATCATTTATCCAAATTTTAAATCTAAAAATTATAGGGCTTAGAACATAATTTTGATATTTATATGCAAAAATTACTCAATTTGATTTTTTGGAACAAAATTTATTAAATTTGTTTGTACGCATAATTTATAGAGACTGATTTTTATTTATTGAGAAACATTTATATATATTGATATCTTAAGACGTCCGTGTATCAATTAATTTATAGGCCCATGAAGCAAAAGCCACAGGCCCGATTCCTTTGTTTTTTTCCCTTTTCTTTTCCACAGGGCAAAAACCGCACGTCTATTGGGGGATTCCTCTGTTGGGCCCGAAGTCTGGAGGTGACTGGGCCGAGCCACTTATATTGGACGTCTCAGGTGGGTCATCATCCGTTTCTCAAAACAAAAAACAAAGGTGGCCCGAGCCACTTATATGAAGAATACCGTTATTCCCTTCCCTTTTTGTGTTATCTCTTTTAATTAATGTTCTCAAATGTAATTTCCCCTTTTTATTTATTACAGATATGTTCTTGAAATTTAGTAAGTTTCTGTTAATTATTAATTTCATTTGGAATACTTATTTTCCTCTATGGGACATTTTTTACTTTAAAGTGAACGTTGTTTTGTTCGGAATTGATATGAACATTTAATGTTCAACATTTTTTCATGTGAAGTCAAGAAATTATATTATTGTCTTGAATCCTAAAATCTTGGAATATTTTTTTTATGAACCTAGAGAAATTTTCTCATGAAGCTAAAATATCTTTCTTCATATGAAAACTTTCTTAAGAGCTAGAACGATTTCTTCCAAACTTAGAGCAATTCTCTCTTGACTTGGAACAATACAAATAAGAAATGTCCCACCTTGACGAGAAAACTGTTCAACCAAAGCTCACCCAAATAATCTCAAGTGGGTCAAGTCCTGTTTTAGATCTTGTAATGTAAGAAATACGGTAGTAGCAATTCAAAATTTAATTTGAATGATTAGTTTGAAAGATGACATAGTGGTGTCAATAGTACCAACGCAAGATTCACATGGGGCAGCACCAGCACCTGCCTGCCCCTGGTTTTCATTGGACATCTGATGGAGGCCATGTTTCACGTGTTTTTCTCTTTGATTTGACCCTTAGCTACCGTAATATGCAAAGCGATACTCTACTACTAAATCACTTTTAAGCACTCTGCAGTCACGGTGACGAGCGTGAGTTGCCACGGTCCACGGGCTAGCCGGCCGGGAACACGGCCGGTAGGCTGGCAACGACGACGTCAACCCTGCGGCGCTAAAGCCACGAGAAATAGTGCAGCTCCAGTTTGCCAAAATCGAAGGGGAGAAAAAAAAATGAGAGGTATTAAAAGAATCTTTCCGGGCGCCAACACTCTGCCCTTGCCAACAATCCAGCAATGTTCAGTTTAGAAAATGATTCTAAGCCGATGCCCCCGGGGGAGAGAGTGAACTCTGACAGCTTCGTGCCACATGCATCACGACGTATCTTTGAAGATGTTAGAGATTATCGAATCATTTTTGGAAACGTTCTAGAGACGAGGATCTAAATATTTAAGCTGTTATCAGAAACTCTTGGTCAAGTTCGATTAAATATGTAAGTTTGACATGTGTCTGTGTGCACTATAACCGTGCCCCGTGTACTCCCCTTGTCTCATAAATA
This sequence comes from Bothriochloa decipiens, assembly GCA_023333625.1. Classification (NCBI taxonomy): domain Eukaryota; kingdom Viridiplantae; phylum Streptophyta; class Magnoliopsida; order Poales; family Poaceae; genus Bothriochloa; species Bothriochloa decipiens. The sequence goes on along the minus strand of CM041634.1, from coordinate 9,846,006 downwards.
ATCGTATATTTAACTTTTACACTTTCTATTTGCGTTTTATTTAAAAGTTTTATATATATAATAAAATAAATAAATTATTATAAAAATATTTATAATAATAAAATAAGTTATAATAAATAAATAATATTTTTTAAATTTTTTAAATAAGACAAACGGTGAAATAAAAAATATAAAAATCAAAATATGTGATTATACGTGAGACGAAGGGAGTAGCTGTTTATATCCATAGATTGCCGACATCAAGGATGATGTGGAGACTCGAGAGCGTGCCTCTCTCTTTTTCATCGTCAGAATCAGATCAGACGGTGGAGAGCATCCTTATCCGCGCAGCTTGGAACCGCCATGGCACCAGATATTTGCGCCGGCCAAGCGGACGTGGACGGCGGGCGACGACTCCGGCGGCGCAAGCTGTTTTGGGCGTGAGTTGGGTCGGGGAGACAGACGCCTGCGTGGCTTTCGCACGAGTGCCGTCGGGCCGTGTGGACAGCCGCAGGGCCCACCGTCGGGCGGGGGCATGTCGCACACCTGTCCCGGTCCACCTCAGCGGCCCAGCCCAGCCCAGCAGTGACGAGCCAGCCAGCGTTTTCCAAATCTGGAAATTTACCACGAGACGAGACCGGGCGTGCGCGTGCCACAAACTACGAGTAGTAAGTAGTACATCCCACTTGTGATTGGTGAATGACCCGCGTCACCGACCGCCGGGCCCCATCTCCCGGCCGCCCCGTCCCCAACTCCGCCCTCGCGTAGGTAGCCTCCTGCAGCATCCGCCGCTCCCCTGCTCCATCGTTCCCAGGCCCAGCAGCGCGAGCGGCAACACTGGCGGCGGCTCGGATTGGAGCGGGCGGGAGTGGGGCGGTGGCGATGGCGCGTCGCCGCGGCCGCGTGGAGCTGCGGCGGATCGAGGACCGGGTCAGCCGCCAGGTGCGCTTCTCCAAGCGACGCGCGGGGCTCTTCAAGAAGGCCTTCGAGCTCTCCCTCCTCTGCGACGCCGAGGTTGCGCTCCTCGTCTTCTCCCCCGCCGGCAAGCTCTACGAGTACGCATCTGCCAGGTGATTAATTTCAATTCCCCCGGCCCGACCTCCCTTCCTCTTTTGTTACTACTTGTGATGATTGCTATAAGCAAGAGCGGCCGGGACGATGGATCGACTCGAGCAGTTCGTCCGCCTCGATCCCGTTGCCCCGCGGCGAGCCGCCGCCGCCTCGCCATGACCGTACCCCGAGTTGCACCACCTTGCATGAGCATGACCCCTGTCGTGTCACTGTGCGTTTGTCCACCTGTTCCGTCCGGATCTTGCCTTAGGCCTGCTACAGCTCCGGCCTCCGGCCGGCTGTGCTCTGCTCCGCCTTCGCGCGGCCAACAGAGGCAAGCCCTGTCTCCTCTCGCCGTGCGCACGTGTTTTTCGTGGGCTCGCTTCGCTTGAGACTTCCAGAGAGAGCGCGCGCGCGCCCGTCAGCAGCTGACACCCGGCGCGCTGGCATAGAGATAGAGGAACCTCCTTGGACTTTTATCTATTGATGTTTGCTGATGTTGAGAGAGAGAGGGATTTCAGTTCCGCCGCCGTCAACACTAAGCAAGTACGGAAAGTTGGCTTGGGATCAAGATTTGTTGTACTGACCGCCTTTGACTCACCTTTACCCTGAGTGCCCTTCCTGCTCCCAGATGCTAATACAATCCAATCCATATTCCTTAAATGGAAGGAATTAAGGTAAGGTTCGGTAGTTTATTTGTTTATTATTGGCATCATTGTACTACTGTTCAAAGCAAAGCCACAAACATCACTACCAGTCAACATATCCTTGGATTGCAACGGAACTTGTACGTGTTGAAATTAGACTCCGCCGTATCCTCGGTAATTGTGAATTGTTCTAACTTGTATGAGCACAAATCATATATGAGAGAAGGGCGCAACCCAATATGCATTAGAATCGAATTCTATGTCTACCACTAGGTCGCTCTTAAGTCATGAACATGTACTCAACTTATTCCATATATTTTGTGTCCTTTCGTACCTATTAGTTTCAACTGGCTAGGATTAAGGGCGCAACATCTAAGAAGAATGTTGCATTTAGGCATTTAGCGTTCAAGGAAGGCAAAGAAAAAGGAAAGTCGAAAAGACAAGAAAAGTTGGTTATCAGCTTCACTTACATACATAGCAATGGAAGACAACCATGTGGGTAGAGCCATGTGCACCAACTGGACTCTAGCACCCAATATAGAACATGTCATGTAAACAAAAGGTTTTCACATCCCATGTTCTCATAGAATTCACAATGTTTGAAGATGGAAACTTTTGTTGGGAGTTGGATGTGTGTGGAAGCAATTTACCAACTAAATCAAACTAATCGGTACATGGTGCAATTTACTTTCAATATGTAGAAAGAGCGCAAAACCCTAACTAAGCATTTAGTTGTCAACTTCCTCCTCACAACCCACCCTAGCAAACCTCAAACCTCTTGGATTTTTCACATGGGGATAGTCACTTTGAGTCTGACTCCTCTAGTACCTAATCATAACTTCAGGACCTAGACGATTTAGATGGTTGTCTTGGTATATAGTGGTCCAACTCTAGAGTCAGATACAAGGAACATCACCTTACATTAATAAATATGATAGGGTTTATATGGTAGAGAAACTTCTATTTTCAAATAGTTAACTCGGATATATAGATGAAACCATACCTAGGACTCTCGAAGTTATAGATCATCTTGCACTGGATATGATAGGGTTTGTATGGTAGAGAAACTTCTATTTTCAAATAGTTAACTCGCATATATAGATGAAACCATACATAGGATTCTCAAAGTTATAGATCATCTTGCACTGGAATCATTTCTTCTTCAAATGAATAGATTTGAGGCCCATCAATACCATATTTTCTCTACTCGTCTTTATCACCCATTGTAAGTTTTCCGTTAGAATCGTTATCCCATAGAATGTTTATTTTTATTGCCTTTTTGTTTTGATCCTAGAGCTTCATATAAATATGTAAAAACAAAAAAAAAATCAATGATCTACATGTAAATCACATAAGACATCTCTCCATGTGGTGATTCAAGGGAGTAAAAGACAAAAGGTATAAATAAGGAGTTCATAAACAAAAATTTTCATAGTTCTTTACATTTACTTGTGTAATTGCTTGATACAAGCATTGCCGTGGTTAGCATACATGCCTAGTGATTCATCAAACTTTGAATAGAATCTATATTTCCCTCTAGACTCTGGTAACAACATGTCATTTTAGGACAAAATTTGGTCAAACCTTAAAAACTACAAACATCAAATAACTTTTGAATCTATTAGTTTGGATACATAATATAGTTGTATTCTAAGTAGTTATAAAATCTTGAAAATATATTATAGAAGATATTGATGGTCCAAGGTCTGCATCGAAGACCGTGCAAAGTTAGATGTGACAAACAAGTTGTATCATCTCTCAGTTCTGTTGTTTTTATATGATCAAGAATATAGAAATGAGAACTCTTAAAACATCTAGAGAAACAGTGGTGCAAAACCTTTATGAGAACTGTGATGAACCATGGCATGAATTCAACTTTCTTGTCCTATCAAGTCAAATTCGGAACCATAAGGAAACGGGACATCATAATAATAAACTGTATTCAAGTGTAAGATTCAGGATGTAATTCATAATAATATACTCACCTGCAATAAAACTGGCTGCATTTTTGTCCCACATGAGGTGAATATATAAACTGATTTTCCATGAGTACATTATGCAATGAGCTAATACCATATTCATTTTTTTTTCTCCTTTTCAGCATAAAGGATACATATAACCGCTATCAGCAATTTTCTGGAGAAGGAAGGAATATGAATGACGATCAAAATAAAAACAATGTAAAGATCTTGATGTGGCTTTTCCAATGCATAACATGCAGCCTAAGGTTGCCCAGCTTTTGATAATATTTTTTAGAAAGAACCTGTCTTTTCCTTACATACTGTGACACTTGCCAGTTGTCAGTATCAAACAAAAGGCTCTGTTGGCACTATGCAGAATGTCATGTTTGTACAGTATGCAAAATACCAGAACAAATATATAATTATCAAACGATAAATGTAGCTTATTAGGGTGTTTCTGGTACAGAACAAGGATGCTTCTTCACATTTACAGTGGATGCTGAGCGAGATTGCGACCTGGTACACCCAGAATTCAGGATTTCCACTGATTTTGTTTTGCCACTTTTGATAAATGATTATAAGAATTTCCTCAAATTAGCAGGTCTCCCAAGAGCAATGCTGACGAATCGGATGTCAATGAGCTGGAGAAGCTGGAAAATCTTCTGAGAAATGCTTTGAAGGATACAAGATCAAGGAAGGTACGACATTTTTTTTTTCTTGTAATCTGAACAATAAGCCCACAAGCAGGACCTTTGATTAGTTTGCACAAAACTAACCAAAGCTGTTTTCTGGTTCTATATTTGTGCCTTATTCAAGTTGAGATGAGTCAACTGTGGTGCCTTTGGGTTGCTAGTTCAGCATCTCACAGCTTTGGCGCACCTTCAGTTTGGTTAATAACAGTCGAATAATGGCGTGCAGGATACCAAATTTCTTTGATTGCTGCTAGTTTTTGTTAATTTCTTTGGATGTTGCTAGCTTGTACCTTTGCATGTTGTGTAAATTGCCACTTTGCCTGGAAGTAACACTGGAATGGGCAGTACTGAAGTTGCTACTTTACAACTGGGAGCAATCTAACTTCTTCAGTGCAGAAATGTCAGGCCTTTGACATGAAAAGCCTTGTGAGAGTGCTCGATCTGTTGGGCACAAAAACACACAAGTGGTGTAAAAATTAGGAACCATCGCAAGATGCATATATATCTTAGCTGTTCCTATTGTTTTTCTGAATAAGCTTTCAGTGATACTTCTACTTCTGCTATGAATGAGAAAAAAACAACATTTGGAGTATAGATGCTCTGGTTTACTGGATTAGCTCTGACAATGGGCTATCCCGTGAGCATTGCCTTGTGATCAAATCTCTGTAGCCTGCAGCCTGAAATGAGCAATGGGCTAAATTACTGTTTAATATTGCCAAATCCATGCAATTCGATCAGTGCTATGCTAATTCATACTTTGGTATGGTGATCAGATGCAGATGTTGGCGAAACAAAACAGTGGAGCAAGCACAAGCGGCCAGAAAAGCGAGGGCGCTACAAGTCAGGAGCAAGGAACGGCTTGAGCACGGATCTGTCCAGATGATGTGAGTGAATGAATGTGGGTGTGGGCGTGCACCGTGCACCGTGCACCTACCTGGGATTGCTCCCTCTTACTGATCGATACTTGTACTGATTTGTGGCCGTGTGGGTTGCGAGGCTGTACATTGCTGTGCTATCTTTGGACCTGCCAACCTGCAGTGCTCCCGGAGTAGCGTAGTTTGATGCTCTCCTTGTCTGTCGTGTGATATGCAGCCTAATAACCTGTAATGTCCAAAAGTTTGGTGTTGCAAGCAGCCTGCAAACTGACCAAGGCTGCATTTCATGCATGACAGTATATACTGTAGCGAGTTATATTACTGTATTTGAGTTCCTATGCATACAAGTGCTCAGATGAAAAAACTGGGCTAAGCTAGTTCCATCGAGCAAAATGATGGTATTGCACAGGTGCACAGGTATTGTGATGCCTTGACGTGGTATTATGAGATTTATGTGTTGATTTCTACCCATGCCGTTTCGCTGTTGTTGTTCCATTGTTTCATGTTCTTTGCCTGAACATATCCAGAACTACTTCGGTGCTCCTTTCTCAGATCTCAAAGCAACCTATCTAACTTTTTTTTTTAATTTTTGTTTCCCTTGATTCCAACTTCAGCCCGGCCTGAGAAGCCCAGCCCGAGTCCAGGCCTAACTTCTTCCAGATCCTTGTTCTTTGGTGGTGGCTCTGCTTGCTCGTCGAAGGTGTCGTCTCTTTTTTTTTTTTTTTTTTGAAACTCACAGCTTGAGTCTTTTTATTCATGCACAGATGGTTCAGCAGAGTTGCGAACCACAATATCAAATACAAAGCTAGGGAGGGGATCAAGCCAGACATACGGTTGATCCGGGTCCCAACCAAGACTCAATCGAGCTATGTCATGCGCACATCTATCACATGATCTAGAAATATGTAAAACTTGCACTGAAATAAAATATAAGCGAATTAAGTCCCTAGCTTCTTTGTAGAGGACAGATGCAGGGCTATAATCAAGCTCATTTGACTGCAATGCCTTCACCGTGTTCAATGAGTCCGTCTCCAATATGATTCTCTCCATGCCTTGGCTAGAGGCCGCTTGCAACGCTGCAATACAAGCCTGGGCTTCAGTACAATCAACATCATGGACAGCTGCAAAAGAGCCAGACCCTGCCATGGATGCATGACCATTGTGATCTGTAATTACAAAACCCCAGCTGCCCGTCTTTGTGTCAGGAAAGAATGCACCATCACAGTTCACTTTAAATGTACCCAATGGAGGCCATCTCGCTAGCTGTTTCAGGTTCTTCTTTATTTCCTTATTCTCTGTCATGGATTCAACAGCAAGCACAGTAGCACGGTGGATGATTTGGCCTGTGGATTTCATACCTTCTCCTGAGTTCGACTTATTACGGGCCTCCCACCATGAGTACAGCAGCATGATCACCTTAAGTCGGACTTCCTCCCTAAGTGATAGAATGGCTAGAACCACGTCAGAGGCCGAGTGTTTTTGTAGAAGCTCTCTTCGTATTTCATCGAGTAGTGCCTCACGCCAACACCGAATTACAAATTTGCATTTTAGGAAGCAGTGGCCACCATCCTCATTGAGGCGCCAACAAACTGGGCATCTTGTGTCTATATCCATTCCCCTTCTCTTAATGTTCATTTGTAGTGGGAGACTATTATGTGCAAATCGCCACAAAAATTGCTTAATCTTGGGTGGACAGTTCATCTGCCACACCTTCTTCCATTCTAGCTTCTCTTTCAATTGCCCACTAGATGACTCTCCTCTTTGCTTCTTAGCTGATTAAATTGATCGGTCATGTAAACTGTGATAAGCCGATTTAACTGAAAATGCCCCTTTCTTGTCAAAGTGCCAAGCAAGGACATCATCCGTACCCACATGTACTGGAATGGCTAGTATGTGTTGCACATCCTCTTCCCAGAAGATATCTCTGATCATTGTTTGGTCCCAGTCCCCCGTTGTTGGATTGATCAGCTCACTGACTTGGGTGACCACTGTTTGTCTCCTCGGGGTGATCGGCTTTCGTGTTACCCCTCTCGGAACCCAGGGATCAAGCCAAATGTTGATAGAAGTTCCATCACCGACTCGCCAAATTAAACCTTCTTTTAATGCTTTAATTCCCCTTAAAATACTCCTCCACGTATATGAAATTCCAGGAGTTTCTTTGGCATTTAGCATATCGCCATTTTTGAAGTATTTAGCTCGGAGTACCTGGCCGCATAACGAATCCGGTGTCCTGATCAGCCGCCAGGCCTGTCTAGCTAGCATCGCTAGATTGAATAAGTGTAGATCCCGAAACCTCAACCCTCCTTGGTCCTTTCTTCTACACATCGTTTCCCATAAAAATGTAAGGTCTTAGATGGCTAGAGGGGGGTGTGAATAACCAATTTAAATTTCTACAAATATACTAGACAAAAACTTGCTAGTAAAACAAATGGCGATAACTGCGGTTTGCCTAGCCTAGATGGTGAGCAAGCCTCCTAATGATAGTTCTAAATAAATTATGATCTCTATATCACTCAAAGGCTATGTCACTACTTTCTAATCTAGTGAGCTAATAAGATAACCAAATCTATACAAGTTACACAATATATATATATGAGAAAGTAAATACAAGAGATAGGTTGGTGATCTTTATACTGACGTTGATGAGTAGAAGGGCCAATCACCAAGATGTGAAGTGATAAAACATAATATATCAATATGAAAACCAATCACCGGGAGACAAGATTGACACAATGATTTTTCTCCCGATGTTCACTTGTGCACCGACAAGCTAGTCCTCGTTGTGTCGACCTCCACCTAGATGGTTCCTCGGTATGACCCTCAAGCCACTTGCCCCACAAGGCACTCCCCCGCAAGGAAACCGCAAGACACCACTCTCAAGCGAGGTAACTCAATGACATGAGCAATTTACTAGAGTTGCTTTTGGCGCTCCGCCGAGGAAAGCACAAGAACCTCTTATAAATCAACACCAGAGGTGGGCAAGAACAATCACCAACTCTTCCCAACGCCTCCAACAATCTCCAAGCCGGCTAGGTGATAGTGCTCACCAAGAGTAACAATAAATCAACGGCCAAACGACTCGCAAGTGTCACTAGATGAATCAACTCATGCAATACACTTCGAATCACTCAATCCTCACTTATGATGTGCAACCAAGCAAGAGAGGATTAGAGGAGGGCTATTTTTCAGCTCAAGTAAACGATGAATGAGTTAGAGAGTCGAGAGGAATGGCCAAGAGCCGGCCACCCACTATTTATAACCTCCACCATCCAAACTAGTCGTTGCCCCTTGGGCAGCCTGCGAAACAAGCACCGGACGCGTCAGATTGAACCGCTGGACGTGTCCGGTGCGTTTAACGTCCGCGCGCCAAGCACTTCTTTGAAAACTAGTCGTTGGCCATCATTGCCAACACGCCAGACGCGTCTGATGCCTCAAACGCCGGACGCTTCACGTTCACTGTTCACTATCCGACGTTTGAATCAGCCACGTCTCACGCCAGCTAAGCCAAACGCGTCGAACGCTCCTCTGCAGTAGCGCTGGACGCGTCCGCCCGCGTCGGACGTTACTCAGAGAGCTCCGCGAGCAAGGCTGACCTCCGGACGCTAGCGTCGGATGCTGCGTCAGACTCCCCGAGCGTCCGGCCAGCACTCCAGCCAGCGAGCCAGCCTGCCTGCCACAGCCTTCATGCGCCGGACGCGCTCGGACAGCGTCCGACGCCTAGAAAGTAGCACTTTCAAGCCCGCGTCGATGCCAACTTTTTCCCAACAAATTTTGCATCCGACGCTATAGAAAATATGCATCTAATTTTCCCAAAAGCGTCGAATCCCGCCTCGTGGAGAGGAACCCAAACCCATCTCAACCCTGCAAACATCATCACTTTTGCAAATGTGCTAACACCACCAAGTGCACAACTCCATGTGCTCGTGTGTTAGCATTTTCGCAATCATTTTCAAAGGTTTTCATGATCACTAGGTTATATATGCGTCTACACGATATGATCAACCTAGTGGCACCCATGTATCGAATAACCTATAAGATTTCCCCTCTTAATAGTTCAGCTATCGATCCTAAACCACTCACACCCTCTATGATGTCTTGAGTGCAAAACAAAATGGCCCTATAGGTTATACCTTTGACTTGAGCCCATTTTGCTTTTCAATCAACCGCCAAGTCTTTACATGATATGTGACATTCCACGTCATCATGCAACCGTCTTGGTCCATCGATCTCGATATTACTTGTTCTTCTCCGTTGGTCGGTCCATCGGCGCCAAGTCTTGCCCAAGCTTCACCTTCACACGGTCCTTCACTTCGAAGCCTCAACTTGCCCTTCACACTTCCAACCGGTCCATTGAGCCAAGCCCATCTTGATCTTCACCATACTTAGGTTACATAACTTCATGTCATGACTCATCATCGAGCTCCATTTGGCATGGACTACCTTTCTCTAAATCATCCACTTAGAAACAAGGTTAGTCCTTAGGTTTCATCAATTATCTAAAACCAAACTGAGGACTTTCAGAAAGCCAATGCATTTTATTCTCATTCTCCTACTGCGACCACCAATAATGACAAATCATCTTGCTAATCTCATCACATAGTGATTTCGTGAGATCAAAGCAGGACATCGCATATGTTGGAATAGCTTGGGCTACAACCTTTATTAGGATTTCCTTGCCAGCCTTTGATAGAAGCTTCTCCTTCCATCCTTGTATTCTTTTCCACACTCGATCTTTCAAGTACGCAAAGGTTTTTGTCCTAGACTGGCCCATACATATGGGGAGCCTCAAATATTTCTCATTTCTAGCTTCAGTAGAGATATTCAAAGTGGACAACACCTCTTGTCTATCTATCTCATTAGTGTTCTTACTAAACATCACAGAAGACTTGTCTTTGTTGATGGTTTGCCCCGAGCGATTCTCATACAAATTTAGTATATTTTGCAGATGACTTGCACTTCGTTCATTTGTTTTCAGAAGTAGCAATGAATCATCAGCAAACAAAAGATGATTTATACTCGGTGCATCAACACAAACTTTAACTCCCTCCAATTCTACTCTTATTTCTGCCACATGCAACCGAGAAGAGAAACCTTCAGCACAAATTAGAAACAAGTATGGGGAAATTGGATCCCCTTGTCTCAAACCACGCTCAGGTACAATCTCCTCAGTCAGATAACCATGCAGCTTGACTTTGTAGGAGACAGATGTCACACACCGCATCACAGTGTTGACCCATTCCTCCGCAAAACCATCTTTAACATCATTCTCCTCAAAAATTCCCACTCAACCCGATCATAGGCCTTACTCATATCGAGTTTAATAGCTGCAAATCCCTCCTTGCCCGATCTCTTATTTTGTAAAAAGTGGGTCAACTCATAAGCCAGTAAGACATTATCAATAATAAGTCTCCCTGGTACAAAAGCACTTTGGTTTGGCGATATAATATCAGCAAGTATAGATTTTAATCTATTGGACAACACCTTCGAAATGATTTTATAAACCACCGTGCAAAGACTAATTGGCCTAAAATCTTTAAGTTTTTCTAGACATTGGACCTTAGGGATGAGAACCACAATGGTTTCATTCCAGCCTCTAGGCATATCCCCACCTTCTAAAAAGGCTTTTACTTCTTGAACAATATCATCCCCAACAATGTGCCAAAATTGCTTAAAAAAGAGGGCAGGCATTCCGTCCGAACCTGGAGCTTTAAGATCTCCAATACCGTCTAATGCTTCCTTGATCTCCTCTCTGGTCACCTTCTTGCACAGTGCTTGATTCACCTCCTTAGACACCTTCACAGGTACATGCTGTAGGAGTTCCTCAATCCGGCCACTTGCCTGAGATTCAAATAAATTATTATAATAGTTAGTCACCAGCGCCCTCATCTCCCCTTCATCGGTGACCACTCCACCCTCTTCTGTCACCAGTCGTTTGATTTTATTTCTTCTCCTTCTTTCTGAAGCAAACTGGTGGAAATATTTGGAGTTGCAATCACCATTTTCCAGCCACAGCACATGAGCACGTTGCCGCCAATAAAGATCCTTTTGATCCTCAAGCTTCTCCAATCTGTATTTCAGAACGTGCTCTCTAGTAACATTCCTTGCATTCAAATTGTCACGGCGGCAAGACTCAAGGGCCCTCTTGGCCTTCTTAATACTCTTCTCCAGGTCACCTAACACATTGCGATTCCAGTCCCACAGATCTGCAGCAACATCTCAGACAACATTCTTTACTTTGCCACCACGAACATTCATGGACAGTTTCCATGCATTCTCCACAATGGGTTCACATAAGTCTTCTTTAATCCATCCTGCCTCAAAGCGAAAGGGTGGCTCCCCGCTTTTAACATGGTTGGTGATTTCTTCATCGGTTACCACCACCACTGGCCTATGATCCGAGTGGCGATGATCCCCGTTTATCACCCGAACTCCAGGAAAACGAGATCGCCACTCCACACTAGCAATAGCTCGGTCCAGCCTTTCTCTTATGTACCCTTCGTACCTATGATTCTTATTTCTCCATGTGAAAACATCGCCCTCAAAGCCAAGATCAGTTAAAGAGCAAATTTCCAGTGCCTCCTTAAAATGATCCATACAACTTTGAGGCCTCGGCACTCCGCCCTCCTTTTCCCATCCCATCAACACCTCATTGAAGTCACCAAGACAGAGCCATGGTCGCTTCCTTGTCGTGTTTAGTGTGCGCATAGCCCTCTAGGTTAGATCTTTGTGATCAGGGTCTCCATACATCCCTGTCAACCTCCACACAAAGCCATCCTTCTCCTCCACTTCTGCATCAATATACAACCGAGATGTAGCATGTACATGCAACTTGATCTCCTTCTTCCAAAAGATTGCAAGACCACCACTTCTCCCATCGCAATCCTTTGTCACCATGTTCGTCATTCCTAGTTTCCACTGAAAGCTTTGGATCCTACTTCTGTCCATTTTTGTCTCAGATAAGAATATGATGTCCGGATCCACCTCCTTTTGAAGGTTTAGAAGGCCTCGAACCGCCGGGCCGTTCCCAAGTCCCTGGCAATTCCACATGATAATCTTCATTGCTTCTCGCAGGGTTGATCCATCAGCCCCGTGTCCATCTGATTACCCAACACCTCATCTCCCCTAAGATTATTGCTATCAGTGGATTTTAGTTTCTTTGTTATCTTAGGATCATATCCTTCATCCAAGAAAAATAACCGCTTCTTTGCCTCAATCTCCATCATGTCATCATTCTTATTGTTGGACCTTGGACGCCTCTTAAAAGTTTTGAGGGGATTCTTCCTGTCATCCTTCTGTGCTAGCTCCTTTGATTCATCGTGGCCATCGTCACCATCTCCCTTCCCTTGATTCTGAATGGCACCTTCCCCCCTCTGTTCAGCTACTGCTGTAACTAGCTGATTCTTTGTGTCATGTGATTGTAATTTTTTTCTGTGCATCGTTCCTCGTTGTATTGCTAACCCTCTCCTCCTCCCCTTTCTCCTGCCTCTTCCACGGGAGTCACTCGGGCGACCTCTTCCACGATGGAGCGTCACTCCTTGACACTCCACCACTTTTCGATAGTCTCTCACCTGAATCCACACCGCTATCCCGGCGCACAGCAGGACTTCCCTTCCACCACGATCCCCTTCCTGTCGACTCCACCATCCTTCTATTGGCCCCATCATTCCACTTGCGTGCCGGACGGAAGTGCAGCTCTTTTTCAAATTGTGGTACCTCCCCTTTCTTGAGCTTGATCAAACACGCTTTCTCCGTGTGACCAATTATGCCGCAAACATAGCAAAAATCCAAAAGATATTCGTACATCACCAGACACCATCGGCCAGGACCTTCATCATCAGCTTGCACTATTGCACCACGCATCAATGGCTTCCGTATATCTAGCTTGATTTTCACCCTTAACACACTGCCTGTCACCATTCCATCATCTCCAACATCCGCTTCCACAAATTCACCAATTTCATCCCCAATTAGTTCACCTGCTTCCTTTGACATCAAGCCCAGAGGTAATTTAGTGATTCGAACCCAGATTGGAATGAAGGAGAAATCAATTTCCTCTATTGTTTTTGATCCATCGTACTCTGCCATCACCAACAGATCATTGGACAGCATCCAAGGTCCCTCTTCTAACGCCTTCCTCTTCCCAGCCGCTTGATGGAAACTGAACAAGAAGTGATTGTTTCCCCTATCCTTGCACTCCACACCGCTGATCGGGCACCACAGTCCCCCAAGCGATTGGACCAACGCTTCCGGAGGCGCGGGTTTCTCCGAAAGAAGTTTTTCGATCGCCTGTGGCAGCGTTGATCCCTCCTCCACCCGTCGGATCCCACTAATATGGATACCCTTTCTTTCAGCCGCAGACAACTGCATGTTCTTCATCAGCTTCGACACTTCTTCCATTGACACTGCCTGAAGAGAATCAGCACCCAGTACGGGGAGACGGCTACTGGATTGGTTTAGCAGCTCTTATTTGTGGGCGAGTTAGACACCGCCTTACTTTTTGTGGGTGTCAGCACCGTCTTACAGGGAGGAGCTATCGAGAGACCTCCTGCAGTATCAGAGAGGATTCTCCAGCTAATCTGTTACCAAGACGTGCACGGCACGATTCTTGGGACGTTTCTCGAAGTGCCCAGGAACACCGACTAAATCCGGACACGGAGGAGCAGTGCCGACGCCGGAGTTGGGGACGGGGAGAGGTCACCAGATAACTCACCTGGAAGAGGAGGTGGTCAGGCTTGCCGGTGACTTAGGGCACCGGGCGGCGCCTGCTGGAGCCGGTGGATGGTGAGGCGCCGGAAGACACTGCACCGGAGGGCGGCGGCCTGGGCCGGTGGACGTCGGGGGGCCGGCGGCCGCGGCGGAGGACGCCAGAGGGCGACGGCGCAGCAGCCGGGAGCAGTGGAGATGGGGCACACCGCCGGTGGAGGACGTGGCGGCGCGGACGACCGACACTGGCGGCCGGCGCGCGGGCGAATCGCAAAGGCCGCGCGCGGGACCTCGCGGGCATACGGCACAGGGGGCCGCACGGGCGGGTGGTGCGAGGCCACGCAGAGGAAGAGACGGCGCCGCAGCGGCGGACCACGAGTGCCGGCGAGGAAGAGCGGAGTCGCGTCGGCGAGGAGGAGCTGGTCGACGGGGACGAGATGGAGGAAAGGCCCTGCCGCCAGGGAATCGCCTCGAGCCGCCTGATGCGCCGAGGAAAAGTTGAACACGGCACCGCCGGTTCAAAATGAAGTCAGATCCGAAACTGAAGGTGTCGTGTCCATAGCGGCATGCTCGTCGAACTGCATTGCTGAAGCCCGAGACGTTGGACTTGAGCCCACCGGCGCTGAGCACGATGAGGTTTAGAGGCATACATACGTACTGACGGTACATATACACCTTGCCCATGTGGCACTGGCACGGCCCAACCGCGCCGGGCCCACACCTCCGTGTACAAATGCAAGCCGAAGCCACTTGACTTGTGCGCGTGCGTGCATGGATCAAGATGAGGATAACCTCGCGGCATGCTGAGGAGAAGCCGAGAAGATGAAAGCCAGTGACGCCGATAATTAAGCAGAGAATGAGCTGGGCTTATATGGGCCAGGCCCATGCGGATACAAAGAGATAATATAACCCATAATAAGGCCCCATAATAACTGAAGCAGTAAAAGCATATTCTATTATTCCTGCAGGTAACTACAAGCGCACGCGGTTTTTGGGGGGGGGGGGGTGGGTGGGGGGTGAACCGGAAGAAATCAATATTACCACAGTCGCGTCGTCAAGGGAATGGCCGCCGGGACCGGCGGCACAGTCGTCGTCGTCGTTCGTCGATCGAAACCGGCGGCCACGCCCACGCCACGGCGCCGCGCGCGGACCCATTTGTCCCCGCGCCGCCGCCGCAGGTGCAGGTGCATGAGCAAGGCGGGCGGCCGGCCGGGTGGATATATATGAAAGATGGATATATATGAAAGACGGGCGGCCGGGGCTGGCGACACTAACGGCCTCACGGCACGACACGGATGGACGCGATGCTCCCGCCGCTCTCGTGTCCAGGTGCCAATGCGCGTTTGGCTCCTCCTCCTCGTCACGTCGCATCGGCAGGTGGCGGGCGCACCCCACGAGTCGACACGTCCTTCTACCCAAGCGGCGTGCGAGCTAGCGGTGCCCGGCCGCCGCCTCTGGTTCTCTGTACGAGTCGAACGAGACAACAGGTGGCACCCAATTAAAGAGCACATCACATCGTTGGCCGTTGCACAAAAAATTCGATCAGTCGTGCCGCTGGGAGAAACGAGATGTTGGCCCGGCCTGTTCCTGCATGCATGCAGCCTTTTCTCTCTCTCATTTTCTGTAGCAACAACAACACCAGTAGGCAGCAGCTGCTTGCAGTTCTTTTTTCCCGTGGCAAAAAAGAACTGCATTTCACCCATATATGCACGAACAGGCTTCACCCATTTCACCAAACTAGGGTGGGTAAAAGTTGTCGTCCCCTTGCTACCAATCCCTCAAAGATACCGATGGCAAGAGGGCACAACGACATCATTTTGACCCGTGAGTTAAGTTCCACCAATCTTGAAGAAACTACTGATGAAGTAGCGATCACAGCTTTCCTAGCTTCTTGCAAACACCATTATCGACTAAGGCTATTGCGACAATTAGGGGCAGAGCCAAAAAATTGAGGATAGGGACCCATGTATTTGAGTAGAACTAGTAAAAGTACCAGGTTGTAGTCACATATATAATGGAATATTTATATGTTCACAGATACATTATATGTATTAATGCATCTGATCCAACTTTTCCAATTGATTTCTTAGAAAATAAAAATAAAAAAAAACATGGTACAAAGTACATGTATACTAACTATATATTACCATATTATACTAAGGGATTAGTAGCACGTTGCTGAGTGGGGGTGGGGCGGGGGCATGCCCCCTCCCTCTACCGCTAGTTACAGTTCTTTCGAAGGCTAAGAATATGATGTGATCTAGCGCTGGCCATGTGTTTTACGTTTAGGTTTGTTTGCTTTTGCCAATCTGGCTATTCCCTTTTGAAAACACCGGTGAGACCATTGTTTATACCTCTTTCATTAAGCGTGGTCTTTGTCTCCCCGCTTCAAAGTTTCTCCATGCGCTTCTCCACTTCTACAACATCCAACTTGTCCACTAACTAGCTTGAATCCCAACGAAATCTCTCAAATCACTACTGTTGTTCATATGTGTGAAGCCATCCTACAGCTTCGCCAAACTATCGACCAATGTTACTTTTATGTGAATCTCCTCATATAAGGAGCACTGGCGGAACCAGGGTGCAGCAGGGGCCATATGCCCCCACCCCAAGCACATTAGATTTTTTTAAAATACCTATACATAAATCCAATTGCATAGTAAAAAAGTCATTGATTCACTCTTTGTTTAGATAAAATATTGTGTTTTTCGTTATGAGCACTAAATATATGTGGCATGTGATTGAGACGTACTCTTATTGTACAATATTTATCATGTACAGTTGTACACTAACTTTTCCTGTCGTAGCTTGGCCTTTTGAGTATTTGCGCAGCTCATATGGTTGAACTTTATGTTTACTCTTCTATTGTGAGTTGATGTCAAATTGTAACACATGAGTTACCCGTAGGTAATTCTCTCTCTACTTTGTGAAGCCCTTAATTTTATTTTTTTTTGAGAGAAAAACCCTTAATTAAAAGAGGCCGATCGTCCTTTTACCACCATGCTACCAGATATTTGGGCCGGCCGGCCGGCCGGCCAGGTAGCGCCCTATCCTAGTCCCAAGCTGGACGCATGGGCGTGCGGAAATTTAACGTGGACGCCCTTGTGGTCATGCATGGATGAGTGGTGGGTCGAGACTCCGAATTCAGGCTATCCGCACTGGGTACTGGATGAGCCCCGCTACGGTACCCTGGAGTGCGATTTTACCGTGAAAATGCCTGCAGCGGGGTACGGTAAGCCGCACGCTACCATCACACGAGCTCCCATCCGGGGATTGCCGCATGCATACGGACGGCACGGTATGCCAGCCGCGGGCCCGCATCGCACCCACCATGAGGAGAGAGAGAGAGGACGGGCGAGAGAGAGGAGGAGAGGGAGAAGTAGCATCCGGCTGGCCGAGCTCCGAGGTTTGACCGCCAT
The DNA here is from genome assembly GCA_023333625.1 of Bothriochloa decipiens. Taxonomy (NCBI): domain Eukaryota; kingdom Viridiplantae; phylum Streptophyta; class Magnoliopsida; order Poales; family Poaceae; genus Bothriochloa; species Bothriochloa decipiens. The sequence continues at coordinate 9,828,680 of CM041634.1, read as the reverse complement.
GGCCGCCCGCGAGCAGCCGTGGACGCCATGGCCGCCCTCGAGCACCTCCCTTGCGCCCGTCGAGATTCCCTGCTCCGCCCCTGCGTCGGCCGATGCTCCTCCCGTACTCGAGGATGGCGTGCCGCCAGCGGAGGAAGAGCCATGGGGAGCACTTGGCTGCCCCCCGTGCCGGAGGGGAGGAGCTCGAGGGCGGATCCGCGAGCAGAGGGCTACCGGAGGATAGGGCCGCCGCTGCCGGAGCACCGCCGCCCCAGCGCCCCGCCGCCTCCATCCTCCATGCCCCGAGCTGCCGCCACCGCCGGGACCTCCATGGCCCAAGCTGGGAGGGGGCGGCGCGGCCAATGTTGGCCCGAGCCGTCACCGTCGCCACCGGTGCTGGCCGTGCGCCCGCGCCGCTCCCGCGGAGCCCGCCGGCCATGGCGGGGCGGAGGAGAGTAGAGTCGCCGGCCATGGCTCCGATTTGCCCACCACCGATTCGCCTAGCTTCGATTCGCGCCCACCACCTGGCCTCCTCGTCTCCTCGTCCTCGCCCGCGCCCACCAGCGAGCCCAAGTCCTCGCCGGTGGCAGAGCAGGAGGATGGGGAATGGGGGAGTGGGAGGCAGGGGAGGGAATGAATGAGAGAGAGGAGTACACAGAGAATGGGATGGGGAAATTAATAAAAAATCTAACAAGTGGGCCTATATAGTGGATAGAGTTTGTTATAAAGTATGGACGGGTGCGGGAGAAACTAGTATAAAGAAAAGAATCTTGATGACTAGGACAGAATATTCCTTTTAGAGGTTGGATTTAGACTTCCACGGGTGCGGATAGCCTCACGCGCGTGCGCTGCGTCGGCCACAGGGTCTACCTGGGAGGATAGGTACGCCTCGCCGCGGCGGGCCCACGCGTTGCTTCCGGCGGCTCATGTCAGACTCGCTCAGCTCGCACACGCGACGCACAACGGCCCCACATCACGCGACCCCAGCCACCTTTTTCCATTCCCAATCTACAGATTCTACCACGCACACGTACTGTAAGTCGGGCTTCCCCGCTGTCACTGAGCGGTGAGACCCAACCAGCGCGACCGTCGTAATCCGATCGTCCTGTCGGCTCCCCGTTCCGGCCCCCAAACGAGCGATTTATATATTTGCCCTCTTTAAGGACGGCTCTTATCGAGTTGCCCTCCTTACGGACGGCAATTGTAAATTTGCCCCCAAAATCGCTCTGGTGCTATATTTTTGTCTATTTTAGCTTCGTGGCAATCCAACTCAGCCTGCCACCGTGGACTGTCCGGGGAAAAGACCTCCCTGCCCCTCCCTATGTTTTTTCTCCCTGCCTGAACGGATAGCAGCTATTATATTAAATTTTTGACAACATATATGCTTAATATTCATGGCCGCAAATGTACATATACAGAAATTGGACGTCATATATCATCATATTTCGTCCACAAATTCGCACAAAAATCACAAGATCCAAAAACACAGGATGAAAGTAACATCGAGTTCATCCAAAAAAATCCTCAGATCGATGGACCAAAGCTCTCAATCCATGCAGTGCATGCCACACCGCCGCCTCCAGGTCCTTCCACGAGGGAACTGCAGCTGCTTCCACACGGGGCAAACTCGTTGCGGCTCGCCCGATCCACCATCGGAAGAGGTGCGCGTGGGGGTCGCCGGAGGGGTGGCAGCACCGTCGGGACTCAGAGGGATGGAGCTGTAGCCGTAGCAAACACCAGAGGCCCTCAACCATGCGGGGTACGCCACCTGTGGACGGAGGGGCCAGTGGCACCGCCGCTCGAGGGAGAAGCAGGGGCCGCCGCCGCTGGAGGGAGGGGCCGGGGGCGCCGCCACGCGCCGGAGGGAGGGGTCGGGGGCGCCGCCGCGCGCTGGAGCGAGGGGCCGGGGCGCCGCGACGCGCTGGAGGGAGGGGCCTTGGGGGCGGCGCCGTCGATGGCCGCGCTCGCCGAGGGTGGAGGGACGGCAGCAGCGGCTTCGCTCGGGCCGCGACGGGAGAAGAGGAAAGAGGGGCGTGTGCGGACGGGAGGGCGGCGTGCGGACGGGAGAAGAGGAAGCGTGGCCACTGCGCGAGTAAAACACAGGGATGCGGCCGCGTGGAGATGCGGCGGATCGAGGACCGGGTGAGCCGGCAGGTGCGCTTCTCCAAAGCCGCGCGGGGCTCCTCAATCAAGAAGGCCTTCGAGCTCTCCCTCATCTGCGACGCCGAGGTCGCCCTCATCGTCTTCTTCCCCGCCGGCAAGCTCTACGAGTACGCCTCCGCCAGGTCACACTCCTATCCTACTCTGCTTCCCGTTTGCCTGTTGTGGCTGGTACGCGGCCTAGTACTACTCCATGCATAATTATAATTAATGGCAGAAGTTTGCAAAAAAGCGCCAGGAACTTCCCATTCATGAGGTCTGTGTTTGTTTTTTTGGATGCCTGAAGCTTGTGGTTTTTTGAGTTATTGCATCTCAATCGTGGTTTGAATTGTACCAAGGTTTGTGTTGCGATCCCATAACCTGGCCGTGGCATGGGATTTTGTGTGGATCCTTGAGCTTGAATGTGCGAGCGAGCATGATTGAGACGTCGATCTTGTGGCTAGCTGCTGGGCCGGGCCGCTTCCCTGTTGCTGTTGTTTGCATATTCATTGGTTATCTTCTTGACCCGAACAAATACGTTTTTTGTGAAAATTATACACGCTCATTTGATCTTAGCAGAAAGATGGTACCGCGATAACTGGGAAATAGAATCAGTATGTCACCGTTCCCTATGGCAACAAGCTTTGGGATGATGTTGTTAGTGAGGACCGTAAAGGGAAGCAGTAAAATTGTAATCCCGACGGTACCCGTATGGCCGTATACAACAAACCCTTGAGCACGAGAAAGAATAAAAAACCGGCTGATGCAAAACTCGATCCGTAGGGTAGTGTGCAGTGGAACAGCCTATGACAACAAACTAGGAATCTAAGAACAACTAACAATGCATAATTTTTATTTTCTAACCGAACACTGACAAAATCCTAACAACAACAACCAAAACATAATCACGGCGAATACAAGATGCATGCGGCGTCGTAGAAGAATGGAAGAAGGAACATCGCTCACCTGACCAGCCATCAGGGCCACATCCCTTCCCTTGTAGGCGGCGGGCGACTGTGCGGACCGCGAACGGGGAGATAACGGAGATGACGCGTGCAAACAAGGGAATAAGGGATCGACCCCACGGCCACACGACGGCACAATCCATCCATATATATATATATAATGTAGACGGACAGGCGAGAGAGCGGGAGCGGCGCGACGTGACGCGGTGCGGTTGCGAGGGCGTCGACACGACACCTATGGACGCGATGTGCCCCGGCCGCTCTCGCTACGTCAGTCCAGGTGCCGCTGCGCGCTTGGCTCCTCTTTGGCGGGCGGCCTCTTTCTACTCGATGGATCGAGCGGTGCTGCCACGTCACGTACGATGAGTCGCTGAGTACCAGCGGTCTAGTCCAGGCCTCCAAGGTTTGAAGCGCTGCGGCCAGTGTATCAGTATGACCATGATGAAGAGATGCAAAGTCTTTAGTGTTGTTTTGTTCATTCATGATTCAGGGGGCGTCGCCCTCACTCTCTGACCGCACCCGTCTCTCTCAGCCCCCGGCCCGCTCCCCTCCCCACCTCGTCTCTCCAACTCCGCGTTCCGACACACATCCATGAGACGAGCGCGATTGCCCGAGGTGGTTCTCGCGGATTCCCACACCCGATCGACGGGAGGGAGGCAGGTGGTTCCGATGGCGCCGCGCGGCCGCGTTCAGCTTCGGCGGATGATCGATGACCGGGTGAGCCGGCAGGTGCGCTTCTCCAAGCGCCGCACGGGACTCTTCAAGAAGGCCTTCGAGCTCACCGTCCTCTGCGACGCCGAGGTCGCGCTCCTCGTCTTCTCCCCCGCCGGCAAGCTCTACCACTACGCCTCCGCCAGGTACGGTTCTCTACACCAGCTCCCGCCTCCCCCGATCTCCCTTCCGACCACCTCGCTTGCCGGTCCGTATTGATTCGGCGGCACGCGGCTGATGTCGGCCAGCGAGTCTCCGGGTCCTCAGCGCGCCGCCATGTGAGCTCGAGGCGCGTGCGGTCTCCGAGTTGCACCACCTTGCATGACCCTACATACAGCTCATGGCGCCACCTGCTCGCTCCGGATCTGCCTATTTTCAAGTAGCATGGAGCAGCAGGTACCTCTCGATCTGTGCGTGTGTTTGTGTTTCTTGCTTCCCGCGCACGTGGACAAGTTGGCTTTGGACCGGTTAGTCAATTAAGTCAACTTATTTTAATGATATACACAAAAAGTGTACCAAGATGAATCTAGCGATATTTATTTTATAATAATAACATAAATATTTGTATATACAGATATTTTCATACAAATATACGCCACACCTTTGGTGAACTTTTTCCGGTACACTTTTGCGGTGGCGCCACAGCGTGGCTAGAAAACTACAAATCTTAAACTCTTTTCATTCAACCTTAAACTGATAGGCCTCTCAATTTATCCTTGAATCAAGAGCTACCAGAAAAGTAGGAAAAAAAATCATTGTCTAAATCAACAAAATTTTCAACAAGAAAGAATCGATGAAGAATTTGGTGGAAGGAACTTGAAGAATCTATAATCCAAAAGGCCTAATAGAGCCTACTCTGGTTACTTCTTCTTTAGCAATCCGCTCCCTCGCCCTCTTGAGCCGGCCCAGCAGCGGCCCAGCAAATCAGCCAGGCAGTGTAGCGGCCCGCGTCCCGGCCCCGCGACGGCCCGGCCCCACGCGTCAGCGACGCGGTCGTCTTCCTCGTCGCGCCGCATGATGCGGAGACCGCCGCCGCCACCCGATCCCCTCCTGCGCGTAGCCTGAGGATAAAGGGCCTAGTCCCTGCGCGCGCAGCCCCTTTTAACCCAAGGAGGAGCTGCGCCGCCACCCTAACCCTAGCTCCCGCGCGCCGCCTTCGCCGCCACCGCACTCAGCTCGGAGCCGCCGCCGTCCACTCCGCCACTCTTAGAGCTGCCGATAAGGACGAAACTCTTGGCGTACTGAGCCGTCGTCTGTTAACACATTGGCTGCCCCATGGGCACACGTTTGATATGCGTCCGCAAAACACACCACTTAGTTGCTCATCGGACTACACTACATGGGCAGCACACGCAATTGGCTTTTTGCAGGAAGCGTCCAATTTCATCAGTGGCGTTGCAGCTCCTATTGCAGCGGCCAAAGGCAAAAGTGATGCACTTATGGGTACGTTGCCCTCTCTCTTTTATATATACATATATATGTATTTGCATGTTATACTATAATTATCATTACAACCCGTCTCCTTTGTTTTCTATGTAGATCTTGGTGACAGAGCTTTCAAGTCTCTGGATCGTAACGATCCTAAAGCAATTGTCCTTGGGAAACAAATCAAGCCACTTTCTAACAACGTTGACGACGTGCAGTATGATAATCATATGGCAAGCCCGGCCGCTGTCGAAGGGTCAGTGGATGTACAAGTACCCGACCCTGCTACCGAGAAAGATGTGATGCCTAAGAAGGAGAGCAACCACTGTGCTGCTGAAGCTTCGAATGGTGAAGGTGTCATGGTCAGGGTGACGGACCACGACGGCGTTGCAGAAAACGACGGCGCCGGCGACCATCTCAACGGCGGCAGCCATATGCCATGCAAGATCGGTCGACCTCACGACAGCGGCGACAACTACGCCCAGCACGTCAACAACGGCCCAATGACAAGGGTGTATTTGCGGCGGCTCGGCAACATAGAACAACCACGATGACCGCGGCGTCTCGACGATGGCGGCAGCCCGGCGTACATGTGCATTGGCATGATGATCTGCGTCCGCGACAAAGACGGTGCCCCTTCGGCTCGGCAAAGCCCCCAGTCAGCAGCAAGTCCGGTGGTGGCCAGAACGACCAGCAAGCATCATGAACATCGCGGTGGCGGAGTAGTACAACCGTGCGAGCGGTACATCCACATCACCAACTCCGGCTAGAGGCGCAAGCAAAGCAGCCCGATGCAGCAGTACACAACCTTGTGTCATTTTCCCGTCGACAAGATCAGCAGCAGCAAGGCCGGCGATGGCCGGAAAAGCAAACATAGTCACCGCGGCGGCGGAGCAGTGCGGCCTGACGATAGCCCACCTTGGCAAGCCTTCGGCAGTAGCAATCCAGAAATACATACACATATACATGTACTTGTACAATGTACAACAAGAAAGCAGATCGAAGATGCAAATAGAGAAGCAAGCAAGTAGAAGGCTACAATAATGAAAATGGATGTAGAGGGTGCGGCAACAATGGAACCTATCGACAATTCTCAGATAGTTACCGAGGACGGAGACAAAGAAAGCGGCACTGTATGCATATTATATCTATATGGGTCATTACATATGTATAAGTTACTAATCTCTACTTGAAGCGGATTAATATTATATTGTTCCATATGCAGATTAATAGAGATATAGATAAATTGCCGGGCAAAGACGATGCCGAGATGATAGTTCATCTAGAATCAGAAGATGACAAGAAGCGGAAGCGTGCCGACGATAATGTGGTATGCAACGAACTCTCAAACAACTCACATTCCACTCATGTATATCAGACATTGATATTATAATATTGCATATGCAGACAGGTATTAGGGACATAGAAGAAGTGCATATCAAAGAGAAAATGCAGATCAAAGATAGTGTTGTACACATAGTCAATGTAGAAAAAGAAGCCACCAGTGAGCACGATGACAAGGATGTGATGGCGATACCTCGATATAATAAACCTAAGAGGGCGAATAATGCAAAGGTCCTGCCTCAAGGTGAGTCATTTAAATATTTTTTTATTTTTAATATTTTAGAATTAATAAGTAAATTTATTTTGGTTGTAGACTACATTGTACACAACAAGATGTCAATGTAATTGAGTACATGAAGGGAAAAAAGAACATATTAAACTTATCCAAATCGACGATGCTTGGGTAAAAAAAGAACATATTATGAGAAGGATGGCTAAAGAATACGAAATGACTTCATGATCAGGCTATTGACATACAACGGAAATTCAAGAAAAATGTTAATTCCTAAAGAAGTGCAAGCTTGTATTTTGCATATCGTAAACATGACGTGATATTTTCTTACATTATGCTAAGTTGGGGGAAGAAATATGCTAAGTTGGTAAAATTGTCAAGTTGAATGTAAAATTGTTGAAGGCTATTTTTGTTGTTTTGCCAAAAAAATTATGAACACTAAGTTAATTTGGCAAACTCTTGAATGCCCAGCTAGCTAAAATTAAGCTGGAGCACATCAAATAGGTCCAACTAGATTGAAATAGTTGATCTTTTAGTTGCACTATTTTTATGCGTAGCACGCTAAGAGCAATTTGTAAGCTTAATTTAGCTATTATTAGACTTAAAACGTCTTTAACAAAGTGTCCCTCCAAATTTACCGCCAGTACAACCTGGAGTATTCGCTGGCTATAGATGGAGTCGGACCCATAGTAGCCGTCACTCATCTTTGCTGACCACGCGTGCTTGGTCTTCTGTTTCTCCACATTTTTCTTCTTGGTCCGTGTGCAATCACCTGTCGATCGGTAATACATGTGTGTGCCATCGTGTCTCCAATCTTGCGGCACCTACGCTATTGGCCTGATACTCACGGCTGCCTCCGGCTGCATACTGCTTTGTGGATTGGCCAGCAGCAGCTGCCACTTGATTGGGTGGCCGGCAACAGCAGGGCAATCTGGCCTTACGAGACAAACGACGACTAGGTCTAGGTGATCAAAAAGATGTGAGCTCGGATGACGTGGCAGTTGTTTTTTATATAAAGGATCAATTTAGATAGTTTGTTGGATTAGTCCATTTTTTTAGATCAATCAATTTTAGTTTACAAAATAGCTGAATTATTAAATTTGGATATTTATTTTCACTAATATCTTATAGATGCTCTAACCCAATTAAACTTTAGATAGTCTTTTAGCTGGGATGTTTGGATGCCTAGCAGCTTAATTTAGCCATCTAAATTTTTTACTAATATAGTATAAAAATATCCATACATTTTGGGCAATTCCCATCTACCTAGGGACCACTAGTCCCAATTAACCCCTCAAAAGAGACTAGTTGACTAGATACTATTAGTCTCTCTTTTTTAGTCCGCAATTTATTGACTATATAAGACTAAAAATTAGTCGCTAGTCTCTCATTGGAACCAAACAAGGCCTAATATCGTTGGCTAAGCCAGACTTAAGACCACTCATTTCAGAAAATTCTACAAAATGATAACTCATGATTGAAGAAACATAATGTGAATTTGCATATAGAAGCTGACTGATGGGACCAAACCTGAAACTTCAACCGCGGGTGCTGAAGGGACCAAACTTGAAACTTCAACCACGGTGCCGAACGAGGTGCAGAACATATGGTGTTGAAGGATGATGGTGCAGAACATGTGGACAGCTATGGGGGCTATACGATCTCCATCTTCCCAAACGTCGTCGAGACGTCCTCCTGCCCCACCAGCCACCACTCACATGTGCATCCATGTGTTTATCTAATTTTGCAAAACAATAAAAGTTACAATGACACAATCTTAATTGAACAAGTTTAATAATGATCGATGAACAATGCAAGACTTAAAAGCCTGTATGTGATGAGTAAATTGGCGATGGAATAAACTGATGTTCTAGTTTTCCTTTTCGTTTTCGTTTTCGTTTTCTTTTCTTAGCACCAGACTAATGTTCCTTACGTACCATTGCAAAGTTCGAACCTCTGAATCTGAATTAATAAACTATAAGGAAAGAAGAAATAACTCTAAAATTACCGGTGTCTAGGATGTACCACCTAAATAAAGATTAGATAAGAACAAACAGAAAAGAAACTCCAAACCTCCGATTCGTCGGAGACGCCTTCAACCTTTCGATGCCATGGATCTCTATAACGGATGGTCACTGGTCCGTGGACGCCACGCTCGCCGACGCCGAAGTCGACAGTCGAGGGTCCGATCAGCGTGATTGCGTGGATGGAGCGTGCCCGCGCGCGTCGATCATGGGCTCCTCGCGACGTCGCGCCGCCGCCCTCGTCGTCTGGCTCTTGATGGCGGCTGGAGCGCAACTTCTCTCTGCTTATATTGGGAATTTGGGATTGGTTGCTTGATCCGTGATCTCGCCTTCCTTGCTTTTCGGCTCGGAGCCTGGCAATATTGGGCCATATCAATAATAGGCTGCAGGTCGGGTTTTTTTTGCGATTTAATGGGCTGCAAGGTTAGGGCTGTGTGATTGTGTCTAGGCTAGTTTGTGCCTATACTTAGTTTTTGTTTTTGCGATATACATACACCCACACGGGCTCACCCCTAGAAGCATAGTAATCAGTTCTAGACTTCAGGGTTTAGGGTTCATCATATATATCCTTATTGCTTGTATACCTAGCTAGCTAGGCCTTGCTTGGTTTATCATATTTGCTCCGTTATTGAGTCAGTCCTAATAAATGATGTTGCTTCGCGCAAGCGTGGG
>CM041634.1:9804967-9819179 GCA_023333625.1 Bothriochloa decipiens | reverse complement strand
GTGAGGGACGAGTAAACATATGAGCTACAGGAAAATATTGGCCTTGATGGTTTTTCTTCTTTTTTTTTTTCAAGATCTATCATGCCTTGGCACGTTCTTCATCAAATAGAAGTAGAGTTTGTTATATAACTGGAGGATACAGTAATCTAAAAATTACCTAAAACCAGCCCCAATCGAACCCCTTGATATGGTTTCTTGCTTTTGACGACTTTGCATTGTGACGACCGGATCAGATAGGATCGCGGCACGGCCTATATATACGCATGAATCTCATCCTCCGAGGAAACTAAATCGAACAATCAGTCCCTCTTCTCTTCTCAACTTCTCACCCTCCCTCTTCAATTTCGAGCATTCCTAGTTCCAAAATCTCAAAACGACGAAAGCTAAGGCGAGTTGAGAACGAAGATGGCGACGCCCGCTGATGTTGCTCTGCAGCGGCAACTGCAGGCGCCGGAGCCGGAGGCCGGCGCCGCGTCCAAGGTCGTGACTGCGCTGTGGGTGCTCGGCCTGTTCACCGCCTCCATGGCCATCATCCTGGTCGTGCGCGAGCCACTGCCGCCGTTGCCGGGCCTCCACAAGAACGCGTACCTCATCGCGCTCTCAGTCGCATTCTTGGCTGGGGTGGCAGGCGTCATGGCCGCCGTTTCTTATATTGGGTCGCCAACCACCCCTACGGCCGCCCGCTGTGCTACGGGGAGGAAGAAGCTCCTCTACTCCGCCGCCGCCGCCGTCGTTATCGGTGGTTTCATGGTGGTCGTTTCACTGCTATATGGTAAGTTTGTATGCAGCATCTCGTCGATCGCCCCTGCTGCATTCTTGTGATCATGTCTATGTCGTCGTCTTCAGCTGCTGCATGCTCCTGTTGAGCATGTAAAGAGCATCTGCTGTCCCATGTGTGGAGAACTAAGCTACTTCTGTTCGTTTATTAGCTATAGCTTGTCATGTGTGCTATTGTTGTACGTATAACTATCAGTCTGATGAATGAGTTCGAGTATATGTTTGTCTTACCATCTATGTGACTATGTTGTATATATTTTCGTCGTCGTGTTAGTTGCAACGGTGAATAAATATAATTTGCAGTGTGCATTTGTCTCGAGGAGACGTGTGATATGAAGCTGCTTGTTGTTTGAAGTTAATCGATCAGTATTTCAACATGTACGTACCACATATCAGTTTGGTATATATGCTCATTAGCTCATATCTATCTATCTATCCATGTATATATGCCTTGTTGACGGCAGCTAGCACCACGCTGCTAGCTAGAAAACACACGTGTGTGTTTGGATCGAGTCCTCTTGCACACACCACGTAACTGCAGGGCCTGGTTCTGCTGCATGCCTGCATATATATGACTGGTATATATATAAAACACAAGAGCTTGTTCTTTTTTTTTTATATTAAAACACAAGAGCTTGTTAGCCGCGCCGATGGTTCTGCTGCATGCCTGCATATATATGGCTTTCAATCACCGAAAAAAAAGGATGAATCAACAAAAGCACAGCCCTCTATTAGCAACTAAATCTTTCTGTAACGTCACACTGAACACCAAAACAATGACAGGATATACAAACGCAAGACATAAACGTTGTCTCTAATTTAGAGTTAAACCTAAACGTACGTGTTTACAACATAGCAGCTGGTAATCTTTTTTCTTTTCTTTTTTTGCCTTTTGTTGAACTCTGGAGACGTTGTTTGCTTGTTTTGTTTTTTTAATAAATTTCTGCAGGGGCTGCGGCCTCTCCGGTTTCTTCAAAAAAAAAACATAGCAGCTGGTAATGGTAAGGATCAGACTACTAGTCCCAAGTCCCAAGTCCCAACATGCAGAGATGACAAGTGCTTCTTTGCCATGACAAATACACGCACCCTAAACTCTTGCAGATCTCTTATATGGAAGTAAAGTTCGGAAATAATATAAGAGCTTTGACAGGTGGATCATGAAAACATAAAGGCGAATTTGGCTGTGGGACATTGGAAAAATGCGTAATTGGCCGGTACACACCGCAACGACGATAATTTGCCAGAAGACATCATAAATTCACAGTCATTTGTCAGAACACACCGCAGCGAATATTTTATTCTTTTCCTGGTTTTAGGGAAAGAGAAGACAGGAAAAATGTCCAAACTGCCCTTATGTTCAACCTCTGGTTGCCGCACGTGACGCAGACTTGGCACCCGGCAAGGCTGCGGCCCTGTCCACGGCAAGGCCGCTCGTGCCCATCCCCAGTGAGGCCGGCCTGCTCGCCCTTGCCGTGGCCGTGGTTGTGGCCATGCCCGGCCCCGTCGAATCTTTGATTTGAACTTAGGCGTGGACAAATTAGTGACCCCAGCAGCCGCAGGTGATGACGCCATGGATGGCTCCAAAGGAGCAAGGTACAGGTAGCCGTGTATGCATGGGAGCATGTAAACGGAAGCCTCCTTGCCTTGCTTGCTTGCTCCACACCGGGATTAACTTTGCTTGCTTGCTTGCTCGCGGTTGTGTCGCATGATAGAGCGAGGCTGTCGGGAGAACGTCGACGGCGGACTTGGCATCGAGGCCCTGGAAGGAGAGGTGAGGCTGTGCAATGCCAGGCCAGCGGATGTGGCCACTGTCGTCAGCCATGGCTGCGGCACTGACGAAGATGCGCCTGCCCCAGGCGAGGTTACGAGCCCCGGGCCAGGCCGCGCTCGCCCCAGGCCGAGGCCGCTGTCCACCATGGCCCCGCTCGCCCTAGGCCGAGGCTGCTATCCGCCATGGCCGCGCTCCGGTGAGGTCACGCCCGCACCCTGCTCGTCGCTGCGCGTGCTCGCAGCTAGGCCTGGCAGGAGGTGGCGTGAGGGAGAACCACCAGCAGGCGCGGCCTGACGGAATCCCTCGCCCCACACCCTCCCCACCCCAAATCGACCATGGTATTGTGTTACGGCACATAAGAAGTGAAAAACGAGAGGTTGAAGATGAGGGCAGTTTAGATATTTCCCCTGTCTTCTCTCTCCCCAAAACCAGAAGACGAATAAAATATTCGTTGCGGTGTGTTCTAGCAAACAACCATGAATTTGCGATGTCTTCTAGCAAATTATCGTTGTTGCGGTGTGTGTCGACCAAATACATATTTTTTCAGTGTCCACGGCCAAATTTGCCAAACATAAAAGTTACTTTTCACTACATAGCTGACAACTATAAACAAGGTAGAAGCAAAGTATTGTCAAGTGAACCTAATAGACATGAGTAGATACTAGGAATTGAATCAGGCACAAAATCATCCAACTCTGGAAGGTAATCTGGTCCAACTTATGGTTGCTATTAATGCACGTGGTTCATACTGCAGGGAATTAAAGTAACTTTCGATTCATCAAACACTAACTGAATTGAATTTCTGTTACAATTCAACAAAAGCATAAGAGTTAAGACAAGAAAAAAGTAAGCAGCTACTAGTCGACCCACATTGTTGTGGCGGGCTAGGGCTAGGCGTATCGCGTACGACAGAGAGAGAGAGAACGGAGAGCGAGCTGATCCGGTGGCGAGGCGGCGGCGCCGTGCTTGGCAGCTGGCTGTTGCAAGAAGGCGAGGACGAGGGACAGTGGTGCCTGGGGGCCCAAGGAGAGAATAATCTCCAATCCCAGGCTTGTTGATTGAATCGTAATTTTGCAGTACTTATACATGTAATCCTTAACCAACTAGAGCCTAACCAAATAACAAACGTAAATAACTATCCTAGATATTCTAGTACTCTAACAAACGTAGATAACTATTATAGATATTCGTGGACTCCATAACAGACTAGATAACAGACTTGGCTGTAGCTTGACATCCACGCCCTAGGCACCATCTTGACGATTCTGGACTCCTAGCCACGGTGCCTGCAAACAGACTGACGTTCCATCCGCTTCCTGCGTGAGCCGTGGTTGCCGTCCATAACACACATACTCTTATATCAACATTATATCTACTTTTTCTCTTATGTATAGAAACAAAAACAGGGTATTCTATAATTCAATTAGAACCAGGGTATTCTAAGTAGAAATACCACTTAGAATACCCTTGCTTTGCTGAGAAAGGGTTAGTTTTAACGGGACAACTTCTCTGATTTATGAAAGCCAAAGAGAATAGGAGGGTACTCTACAAAGTCCATATATAGTACCTCTGATTGGTAACAAAAAGGGTTTTCTCTCGACTGAACAACAGACCAAAACATCCGCCTTGGCTTTCTATACAAGACGAGAAATCAGTATCCTATTATTATCAAGTCAATTACCAATGATGGTGCCTACTGGCAAGTCCAAATTAGAACTCTTGTATAATTCTATGACGAACACTCTGATCAATTAGGAAAAGGGCAGGTTTCCCACCAGTAAAAATATTAAAAACTCGGCCGGTGGGGGACAGAAACCATAGAACTACCGACAGAAGACGAATGTACATTGTATCCCTATCCATTGAGGTTTTCAAAGTTACACATGCAGGTATCAGATAGGGCTTACTTCAGCAAACTCTCCAGTTGTCCGTAGCCTCTTAGCACCCTTTTGTCAATCAAAAGCTTGCTCAAAATTTTCGGGAAAATGAGCATCATGACGTCTTGAATGCTTCGTACCTGACAAAGACAACCACATAAATTGCATGCAAAGGGTAAGGTTCAGCATAGGCAGTAGGCACAAGCGTCTCCTTTAAAAGGTTCCAATTTAAATGTGGACCACAAGATTCAAACAACACTAAATTGATCATGAGAGTCTAAAGAAGAAAATTGAGGAAGATGTGGAAAGAAAACATTTAGTATGTCCTTTTTTTCTTTTTTTCGAAACCGGGCCTTCATCCGTTTTTCATTAAGATTTAAACCGCATAAATTACTTGCAATCACCCGTTTTTCATTACCTCCACTAAGATTCAATGTCGCCAAGTAGGAAAACAACCCTGAGCAATGTGGTAGGGCAACGCCAGGTCCTCTAAGTTGGCATCTAGATAGCAATCTGCCTCAACAGAACAACCCAACAATCCCCCTCAACATGTGTTGACTGGCGTCGCAACGCCAAATGACACCGCAGAAGATAGAACAATGGTTGATCCACGACGGTTGGTCGGAGAACAAGCCAAACCATGTGTCAATCATCAATACAAGGGAAACAAAAAGGAAGGGTAGCTAGAGCAAGAACATCTCATAGTGCAGCAGGCACTACCAGCGTCATAAGCCCTACTCCATTTGCCTCAATGCCCCTCACGGGATGATTCCACCCCGAGATTAGCCTGCTACTAACCCCGATCACAAGACCTACACCATTTGCTAAAAAAGACTACAAAAGGAGTATAACAAGCCCAAGGGCTTCTCAAGCTCGCAAACTATCATATTCATGACTACAGAGCTAGGAACAGACCAAGAACTACAAATGATTTGAAGGTGCTCCACCAAGGAAGCAGTATTTATAGGCAAACTCTGGTGCACCATACACCAGGTCTAGGAACAAGGAAGAACAAACAAAGTACAACACGTGAACAAGAGGACAAGGCTCAAACATGACTGCACAAGGACGCGTGAACAGAACCAAGCAATCAAGTATGATGGTACAAGCACGAGCAAACAGTACAAGCATTCAAGTATTACTGCACAGACACAAGCAGAAATTAAAGACACTATAAGACAAAATAGGATATCCAAGGCATATTTGGGTTAAAACGTACAGAAAAATAAATGACCACAACAACCAAGCATAGCAAGGACAATGATCACAACAAGATTAAAGACCCTTACCTGAGTTCCCTCTATACAAAAGAACCCGGGAAAGGCTAGGGGTTGCAAAGTACTCTTTACCATGGACGATTTTTCAAATTTTTTCAAAGACCCTCTAGCTTTTTGTACCAAAAAACAAGAAGCTCAGGGGCTACACTCAGTGAGTGCAATTTTTTCAAATTGCACTCTCCAAAGAAGAATCAGAAGGCACCAAGACAAGACAAAAGACCCTCCAACTTTTTGTAAACAATAAGTAAGATGCTTAGGGCTGCACTCAATGAGTGTGCCTTTTCAGCGCACATTAGAACAAGAAGAAGGACAACAAAGTAGACTATCTAAGGGTTTCATCTCATAAAAGAACCCGAAGCAAGTCATCAACAACTCGGCTTCTAAGATTCAACCATGAAATGCTCAGGGGCATGTCGACGGAAGACCCATAGGGTCCCCTGCGGCTAGTGTATACGGGATGGTGGGCCCTATCAGGCTGACAAACCAGAGCAGGAAGCAAAGCTATGTGCAGATTACCAAATTTCTAGAAATGTTTAGTTTAGGACTCGTTCCTTGTATCCGACTAGGACTCAAAGAACCCTCGGCGGACCTTGACCTATAAAGGGCTGCTGAGGGTACCCCTTTTAAACACAACTCAATGCTATACTCGTCAATACAACACAACAGGCTAACACTGACTAGACATAAAGGTTGTTACTTGACTACAAGTTGAGGGCCCTAACCAATATAAATCGTTCTCTCGTTCGTTTTGTTGCTACAACTGCCGAGTTTCGCTATTCGTCGAAGCCCGAACAACTATCCTAGGTACCCCTATGGCAGACTATCGGTGGTAAATATCGACATGACTTTTGTTCTAAAACTGAAACAAGTCTCACTCAAGGATTGGATTTTGATTTGAAACAAGTATCACCTTGGCATGCTCTACTCGATAGACAATGTGAGTGCCATGTTTCTTCTAGTTTTAATTACAGAACTTGACTTGTTGTTGTGACCTATATATGTTGATCTTCACAATTAGTTGGATCATTTGTTATTGCCCAGTTTTAATAGAAGCATGTTTAACTTTTTGTGCAGTCATATGCCCATTTCTGCTGGGTATGACAACAGTGAGCGTATCATGGGGAACATGAAGATCTAGAGTTCTTATATATGTAAGAATTTGTCATAAACTATTTCAACATTACTGCTATATTTGTATGTATTTAGATTTGAAAACAATAAATTCAACTAATAGTGAATTATGCCTTGATGTGTGTACAGCCTATTATCAAATCAAGAGCTCCCTTGATACATGAATTTCTTGGAGGAGAGCCTCATATCAGCTTGATACTACACCTGCAGAGTGAGTTTTTTCCTTTCCAAATGCACTCATTCATGCAACTGCAATATCTTGTAATTGATTTGCTTCGTTACGATCCAATGCACATTCAAATGAGTGGCCTTAGCCCATCATGTAAGACTAGGACTGGTATACTGCAATGTGGATTGGATCATAAAGAACCAAATCCATTACAAACTCCCTAGTAAATTGTTTTGCATGAAGTGTGTATCAGTATGTGACATAGCTTCTAAATGGGACTCTTTTGTAGTTTGTGCTTCATGGTTTTATAAACTGCATTTTTAGATAGAGACGAAAAGGATTTTATTCTTTTGAAAAAAAGAAAAGGATTTTATTTCCAACTGCCTCATGGTTAGTTTTTTTTGATTTAAACTTTGTACTTTGTAGAGACTTGGCAGAAGATGTTGCTCCTAGTGTTGATAAAGTGATTGATGATAATGAGTCCTTCCTGGATATCTATATCACGTAAGGTTTCTCTGATATCAGCAACAAGATCATGTCCTTCTCCGCTGCCACAACCAACCCATCGGCCAGGTTGCTGCTGCCTACCATGAACTCAATGCTCTAATTGAGAAGTCGCTTGCCGAGTGGGGGGTGGGGCGGTGATCAGGACCAAGAGTGCTAATTCTATATCAACAAGCATACAACTATGATTATATATGCTAAGAACAACTAAACGCAACCTAATGGATGTCACACAAAGTAAACACTAAGCAAGGTAAAGAAGATAAATATATTACATAAGCAAGCAGTCTTACTAAAAAGAGATACGATATAAGAGCTACACTAGACTTTCTAAAGGACTACATGAAAAACTCAAGATTAGCTCACTGCTTACTCTAGCTTCGACACTAAACTATCCTACTAAGACTAAGGTAGTAGTGGATCTTCTCTACTTCTCAGAGTGGTGTTCATGTCTTGTAAGTGAGTGGTGTTTATAGTGACAGTGTGTGGTCCCATGAATCCAAGTAATCTTCACCTCATCCTTTGGGTCAAACCATCATAAGATGAATGGTGGTGATCCAATGCACTTGTGCTTGTTTACATATTGACCAAGAGGAAGGTAGCAAAGAAAGCTGAGCACAAATAGGAAACTTGGGGAGTCGACCTCCCCTCCTATGATAGGTGGGCCCCCTCCCATGGTGGGAGCTAGTGGGAACATGGAAGCCCATAATGAAAAATGCGATAAGCAGAGCAAAACTAAGGTAGAAAGAAAGGCAACGTATCAAATGCAAACCACAATCTTCGTAAAAACCTATGCAAGCCATGGCAAAAAAGTCATCTAAATTCACCAAAAAACCACACATATAGATGATATGATGATAAACAACCTTGTAAAATATCTTGGCCAAACCCGACTTCATTTGTGAGATATAAAAATAACAAATTTTAAGCCAGAAAGATGTCGTACAAGATTATGTATCATCATGTGGACAAGATTTTTTTTTCATTTTCTTTGTTTCTTAAGCTCTTCTTGTAGCCTTGTATCCTCTTGTTCTTGTATGTAAACTGTTCTTTTATTTTGCTTCAATACATTTTCTGTAGAGGCTGTGCAGCCACCAGTTTCTAAAAAGATGATGACGCATAAAAATATCAACGTTTTTGAACAATATATAGTTGGCTAGTTGCCATGTTGTAAAGTATAGAACAGGTCTACTGTATTATTGTTGACGCCGATTCACGACCATGCCAACACACCAGCGGGTCTTGGACGCCCAAGGAGGTTGCTTGGACAACCTGCAACGCAGCAAACACGTAGCGTAACCAGCCAAACCGATCTAGAGATCGAAAAGGCCGATGTGGAGCTCGTGTATGGCTGGATAGACTTCAGAACCACCTTCGGAAGGATCCATCAGGAGGAAGCACGTGAAGGATCTCTTAGGACAAGCAAGGCCGCCTAAGATGCCAATGAATCTCGTGGAGAGAAGCACCAGACAGCAGGTAGAGGGGTTGAGGAGAGAAAAGGGGTAAAAAGATTTGATAGATTGGTTTTGATTCGATTGAGTTGGATGGGATCAATCGGCCATGATCCTCTCGTATATATAGACGGGGGTGGTCTTATCCCTGTAGAAAACAACTCCAACATGTGATCTCCAAGTTTCTCACGACCAAAACTTGATAAAACATGATTTAGGGACAAATCGGTTCGGACTCTAGCCCTAGGCCGGCCTGGCACTCGGCTAAGCCGATTATCACGAGCCTGGGCCAACCTCTCGGGTGGCCAGACCTGGACCCGGCTAAGCCGACCTAGTTAGCCAGCTTAGCTGGCCTTAACTCGCCACGTCGGCATAAAGCCGACTGAAAGGGGAGAGCCGGCCTAGCCCGCCTGGTCAGCTCATCATGGCTCGCCGTATTTTCTGCACGATGACCTGCTCCATTGACGATGCCAGTTGATCCCGGCTATGTCTAGGGTTCCCATAACTCGCTTGTATTGCCAATATACCATCAAACAATTTTGCGTGTCAATATATGCCCCCTGTTTTCAAGTGAATGATGCATTGAACTTGAAAACACCTGTCAAGATACAACCGACCAGCATGATACCCATCACGTCGGCTGACCAGCGACTAAGGGTGATGTATACATCGGCCATTTTTGTGCTAAGGGCGATACATGTACTGGCCATTGCTTGGTAGAGCACTTAGGCATCTTGCCAAACACTTGGAAAGTATTTTTTGAGGTACCTTTCGTTGATTTTCTTTGGGAGAAGCTTACCTTTCATCGTCTCCAGCAAGTATGAGTTTCCAAAGAT
The DNA here is from genome assembly GCA_023333625.1 of Bothriochloa decipiens. Taxonomy (NCBI): domain Eukaryota; kingdom Viridiplantae; phylum Streptophyta; class Magnoliopsida; order Poales; family Poaceae; genus Bothriochloa; species Bothriochloa decipiens. Next base: position 9,809,386 of record CM041634.1, on the reverse strand, counting down.
GACTCTAATCACTCTAAAAGGACCCTTCTAATTGGGCAACCATTTACCAAATTCGGCGCTCTTCGATCTAATAGGAAGTATAGTTTGCCACACCGAATGTCCCTCTTGGAATGATTTGCTTCGAACCTTCTTGTTATAAGCCCTTGCAACACGAACCTTGTCTTTCTCAATCTCCTTGAGAGCCTTTAATCTCTTGTCTATCACTTCATCCACATTGTCCATCATTAGATCATAGTACACAACATGAGATAGATCATTTTGTTTAGAAAATCTATATGCACTCAAGTTCACTTCAACGGGCAACATGGCTTCTTGACCATACACCAACTCAAAAGGAGTAACCTTTGTAGCACCATGCTTTGATATGTGATATGCCCACAAAGCTTCTAACAAAGTCTCATGCCACTTTCTTGGTTGTTCCTCAATTTTCTTCTTAATGAGCTTGATTAAAGTCTTGTTACTAGCTTCAGCGAGGCCATTAGCATGAGCATAGTACGGAGATGAGTTAATCAACTTGATTTTGTAGGATTTGGCAAACTTCTTCACCTATTTAGTCATAAAAGAAGTTCCTTGATCCGTGGTTAATGATTGAGGAATGCCGAATCTATGAATGATATGCTCAGTGTTAAACTCAATAACCTCCTTGTGAGTAATATTCTTCAAAGGAACCGCTTCACACCACTTAGTGAAATAATCAGTGGCAACCAAGATGAATTGATGTCCCTTTGAAGACGAGGGATGAATTTGGCCAATGAAATCTAGCCCCAACCTCTGAATGGCCACGGTTTCATAATAGGATGGAGTTCTGCAGCAGGCACCATCTGAATATTATCAAACTGTTGGCACTCATCACAACCTTTGTAGTAGCGAAAACAATCGGCCATCATAGTGGGCCAATAGAAATCAGCCCTCCTCAACAACCACTTCATCTTCGGGGCCGATTGATGCGTACCATAAATCCCTTCATTTACTTCTCCCATTGCCACTCTTGCATCATCAGATCCTAGGCACTTGAGCCATAAATCATCAGCAGTTCTTCAATAGAGTTCACCATGCTGAATAATATATTTGAATGCACTTCTTTGCACACTCTTATCAACTTTGACACTAGGATCCTGCAAATATTTCATCAAGGGAGTCCTCCAATCCTCCAAATCGGTATTAGCATCACCAGAATTTGAGCTAGATCGATTTAGATCATCATTAGATGAATTAGCAGCAGCATCTGTAGGGGAGCTGACTAAGCCGACTGTAGCAGTCATCTTAGCCGACTGGGCCGCCCAGTCAGCAGAGTCGGCTAGGCCGACTGCATTAGTCGGCCTAGCCGACTGGAGCATCCAGTCAGCAGGGCCGGCTAGGCTGGCTTGGTGACCCGGCTTAGCCGAGTGGTGGCTGGCTAGGCTGACTGAGGTAGTCGGCCAAGCCGGTTCATCCAGACCTGCATAGAAAAATGATCGTCTTGATGCATCGGCATGTTTTGAATATGAAAATTTTGCCCACTGATGTCAAAGCCAAATGCTTGTTGAGCAAACATGTTGGCCTTTTGATTTTCATGTCTTGGAATATGTCAAATCTTGAATTCGGCAATCTTAGCAATAAGTCCAAGACAAGTGTCAAGAGAAGCTCGAAGTGATCCATCTAAACATTGAAATTCACCAGCAATTTGTTGCACAATCAGCAATGAATCACCATAGGCCTCAACATGCTGCACCTCCATAGAAGTTAACATGATCAATCCGAATATAAGAGCTTGATATTCGGTTTGATTGTTAGTACATTGAAACTCCAACCGGCTTGACATCCCTGTCTTAACATTATTAGGAGAAACAAGACAATACCAACACCTTGGCCATCTTTACAAACCGATCCGTCAAAATATAACTTCCATGGAGTATAAGTAAGGTAATTGACTTCTTCATCAAGATCAATACCATGCTCAACAATAAAATCAGCAAGAACTTGACCCTTCATAGATCTGAATGGTTCATAAGTCAAGTCATATTCAATTAAAGAGTATGCCCATTTGGCCAACCTTCCACTAAGGATTGACCGATATAGCATATGCTTAATGATATCGGCTTGGCATGCTACAACACATGTACTTGACAATAGATAATGTCTCATCTTGTTACATGCAAAGTATAGTGATAAGCATAATTTTTCAATATGGGCATACCTCGTCTCGGGATCAAGAAGACGACGACCAAGATAAGCAATGACATATTCCTTTCCTTCATCTTCTTGAGTCACCACAGCCCCAATGATCTTTTCTTCGGCAACCACATAGATTCTAAATGGTACTCCTCTTCTACGCGCACGAAGAACGGGCGGTGATGATAGATACTCCTTTATCTTTTCAAATGATGCTTGTTGACTTGCCCCCCAAGAGAATTCAGATTCATCCTTCAACTTGAGTATAGGAGTAAAAGAAATAATCTTCCTAGACAGATTAGCAATAAATCTTCTCAAGTAGTTCACCTTCCCTCAGAATTTTTGCACATCCTTCTTGCATGTAGGTGGTTGAACTTTCTTGATCTTCTCAATCCTCTTAGGATCAACTTCTATACCTTTGTCATGAATAATAAAGCCTAGAAACTTCCCAGTCGACACTCCAAAAGCACACTTGAGCGGATTCATCGTCAAATTATAATGGTGCATCCTTTCAAAAGCAAGACGCAAATCGGCTAAGTGAGATTTATGGGCAGCTGATTTAATCACAATGTCATCAATATAAACCTCCATAATCACCCCAATTAGATCATAGAAAATCAAGTTCATTACCCTCTGATAAGTTGCACCTGCATTCTTCATCCCAAAGGTCATGACAATCCACTCAAACAAACCAACAAAGCCAAGACAAATGAAAGCCGTCTTTGATGTGTCTTCTTCTGCCATGAAAATCTGATTGTATCCAGCATTCCCATCAAGAAAGCTAATCACTCTATGTCTAGAAGCATCATTGATCAACATGTCAGCTATAGGCATAGGATATTCATCTTTAGGAGTGGCTCTATTAAGATCTCTAAAATCAACATAGACCCTGATCTTGCCAGAGTCCTTCTTCTCAACAGGCACAATATTAGAAACCCACTCTGCATATTGGCACGGATGAATAAATTCAGCTTGCAACAACATATTAATCTCTTCCTTAATTCGATCATGGATAGCTGAATTGAAGCGCCGTGGGTGTTGCTTGACAGGTCTGAATCCATCTTTGATTTTGAGACGATGCTTAACAAGATCTTGGCACAAACCTAGCATCTCTGTATAGTTCCATGCAAAACAATCAGAATATTCTTTGAGAAGCGTGATTAACTTAGCTTTGTAATCGGCTTTCAAGTTTTTATTAACAAATGTCGACTGCGGTGTGGAGCCATCCCCAATATCAACTTGTTCTAAAGGGTCAGCCGACGTGAAACTTTGGCCCAACTTATTGAGCTTATCAAAGTCATCAATAGCTTCACAGGCGTCGGTCTTTTCAGCCCGATACTGTTCAACACGACACTTTAACCATTCAACATTATCCATTGATTACATGATGGTGCTAAGCCGATTGTTAATTGGCTTAAGTGATACAGGAACAAAGCCTTGCCTAGTGAAACTTACAAAATCATATTCTGACATGTCTCTACCCGACAAGCAACCAAAAGCACCATGCCACCCAGCCTCACACGCATTGGTTGTGGCAACCTCGACCGATGAATCAGCATGGACGACTTCAATGGCATCTCCCACCCATTAGATGAGAAACTGGTGCAAGCTGGATGGCACACATTCATTGGCATGAATCCAATCATGCCCAAGTATCACATTGTAGCTCCCCTTGATATCAGCAACGAAGAAAGCCATAGCCAAAGTCTTGCTCCTGATGATCAACTCAACATTAGCAATACCTCTAGCTATGATTGGAACTTCACTACCAACACCTGTGATGGTCATATTGGTCTTCACTAGCTCTTTGTCCTTGTTACCAAGCTTCTTGTACAGCCAGTATGGCAAGACATTCACAATTGCACCGTTGTCCACTAACATGCTATGAACTGGCATCCTGTTGATGTGACCCTTCAAGTGGAGTGGCCTGAGATGATCCACTCGCACCGCTGGCTTCTTAAATATGGCATCTTCAATGGCAAACACCAACTCTGCTGCTGGTGGCTCCTCTTCTTCATGGCTATGTTGATGCAAAAAGGCGTTGGATCTGCAAACACACCGGGCTAATACCCAAGCTCGATATCAAGGCGTGCCAGTCGATTTGACCTGTTAATTGACAAGGATGATAAATTTGAATAAAACCCGAACGAGACGACAGCGATACGCTCGGACGTCAAAGCTCAGGGGATATTCGATAACTATTGAACTGATCAGACGAGATGACAGCGATACGCCCGGACGTCAAAGCCTGGATCGTGCTCGGTAGAC
>CM041634.1:9761111-9804957 GCA_023333625.1 Bothriochloa decipiens | reverse complement strand
CTCCTCATCTCTGTAGATTCCATCGGCAAAACCCATCGATAATGATTTAGCTCTGCTTTCCACGTTCTTCAGCTCTGCTTTCCATCGGCAACCATGCCTCTCTCTCTATCGGCAACAGCCTTCTGGCTTCATCGGCAATGTACGAGACCAACATGTCCTTTATCGGCAATCATCCATCGGCAACTCAAAAGTAATACTGAAGAATAACCACTTTCTTGCCGATTTAGTCTCCCGATCCTTATTGACACGTGCCGAAAAACGGTGTCAACAGGCTAATCACGTAATAATTAGAGGAGAAGTATACTATGTTCATATCCCCACATGGCGGTGATGCTTCATAATCCACCATCTCCTCCTCCGGTACTTCTGGAGTCTCCATGCCCACCATATGAGCAACAACAGCAGCAAACACCTCTGGTGAGTCACCAAGATCTTCAGAACCTGCAAGATTCAACACGGGCATCTCAGAAGACACCACAGCCGATTCAGGAAACACTGGGGCAGAATCATTAGCAATAGCAGGCTTGGCCGACTCCTCATTCGGCCTAGCCGTCTCAGCCGGCTTAGCCGACTCCTGGCCTTCCTAGCTAGCATCGGCAGTGGGAGCCGGCCTAGCCGGTTCTGGAACCGGCTTAGCCGACTCAGTCGGCCTAGCTACCTCTGGGGCCGGCTTAGCCATCTGAGCAGGAGCAACAGCCGCGATGATGGTTTTTTGTTGAATCTCTTGGGGCTTTTCTGGTGCAGGTGGGTCCTCAACTATCCCAAGAGCTTCTTCTTTAATTTCTTTTGTCGAGCATGCTGTAACTTCCGCCTTTGGTTTTTATCCAACCCATGTGGACACCACTTGAGTTGAGTATATTTGGAGTCCCTTGGCAGCTTTTCCTTTTCTTTAATTCCAGCAACTTCTTCAGTAGCTTCTTCTGTTTGTTTTGCTGGACTTTCACCTCCAATCACAATCGTCTTATTGTCATTAACAACAGGAGCTGACATCGAGTCGATTATAATGCTAGGAATATGTGTAGGTTTCTTGAGCACCTCAACCTTCTTTGCCACATACACTTGCTACATAGAGGATTTCTTTGATTCTTGAGGGGCTTCAACCTATGTCTCAACCATCTTTTCTTGATTTAATCCGCTAGAGCTCGATTGACCACCCAATCGGCTAAAGACGGAAGGCTTTGAAGATGGACCAGCAACGTCTCCCAACCTTTGGAACATAGGAGCCTGAGGATATGGCACCCACACTCCACGAGGTCCCCACTGTGGTGTTGGTATAATTGGTGGAGCTGCAGGCACTGGAGGTCCCCAACGCGGCACACGAGGACGAGCAACCTACAAGGAAGAATCAGCTGTTGGAGTCATCGCCATTTTCTTGTTTCTATCTTCTTCACATTTTGGAGGCGTTGACTCTCTTTTTTTAGGGCCGATTCTCGGAATTGGCCTTTTGTTTCTTGTACTTCAACATAAGTCGATCAAAAGCACAAAGTGGTTTCACCATAGGTTTCTTGACTTTCTTCTCCTTTTCTTTCCAAACACCAACTTTTGGTTTTTGAGGAACAAATGTGCGCAACACAAGGACACCAGAAGCTAGACTGCCTGGAGGAGGGGAGCCGGCCTGGCCGACTGAGTTAGTCGGCTTAGCAGACTGGCTGGACCTGGCTAGGTCGACTAAACCAGTCGGCTTAGCCGGCTCTGCCTGGCCAGCACTGGAGTCGGCTTGGCCGACTAGAGGAGTCGGCCTAGCCGGCCTTTGCAGCGTCGCGCGCATCTCATACCATCTTTGCCTTCTCAAAGCTTCCGCTGATCCAGCGGTGATTGTAAGCTTGTTCTTGCCTTCCTGGTCTTTCTCAAGCACCACTTGTCGCCCCGAATTCTTTTGAGCATTTGGTGCGGCACGCGGTTGCCGATAATGACATTCTTGCCTTTAGCTTTATCGGCTTGCTCGGGTCAGATCAAGATTGCTGGGCTTCATGCTTCAATTGTATTCATGTGAGCAGGAAAAGGATTCTTGTTGATCTCCATGTCAAAAAACTCAATCGTCCCTCATTAAGGGCCGATTGGACCTGCCGACGAAAGACATTACAATCATTAGTTACATGAGAATAAGAATTATGATATTTACAATAAGCACATCTCTTAATCTCATCTGCAAAAGGCAAAGTATAATGAATTCTAATGTATCTGATTTTGAGTAACTCATCAAAAATTCAGTCACATTTAGAAATATCAAAAGTAAATCTCACTTCCTCATTCCGATTCTTTTGAATCGACTTGAGAGAAGGGCAAGTAACTTGTTTATTCTCCGCTGGCCATCTAATTTCAGCAGCCAATGTCTCTTTATTTTCATCATTCGAATCATCTGAAAAAGCACCAAGAGCATGTGTATTCAAACGATATGGTTTATATGCATCATGAGATTCTTTAAGGCGCGATTCCCAGAAAACGGCCCTCTCGACAAGATGACTAAAGCTAGCAAATTGTATATTCTCAAGTTTGTCTTTAATCTTATCATTCAAACCATTAGAACATATATCAACAAAATCTCTTTCAGAAATATTCAAGTAAAAGCATCTATTCTTAATATCTCTAGCTTTCTTAAAGAAATCTTGAACAGATTCATTACGCACTTGTTTAATGGCAGTAAGATGTGCTAGCCTAGTTTCTTGAGCTCCAGTGTAAAAGTGATCATGAAACTTTTCTTCTAAATCAGCCCAAGTACAAATAGTCAAAGGTGGTAAAGAAGTAAACCAAGCAAAATCAGTACCAGTAAGAGATAAAGGAAAGCTATGAACTCTCATATAATCATGATTAGCAGCTTCACCTAATTGTGCAAGGTATATACTTACATGCTCCATGGTTGATTTATTATCATTACCACTAAACTTTTGAAAATCCGATACCTTCCAGCCATCACGAGCTTTCAAGCGATCATAAGCTGATGGGTACGGTTTTGAATACAAATGCTTGGAAGATTTTAGATTAATGCCCAATGTCTCTTGGATAGACTTAGCAAAATCCTCCTTAAACCGATTCAAAATATCATCGATATCGGTAGAAGGAGCCCTATCCTGTGTACCTTCAAGCATTGGATTGACACTAGGGGACTTTGGCGGGTTAGGTAAAATGTTATTACCCTCCGAAGCTCTTGATGCCCTATAATCGGTTCGTAATACTTGAGCCGATTTTTGAGCACCTCCTGATGAACTAGTTCCAACATGACCGGTCTTATCGGTTGGAAGAACAAAAGAGTCCGATGCTAACTTTTTAGCTTGATCAACCAAAACACCTGATTGATCTAAATCGGTTGTCTTACCTTCTAAAGCATCTAAACGTTTAGCAACACCTTGATATGCATGTCGTATGTTATTATTTATTGAATCAACAACTACCTTATTATTCTACACAGTCATACTACACACATATTCTTGTGAAACTGGAACTTCATCATACTTAGGGGAATTGTCTTGAAGATTTACCTGCTCAGATGATGAAGTACCCATGATTTCAGCAATGCTTGGCGCCTTGAATTGCGTCACCTTGTCATGCCGACCTTTGGAGCATCCTTGAAGAAAAGCCTTCTGAAGCTTCTCGATCTGCAGTTGAAGTTTGGCCTGCAATTCTGGCGTGAGCTCTTCCACGGACATGGGATTGATGATGTTGCCACTATGGACTTCGCTAGAGTCCTTCGTTACATCGCCATCTACACCCATGTCGCTGGTTGGTTGATATGTCAATCTACGCCTTGAAGATTTTCCCAGCGGAGTCGCCAAAAAGTATGTTGATGCCGATTCACGATCGTGCCAACACATCAGTGGGTCTTGGACGCCCAATAAGGTTGCTTGGATAACCTGCAACATAGCAAACACGCAGCGTAACCAGCCAAACCGATCTAGAGATTAAAAAGCCGATGTGGAGCTCGTGTATGGTTGAATAGACTTCAGAACCACCTCCGGAAGGATCCGTCAGGAGGAAGCACATGAAGGATCTTTTAAGACCAGCAAGGCCGTCTAAGATGCCAATGAATCTCATGGAGAGAAGCACCAGACAGTAGGTAGAGGGGTTGAGGAGAAAAGGGGGTAAAAAGATTTGATAGATTGGTTTTGATTCGATTGAGTTGGATGGGATCAATCGGCCATGATCCTCTCGTATATATAGAGGCAGTGGTCTTATCCCAGTAGGAAACAACTTCAACACGTGATCTCCAAGTTTCTCACGACCAAAACTTGTCAAAATACGATTTAGGGACAAATCGGTTTGGACTCTAGCCCTAGGCCGGCCTGGCCGGCCTGGCACTCGGCTAAGCCGACTATCACGGGCCTGGGCCGGCCTCTCGGGTGGCCAGACCTGGACCCGGCTAAGCCGACCTGGTCAGCTGGCTTAACCGGCCTTAGCTCGCCACGTCGGCATAAAGCAGCCTAGCCGGCCTGTGGACCCGGCCGAGCCAACTAAAAGGGGAGAGCCGGCCTAGCCGACTCGGCCACTCGACCTAGCCGGCCTGGTCAGCTCGTCGTGGCTTGCCGTCTTTTCCGCGCGATGGCCTGCTCCATTGACGAAGCCACTTGACCCCGGCTATGTCTAGAGTTCCCATAACTCGCTCGTATTGCTAAATATACCATCGGACAATTTTGAGTGTCAACAATTATATATACAAAGTGACGAGGAAGATATGTAATTACGTACTAGCCGCTAAGCTGCCTTCATGACTAGATTATCGGAGTATTGGACTAATGCGCAGTTGAGCACTAGGACGACTTGCATGCATGCAGAAGTGACTCGTCGATTAATAACCACCACGAGCCGTTCAATGGATCGGAGTACTACGAAAATCTGACAGTGACAGATACAGCAATACATCTGACAGTGACGAATATCGGAGTATATATATGTGTGTGTGGCGGGCCAGCTCATATCATATCCATAGCAATGCATGCGCAGGGATCCGCCGTGAGGATCCATCCAGGTCCAGCAGTCAAAGATCCTGACGGATGCATCGGCCACGGTCTTACATCAACAGCATTTTTTAGACAAATCGATAGGTCGATCATCCATCGGTTACTCTCGTAGTCCATATAGTCCATACATTTTGCTCTGGAATCTGGACACCCTTCGTCCGTCCTTTCGTACTGGCACCAGCAATGTAAAAGGACTATGAATCTATGATCCTTATAGGTCGATAGGATCTATCGCAAGTGACTGTTAGCTATGTAAAATTCTACAGTGAATGACATGTGGGGTCTATTCCTAGGTGTTTTACATAGCTACAGCAGTGTATACTTCCAGTTTCGCCGTAACTTCTTTTTCTAAAGCCACAGCCTATAGGAGCTTTTTCAGAAGCTACAAATCAACCAAACAAGACCTTATTTAAGTATATAGGATAGGAAATAGAGGTGGGTCTCATGGTGACCCTTCGATCGCCTCGAGAGACTTCCGAACCCAAAATATCCACTCATTGGTGTCCTTAGATCGCTTGTTTTCCGTGCCTAATCACACAGCCTGTGTGCTCTCAGATTCAGATCCAAGGGGACGACAAGTGTGCGACGCCGTCGACGTTTGGCCACTGGAGCAGTGAGCATTTGAAAGGCTGCAGGTAGAGGGCCATATATGGTGGCCGGGTATAGTTGTCTAGAATGCCAAAAGGGTAGAAGTTATGAAAAAAAATATGGGTTGAAGCTATATGGTAAAATTAGATTGGCAAAAATATTGGGGAGTTAAGTTGTTGGGGGAGGAGAGCTATGGCAAGAATCTTATTCTTCTAAGAACTGCGGAGAGTCCTGGTTTATAAGACCCGAAAAATTCTGTTGGAGGGATCTATTTATGGATGTAATAAGTTGCTGGAATGCAAGGTATGTGATATATATATACGGAAAAGGTCCATACATATATGGATGTAATAAGACCTGAAAGATGCATGGTTTTGGAGTTGAATGGTCATTCTCAGACTTCGTCAAAAGTTCGATGGCCAGAAATAAACTTTTTCCTATACATATACAATCTGACGAGGGCTCTCTCTTTGTATTATACATAGGTGTTGGCGTCAGCTGGGATGTCGCTGCGCTATGAAGGCAATGACCACCTTCCAACGGCTCATTGCTAGGGATGAAAACAAATTGAAAAAAATCCCTCCCCATCCCCAATCCGGTTTGTTTCTGCTTTTGTCCTGTCATCGCTGGGGAGGTGTACTATGTGGAATGGACTGCTTTATCATCGTTGCTATAAAGATCACACAGTGTGTCAAAATGCACTCCGCACCATGCTATAGAACTGTATTAAATGCATATAGATCACACAGTATGCGCATGTGCCTAGAAAGAAACCCCTGTGTGGCGAACCCAACTGCACAGTTTGTCAATATCATCCACGTACGATATATGATAGTGTGGCAGATGTGTGTATATATAATATGATCGCTTTATATGTTCTTGACATATGTATCTTTGTGAGTATTATCGAACATATATATGACAAAGTTTTGCTTGATTACGACTAGCTATATATAGTAGACAGCCGCCAGTTTTTACTGCAAAAAGAAGAGAGAGAAAGGGTTTTTTCCTCTAATAAATATATAAGCAGATGACAAACAGGTCTGTAGTTGTTTCGATGGACTATATATGATTAATTAGGCGAAATATGTTTGTTTCCAGTTTCAATGTCAAAATGCTCAATATAATGCATGCACGGCTGCAAGTCAGAAACTCTCCGTACGTCTGCATGCCCTAGCTACAAGAGACAACTAGACGTGTGGACCGAAATGCAACCGGGTCCTCGGCTGGTTACTGTACTGGTGGAAATTTCACGGGCAGGTAGGAGGAGATCTGCACAGGCAGAGCCAATCGTACTACCTACAGTGCATCTGATCTGCATGAATCAGGATATCGATGCAAAAGTCAGGGCATCCTTTCCTTTGATTTTTCACGAAAGCGATTGTGCATGCATGAACTGTTGGCCTGCCAGCGCATCATGCTCGGGCCTACATTGTACCACAATATTAACCTGGATTCGTGTGGGACTCCGGCGGGGGAGGATTTGGATTTCCTTTAGGGACCAGGATTGAGTGACTTTGCTTCATAACGTCCATTTAAGATCCAACGCTTTCAAAGCTATCAGCTATTCAGTCCAGACTTAGCTAGTTTCAGTCCACTGAATTATTCTCTGAACCACACCATTCGCACATATTTACTGAGCACAGGAAGCAATGATACATGGAAAAAAGGCAGATTTTTGATAAAGTAATTGATGTTTTCACATAAAGCAAAATACTATAGTTAAGTTTGAACTACGTGCACGTATTAGAATTCAAGATTATCAGCATCACAAGTTGGAGCCGCTATGAGCTGAGTAAAGTAGCCTATACTTCCAACGGCATTGCAATCTTGGAATTCCACACCGGCGCTTTTGTTGCTGTCATCTTTCTCCAATTCAACTTGGGGTTGTAGAACATCATCATCTTGCTTTTGTCGCTGCCGCTGAAAGTCCAACAAGTTAGTCCAGATTCTTTCTTGTAAATATAGAAATGAATGTCAATAGCATAGACAAGTGTACTGGTTGCAAGTTTTACCTTTGCTTTCTTCAGCTCTCCAGTGTGCAATCTCAACGAAATAAATAAAACAAGCAAATCCAACCCAGATGTAATCTTGGAGACGCATAAAGAGTTCACCTGGCTTGGTGTTGTTCTGAACTCGGGACGGCTGAGGAGGTTTGGCGGGACTTGCGGCACGGCAATGGTCGGGACGGCAGGCTTGGATCTTGGGTCAACAGGCGACGCCGCGCGCGGACGGCTGAAGCTGCAGCTCCCGGCGAGCAGACGAGGCGGCGTGCGAGATAGCCACCGCGTCGCGCGTCGCGGCAGCTGAGGCAGCGCAGGCGTGGACGGCGCGGCCGGCGAGACCGACGGCGCACCTCGCGGCCGACGGAGCGAAACGGCGCGCGCGGGACGCCCAGCGCGCGAGGGAAACTCCCGCGCAAAGCTGTCCGCTCCCGCCGCCGGCATCCCGTAAAATATTTCTATCTTTGGTGAAAAGAAGGAGCTCAGCTCTAGTTGGTTTAGAATCGTTAGATCTTGAACGGAAAGTTGCAACGTGACTTCATGAAGCAAAGTCACTCAATCCTGATCCTTCCCTTAGCGGCAGACGATGCATAGCAATTGCCATACTTGGTTAGCTGCGCAGAATAATTCATCGACCTGTGAGAGGGTTTCGTAGAACGGCCTCTTGTCCGCCGCCCTCTCTCAAGGGCAACTCCGCCTCCGCCGCCGCCTGGCTCCCGTTCCTCTCGCCTCCGGCCTCCTGCCGGTGGAGAAGAGGAACGGCGGTCCGTCGTCTTAGTAGATCTACTGTTTTATTAGGTTTTTCTCCAGTTGTTTTTTTCACCATAATAACTAGGGTTAGGTTTTGTTTAGCCACTTCAATGTCTTTGATTCGGCTTCCTGTTTCGTACCAGATCGTTGGTGGATACGTCGTCATCTCTGATGATGGCATGTTCCTGAGATCGAAGTATGTTGAAATAATTCTTCTCGAGGAGGGATTGGATCTATTTTTTCCCTTCTGCGAGATCGTTTTTCCGGCCGCCGATGCTACTAGCGGCAACGGATCTGTCCTTCCGATTGATGGTGGTAATGCTAGCAACGTTGGATCTGATGTTCAGTTTAACCTTCAGAAGATACAGCCCATGTGCATTCGGCGCCCTTTATTCCCTATAATGGTCGAGCATATTGCGCCTCTTATGCGGTCTCCATATTCGTGGAGTCTTCTGTTGGTAGGGACTGTGGTTCTCGGGTTTAGATCTGGTGTATTTTCATGGAGTTTCCTGAAGGGTACGCCGCCGGACACGAGAAAGATGAAGATTCAAGACCTAGTGGTGTGCTTCAATGTAATTTTATTTTATATTGAGGTCCCAGTTATAAAAGGGGTTTTAATTTAATGAAAGACAGTCCCTTTCAAAAAAAAACTTATCGCATACATGCATACAAGTTTTTTTTCAACCTACACACTTATACCTCTACAAATGCATAGACACCCTATATACTTCTTCTGTCTTGTAATACAATGCATTTTAGCATTTAAAATATATCCTCAAAGTATAATGCATCCTAGAGGATAGGACAAAAATCCAATAATTTTGCATTCCATACATTTCATTTATCAACCAATCACCAATAATCATGTTGATGATAACATTTGATTAGAAAATAAAATGAGGGTGCATGTGTCTTTTATGTTCTTTTTTAATTTGTCTTAGAATTCTTAGAAAGCACTATATTACAGGAAGAGCGAGTATATGAGTAATTAATTTTATTAAGAGGGTCGTTATTGTAAGAAATTAATTATACTTGAGGGGTATTTCATTTAATCTCCTTGAAGGTATTTTAGTTCTTCAACTTCGGCCATAACTTGTAGTGAGACCGTTGTTTTCTTCTAAAACACAAGGTCCTTTCAAAAAAGATTTAGGGTTTAGGGACACCATTTTGAATCTTAATCTACAAGTAACATGCAGTTTGATTTAGACCTGTAAATAGTATACACTTTGGTGTGAGGGGCCTCATGTGTGGAGTATATATACATACAATTGAAATGCTACAGGAACATATACGGTGATGGTTTCTTGCTTTTGATGGCATTGTGACGCGACTGGATCAATTAGGATCGGGCATTTGGCACTGTAGTATTTCGTTTCTATTTAGTAAATAGTATTTAATTATGGACTAACTAGGCTTAAAAAATTCATCTCATGATTTACAACTAAACTGTGTAATTAGTTATTTTTTTACATATACATTTAATGTTCCATACAAATGGCTCAACATTGATGTGATGGAGAGAGTCAAAAAAAATTCTAGCTTTTAGGAATGAACTAAACAAAGCCTTGATATATATGCTCATTAGCTCATATCTATCTGTATACAATATACATATGCCTTGTTGACGGCATCACCAGCACCCCGCTGCAAGAACGCAGACGTGTGTGTTTGGATCAATTCCTCTTGCACACCACGGTCCACGCACACGTAACTGCACAGGTCCTGGTTCTGCTGCATATGGGCTGGTATACATAAAACGCACAAGAGCTTGTTAGCCGCGCTGATGGTGATAAGCAGCAGATGAGCAGGCGAAGAGACCTAGAGCAGCAGCAGCAGAGTCGATCGGCAACATAACCACAGCCTGGTGAAGAACCTCGCAAGAAAAGAAAAAAAAAAGAAGTGATGAAGAAACGCCTGAAGACAGAGAATGCTGTGATCCAATATACGAATCTTTGGGCCGGAGTGAACCAATGTGAGTGAGCCCAACGCCCCAACCAGAAGGCCGAAACGGCAAATTAAACCCAACGCGAGACGGTGGTGTTGGTTCAGTGTTTGCTGTCCGGCAAATTAAACCCAACGTGACAAAGGAGTTCTTCGATCGGGCTCATCCTTGCCGGTTCCCTGCGCCTCCGGCGGCCTTCCTGGCTATGGGGTGTGGGGGAACCGGTGAGTTGGTGGAGTCGGTGTATATAGTCCTAATATAGGTAGCTTTGGCCTTGGCGGTGTGCGTATGGTGGAGGCGCCGGCCTCTAGGGAATAAGCTTCGTCGGCCCTCTATCCACCTCGCCGGTCTGTGCTATAGCAGCGGCGATGGGCTGATTGGGGTTCCTAGCTCACCGAGGAGGTGTTGTCTAGGGTTCTCTTTCCTTCAAGGTGCGACGACGGGCGATGGTGGTGACGGCAATGGAGGCATCGGCGTTCATACTCGTGCATCTTGGAGGTCAGTTGTTTACCTATGCGGTGTCTCTGTTGGGCGACGTCATCGATGTCAGGAGGATGAATCCAGATCGGGTGCGAGCTTCTTCGACATCTCCGACGACTTCACTGCCTTCGTCGGTGGCGGCTGCATCAGGTTCGTCTACCAACTCGTCTGGAAACAGGGTTGGATCTCAACTACCACATGTTCTGGTGGTTTGCCTTCCGTCCGGGGTGAATCGTTGTCCGACGAGCAGGGATTGCTGATGGTTGAGGTGTCAGATCCCCTGATGTCCGGTGATGTGATAGCTTCCGGCCATCTTTTTAAGCCTAAGCGTTCAACGACTGTAATGCATATATTAGAGTTTCTGATATGTTACTCTAGGTGCCAATGGAATCATATGACACTATTTCGTCGGGAGTGTGGTTTGGGCGACGAGGACTGCCGGGAGAGTCTTGCAAGAGCTTGAATGTAATCTTTATTTCTTTCAAGGGTGTCTCTGTAAGATATGGTATGTAAACTACTAGGATTATATTTGGAATAGAAACCCGGTTTTCTAAATAAAAACCTGTACTCCGTAGGCATTTGGGGTCTTCATCACCGAACTGAATGCATCCTCGGTTTGGCTATATATGTATACTAGTGTATTGCGCGTGCCCATGCGCGCGGGCAATGGCCACTGCTGTATCAGGCAGTAAATGGAATAGTGCTGATATCTTAGGCAAAAAGATATTCCAGATCTACGTGGGATAAAATATGTACGGATGAGTAGTCCATGGAAATAAACGCAACGTATACAACATATACAATTTTGGATCCAAAGTTCCATAAACGCAACGTGGACACCACATGTCCGGTTCTTAGGCAAACAGGATAAATCCAGTACAAACTAAAGACGGTGGCAGTCTCAGGCAATAATACATAGAGAGTTTAGTGATCAGGTAACACAACATATACAACAGAGTTTAGTAGACAAGCTAACACAATATGAGAACTGGACGATGATGCAGAGAACTGGACGATGATGCAGAGAACTTGATGCTTCAGGAGATTTTAGTTCGCTTAGTGCAGGTGTCTGGTTCATTACATGGAGTGAAGCTAAAAAAAAATACAGAAGATAAATCTGCATTCTGCCTCTGTACAATAGGACAAATATCACATGGAGTTTTCTTTGTTACCTATATAACAGCGGCAGTAAAGAACTCCTAAATCGCTAATAAAATTTATTGTTTGAGGAAGAATTACAGATGACACAGAAGTGGAATCATCCAAACATGTATGTAAATCACAGCAAAGTGGAATCATCTCAACATGTATGTAAATCATCACCTATGAAATATAGAAAATGCTCTGAACTTAGAATAATCATTATGTTAGAATAGTCATTCTGTTAGTGAACCCACTTCTAAAATTAGAATATTTTCCTTGCTGCTATTGCCAGCTAGGGGCATAGCACTTTCCATGCATTTGGACCAAACAAAAGTGGCAATCTTTATGCTCATCTTGGACCAATGGCCCTAGGTTGTGCATGCTATAACTAAACAACCTATCCATTGATCAAAGAAACAATAAATCAAACAGCAGTCTGTCATTGCTTTTTCTCCCCCAAAGATTTGTCATAATATGTCATTGCTTTTTCTCCCCAAAGATGTCTCACAATAGGAAGCTAATATCATAGCAGCAAGGGTCAATGCATATTTCTGTAATCCTTACCATGGATATCTATTAACTAACTAAAACATATATTTTTCTATCACCTCTAATGGTCTGTAGGTAGACTAAGAAAATATTTTTCCCTCTGAAAATAACTTTTGGAGGGTCACTGAACCACAGTGCAGAACTTTAAAAACTTATGCTTGTGTAATCATAGCGAGTTGTATAGTTTTCCTTATAGCCTGTAGATCCATACCTTCAGTTAATAGAACTAGGATAGAACTGAAATGGCCTGCACCAGGACACCAATTCCAACACAACATTGCTGCAAAGATGGATGAAGTTAATATAACTAAGATACACACCACAGGAATTCACCATTAGCAATACTATAGCGACACTAATCTGAAGAAGCTATATATTTTATCTTCAATGTGTAATCTATATTCCAAGGTGCAAATCAGAGTAGATACAAATTAGAACCATCCTCGATGTCAGTCGTGTGAAAATAGATTACACCTTGGAAACAGAGTACATACAGATTACACTAATATTTTCTCTTCGACGTGTAATCTATATTCCAAAGCACATTAGAACCATCTCCAAACACCCATTCGGATCACACATACAACCAATTTCGTTGAAGCAAACTAAAAAGCTAAAGAAATCAGCATGGTCATAGATACGAAGAAGCTGCCAACCGTAACTCAAAGATGAACCATCAATCAAGATATCTCTGAACCAAGAAAGCATACCCACCAGTGCACATACCCCTACTCCAACTGCTCACTTGCCGATGCACACCACCAGTGCCTTGGCAGTCATGTGAAGATAGAGATCTCATCAATCGCAAATTCACAACCACAACAATCAAGACAGGCACCATTAGAGAAGGAACATGAAAAGGAAAATAATAAAGTAGGAACCAACCAACGTGCACGGAACATTGAGGAATAGAAGAATGACGGGTGATGGACAAATGGGGTCATTGAGGCACTGGATCTGGTTGCGGAGTTACCAGAGCACACGCTGGAGCACACACCAGCAAACAACTGCTCATGAAAGCGCAATAGAGAAGGGGAAGTGAGAGAAAGAGAGCATATGAGAGGAGAGGAGAGGGAGACACGAAAGAGAACAAGCCTGTTCGTGGAGTCGTGGAAATGCACGCCGGAGGACACCGCCGCACCCACCGACGGGACCCGCCCGCGCCGCCGTACACGGGGCCGGCCGCCGGTACCTACCCGCACCGTTGAGTTGCGCTCCCGCTCGCACCTGCGCCAAGAACACGTCTCAGGGAGGCACGGAGTGGCACATGGGGGAAGCAATAGGTACACAAATGTCATAGGGAGGAGAGTAGGAGAAGAACAAACCCAATGTCTGCACGTGTCACCCAGCAACGGACTCCATGCCACCGTCGTCCTTGGCCTCCGGCGGCACCCTACCTGCTGCTTTGCACAGATCCGATGAGAGGAGGGACGGGTCCGTCCATGGCACCTTGCGGCTGGGGCTGACCATAACGACGGTCGCCGATCGGCGAGGACCACGCTGCACTCACCTTGCCCACGCCCACACCTAGCGCCGCGCTCACACCCACCGCCGAGGCCCACTCGCCCATGTCACCGCCACCCGCGCCGCCACGCACTCGTGGAGCCAGGATCCATGGCCGCCGAGATTCGACCGTGCTCGAGCACAGCCCGCCCGCTGCGCCGCCACATTAGGAGTGAGGGAGAGGGAGACGGAGAGGAAGGGGAGGGAGAGGGAGATGGAGAGGAAGGGGAGGCCGGGGACGGGTTGGGAGCGGCGGCGTGGTGCGGGACGAGCCCCATAGGGTCTAGGAGGGAGAGGCGGCTGCGGACACGTGAGCGAGATAGCCAGGTAGGGTTAGGGTTGGAGCCGGTTCATATCTGGCGTGGAGGAGACAGGAGAACCGTTGATTCTCAGATCGAACGGACAAAAAATTTTAGCCGACGTGGCCATGCTGAGGCCGCGCCGTGACTTCACGTATGAGTACTTTTAAATATGGTCCTCCGAGGTCCGCTGAGTACCCGCTCCACTCTTCTCTTCACAGCTCCTCACCCTCCCTCTTCAAGTATGAGCAAATGTCCTGAGTTCCAGACTTCCATCATCCTAGTTCCAAATCCCAAAACGACGACAACGCTAAGGCGAGTTGAGAACGAAGATGGCGACGTCCGCTGATCTTGTTCTGCAGCGTCAACTGCAGGCGCCGAAGGCCGGCGCCGCGTCCAAGGTCGTGACGGCGATGTGGATGCTCGGCCTATTCACGGCCTCCGTGGCCATCGTCCTGGTCGTGCGCGAGCCACTGCCGCCAGTGCCGGCGGGCGTCCACTAGAATTCCTACTTCTTCGCGCTCTCGGTCGTATTCTTCGCTGGGATGGCAGGCGTCATGACCGCCGTTTGCATTGGGTGGCCAACGACCTCCGTGGCTGGCTGCCGTGCCACGGGGAGGAAGCTCGTCTACTCCCCCGCCACCGCTGTCGTTATCGGCGGCCTCGTGGTGGTTTCAGTTTCGCCCCCGCCTGCTGCTCACGTACACTGGGGACCTGCCGGCATGAGAAAATTATTGGGATCATGTCTATGTCGTCTTCAGCTGCATGCATGGTTGAGTACGGAAAGCATCTGCTGTACGTTACATGATTGCACTGTGAAGTTTAGCTAGTCATGTGTGGCACCTTATTAGTAAGGTCAAGCTAGCACCTTATTAGTATAGGTCTTGTTCGCTTCCGGTCCGACGGGACACTATCTCGTCATCCACGTAAGCTGGCGTCATTCAATTCGGAGCCTCCAGTCGCCTTGTTTAGATTGTCTCTAAATTTTAAAATTTTTTACTGTCTCTCCATCACATTAATTTTAGACTCATATATAGAGTATTAAATATAGGTAAAAAAATAACTAATTACACAGTTAGTTTGAAATCAAAAGATGAATCTTTTAAACCTAGTTGGTCCACGATTAAATAATATTTGTCACATATGACAAAAGAGTTACTATTTATCAAGCTGAAATTTTTTTAATCTTAACGAGGCCTGAATTAGTTCGAGTATGTTTGTCGTCTTGTATGTTGTCGTCGTGTTATTTGCAGAGGTGAATAAAAGTTCACCACAGATCAGGTTGCTTGTATGAAGTCAATCAATCAGTGTTTCAGCATGTGTATATACAGTACCATATATATATATATATATATGTGTGTGTGTGTGCCTTGTTGACGGCATCCCGCTGCTAGAATTCGATCACGTGTGTGTTTGGATCAAGTCCCCTTGCACATCACGTAACTGCAGGGCCTGGTTCTGCATATGGCTGCTACAACAGGAACTTGTTAGCTGCTATAGTGAAAAGCAAATACTGTGACGAGGCGACGAGACTGGTTTTTCGAGCCGAGGACTCAACAAAGTGTATTATTATCGCACTGCACGTCGCATACCTCTCGTGTTCTGGACACTGTCTTTCAGTCATCTTCTGATTCTCATCCTTGCCGTCGTCTAGTTGTGCGGTGGGATTAGGATTCAGATAATTGCTGTAAAAAAGGGTTCTTGTGCATGACCAACAACCCGTCAATATTGCAATGCAGAAAAATGGTGTGAACTTGTAAGCCCACGATGACAAATGCGAAATTTAGAAATACAAAGGCAAAACAAAGCACGAGTTGTAGAAACAGAGTTGGAGGAGATTTTGAGTCTCCGCATCATAATAAAATTGTTGGGCTACGTTCATGGCCCCAGTGACGTGCATAGAGTAAGATGATGGACCGGGTCTAGGGCGGTTTAGGCCTGGCTAGCTTTAGAAATTTAGATAGATAATACAGGTTTAATATTAAGTTTTAATATATATATGGTACTAGTGTTTAAATTAATTAAATTCAAAAGTTCAAAGTCACTCAAGAAAAAAATAAAATTTGTAGCATGATGGAAATTTTAAATACATTGATTTTAATTGTGTATTCAAATTCGATGCAAGGCTACAGAGTGTAGTAACATGACTCTATCTGCAAAGTGGGCTTGTAAGTTTCATCTGGCGACATGATAGATGGAAGTAATTTATGTTTTGCTTATGACATGAAACGTTATTGAAATGTTAGCTTATATACAGCATCATACATGCTTGGAAAGTTGGAATTATACCTAGGTCGAGTCGACGACTACGCGTGGTGCAGATGCTGATGTAGCAGGCCTGGGCCAATCTAGCTGTTGGGCTGGGCCACCGGACCGCACTGGATCTTCATTATTGGTCATGTTCTTCCTGGCCAGAACAAAATATGGTCTTTTAAAAAAAATAATTAATATGGTCTTATTATGAAAGAAAGCAGAACATGCCCATAAAAAATGATGTCGGCGGGACTGAGAAATCTGACACTGTTCCGTACGGTAACCAGCAGGATGCATGTGTGTTAACTGTCATGCAAAGCAGCAAAAGCATAACCCTTTACAGGAGTACATAAAACAAATTAGTCCGTAAAAGAAAATAAAAGATGGCGTCATATCAATAACCTGTATATAGATGAGATGGTTAGGAGAACGGTGGGAGAATCAATGACAAAGAATTCCCACTCACCTTCAGATCCGTTTGGATTACCTACAACTAAAGCTTAGATGGTTAATCAGCTAAATTTTAGTTAGGATGTCTTGGATATCAACTAAACTTTAAATGACTTATATACTTAGTATCCCGATTTGTATCCTAGAAACTTACAATCCTACTAAATTAAAACTATCCCGACCCTGTCATGTATATTTTAAATCCTATATTATCACATCCTACAAGAAGGCTCCTTATGATCCTACAATACTATACAATAAGTTATATAAAACTTTTAAATGATTTAGTTGCGATAAAATCCTATTTAAAGTTAAGGGATGTTGAAAATAATGCCAAGAATTGCACTTAAATGTAAAAAAGGTGAAATAAATTAATCAAAATCAGCCTTCATTCTATACTAACAGATTACAATTCTTACAAAGAATAAATAATTTATAAAAAAATTATAGTATCCAGATACTAAATATCCTACGGTCTGGTACTATCCTGATCCTAATATAACCTTGACATTTGTTAGTTAGTGAACTAATACCAACCATGGCTAGCCATCGAGATTTCTAGAGGTATTCTACCTCTACAACCATTTTTAGAGATAGTTTTTATCCAACTATGGATAGAAAAAAAAAAGATGCTCTAGAATCCTTGTTGGGGTTTATTATTCATTAGAAACCCCCACTAGTATGTTCAGGCTCAATTACACAACTAAGTGGCTTGTGACTTGTGAGGTAGTGTGTATGGCCCATTTATAGTCCCTATAGCCTTTTTTTTGGTAAATACAAGCCCCACAAGAGAAAATAATGAAAACATCGTCTACCACACCTTTCTTATAAAAGGGGGACACAAGATGGGGCGGGTCTATTGCCTCCCACTAACTTGATCCTCTCTCTTTCTCCACTCTCACCCCTCCCATGTTCGACCTAAGACCAATATTATTGTTTTTAGTACCATTATCACCTTAGTTTATCATAAAATTACAATTTAGTGAATCAACTTTGCCCATAACCTTAACTTATGTTATCACTATATATATATCCCAAGACTTACAAACCATAGAGAAAGTACCGTTTTATTATATGGAATAAGCACAAGCTTGTAGATTCATATCATCAAAAGACAATAAAGGTGTAGTTTTATGATTATTTTAAAATGTATAGTTTTATTACAGTAGTTTTATTACCATACATGTGTGTTTTAGAAGGGGCTTCTTATTGCTCGATTTGAATAAATATGATAGCATCCCTTAAGGTTCACTCATGCTTAACGCCTTTGTTTCACTAGTGGATTGATAGTTTTGTTTTGGACTAATTCATGATTAATGTTTTTTCTATTGCAAACATTGTATTTTATAGGGACTTAGCTGTTGCACTCATTGCTTGAGAGATTAATGCTGAAATGATCGAGAATGATGCCACTCTGCCCAGTATCATGTAAGTTCATATATGTGTATAAGTCATACATGTTATTATTTCTTTTGGACATCATTGTTTTGAAACTGCTACCTAATGAATGTTGTACCGATGTACTTTGTAGGGCTTCGGTGGAGGATGCTTCTACTGAACTTAATGATGTAAACCTCCATGCTATAAGGGGATTTGACCGTGAAGATGGGTTTGTTATGGTGTCATGTAAGTTTAGTTATGTATAGGGATTGCCGCTGCATCCATGCTATAATATTCATAGATAATTAGGAATTTACCAGTTATAGTACTGGTACTCAACTTTAGTTCTTTCGTCTAATTTAGAACATGTGTGTGGAGTGGTTTTCTTTAAACCATTCCTTACTAGTGTCTTGTTCATAATATTAGTGATCCAGCCATGTTAGATACTTGATACCCACTCTATTTGATATATATGATATTTGGCAAAATCGTAGCTAAGTTTGTGATGTCAACTAAATATGCTAAATTGGGTTAAGTATTGTTTAAAATAAGGTGATCGATGTGACAAAAAGAGTATCATTTCCATTTGAATATTGTAGGGTTTTGGTTGAGCAAGATAAGGAGAATCAAGGAAATGTCGGTGATCTAGATTCTTATCTTCGTGAAGGGCAATGGGAGCACGAGTTGCGGCTTCTTGATCATATTAGAAGTTTGTATGGTTGCACGGAGAGGTTGTTTTGCACCAGATACGTCCTCTTTTAGTTTATTTTTTAGTTGAGGTCGCTAATATGCTAAAAAGTAATATCAAATTTCAGTACCATATTAATCGCACACCAAGGCTTGTCATCTTAGGAAAATCATATCTTTCTTGTGTGGTGTCCAATAATGATACTTTGTATATGAAAAATGTATCCCTCCAGATCTATAAATTCCTAGTTTTGAGTTTTATCATTTCAAGTCATTAATATTACCCAAATATTATCAAATGTCAGCAGCATACTAATCGTGTACAAAGGGTTATTAATTAAAAAAACAAAACTACAATGTTGTAGATTTCATCCTGTGCTATAACTTTCGTATACAAAATATCTTTATCCAACACTATATAAGAAAGAGTTGGTTTTTCTAATACAACGCGCTTAATATGTTGCTAATACTTTATATTAATACTTTTAGCATTCTAATGATCTCAAATGACAAAATTAAAAACTATACTTTCTTAGATCTACTCGACAACAAATAGTTTTATATACTCCCTCCAATCCAGAATAAAAGACACCTAAGCATTTGTAAAAAGTTTCAAAAAAATTGACATTCTAGCTTGTCTCAGTGTACAGCAGCGTAGGTCGTAGCTTCTGCACACCCGTAAGCACCTGTCATCCATCACCTTGTCCTCCACTACCAATAATAAAAAATGAAAAGAAACCAATCTTGTGAGTGGTGGCTGCCCCAACCGGTGATGCTTCCAACATGCATGCCAATGTTGTAGACGTCCAGAGCTCAGATGTCGCATGGGTGGCAGGGTAATTTTCCTTGCTCCTTAGTAGCTGTGACAACACCTAAAACGTCTATTAATCCGGGACAAAGGGAATACAACTTATCATTATCTAAAATCATGTAAGAAAAATATTAATTTTTTAAAGAAGATAAGTTATGGTAAATAACTAAAATTCTATTACGTTTTAAGCGTCTTAACCATCTTGTGTGAGAAAGAAAAACACCCCTGGAAGGGAACCATAGCGACACATATGACAGCCAGAACGAAGAATGGACGTTCGCCGACACTGATGGCTGATGATTACCCGCACCGAACAATTCAGGTAACCCGAACAGGCTTACCTCGCAGGCTTCTCGATCGCCGGCTGAGTCGAGATGAAACAATTAAATTGCCAACGGCCTAACAGGGAGATGGGTCCAGAGAGCAGAGACTGACTAGCATAGGAAGGTGCGAGCCCAACAACAAGTTCCCCGGCTGCCCCCGCCCCCCCCCCCCCCTCCCCCAGAAATTATCCGAAGAATAGCCCTCGACGAAACAGGGATGAAGCCAGCGGGAGGGGGCAACCCGGGCTCCGGCCCCCTCGCTGCTGAACATGTGGAGGCCCCCCTAAACCCCCTTGATTTTTTAGCCATGGATGAAGGTTTTAGGAGGGTTGCTAGAGGTAGAAGATGACCTGCAGCCCCTCCTTGATTATTTCCTGGCTTCGTCGCTGGTTGAAAACCACTACGGTTTGCATTTCGATCCTTTTAAAAACCTTTTTTACAAAATAAAAAACTATGGTGAAAAGCTTTGGCCCATTGCCTATTTGTAAAATTTAAAAGGATTGAAATGAAATATTTTCACACGGTCACACCACTACGCGTCTATACGCTAGTAGTAGGCCACACTCTCCCGGTTTGTCCCTCCCCTCCCCGATAAATACCACCAAAACGGCAAAACCCATCCGCGACATATCCACCATCTACACTGTAGGATACCATGAATGCGTCATCATACACGGTTTTCCTAGCATCACTCACATTTAGCACCGAAATCCATCATCTCCATCTTCGCGCCCTACAATCCCCCACACACAGGAAGCACCACTACCATGTTGTCGAGCACCCTGCAGCTCCGTACCAAATGACGGTGATGACGATGACGGTGCCGTCTCGATCGACATAAGCCCAAGCGAAGCTATGGTTGCTGCAGGCGGCAAGGACTCAGCAACTCCCCCACTAGTTGTGCGCGTCGGGCTTGGCCCACTACACCACAACACCAAGATTAGAGATGGATGATCTGGCTGTAAAACTGGATACAGCGACAGACAATCTGACGCTAAATACTTATAGCGACAGACTTCAGCTGCCTGTGTAAGCTCTGCCAGTAAAATTATTTAGCGTCAGACAGTACTTTTAGCGACATACGGTCTGTTGCCCTGATATTTATAGCGACAGATAGCCTGTTGTAACCTTTTAGCGGCAGATAGCATGCCAGTGCTCTATAACGACAGACAACTTGACATTATAAATACTTTTAGCGACTGATGGTTCACCGAGATCATTTAAATGCATTTAAAAAAATAAAAGGCTATTCGGTTGCAATTTAATACAAAAGAAACATCACTGTATACATTTCTCATACAAATAGATTGATTCACGAAGTCCAAACACTCAAAACTTATAGCATATTTTCACCTAAATTTTACAGATAAGCACATCATCTTATCTATTTTCTCTAGAGAGAAATGATCATCCTACAAAACTATCTTTAGTCAACTTGGTCGTGGAAGCATGGGCCTTGTGATACTTCTGAAAATAGTTATGGCATCTCCCACGTAGTGTCCCCTGGAACATTGGACAATTTAGACTAACAAATTATTTTTCTCAAAACTAGAATAAACAGTTCTAATACATGTTGAAAACACAGGTTACATATTGAAATTAAACACATAAAGAGCTGATAGCTACAGCAGACCATGAGACCAAAATTGAAATGCAGTCAGCAACATGCTAACCTAGCTGCATGATCAGGTACAAATTGGTACCTAAGGAAAAACTTGAAGGCTTCATAATTGGGACTTGGTTTTCAGTATCTTCAAAGCTTACTCCTATGCCAATGAAGTCAAATTGCATAGTAAATAGATACTCCAAAGAAACCTAACTAATCAATTAGCACTTGTTCTGAGCAGAGTTATATGAAATCTATATACCATTCAAGGTGAACGTTTCTGGAGTCAAAGAAATCATTCTATGTATGTAAATTTTACTAGTATTGATAAATGATAAGCTCAAAACTGATAAAAAGGTTACAATTTGTACATACAGAGAAGTGCAGCAGACATACTCCCTGTTGTCTGTCTGCAATCAGATTGGTCATGGTTTGGTCAGGCAAAACTTCAGTTCACAAATTCCCAACACCTTATAAAAAAAGAAAAACGAACCCAATCGAATGCCAAAGTCTGAGTTCCACACCAAATATGCAATAATGTAGAACTTATAGAATTATTTTTATGTGAAATGTGGAAAAATGAAAGTTGTTACTGTAGTAAATAATGAGATATGTAAAAAGTGCATAAACAGTGCTACTTGATCACATATTTAAAAATATCAAGCTGAGGTCAGTTGTAAACCAAAAGCTTGAATCAACTAACTACAAATTGAGTATATATTGAACAACCACATGTATTATATTTCTATCTGCATACTGTACTCACTACACTGGAGAGAAAATTCAGAGTTCAAGTGTAGATTAAAAGCCATGACAAAATTTTAGGCACCAAAGCCTGAATATCATTTAAAAAAGAACTGCTTATCTATTTCTTGCATTTTCTATCAATCAACCTCTCTTCATGCCTGCTAATATTTGTAACATTTGTAGCATATGAACATAGAACCTCAGCAAATTACTATCCATTGCAGTCTTTAGCACTAACAAACTTGCTATTTATAGTCTGGTAAGGCCAAAATACACTGTCATATACAATTTTATATGTCCAAAATACATTCTCGGCCAGCCCTTCATATGGCCTAATTACACAATACCCCAAGATTCAGTTTCATACTGCAAAAATATACAGTTTGCTTGCCATATATACATATATATAGTTATATATGGTAAAAATATGCACTTATAAAATGATTTTTTTTACTTAACTAGACACGTGTGTTTTGATTTTTTTACTTCATTGAAATATCTACTAACAGTTTCAGTAGATCTTGAAAAATGGAACTTTATGTCTCTGTTCATTTTCTTATGCCCAAATGTTTGAAGAAACATGGCCAAGTTTGAAGAAACATGCCAAGTATCACACAGTGCATGGATCATGTGCATCTTTGTTCCTAGCTTGAAGGAGACATCTTTACTCATTCTACATGATATCAATGGTCCATCATATCTTCTAAAAAATGTTTGGCAAGTACAGATTGCAAACTCAGGTTACATACTGAAATTAAACACATAGAGGACTGATAGCTGCAGCAGCTAGTACAAATCACAAATCAACTTATATCTTAGTTACAATAAAAAATTCAGAGATAGTGACATTATTATGAGGCCCAACACTCAAGACAATAGTTGATCGAGCATTAGAAACTAGAGATATCTAAGAAGTCAATTTATCTTACCTTCACTGTTATTGGATTACTACTTGCCATTCAAGCAGTGTCTTTACTCCAAATGACAGTGGTTCACTAGAAATTTGGAGTATCCCCTCGAGCTTTATGATGTGCCTAATCAGTATTAAGAGCTTTGTGATCAAAATAAAAAATATTGTAGGAAAATCTCATAACACCACGTAATGAATACAAGATATGATTCACATCATGACTTGCCAAAAAATACAAATTAGTGTAATTCAGATCTAGACATGCTAAAATTCAAAAAAGAGTTCTAAAGATGAGTTACAACCATTTGTAAAGTCTGATTTTCAGTTGTTCGTGGGCATTCAGTAAAATTTAATATATGCCATTTTTTGCGCTATACCAATATGGTCATACAATTGAACTACAGCAAGTACAGATAGCTACTAGACATGGCTGTTTCCATGCCTAACCACACCACCATGACGCTGCAAGCAGCACAAATTAGATCTAGCTTCACTGCTTCAGTATGCTTCTAACAATTGAAGTACTAGCCCTATTTCTACAAAATAATCTAGCAGCAGTAGTACTTATAGGTAGTAAAGAATCTAAGTATAAGATCACCACTTTACCGATAGATCTCTGGGCCATATTTAATTTGTACTAACTAATCAAGTAGCAGTCCTAAAAATCCCACCTGAATTCTTCCACATAAACCAATTAAATCCGACATAAATTCTTCCACAGAGCATAGGAATCCAATCAGGTACCTGTTGTCCTGCTCGAGGGAGAGGGACGCTACATCTCGACAAAAGACCTGGGGAGGCGGCTCCTCTTAGTGGGGAAGATGGTTGAACCAGCGGGCGGCTGCTCCTCGCGAAGCTGAGGACAGGCGAAGGCTTCTTGATGGGGAACAGGGGCGCAATTCAGCGGCAGCAACCTCTACGACCGGCGATGGAGAACGCGTCCGGTCGGTTGAGCTGTGGCTTCCCCTTCTTCTCCCTAGCCTCCTCCTCCTCAGATCTGCGAAATAGCTTAAAGTTAGGGTTCGGGTGCTGGCTTTCACACAACAGCAAGGAAAGAGAAGGGGTGCATACACGGTCAGAGCGGCAGCGTGCTGTCGGAACCGGCCGGCGGCGTACTTTCACGGAGGGGCGGCATGGGGGTGTTGGCGGGGCAGAGGAGCGGCGTCCTGTCGAGGGCCACAGCAGCAGCGTCCAATCGCGGAGGACAGGCGGGGCGGGGGCGGCGGCGGCGGCGGCGGAGCTGATGTGTCGCGGGGGCCGACGGCGGAGCGGTTGCGGCGCAGCCATGGCCTCACGCGGTAGAGGAAAGTGAGGGGTCGGGGGATTGGGAGTGGGGGTTTTCTCTTTTATTTTTCTTTTCTTTTTTCCAGTCGTGCTCGCGAGCGCAGACTGGTGGGGCATGCGAGCTCACATGGGGCCCATTTTCTTTAGCGTCAGCCAGGTTGACGATATACTTGGCTTTAGCGTCGGACGGTTGAACGCTAAATATATAAATATATGTATCTATAGCGTCATAAAGTAAATCGGTACATATAGATTTAGCGTCAGATGATCTGGTACCAATCTTTAGCGTCAGATCGTCAATCGATAGATATTATTTTTGGGACACACATCTGACTTTAATGCGGTGTTGTGGTGTAGGGGCCACACTGATCATGGATGCAGCCACCGCGTTCTACGGATCGCCACACGGAGTGGTCTTCGAACAGCACAAATCCGCTTACTGCTCCAACCTCGTCGGAATTTTCGCTGCCGGGATGGCAGAAGTCGGCATGGCCTGCTGGCCGGCCGGAGCTGGCCAGCAAGGCGAGCCCGCGGTCGCACATTCCGCGCTAGCGTCGTGTGCGCCTTCACGGTGCTTCTCGTTGCCGTCATCGCTCTCCGTGGATTCTCCGTTTCATGAAGGGCTAAGTCGGGGAGCGTCGATGGTGAGTTCCAATGTTTGGTGTGCCTGCTCTGCTCTGCATGCATGGTCGCCCGTTGCTCGATGTACTTCCAACAACTGGTTGCGTCTTCTTTTCATATTATTAAGAAATAAAAAAAACGTCCCTCGTTTTCTTTTCATATATAGTATTGTGTAACAGCACTAGTCAGCAGGTCAGCAGGGGACTGTTGTACCAGAATAATTTTACCAAGGTGTTGTATTACGCAGTGCTGAACAAGTCAGTAATCACGCGAGCTTGTGTTGTGTTGAATCGAGTGGAGATTTGCAGCTGTTTTTAGTTATAAATAAGTTTGTATATATCCTCCCTCCGTTCCACAGATAGTTTTATTTCACAGTTCTATATACAGTTTTATTTCACAAATATCAACAAAAGCACAACCCTCTATCAGCAACTAAATCTTTCTGTAACATCATACTGAACATCAAAACAATGACAAGATATAAAAGCACAAAAGACATGGGAGCAGCGAGCAAAACACTCCCATTCTCACACACACACTTGCAGATCACAAAGGCCTCTTTGCCGTGACAGATACACACACACTAAACTCTTGCGAATCTCTTATATGGAAGTAAAATTCGGAAATACTCCCTCCATCTCAAATTATAAGTCATTCTAACAATTTTGGAGATTCAAAGTATCTCAATTTTGATCAAAATTATAGAAAAAATTATAAAGATTCATGACATCAAAATTGCTATATATAAAAATATAGTTGGTGGAGAATCTAATGATACTTAATTGGCCTCATAAATATTATTATCTTATCGTATAAATTTAGTCAAGCTTAAAATGTTTTGACTCTCCAAAATTTTTGAAATGACTTACAATTTGGGATGGAGAGAGTAAAAACTTTAACAGGTGGATCATGAAAGCACAAAAGTTACTTTTCACTGCATAGCTAACCCAAACAGCTATAAACTAGGCAGAAGTAAAGTATTTGTCGGGTACCTGGATCAGGGGTGCCCAAAACTACCAATTAAAGGAAACGAACCCCAAAGAATCCGCGGCCCAAAAGCCCATGAACACCGCATAACCAAGGGCCCAACCAGCAAAGCAGTGCGGAGCCGGCCCAAGAGCGCAACTTCCCGATCCGTACGAGACCCCCTTGACAGGGCACCTCAAACGACGGAAGGGTCTCAAGCGCGAACGACCCCAGGTCGACTCGCCCGACCCCCTCGACTCATCTACCCACAAACAAAACTCAGGGCATTTAATGTTCCCAACCACTCTCGCCTAACACCATGGCTACAACGTTGTTGTAGCAAAGTACCAGGGTCAAATCCAACTTTTACCGCTCATCCCTCAATGTGCGGTGATTTACCCGGTGCTGTAGCACCATACCGAGCACTGTACTTCGCCCGACACCCCCTCGAGAACAATACGACAATGACCGTACTCCGGGTTCCTGGGGTTCGATCCTATCTACTCAACGTTTACCCCCACCTCTACGCCTCGACCAGGCCTCGAGCGTCATCAGTCAACATATGAGCAGCACCCGCACGTCTCCCACAGGGATCCGCACGTCCTCAACAGGAGCTCGATCTTTCACCGACCACCGCCGACATCATCATGATACCCAGAAAGACAGGAGGCCATTCCTGGAGCACGTCTCCATTGTCACCCCAACATCATCAGCCACGCTAGCTCCACCAGGGCATCCTCCTAGGGTTTACTGTACGCCTGCGCCTCCCCTTGAGCCTATAAAAGGGTACGCCAGGGCTAGTTCATGGGGGTAGAAGACAAGTCCCCTGTACAAGCACTTCGGGGCAAGGCAATACAAACTCCCCCCCCCCCCCCACGCTGGACGTAGGGCCTTCTCTTGCCTGAACCAGGATAAACCCCGTGTCTCCACTTTGCATCACCATCTGGATTGAGAACATGCAGCATTATTACTAATTGGTTAGGTTCCGCGGACCAAACACCAACAGTATTGTCAAGTGATCCTAAATAGACATGAGTGGATAACAGGACTTGAATCAGACATCAAATCATCCAACTCTAGAAGGTACTTTGGTCCAGCTTATGGTTGCTTTCAATGCACGTGGTTCAGATTGATTGCACTCTTCATCCTCTATATTCATCCTCTAAAAGGAATATTTCATATTAGTCATCAAAATTCTCTCCTCTATATCTAGTTTTTCACACTCATCCATCCTCTATGTCATGGGTCCCACACGTCATACATCATCCCCCTCTCTCCCTTTCTTCTCCCCCTCCCCACCGGTTTGCACAGGCTCGGCAGTGCGCCCCTCCTCCTCCCCCCTCCCTCGTCGGTGTGCCTCGCCATCCTCGATGCGCCGCTCGACCCCGGACATGAGCTCCTCGTCCCGCTCCTCGGCGTCTGCTTCTACTCTACAGCGGCGGCGAGCGTTGGGCACGACGACGGCTTCGCAGCTGCACGGTGGGCAGCTCTGCAGCGGCGAGCAGAGGAGTAGGGCGTTGCGGCCCGGACGGTGAGCAGGGCCTTCGAATCAGCGAGCAGGGTCATGGCCGCTGCCAGATGCCTCTACCAGTGTGGGGAGCGAGGCCTCGACGCCATCGGACGTGGGCGTCGGCACATGCACGACATCGAGGTCGACCACTGCTGCCAGGCCTGCACGCGGTGGCCGGACGAGCTCGCGGCGGCGGATCTCCCTCTCCAGCGGCCCTCTCCTCCTCCATCTTTGGTGGCGCGACGGGCAACGGACGGCGAATCTTCATTGCCTGGTGCGATGGTGGGGGTGTGGTGGGGCTGGGGCAGGCGCAGCAGATGAACGCTACGATGCCAAATTTGGCAGACGGACGAAGCGATAGCGGATGAGGTGGCCATATACAGGACGCCGCTGCAGCGATTTGGTCCCCTATCTGCGTCACCCGATGCAAACAGTCTCATACTGAAGGGAATTATAAGTAACTTTCGATTCATCAAACACTAAATGATTTGAATTTGTGTTACAATTCAACTAGTCGACCCACAAATTCTTATATCTATATTATATCCACTTTTCCCTTATGCATAGAAGAAACAATGTATTCTATAATTAAAAAACAGAGTATTCTAGGTAGAATACCACTTAGAATGCCCCTGCTAGATTGCTGAGAAAGGATTAATTTTAATGGGACAACTTCTTCTCTAATTTATGGAAGTCAAAGAGAATACGAGGGTACTCTACAAAGTCCATATATAGTAACAAAAAGGGTTTTTTCATTCGAGTGAACAGTGGACCAAAACATCCGCCTTTGCTTTCTATACAAGACCAGAGATCAGCATCCTAGCATCCTATTATTATCGAAAGTCAATTACAAATGATGGTGCCTACTGGCAAGTTCAAATTAGAACTCTTTGTATAATTCTACGACGAACACACCGATTGATTAAGAAAAGGGCAGGTTTCCCACCAGTAAAAGAAACCATAGTACTACAGACTGAAGACAAATGCATCTTGTAACCCTATCCATTCAGGTTTTCAAAGCTACACATGCAGATAGGGCTTACTTCAGCAAACTCTCCACTTGTCCGTAACCTCTTTGCACCCTTTTGTGAATCAAAAGCTTGCTCAAAATTTTCAGGAAAATGAGCATCATAAGGTCTTGAATGCTTCCTACCTGACAAAGAGAACCACATATATAACTTACATACAATGGGTAAGGTTCAGCATAGGCACAAGCGTGTCCATGAATGATGACATAAAAGAAAGAAAGCAGATAAGGAGATGAAGCATGGTCCTAAAAGGTTCCAATTTAACTGTGGACCAAAGATTCAAACAAAAACTACACCAGATAATAGCCATGAAAAGTGAGTATACAACGCTAAAATTGATCATGAGAGTCTAAAGAAGAAAATTAAGGAACATTCGGAAAGAAAACAGTACGGTACCCATATGTCCCTTTTTTAAAGGTACCCAGTATATCGCATAAGTATCTACTAAAACCATATGAAGGGACTGAATGCTGACCTGAGTCACCGGGCTGATTTGTCTGCTGACTGGAGAGAAGCCTGCATATAACAGAAAGGAATATTTACACAGAGGCATACTGATGGTGAAAAATGTGAATGTTCGAAATTCTGATAATATGTTGGCAGATCGATTTGTAATGTATGTGCTACCTCTTCTTCTTCTGTAGAAGGAAACGTGCGAGTTAACATGCTGGTTTGCGCTCCACTCTCTTCCTTATATGCCTCCAAGACCCCCGCAAACTGGCAATGTGGAAGACATTCGTGTAAGGGCATGACTGGACAGGGCAAAGAGCGACGCTCCTCTTGCTGAACAGGGTAAGGGCTAAGAAGTTGAAAGGAGACAGAAAAGAGGTTCCCAAGGGGGATTATTTCTGATGCTGTGGGTGTGCACTGGAGCTCTCGCATTCGCAAGCTGCATTTGACGTCAGGATGAAAATCAATCAACTCCTGCAGTTCCTCCAAGGTTTTGATCTTTATGCCCTCCCAGTTCAAGGATGCCCTGCAGGCACAAATCAAAGCCATCACAATTCATAAGAACTGGACCTGGAAAATCGTTTGCATTCGAGCTAGTCCTTGGTTGATTAGGTAGCCTGCCTAGGTACCGTACCTGACTTGTGCAGAGGCCATGAAGCGATACAGGTCGTGGCGCTCCGCAACCTCGGGAGACTTTGTGTGGAAGGGGTCGTTATTGCTGAACCAGAAAAGCGAGCTGGCGGCGCGGCCACCTTCCTCGCCGTGGCAGGCGAGGTAAACAAGCATGGCTTGGTGCTGCATGTTGTGAAGGACGGAGGTGTATTTCTGGCTAGTGCCGCCCTCCCGCTCCCAGAGGGGTGAGAATTCGGTCAGGTAGCTTCCGGCGGCTTCCCAATGCCCACCCTTCACCAGCTTTTGCAGATGCGCGGCGTCGAAGTACACAGTGGACTCCTTCTCAAGCCTGAAAAATCCATCCATCTAGAAAAATTTAGGAATCGGAATCTACGGCTCGGCTCACCTCGATTGATGCCAATGGAGACGCAATAATCGCAGAAAGCTGACAAAACAAAACTTGACGGAAGAAATCAAGCACGAGGGAGCGGACGGGCGGTCGTACGTATGGGCGGTGCTGTGGAGGGCCTGGCGCTTGAGGAAGTGATCCAACCGGCGAAGGTGAAGCAGAACCACGGCGGGAGACTGAGGCTTCATCCCTCCCGGTTGCCGGCGACGATCTTTGCTGAGACGGACAGCTTTAGTGTTCCGAGAACCATTACATCCGCACAGCCTGTAACAAGATACACAGTTGGCAATTGAGGTGATATCATTAAGGAAACTGAGATTGATAGAAGGAGAGCATCGCATCACATGGGAATCACAATAGTAACTTTGATTGAAGCTGCTTCATGTATGAAAATGAAGATGTATACCTAGGACCAAGTGACAAGATGTAGGCAGGATCAGAAGTGCAGCGCGGTAACTGTGCCTTGGCTTTGAGCTCAGGACACTTGGCAGCCATGTTCAGAATGACCTCTACTGCCATGGGTCTGACGCGACGATTGAGGCTGTATGCCCTGCAAGTATGGATGTCACGCAACCAATCAATATTTATATGTAATTACACATTGCATTGCTCAAAAATCAACCTTTCTTTTATTCGAAATAGTTGTTGCTGGTAGCTACACTACAAGTACTAATACTAAAGCAAATTGAGGATTGCAGCTAGCCTCCACATAAAAAAAAAGTATAGGAAAAAAAGATTAATTAAAGAGCACGTACCTGGCTCGGTCGGACGGAGAGCATGGATAGTAGGATCCTGCGGAGGTGGCGGCCGTCGGGGTGGGATTGGAGGGAGGCGTAGAGGCGCTGGAAGAGGGCGTCGACGTCGCGGGTCCGGCCATCGGCGAGGTCGGCCACGAGACTCAGGACGAGGATGCGGACGACAAGCATGTCGGCCTCGCCGCTGCAGTCGCCGACGGCGATGAAGCCTAGCAAGTATAAGTATGCGTCGGCCCAGCGGAGGTTGCTCTCGCGCACGAGGTTGCCCGTCTGCCTCTCCAGGCTGCAAGCAAAATCGTTGGATTCGCCATCCATCAGAATTCAGAAACGAAGGAAACAATGAGAGAGGGTTGAGACAGAGAGGAGAGGGTGGGAGCGTACGTACGTGTGGGCTGTGTCGTAGAGGCGTTCAAGGCGGAGGAAGGAGATGATGCGGCGGATGCGGAGGCCCGTGATGGCGGGACGATCGCCGCGGAAGCACCTCATCGACATCATCATCGCTTCGGTTTTCGTTGAGGAAGACACGAGCAGCGTAGCGAGGGAAGAGAAGGGAAGGGAAGAAAATAGAGAGGAGCCCGTCGTGCTGTAGTGGATTGAGATTCGGTGGATTCGTGGGCCTGGCCCACTACTCACAACCAACCCCTGCGCATAAGGGTGAATTTTTTTTATTAATAAACTTATTTTTTAAAAAAATTACAAAATTAATCTCTGTTTCCACAGGAATAGGCCACTAGTCGCCGTTGAAAGGGCGACGTGAGTGAATCGCCCGTTTAAAGGGCGACCAGGCCCACGTCGCCCGTTCAAAGGGCGACCAAGCCCACGTCGCCCGGCCAAAGGGCGACCAGGCTAGTCGCCCAGCCAAAGGGCGACCGGATGTTCGCCCCGCCGACGGGCGACCTGGTTTTTTGGGATTTTTTATAAAAATAATATTTATTTATTTGGAAATTTCAGAAAAAATATCGAAGTCGGAGAAATAGCAAAAATAATACGCAGTCATGCAATGGGCGTGCGAAAACGCCGTTGTCGTGTGCTCGCCCAAGCTTAATAGATGAAAAAATACAACAGTGAAACATTAATTAAATTCTAAAAACTAAAATAGTATGAGTATAATATCATAGAAAACAACATCGGCGGCAAATCATACAAAACTAATATCGTCCACGCTTAGGTGCAATACCCCTAATCGTGCCAGGCTTTGGTGCTTTGCGGCCCGCTCGCACATGGCCGGTTGAGTAAGTAAACGGCGAAGGAGGAACTATAACACGTGCAGGACGGCCTCCAGCAGCAGCTGGTGTCGCGTACTCGTCCTGTGAGGGCTTTGTCTATGGTGGTGCTTTACGTAACTGCGATGACGCAAGTACGTCCGCCGGCTCCTGCTCCAGGTAACTGTCAAGGTCGAAGGGTGACGGGGATCGCTGACGAAAAGTGTCAGCGTGCTCAGAGATGTCCGATCCCTCGTAGTCGTAACGGGTCGTCCCTAAACATATAAGACCAACGTTATGATAACGCTGATGGTAAAACTAATATATAACGTGTCGAACTCTTAAAAGTAGGTCATACCTGGAACCATGGGTACAGCGTGTGAAGAGGAACCTCCGAAATCGAACTGATGCCGTGAACCGTCAAAGTGCATACCTGACCATGCAGAGTGAATGTAATGTTACGAATAAAGCAGTATTAGATAATATAATTAAATTTCACAACTATATCGTACCTGTAGGCATGTGAGCAGGCTGCGAAGATGATCCAATGATATCGAACTCCGGACGCCAACCGGCAGAGTACGTAGGTGGACCTGAATAATGAAACTTATAAGTAACGAACAAGTTACCATTACTACATACGAAGAAAATATAAGTTACTCACCTGTTTGGTACGTAGGCCGCGGAGGTAGTGGCGCCGTCGGTCCGTCAGGCCTGTGTGTCACGTGTGAATGTCGAGGGACGACATCCGGCTGTCGCCCGCAGGGCCGACACGACGTTAACTTGACAATGTTTGCAGCAGAGTCGTACATCCTCTGGACCGCAGCGGTAAGCTCGTGGCTGGTCATCTGAATGCCCTCCCTCAACTGGTGCAAGAGCGATCCACCATCCACAGTGATACGGTGAGCCATGTCGGCCTATTAACAAAACGAGAACATTGAAGTAATTACGATAAGAAAAATATTAAACGAAGTGGGTTGAAGTTCATAAAGATGGTACCGCCAACGACATCGCCTGATCTCTGTGCACAGGGTACGTGTCCGTCAACCTGGGGACGTGGGTCCGTGGCTCCGCTGGTGTATACGTGACTCTGATCCGGGTGCGAGGAATATACCAACGTAAGTAGTCCCCGTAAGCCTTCAAGGAAAACGGTGTGGGCTCGTAGGTCACATCATGTAGTGTGTTGGCCCACACGTCGACCCACGGCTGTATACAGGAGGACCAAGTAACGCCTGCCGGTAGACCCCTCCGCACGTAACTATGGATTTCAAAACGTATTAATTATCTTTCTATTATATTAAATACTCAATCAGAACGAATTAATTGTCTTATACTTACCCGTGCATGGAAAGAGGAACAATATGGGCAACCGGGAGTGAAAACGTCTGGTTATGACCAAACTGCCGCATCACTCTGTGAGGAGCGTAGTCCTCGACAAAGATGTCAAAAACGACAGCCTTACATGTCAGCCAGTACTCCTGATCCCTCGTGCAGAACGACGACAACCTATTAGGCGCTCGTACAACAATCTCCTCCATGCTGTAAGGTGTTCAGCAGACGTCGTCTGGCCTAATCCGGTCGAACGCCGCCATGTACTCAGGATAGGCTCTGTGAACCTGAATGTTTGCCCAAGTAGGCTGTATACAAAATAATAGTAAGGTGCAATTTATTCAAAAATAAATAGAAACAGGTTCAACCGTGATATAGAAGACTTACCCGCCGCCGGACCCACAACGAACCCATCGTAGGGCCGTCCTCCTCCGTCTCCCCGTACAACCCTGCTCCGTAAGTCGAGAAATCCATGACTGGTCGTCCAATACTAAACCGCTCGTACGACTAGAGTTGAAGTAATAGTGGACAACCAGAGAGGATAGCTGACGGGTCGGTCTTTGTGCACGCATCACAAAGACCTCGGTACGTGGCTGCCAAGATAGCGGACGCCCAACTGTACTGCGGCACGGCGTCGAGCAGTGCGTCTGCTATCTCGCGCGCGAAGTGAATCAAGTGCTTCGCGACAGAGTTCCCATGCGACGATGTGAACATTATCCAACCAAACAACCACAACAGATAGGCCTCCAAGTGCCTCGACACAGTGGCCTCATCCGCCGCAGGGTGGATATACTCGGCCTGAATTAGAAAACAGAAGTTCAAATTTCATTTAACATACACATGAATATTTGATGTTAATGAACTATATCACAGTGTTATCTATTTACCTGAAACTGCAAGAGCCAGGTCTTCGTAGGCCCGTGATGCCTGAGCAAGAAGGACTAGAGGCCACCCACGTTCTACAACTTTTTTGACGTATTTTCTCCATGTTGATGTTGCATTAAGCGGTACTAACTCCCAAAAAGTGCCCTCCCGAGCACGACTAACGATACCCATGACCTTAACGTCATGTTGGTTGCTGTCAAGCCCAGCAAGAGTTTGATACTCTGGAGCGTCTGGTCGACGCACAACACCCTCGAAACGGACTAGAAGGTCCTCACGCCAAGTGGCCTCCACGTCTGGACGACTGAAGGCCTGCCCAGCAGTGGTGACACCAAGTAAGTAGGAGACGTCCTCGAGTGTGGGAGTCATCTCCCCGCAAGGAAAGTGGAACGTTGCGTCTCAGGCCTCCAGCGGTCCACCAATGCCGCAAGTAAGGAACGGTCAAAGTTGAACCGTGTCACCGCATCGGCCGGGGCCTCAACAGCACTAGCCTGCACAAGCCTACACAGAGGCAGTAGACCAGCTGCTCGTAGCCTGTAGCATATACAATATTTATATATAAATATATATTACCAAATCGTCTATATGAGTAAAACAAATAAGTGAACGTGTTATCGTGCATACCTCGGTATCCATCGCTCGTCCAGCCGCCACAACTCCTGAGGTACCCTAGACCGTAGAACAGGTAGCTCAGCAGCTGTCACAGCACTCAAGTAGGACCGGTGGCGCTGGTCCAACTGTGCGTCCAACAACTCCAAGTGTCCCTCATCCATCGCCATACCTAAAATATCTTAATAATATAAAAAAATAATACACAAATATAATTAATACTATGACACAACAAATCGAAAAAATGCAGACATACTATTATTTTTAAAGGGCATTTCCGCCTTGATTCCGCAATCCACGACGTGCACGAGGGCGCCGGCCGTCTTGCGGATTCCCTGAAGCTCCTGCTTCTGCAGCTCCCTCTGTGGTGGTTGCACGCGTGCACTTTTTATAAGTATGTCCTGTGCCATTGCACTTGGTGCACCGATGCTCCAGTCTTCCCACTTCTGACTCATCCATATCATTTCTAATGCGCCGTGTCTTACGACGACCAGGCTTCTGTCTTAATTTGTCCTTATCGAGCCCCCGCAGGTAGTTACTGCCAGGATTGTTTGTAAAACTATCAAATATTGCGAAACCATAAATCTATGCATTCCAGGTTGTCATGACTACCTCCTTCGTAAAATAATGTGAGACATACGGCTTCGGGGACAAATTAGTAAGTGAACAAGCTGCTATAACATGTGAGCATGGCCTGTGTAGAAGTTTTGGTTTCATGCACGAACAGCTGCATGAGTTATAACGAATAACACACTCTTGTGCAATTCTCTCTCGATTGCCACCACGACGGCCCCGATCCCTACACAGAACTTCAAAGCGATTCTCTACTGTGCCCATAGGACGTGCACGATGCAAACTTGCCTTCTCCACCTTTTTTTCATGTAATTTATCATGAATGTTGAAAAAATCAATGTATTATCTGCCATCGCATTAAAAGCAACCATATATCTTTCACGAAAGTACTTGCACGTTTCATGCAAAATACCCTCTACGATTGCTACAAGAGGTAATCCTCTCATGCCTCGAATGACCTAATTGTACACCTCCGCCAAATTTGTTATCATTATTCCAAACCTCGTCACATCTGTGTCATATAATAATGACCACTTCTCCTTTGGCTCGTACTCAATCCAATCTGAGAAGCACCTGATTGATGACCCCGACCTCCGAACCACGTTCCTCAAGGCATCCGTTGGGAGGCTTGAAAGAGAAACAGACATATCATTCGGGTCTTGATTCGTACGAGTCGCTAACTCTTCTGTTTGCTTTGTTGTTAATTCATCAAGACGTGTCCACATTGCATTGAATTTTCTTTGTTGGTTCTGATTGCACAACCTCTTAAACATATTCATAAGGTGTTTATTTTTGAAATGGCTGAAAAAATTTACACCCAAGTGCCTCATGCACCATCTTGATTGTATGTCCAACCATCGAGGAGGAAGATCACGCTCCACTGAACCATATTGCATATCCGTTATCGCCTTCAACAAACCGGCATGTCGGTCATGTATGACACAAACATTAGGTCGCCCTTGCACCACTGCTAACTTCACACGCTCCAGAAACCAATACCAACTATCTGTGTTCTTACTTTCCACAAAAGCAAATGCAACTGGTAGTACTTGATTATTCCCATCAACACCAATAGCAGTTAGAATCTGACCTTTATACTTTCCTGTTAGAAATGTACCATCCATGCATAAAATAGTTCTGCAATGATGAAATGCCATTATACATTGACCTAGTACAAAAAAGGCTCGACGAAGTATTAACTTTCCGGCCTCTTTTGGATCAGACACATCCATGATATCATAATATGTACCAATATTTCTTTGTCTGACGGTTTCTAACAATCTTGGTAGATTCTCATAAGATGCTTCGTACGAACCGAATCTCTTCTCAATGACCTTCTGTTTCGCTCGCCACGCCTTCGAATAGCTGATGGTGTATTTAAAATCTTCCTCTATAGTAGTCACTATAGATTTCGGCTCATAGCTTAAATTATCAACAATTCGATTATACATGTACTCTGTAATGAAGCTCGATGTAAGAGCAGTATTGGACTTCTCTAATTCTTGTAACTCACATGTATGTTCTGTTACTATAGAGCACTTCCAAATTGTACTTCATTTTTGCTCATAAGCATGTACCCTAAATGGACAGTCCGAAAACACACATTTAACATCATATACTTTCTTGTTGGACTTAACAACTACAAAAGACCGCTTCATTGACAGAGACCAGTACTTCACGGTACTCATCACTTCATCTTTGCCTTTGTACATAGCTCCCTCTACTAGTTCATTCTCATGATATTCCCACGACACAGAATTTCCTTCGTTGATCATCAAATTCTTAGAACTGTTACTCTTTCACTCCAGTGGGACAGGAATTTCATTCTCATCTTCAGATGAGTCAGTTTCAGATATATTCTCATTCTCCATATTTTCCATCGCCATCTCTTGAACTATATGCTCTATGCGCTCTCCTTCGTCCGCTTCACCCATCGGTACCATAGATGACAGGTGATGATCACCCTCTTCATTATCTTCCTCATTATCATTGTGATTGTCATGGCTCGGACCTCCTTCTTCTTCTACACCGTGTACCTCATGAACCTCCTTCGTATATGCCTGAGCAAGAAGGACTAGAGGCCACCCACGTTCTACAGCTTTGTTGACGTATTTTCTCCATGTTGATGTTGCATTAAGCGGTACTAACTCTCAAAAAGTGCCCTCCCGAGCACGACTAACGATATCCATGACCTTAACGTCATGTTGGTTGCTGTCAAGCCCAAATATTCGCATCAACCAATTCTGCACACCACTAATTGTTCTCTCATTTGCCCTAGACACCCATCTACTTACCGAGGCAAATCCTAACAGATCAACCCCGTGTACACCTTGAATAATTTCTCCTTCTCCATAATAAATTTGAAATCTTAACTTCTCCGACATCTGTGTAATCTAAAAATTTCAACTAAAATACCTTTTCACTAATATATTACTAATATTATTTCAACTATAACTATTTAATTTAATAATATATATAAAATAAGAATATAAGTAATACTACCAAAATATAATATTAATCGCTCAACTGTTCATTACATTATCTAACAATTAATATAACACACATTAAATAATTATATATAAAATTATTTTTTTACTTTCCGAAAATTTTCCTCTTCCTCTCTTCTCCTTCTTCCTCTTCTTCTTCTCTTCTCTTCTCTTCTCTTCTCTTCTCTTTCCCTCTCCTTCTCTTCTCTTCTCCCCTTCAACTCTCCGCGCCAGCCGGCAGCCGGCTTATATAAAGCCGCCACGTCGCCCCCTGTTCGGGCGACAGGGGCCAAAGTCGCCGCCTGGTCGGGCGACGTGGGGCCCGCCACGCCACGTCGCCCATTTAGCGGGCGAGCACGGCCAAGTCGCCCCCTGGTCGGGCGACATGGGGCCCGCCGCGACACGTGGTGGACACGTCGCCCATCGGCCGGGCGACGAGCTCCACGTCGCCTGTTGGTCGGGCGATATGGCCCAGGTAGCCCGCCAGTCGGGCGACAAGGCCCATCTTCGCCCTTCCAACGGGCGACTGGTGGCCTATTCCTGTAAATTTTTGAAAACGGAGACTAATTTTGTAATTTTTTTAAAAAATACGTTTATTAATAAAAAAATTTCGCATAAGGGTAGGACGGTGGGCCGGGCTTACAGTGGTTTAGGCCTGGCTAGCTCTAGAAATTTAGATACAGGTTTAATATTAAGTTTATTTAAATAGGTAGCGTTTAAATTTTAATTAATTTCAAAAGTCAAACTTCACTAAACAATCAAAATAAAATCTATACCATGATGTAAATTAAATGCATATTCAAATTTGATGTAAGAATTGAGGGCTCACCTTAAGCTGACTTCGTGTGTGTGTTTTTTTTTCTTTACTGTGCAAACTCGTGAGCTGGTTTGGTTTTTTGGTGAAATCTTCCACCAGGGATTAAGTTCATGAACTGATGCAGTTGGCTATTTCTTTTTTTTTAAAAAAAATTACACTCGTTTTGGATTTTTATTTATTTAGGACTTGACGAAGATAGGGAAAGTTGAGCCAGCAATGACACTCCATGATAGTGATGATATAAGAAAGGTTGAGCAAACAAATATGTTTTTTTTTCTTAGAATCTGGAGGGACCGCAGACCTCTACGGTGAATAAATTGAGATCAAGCAGGATCAGAGGGGAAAAAAGGAGGAAACGAAGAAGGGAGGTTGGACGCGCGCGCAACGTTCCCTGACAGTGATATGCATGATAGGAAAAACGCCGGTCCCTTCGACTCGGCGAGATCGCTGGTCACTGGATCGCCGGTCCCTTACTTTTCATCCGTCCTCCGCCACTGCTAGTCCTTCTGTTCGAAGACGACGGAGAAAATATAGGAAAGGAACGCCCCGTATAAATACCACCCGTCCACTCCAACCGTCCCTGAGACAGTGTGAAACGAACACCCCGATATAGATACCCACCCCGACACAGCAAGCGCCGCCATGTCGAGCGCGCTGCAGCTTCGTACCAACGGCGGCGACGACGCCGTTTCGATCGGAATAAGCCCAAGCGAAGCTATCGTTGCTACAGTCGGCAACGACTCCAAGCAGCTCCAGCGTTGGCTGTGCGCGTCAGGCTTGGCGACGCTGGTGATGGTCGCCGCCACCGCGTTCTACAGATCGCCGCACGGAGTGGTCTTCGAGCAGCACAGGCTTGCTTACTACGCCACTCTCGCCGCAATTCTCGTCGCCGGGCTGGCCGAAGTCGGCACGGCCTGCTGGCTGGCCGGCCAGCTCCCGCCAGCAAGGCCGAGGCCGCAGTCGCGCATTCCGCGCTAGCGTCGTCTGCGCCTCCGTCGTGCCTCTCGTTGCCATCATCGCCCTCGGTGGATTCTCCGTTGTCATGAAGGGCTAAGCCGGCCGGGGAGCGTCGTCGGTGAGTTGTTACTTGCTAGTTTGGCGCTGATGTGGTGCGTGTGTGGCTTACTGCTTTGCATGCATGGTCGCCTGCTGTTGGACTTTGATCATCCGGGGTTGAGTCTTCCCGTTTTTTCATCATATATATAAAGAGAAAAAAAAAGCGTCCCTCCTTTTCTTTTCTTGTTTTGGTATACCAGTATATTGTGTAATAACAGCAGCAGTAGTCAGCAGGGGATTGTTGTACCAGAATAATTTTACCATGGTACTGTATTATTAATAAGTATCACTCATTCACTCGAGCTTGTGTTGTGTTGAATCGAGTGGAGATTTGCAGCCGTTTTTAATTATAGCAGTTTGTAAATCCTCGACTGTCGATG
Organism: Bothriochloa decipiens; assembly: GCA_023333625.1. Lineage (NCBI taxonomy): Eukaryota > Viridiplantae > Streptophyta > Magnoliopsida > Poales > Poaceae > Bothriochloa > Bothriochloa decipiens. The sequence continues at coordinate 9,764,612 of CM041634.1, read as the reverse complement.
TGATTTCTCGTTTATAATGGAGCAGTTCCTTGCAAGGCAGGCCGACCAAGATCTATGGATCAAGACACCAAACTTAGGTAAAAAAAGTCAAACAAATTGTAATTTAAAATAGACAGAATATAATTTTGTGTTCGTGGGAAAAATAATATTAAGACAACCATATTCCTGACGATTTATCTTCTTCAATTTTTAATATTCTAATTTACTCGACCCCTGACGTGACGCCACATCAGTAAAGCCACACTCATCAAGATGTAAAAGACAGTTATAAAAATGTAAAGAGAAGGGGCAAAAAAACTGATTTTGTATTAGAGGGCCGCAATAGTTAGTTAAACACCCGAGCAGGCCCGTGGAGAGTTCTTTCGAGTCCAGCGGACCCAAAAAGCCCAAACTTTACAGCCCAGTTGGCCTTCCCAATCCTTTTCCTCCCCGTCGCCGAGATGCCGACTCGATCTTCCCTTTCCTCCCCCGGTCCACCGTCGACAAGACTCTTCTTCTCCAGCTCGCCTCTCGCCTCTCCCCACCTCACCTAGGGTTTCGCTTCCCGTCTCGCCGTCGCAGCCATGGGAGACAAGTAAGTATCCCTCCGCTCCGTGCCCCCTTTCCCTCTCTCCGTCGACGTTGCCATGGTTTCGACGCCTGACTCTGATTCCCCTCCTCGATTTACGCCCGCAGCTACTTGTTGGACGACGAAGGCGAGCCGACGCTGGACTTCGACGAGCGGGAGCCCTCTCCGGAGCCGCAGCCCTACGAAGACCTCGACGACGACCTCGGCGACGGCGGGGATTGGGCCCGCGATCGCTCCCCGACCCCCGTCCACGGCGGCGGCGGCGACGGCGGGGCGGGGTCCTCCTCCAAGCCGCGGAAGCGCCTCCTCAAGAAGGGCGGCGGTGGCGGCGGCGGCGGCATGCCCGGCGACGACGGGCTGGATGACTTTGGGTTGGAGGACGAGGACGCGGACCCCGCGGCTGAGGCCAGGAAGAGGAAGGGCTCCTCGGCGCTGAGGGACCTCGCAAGGGGCGGGGCGGGCAAGGAGAAGAAGGAGAAGAAGAGGCGGAGGGAGGACGACGGCAGGGGGAGGGATAGTGGGATGGCGAGGGAGAGGCGAGGAGCAGGAGGGAGGGACTCTGGCGGTAGGGAGGACCAGGATGATGGGGAGAGGGAGATCCAGGAGCTCTGGGAGACCATTGCCGGTGGTGACTCAGAGGTAATTATGACTGTTTCAATTTGATTCGGTTCTTTTTCAATTCATTACTGCTTGAATGCCCTTTACTGTACTATATATGTGCATTAACTTGTTAGAACTACTTTGAGCTTAATATGAAAGAACTATTTTGAGCTTAATATGAAAGGTTTCTGAAAAATTCAACCTCAAATCAACTGCCGTAGTGAACTCGTGAACTCGTGAGCATAGTCCAGAAACAAAACATTAGTCAGATAAAAAAAGATTGCTAGTATATTCAATTGCTTAGAGGAATCAGGAGGGTTGTGTAAAATGTTGGTGCATATCAAGTTAGACCATTGGACCTTGTTATCATGCTTTTTAAGTCGTCACCTAGGCGTTGTCTTGGCGTCCAGTTGAGTTTCCAGACTGGGTGTCAACCTTGTCATGACCAATCGGGCTATGGCGTCCGCCTTGCAACAGAATTTGTTACTTAGGTGCGATTTGATGCTGTTTATGGCCTGATCGGCCTGAGGCAGACACTGCATGAGCACGGGCGCGGGAGTGGGAGAGGGGCTGCGCACATGGAAAAAATGGGGGCTGGACCGGGTGCAGGAGATTTGGGAGACTGGCAGGAGTCATGCTTCAGCGGAAATTGTGCGCCTACAGGTCCCACGAGGCCATAACCCATCTCTCCCACTTGCCAATTGATAGGAAGGGGAAATGGAAGAGGGCGCACACCTGGTTCTTGGCAGCGCACTGCTAGAATCTTGCTGTTCTATCTCTTCTGCTCCATCGATTAAAGCTTATATCCGTTGATTTGAACCTCCCTTCATCTTCTCCACTAATTTGTGCCCCTGATTGGTGCCTCCTCTGGTCCTCCCATGCTGATTGATTCATGGTCCTTCATCGTCTCTGACTCTCTGTTGGTTCCTGTATTCAACCTGGTGTCATAAGGTCACGGGACATAGGCATTTCTTCCTCTCCTTTCATCTTCCCTCCTCTTAGATGTGCACAGCCTCTGCTTTTTACTTGGATATGCTCTGCTTTCTTTCTCTTCCACTGTTTCTTTCCTGCCACTCCTCTGCACTTATGCTACTTTTATTTGTGTTGCACTAGCTGCACTACCTCATTAAGTTATATTACGCATTATAGACTAATTTGTTGCTATTGAGAGATGAGAGATTTCAGATTTGCTATTTTGCCACTTTATATTGTGCACTATCACTCTGGTAGCACTAATTATGGCATTGCATGATAAGAACTGGCAATATTAAGGTATGGTTTGCTTCTGAATTTTAGTGCTCTTCACTGACATGCTACTCTGATCTGGTGGAACAGGATGACCAAGAAGGTGTTAGAACTGTAGACGATGATAATTTTATTGATGACACTGGGGTTGATCCAGCTGATCGTTATGGCAGCGATAATGAGCGGCATTCACCTGGACGTTATGCACAGGTATTTTTTTTCGTAACTATTCTGGTGCCTTGCAGCATAATCTTTTTGTATTCTTTATCAAGTTGGATTGTCATACAGGCTAAACAAATGTCTGTTGGTTCATTGTATCTTATGTCTTACTCTTGGTTGTCCATGCCAGTCGCTCTAGTGGCAATTTGACAATATTTATTGACCTGAGAATTGGTTGTTGTTCCCTATTAACTGAAGTATGGTGTTAGACATCCTTTCATAGCATTGCAGGATTTGATAGAAGCTTTGAAGTTTAATCCTAATTGATGAAGCTAAAACCATGGTCACAATAGGCCTTTGTTGCTTCGAATGTGTCTATTTATTTCTGGGCCATTGCACCATGCCACATGCTATCTTTTGTTTTGTTTTTTAATCACTGACAATATGGTTGATGGCTATAGGCTGAAGAGGGTGAGGAGGACGATGAAATTGAGCGACTCTTCAAGGGTGGTAAGAAGAAGAAGAAGAATGATCGCCCTCGTGCAGATATTGGTCTTATAGTGGAACAATTCATTGCCGAGTTCGAGGTAGCAGCCGAAGAAGATGCGAACTTGAACAGGCAATCAAAGCCAGCCATTAACAAACTTATGAAGCTTCCTCTGCTCATAGATGTTCTCTCCAAGTAAGATATCTGGAATCTTACCTGTAGTGCCAGTGCACATTGTCATTTGTTATATCTAACTAACAGTAATATTTTCTTGCTTATCTCTGTTTCACAGGAAGAATCTGCAGCAGGAATTCCTTGACCATGGAGTTCTCACTCTTCTAAAAAATTGGCTTGAGCCATTACCTGATGGAAGCATGCCAAACATGAATATTCGATCTGCTGTACTGAAATTATTAACTGATGTAGGCATCTTTATTTCCTT
>CM041634.1:9720016-9761101 GCA_023333625.1 Bothriochloa decipiens | reverse complement strand
TCTGCTGTACTGAAATTATTAACTGATGTAGGCATCTTTATTTCCTTCAACCTTTTTGCATTGTAGAACTTTGTTTTGCACAAGAGCATAGTTTCCTTTGTCATATTTTTGGATGGCTTGGAATTTGGTTGCTAATGAAAGTTTCATGCCCCTTGCAGTTTCCAATTGACTTGGAACAATTTGACCGAAGGGAGCAGCTTAAGAAAAGTGGCCTGGGAAAGGTATGCTTATACCGGTCCCTCTAATATATCATTTCGCAGAAGGTTATTTGTTATGTGCTAAATCTATCTGATGGTGCATATTTAGGTCATTATGTTTTTGTCCAAATCTGATGAGGAGACTACTGCAAATAGGAAATTGGCTAAGGAGCTGGTTGATAAATGGGTAAGTCTGTTCTCAGTATCCATTAAGTTTTTGTGTTTGTTGTTATGAAGTGTTCTTGGTATTTGTAAAAAAATCAGAGTCGACCAATATTCAACAAGAGCACGAGATTTGAGGACATGAGATATGATGATGAAAGACCACAACCTTACAGGCGGCCACAAATGAAGAAGTAAGTGTGTGCACTTATTGGCCATTTGAGGACTATTTCTTTTCCTGTATGTTTGTGTAATTCGTATTCTTATTGGTTATCCTTTGTGTCATGAAGGCCTTCGTCGAGTAGCTCTGGAATGCAATCCAGAGATGATGATCTTGATGCTGACTTTTCACAGTAAGTTCAATCATAGTTGTTTCGCATTGGATGCACATGTGCCTGCTTTCACCATTTCCTAATTGTTAGTTTAATCTGTTTCATCTATGCTTTGTATTTAGACGCAAGTCTGGGCAAAGTAGTTCAAGGCAGCATGCTTCTAGGCCAGAAGCCTCACCTTTGGACTTTGTCATTCGTCCACAGTCCAAAATTGACCCTGAGCAGATACGTGCTCGTGCTAAGCAGGCTGTCCAAGACCAGCGTCGGCTGAAGGTTTTCATTCCTTTAAAACACCTTGGCTTTGTCTCCCTTTATAAGCTAGCTATTCTTGCTTGTTAACTGTTGAAGTAGGACCAACTGAGCAATAGCTGATTCTTCTCGTTGGACATGCAGATGAACAAGAAATTGCAGCAGCTGAAAGCGCCCAAGAAGAAAAACCTTCAGGCGTCGAAGCTCAGCGTGGAAGGCCGTGGCATGATCAAGTACCTGTAGATCACCCACTATGGCATCCGCAGTCAGCAGTGCCCTGCAGATACAGTGCCTGCAGGGATTGCTGAAATAGTATGAAGCATCCTACCACCATTTCCATGGCAAACGATTTGGCATCAATAATTGCTTGGATCTTTTATCCAAGTATTTTTTTTGCCTTGTAGGGTGCAACATCTGTGCTTCAGAAACCGGATGGTTTGGGCACTATCTATTGCAGAGGCTTCTGCTATGAGCATGCATAAATATATGGCGCTTTTCAAGCAGAGTGGTGCCTTTATATAGTATAAACATTTGTCAGGCTTATGAGTTATGAGTTGACAATGATCCGATCAGGCTGTATCTTGAGTTGGGTTGAAGTTCGATTGTTTGTATACTTGAAGAAAGTTATGCCTTGTGAAAAAACAAAACATAGTGTGACAAATGATTAATTGCGCTTACCAAGCTGTAACTCAATTTTGATAAATGGTAATTCTTCAAGAGTTTTCATCTTGCTACTTGACTGGAAGGTAGTGTGCTCAGGCTTATCTTGTTGTGCTATTGCTGTCATGAGAGTTTTCATATTTGTTGTAAGAGTTACTGAACGCTAGATCCTTGAGTAACTAGAGATAATGGTGATGTTAGCAAAAAGAATGCTATCGATGTTTCGAAATCATAGCAAGCCTGCTAATTGTTGAAAGGAAGCTCAGTATGGCAAGTATATTATCCATGGGTGGACCACGGCTTGCCAGGTCTTTTTCAGGATTGTACCAAATGCAGCATGATGCTGACAGGCAAATCTATCTCATCAGGATATCCTACGTCACGTTGTACGTAAGGAAAGGCAGTTCACGGACCAAGTCGTTAATTGACAGCGACGTGGTGGTTTGCCCATCTTTATTTGTGTTTCGTACAGTAGCGATCAATGGAGTCGATAGTAGGCAGTGGATTCCTATCAGCGAGTACGCAAAAGAAAGCTATGGCGAATTCTGGCTTAATTCAGATGGACTGTGTGTGCATCTTCCAATTGAAAATTTGTCTCCCAAATTTATTCGATACACCGGCATCTAGTGGGATTGATTTCTGTTGAGTCCACAAGGAGTGAAATTAATTGAAACATGTGTTCTAAAATAACTCAATTTCAAATTAGAAAATTCGTAAGAACATGATTAGTGTTGCCAAGTCCAAGCATTGCCCAAGTATATAGGGAAACGCTAAAATTAGGGGTCATTCTTCTCCGTCCTTTCCATCCCAGGTCGCCACCGCGTCTCCGGCCTCCGCCCCTCCCCACCACCATCTCCGCCACGAGGCAGCACGCGCGGACCACGCAGAATCCCGCGCCGTGCGCTCGCATTCATCGCGCCGCCACCCTCACGTTCCAGCCGGCCACGCGCGCGCGCCCCCCGCCGCCGGCCGCGCGATGCCGCGGCGGGGCGAGACGGCGGTGGTCCCCATTGACGCGGCGTCGGGCGGCGAAGGCGGCGGCGGTGGTGGCGGCGGGAAAGGCGAGGAGCGGCCCAAGAGCGAGCGCCACCACCGGAGCCACGGCCCCCGCCACGGCCCGCACCGGGGCCGCCCGCCGCCGCCGCCCTCGCCGACGTTCCAGCCGTTCCGGCGGTGGTTCCCGTTCCTCGTGCCGCTCTTCATCGTTGCCAACGTCGTCCTCTTCGTGCTCACCATGTACGTCAACGACTGCCCCGCGCACGCGCGGGCCACCGGCGCCGCGATAGGGGGATCCATCGGCGAGAGCGCCACTGCGCAGGGCTGCTTGCTCGCGCCCGAGCTCGGGAGGTTCGCGTTCCAGTCGTTCAAGGAGAACCCGCTCGTCGGCCCTTCCTCCGCCACGTACGGCACACTGTTCAAATCTGTCCAGAATTTGGATCTTTCTGCAGTTTGCTGGGTTTACATTCGCTATTGCTTTAGATGTATGCATTGTTGGTGAAGATTTTGTGAAATGTGCTGTCTTTGAGATCCTCGATTGGTATGACATTGGTCTAGTTATATTATACTTATATAATCTTGCGAACACATGGTTTTCCATATCCGATCCTTCAAATTTTGTTAAACATTATTGTTTGATAATGTATTAAGGTTCACTTTTCACCATCGGTAATTTTTTATTGGTAATTATGCCGTTGACGGTACTTCAAAATCTTGGTAGCTTGAAGGTTCATCTAACATCTTTTGATTCCCAGGTTGTTGGAAATGGGGGCACTGGAAACCAGTAAAGTTACCAAAGATCACGAAGGCTGGCGCCTCATTACATGCATTTGGTTGCATGCTGGAGTTGTCCACATACTCGCTAACATGTTGAGTCTCTTAATGATTGGAATCAGGCTCGAGAAGGAATTTGGTTTCAGTAAGTGTCCCTGTCTGGTTCGATTAAAGAAACTTTCAGTAATTGTCTTTTTTTTTTTTTAGGAAAACAGATTCTTCATCCTTGTACAATGTATCTTTATTATCTGGAGTCTGATGGTTATTTCAAGGCCTAGTGATCATATAACGTGACCTGATTGATGATTTTCTGTTGCAGTAAGGATTGGTACACTGTATGTGATCTCTGGTGTTGGTGGCAGCTTGCTGTCTTCTTTGTTTATGGTGTCAAATATATCTGTCGGTGCCTCAGGTGCACTATTTGGACTATTGGGCTCAATGCTGTCAGAGCTCATAACAAATTGGACCATATATGAGAACAAGGTTGATTCTAAAATATATGCAGTATTTTCACAAATCATTCCATATTCCATGTTTCTAATCCTGTTCTTGTTTCAAAAAAAAAAAATTCAGTTTGCAGCACTCCTGACTCTAGTTATGATCATTGTCATCAACTTAGCTGTTGGGATCCTTCCACATGTTGACAACTTCGCTCACCTTGGAGGATTTATATCAGGGTTCTGTCTTGGTTTTGTGCTGCTAATACGACCACAATTTGGATATATTAACCAAAAGAACTCTCCTCTTGGATATCCCACGGGCATAACTAAACGGAAGTTCAAGACATATCAAATTATACTTTTGGTTATTGCCACAGTTATGCTAGTTTCTGGGTAAATATCTTGACAATGAGATGAATGGTAATGATCTAATCAACCACTACAGTTCAACTCTTTTAGCTAAACTATATTGTTGGCAGGTTCACCATTGGATTGGTGTTGCTATTTCAAGGGTTCAATGCTAGTGAACACTGTTCTTGGTGCCATTATTTGAGTTGTGTGCCTACTTCAAAATGGAGTTGCAACGCACCAAATAACTATTGCATGGTAAGTTTTTTTTGCAGTTATGATTCTTACTAAATGTACTAAATGGCTCTGCTGTGGACCTGTGGTAATCACCAGTTTGTATATTTTAAACCTGTTTGTCAGGATAAATTGTGTTTGATAGAGAATCATAATGAGTATATTAACACAGGGTTTGCATGAATGCCAAAACAACTCTTGAACATTTTTTTTGTACTTTTTAAAAATATGTTAGATAAAATCACGAGCATCATCAGACCTTCAATGGCAACCTTGCCTTGTTTGGTTTTCAGCTAATTTGCTGTTAGTAGCTGTTTTCCACTTGCTTTCCCAATGTGTAATGAGAACTTTCATACAGAGATTATTTACTTTCAATATGCATGTTATTGTTGCAGCCATTAGTGCTTAAACCCTTGTTTCATTTTTTGTTTGCTTCCTTGTTGTAAGTTTACTAATGTAAGCTTCTTCTGCAGTCTTCACAGCTTGGAAATCAACTAAATCTGACATGTGAAAGCACTGGAAAGACTGGAACATATGTTCTCAGCAATCCAAACAGCACAGAAGCAAGTAAAATTCTTTGTGTCAGCCTTTGCAGTTAATAGAATGTCTGTATTTTCTATCGGGGAATTCATGCCAGCATATCTATGGAATATATAATTAGAAGCCTATCTTTATATTATGATTCTCTGGTAATGCCTTTGCGGCTTCTATGGTATTTTCTTCTTGTGCTTGCTGTGTATTATGATGTCAGTTGATGGTTTAAAAGATGGACAACTTGAGGCAGTAGTTTGTGGAAACTTAACACTTGCCTTTTACTGTCAAGCATAAAATAGAGAAGATAGGCATGATGAATCTCTTCATTTGTCAAAAATAAAGAACGAAAATTAGAATAAAAGATGGACTGCATGTACATATCTAGATTGTTGCTCCAGATAGCTAGAGAGAGGGAGATGGGGGCAACCATTGCAAGCACACTCGGAATTAGGACTTGTCTTAGTTAAGGAAAATTGTTACGTCAAATACACTAAAGATGGCTGGCTATACAGGATCCAAGCTAAGCATTAACCTTTGTATAACTCATGTGATTCTGTTTTTTTCTAGGTTAGCACTCCTCTTAACAGAATGATGATGTGTTTTTCTGCAACTTTGGATAGTCAAAGGATGTAAATGTTACAGAAGTTGACATTTGTACAACTCCTGTGATTCTATTTTTTCCAAGTTAGCATTCCTCTTAACAGAATGTTTATGTTTTTCTTTTTTCTGCAACTTTGGATAGTCAAAGGATGTATATGTTACAGAAGTTGATGGAATGATACAAGTAAATCGAAAACAAAGAAATACAGAAGCAATTTTGAATGCTAACTCTGATCCATTTTATATCCCTGGTTCACTGCTATTGCCAATGGCTGATCCATGATCCATGGGCTGGCATCATGGATCAGCCATTTTGAGAAATACCTTCTCTTCTTCATTGACCAAAATAGTTTTAAACGGATTCCAGAATTGTATCCATTTGTACAGCAATTTTGAATGCTAACTCTGATCCATTTTATATACCTGGTTCACTGCTATTTCTGCATCTGGTTTTTATTCTCCTGATCACTGCATGATATTGTCAGCCCATCACTTGATATCTACTGCTGAATTGTATCCATTTGTGTCTATGGTTTTCTTTCTTTCAAATTTATATAGCTTATGCTAAGGAATCACTGTATATTACTCTTGTCACTGTATGCTTAAGGAGTCGAGGGATTAACTGCTAGGTACGGCATAAGAATTGTAGCACATATAAAGGTCTGAAAGACACACAATGTTGTCACTTATTAGGTCCGTAGTGAATCAAGTTATGGCATGAGTCTATCTTTTGGAATGTTTATTTCGTGCAGAAATTTCATTCTATAAGAAAACTACAAACGTTGGACTAGAATAGTTAGCTATTTGAACTACTCAAACTGCACATGGTTAACAAAATAAAACCGGGGATAGGATATGGCCGTACAGATTTGTCTGAATATTCACTTCAGGACGGAAGTAGCATAATGTTGTTGCCTGGCGTGTGTATGTTTATCAGACTAATTCCTCATCTTCAGCTGCTCAAAAATATACTTCACCACCTCTGCCACCGTAGCCTTCCTCGCTTCCCTAAAGTTCCAGAGCTCTTTCACGGGTTGCCGTCCTTTAGGATTGTACTCATGGAGCTCTCTCATGGCGTTCTTCACAGCGTTGCAGGCATTGACACCGTACTCAGTCCACAGCTGTCTCAGCTTTGGATCATCTTCATCAACAACGTCCTGAAATCAACCGGAGGCAAAGACCTTTAACCAGTCTCTTACCACAACATGGACAAAATTAAATGGGGACTTGGACTTTGAGAAATACCTTCTCTTCTCCATCGACCAAAATAGTTGTAAACGGATTCCAGAAAGCGTTCTTCAGCTCCTCCTGCCAAATGGAGACCAACCTTGCAGCTTTGCCCTCTGGGTCGTCATTCCTGTACTTGCTCTTGCATGCATGGTAGAATGGTTCTTCATCAAGTTGTCCCATCCTTTTGATCCCTATGGCCGTACATCCGCCGATCATCAGGCTCTCCAAACACTGAGCATAGTGATCATCAGGCAGAGGAAACTTTTCATGAATAATAGCAGGACTAAAGTACTAACACAAATGGAACTGAGAATTTGTCAAAAAAGAAAGGTAGTTTACCTCAATCAGTTCTTGGCGGGTCTCTTGAAGCTCATCTCTGTTGAGCCTATCTCGCTTTGTTAGGTTAATGTGTGTAGTTTGATACCTTTGACGTTCTTGCTCTTGACACTCTTTACAAATTGTCATTAATTTGTAAAGATGCTGGCATTCTTCCTTCCTGAGATTTTCCCCTGCCTGTAGTATCATGTCCAGCAAACATGTTGTGGGCACCTGTGCTTCTTTCTGCTCCAGCTGCTTCTCAAGTTCAACTACTTTTGCGTTCACTGCTGCCATCTCTTCCTGATCATGCAAGTGCATTTGTATGAAATTTGGTTGGTCACATGTGAAACAGATGATGTGAATGATCTTGCTAATTGCTATGTCAAAAGGTAAGAAGGAACCTTATGTCTTTCATGAAGCATTTGAACATAGTCCCTTGCCTTGGCGCCTCTATCTTCCATCTCCAATGAATTAATCTCGATAACAAGCTGATTGAATCATCACATCAGAAAAACAGCATAAGCTAAACTGTTGTCCAAGAAGATGGGTAAAGAACAGAGAATGGAACCAACTACGAGACTGATTTATGATGTGATGAGGGGACTAATATAAATGCAACGTGGCTTGGCAAAAAATCTGAACGTCACTTGACAGTTCAGAGCGCAGACACATGCATGCAGTCATGAACTGCAGATCCATTCAGAACTCTGAAATCTAGATAGATCCATGAGTATACCTGCTCCACTTTGCTGCAATGCAGTTCGGTTCTACATTCCTTCAGCTCCTGGATCCTGTCCACTCTCAACTGGATCTCTCCCCTGATTGCATCAAGCTCTGCCCTGAGCATCTCGTTCTCCTCATCGCGGCTCAGCTCTGGCAGTTCATTGTCCCTTACGGCTTCAAACTCTGTTGATTGACAAACACAGGAGCATTGTGTACGTCATCGGATTCTGAAACAGAAAAACGTATCATAATTCCATGCAATTAGCCTAAACGAGTCCGTGGATTAACCTTTGAGCTCGGCATCGAGCCAGCTGTTCTCCTGCTCCATCTCTCGGAGCAACCCGGCCATCTCCTCGCTCTGGGCCTTCAAGAACTTCTCCCTCCTCTCGTACTCGCCATGGACGGCGCCCAGCGCGTCGGCGTGCCTCGCCTCGTCCTTCTCCACGTCCTCCACGCTCCTCGCCTTTGCGCCGGACTCCCTCAGGAACCTCCCCACTGCGCCGCTGCCGAGCAGGTCCTCTTCCCCGGCCACCCAGCCGAACACACGATCGCCGTCGCCGTCACCGCGTTGCTGCCGCTGCCACTCGCTCCTCCCGGCGCGGGCGAAGCGGAAGGCGAGCGACATGGCGTCCCAGAGGCCGGACCAGCTCTTGCCGAAGTGGAGCAGCAAGAAGTGGCAGTGGTGGTTGGCCCTGGCCGCCGCCTCCTCTTGATCTTGGAGCATGGTGGTTGGGACGCCGGCGAAGTGCTGTTGCGCGTGCGAGGCCAGGGAGCTCGTGGCGTCGACGCCCTCGGTGGTGATCGTGGCGATGATGCCAGTCCACGGCCAGACGAGGAGTTCGCTCGGGTTGCCTGCATCGGCATCAGCCATTGGCATGTCGTCCTTACTCGACATGGGAGTTGCAGTGTAGTGTGGTTGGGTCATGGGTGTGAGCGTATGGCCTTGCTGCTGATTCTGAATGTTTTTTTGGTTGTTGAAGACCTGAAGTTCCAGGTGTAGTGTACTGTGGTTGGGTGGGTGTGCCTCTGCTCCCAAATTCTGAATCACGTAGTAGCAATTTATAACCGGTCTTATCACTATATGTTACCGTGTCATTCACACATTCTGCATGCCGTGTGATGCTGACATTTCTTAGATTAAAGAATGGTTCTTTTACATCAGTGATCCATGCCTTAAGGCTACTTACTTAGGCCTTATTTAGTTTACCCTAAAAGTTAGAATTTTTTCACTCTCTCTTCATCACATCAATACTTTAGCTGTTTGCATGGAGCATTAAATATAGGTAAAAAAATAATTAATTACACAGTTTAGTTAAAAATCACGAGATGAATCTTTTGAGCCTACTTGATCCACGATCGAACAATATTTACCAAATAAGACAAAAGTGGTACTATTCATCGGGTTCACTTTTTTTCGCAATCTAAACGAGGCCTTATTTCATATTCTGAAATTTGTTGGAAAACATACGTGGGTGCAAGCAATTTCACCCGACCATGGGTCTCTTGGATGAAAGCACAACTTGCTAGCGAATTAGACAACTGCAACTGTGATCACATGACTCGCATGCAAGTATTTCTAACACATCATGCAAAAAATATTACTTTATGTTAACTTACTTAACCTCAGTTCACTAACGACTGAACGTGTAAACAAAAGAGTTCAGGGCGTAACAGTTGCAGAAAACGCATTTAGATAACCATAAACATTAAATAAGCTAACCATAACCATCCAGATAACTATAAACATCACCCTAAGTTAAACGGACCGATTAGACGCCCACAGCTATGTGTTCTGCACTAACTCCACTAGACCACTAGTTGTACACCTGACACGAGTGAAACCTTAAAAAGATGGAACAGAACTTTGCGAACTCCTAGGTATGAACAGCTCCATGCATCGATGCAATCACACAAAAGGAACATGACGAATAGACCGCTGCTTGCAGTGTTAGTAAGAGCCCTCTCCATCCTCTTCTGCAGGGGAATTAGCAGCTTCTCGCCTCTTAGGAGCAGCTTCTCTCCTCTTAGGGCAGTTGCGGTAGTCATGAAAGTCGTATTTATCACAGGATCGGCAGTGCCTTTCGATTCTTTGTGGCTCCTCTTCATCCTCTTCTTCAGGGGAACTCGCAGCATTTCGCCTCTTAGGACAGTTGCGGTAGTCATGAAAGACACGTGCATTACAGGATCGGCATTTCCTTTGATTCTTTGTGGCTTTACCTGTAGTGTACACGCACAAAAATAAAAGGTCCAATAAGCCATGGATGTAACTGACTTTGAGCTCAAAGACAATACAAAGGAGGTTCAGTGCAGAAGGAAATATAGCAAAAAATGTATAGCCTGTGGGTTCTCAAGTTTCTTCTGTTACAACTAGGAGCTAGTCAGCTAATGACATCCAAGTTTTGGGATAGATCGATCAGAAATTCAGAATCCCATACCATCGTGTTGGCCTAGCCCACAAGGCCTCACCAGGCCTACTCGATGTGGGACTATCCCAACACTCATCCCCTAGTCACACGTCGATGATCTTGGCCCTCAGCCTCAACCGAGTGGTCTTCTAGGGCGGGTCTTGTGTCTTCCCGGGATAGCACGCAGCAAGCGCGAGTGGGCCCATAACCAATATTGGCCCAGCCCACAACGCCTTACCAGGCCTGCTCACCCCAAAAGCCCGAGCTGTTGGGGGAGGACTGCCCCGCCTTATAAGCTGGCCACCCCCACCATCGATAACCAATGTGGGACTATCCCAACACTCATCCCCTAGTCACACGTCGGTGATCTTGGCCCACAGCCTCAATCGAGTGGTCTTCCAGGGCGGGTCTTGTGTCTTCCCGGGATAACACACAGCAAGCGTGAGTGGGCTCATAACCAATGTTGGCCCAGCCCACAAGGCCTGCTCACCCCAAAAGTCCGAGCTGTTGGGGGAGGACCGGCCCGCCTTATAAGCTGGTCACCCCCACCATCGATAACCGATGTGGGACTATCCCAACACATATTAAGGTCCTGTGTACAGCCAAACTAAGTTTATGGAAACACTTGTAACAGGCTGGTGAGTGATGACAGAAACAATCCTCATCCTTTGTGCTCTCAATCCATAGCTCATTTGTTACGAGTTATTCAGTTCAGATAAATACTACAAGAATCAATTGATCAATGGATCATCATTAGCTTGATCAGGAGAACAAAAAGAGTCTTTTCCTACTGACACTGGTGGAGCTTAGTTAGGACCATCCTAGGCCATGGCTTCCCTTAACATTGCTGACATATAGATGAAAGATTAGATCTTAGGCTAAAGTACTAAACTACACCAAAGACTTAACATTATTTCTTATGTAATTATTGCACGATTAAAGATTGCCCCTTGCTATAAATTTAGTGAAACTCCACCACTGCCTATTAATAGTAAATAGTGCTAGCTAGCAATGAGTTGGTTAGAAGAATAGAAAACTATGAGCTGCTACTCAACACTAGTAAAAAATAAAACAATAACATTAAGTGATCAAATTTTCAAGCATGCATGGCTAGTGGCTATTTCCAGTGATAATAATAACCAAGATGAGTGATTAAACAGAATAGCATAGGAAGCTTACATTCTTTCTGAGTTGCTCATTCTCAGCTTTCAGATCTCCAATCTGCTTCTGCATGGACTCAGTCTCCTTTGACATCAGAATCAACTCTAACTTGAGCCTGCGGTCCTCTTCCTGTTTGAGCTCTGCTGTCTTGAGAGCGAGCTGCAACTTCAGATTCTGACTGTCATCACCGACCAGTTCAGGGCCCTTAATCACCGGAGGGGGACTCTGAGCTGAGCATACAGAAATCTCACAAACTGCATTTCAGAAGGTTCACCCTCCGTGCTATAGATCTAAGAGGCGAGAAGCTGCTAATTAAGCTCCACCAGTGTCAGTAGTTAGGACCATCCTAGGCCATGGCTTCCCTTAACATCACCTGTTTCAGAAGGTTCACCATCCAAATGAGTGTGGGGAGTCATCGTTGGAGTAGCGACGCGGTGACAGCCAGTAGTCGTAGTCAGCATCGCCCGGCTGCTGCGGCTGCTCGTTCCGTCCCTTGTCATCATCATCATCAGCCTGCTCACCATCGTCGTCTGGAGGCGGGGGAGCCCCCGGCTGTTGGTGGGCGACAAGGCGCGCCCGAACTAGATACTGCATTCCCCGCCGGATGTTCCGTTCGCCCTCATCCGCAGTAGCCACCAGTGGCTCTGGGATAAAGACGATTTTCTCAAGTTCGATGAACGACGGGTGCCAACACCAAGCTTATACAAAGTATTCACGGTCATCTTCGAGGGGGCGGTCGCGGACGTCACTGAGTTCGACCGCCGCGCAACAGCGCCCGAGCACCGTCTGGGCAGTGTCAGTGTTCCGGGCATGTGCCGGAACATGCCTCGATGCGACGACAACCCGGTGGGTGAACACACTATCCACCCCACCGGCCACCCGTGTCCACGGCAGCCATCGGAGTAGCATGAGTGCGCACCACGGAGGAGAGGCCAGCACCCGGAGGAGAAGCTTAGTTAGGACCATCCTAGGTCAGTAGGAAAAGACTCTTTTTGTTCTCCTGATCAAGCTAATGATGATCCATTGATCAATTGATTCTTGTAGTATTTGAGAAACAGGTGATGTGATTTCTTCATACCTTGGCTGATGTTGTTCTGGACCTCAGTTCCATTAAAATTCAGTCTGGTGCGCTTGGCGATTGCCTTCTTCCTCCTTCGCGGCAGCTCCGCAGGCTGAAGATAGTTGTTGCCTCCTGCAATCCCCTCTGCATTTGAACATGATTCAATCAAAATGCAAGGGAAGAAAACAAAGTGGAAAATTTCTCTCCTGCTCTACTGTACAAAACATAACAGTGGATGTTACATTCATATTCATCCATTATCTATCCGTGCCTCACAAACCAACACGAAAGCAAAAATGGCAGTACAACGATCGCAGTTCAAGGATGCAGTCCTTCATGAAAATGCACTTTTGCAGAATATTTGGCTATTTGCCAATTGCCATAAGCCAATAGCCGTGGGATGCGGCAGTTCAGTAGTTCCCTTGCCCAGAAAAACCTACCCAGAATATTCGCTCATCGCCGTGCTCCTAAAAATCCCCTATCGTCAGGCAAACTTTCACCATCGATGACGCACCTAATGAACTAGCGATGAAAATACATTTGCGCCGGTCTCAACTGTTTGGGTGAAAATTGAAATTATGAGACGACAGAAGTAGCAAACCCTTGTTCAAAAGTACTAATATTAACAAAAAAAAAACTAGCAAACCCCAAGCACGACGACAAGTAGTATAGCAAGTAAATTACTGCGATCTGAATTAATTCCGAGAAATCGTTCTCGCGATTACCATCGAGGGCAGCAGGATCAGCGAAACGCGGGCTACTCCGCCTCTTGCCGCCGGCGCTCGCCGCTTCCTTCTCCGCCTTCCCGCCGCCGCCGCCGCCGCGCGCGACCATCTCCGCCTTGACGCCCCTAGCCGCGGTCTCCGCCGCCGTCCCGTACTCGGCCACAGCGTACGTCGCCCTCCGCTCCGCACCCCCTCTCTCTCCCTCCTCCACCTCCTCCTCTTCCTCGTTGTCGTCGCCGTCATCAACGGGGACGCCGCCGTTGTTGAAGCGCCGCCACCACTCTGCCTTGGCTTCCTCCGTGACGCCGGCGGTGGAGGCGGCGCCGGCGCGGGCCTTGGTGGTGGAGGCCATGTCCTCGTTGGAGCAGAGCGGCGAGGAACGAGGAGGGTATTGCGAGTTTGCAAATGCGACTAGCGTGTGCATGTATTTGACTTCTTACCCAGGATATTTAACTGTTTGTGATTGTTAGGGACATGGACGACACTCTTTTAGTTTTTTTGAATGACACTTACAAAATTTCCACATGAAAGAAGATGCACATTTGCCTGTAGTCCGGCAATCCGGCTTCCTTGCACTCGCCATGGCTACCGCCTAACTTATCGTGGTGGGCCCTCCACAAGTAAACCTACTTGATCACGGTGGGGCCTTCACAGGTACACCTTGTTCCTCGTTAATCGTAAAGGGATCGAGCCTACTGTTTGGTAGAAAAGAGATAGAGCTAAGAAATGCTAATATTTTTAGCTTCATTCAACACACTTGTGAGAGCGGATTTTAAGGAGCTTCGCTTGATGAGTTGTTTCCATTTATTTAGCGAAGAAAAGTTCCAAACAGCTTCAATTCCAAGGTTGTTGGAGCTGTGAAAAATAGAGTTGTTTTAATAAAGTGCCTTAAAATCAATTTAGAATATAGGAGAGCACTGTTATACTCTCTTCGTCCTGCAGAAGGCGCAACTAGTTTTTTTTTTCAATTTGTCCCAGGAAATAAGGCGCTCGACTCCTCGGCTCCACGTGCGTATTTAGGCTACGTCTGGTTCATGCCGTCACCTTGCCATAGCTTGCCGCGCCTGACTTCCGCTCATGTTTGGTTCGTGCCGTCACCCGCACCGAACTTGCGGCACGCCGTAACTACCCAAGCACTCTTCAGTTGATTTTGGACGCTAATACACGCCATAGTTCAGGCGACCGATTTGATCGCCGCATTTGTGGCACGACCACATCCTCGACGCGGCTACTTGCGGCGCCGAACCAAACGCACCCTTACTGCTCGACATCGTACCACCCGCCTTCCGTTAGAATATCGCCGTTACTCTCGGGTGGCCAGGCCGTCAACCCGCAGTACATACGCACCCGAGTAGTAAGTACTTGCATGCATCTCTCTCGTGTGACTACCACCTCCCCTCTCCTCTCCCTTTCCTTTGCATGTGCTACCTGGTGATGGAACAAGTCATGGCGGAGAAAGGACAGGCGGCGAAGAGGAAGGCCGCGATCGTGCGAGCCCGATGCACGCGCGCTCGAGCGTTTCGTGTCCGTGCCTGATTCTAATGCTGGCGAAGAAAAAAAGAAGAGTTTGCATGGTTTGCATGGGACTGTTCGTTCAGCTCACTTTAAAAATAAAAATTTTGTGCATACGGGTGGAGTAGCTACCTGATTCTAATGCCACAACATCAGCTTCATCGTCGGCGTGTGCTTAAGGGTTCTTCAACTTGCTGCACGGACGACGACCTTCAATCCATGGACTGCTTCATCCTCGCCATCATCTTGGACATCTTCATCTTCGTCGTTGTTGTTGTTGTTGCCGTCATCTGTACCATATTGTCTGTCATTCAGTACACCGCTCTTACAATCAAACCATATAGAAAAAGGAAAAGTCTCGGTGATTACCTTCGTCCCAAACATAATCGTAGTCCAAATCTTGTACGTGGCCCTCAAAGTCCCCTACATCATCCCAGTTGATAGGCACACTCAAATCTAAAATAGGCATGGTGTTCAAACAAAGAAGATGAAGATTAGAGAAAAAGGAAGGCTGTCAGCCGGCCGTGTGCTTACATTGCCTATTTATAGGAGAACAAAGGAGCCATCAGTGGCGCCCACTTGCATGCCAAAAAATCGAACTATAGTTAGGCGCCAACATGAACAGATCGCGCGGGCGTAGATGAAACTGAAAATTTGCGGACGTAAAGCGCGGGCGTAGATGCAAAGTACGGAGACGGAAGCCGAAAAAATAGCGCGGGTATGAACGAAGGCGTGAAAACTGGAAGGAAAAATTCGCGCGTGCATGGCTACATGCATGGAAACTGCAAGGACCACGCGGGCTCGGTCTAACGGCGCGGGACGGAGCAACGTTTCACGTAATTACTCCGTGATGGAAACGAAGCGGACGATACTGGGAGCACGCGCTAACCAATTCAATGTACGTCTTGGTATTTGTGATCTTGGAGTTGCGCCTTATGTCCTGGGACGAAGGGAGTAGCATATTTGTCTTCTATATTTCTTTAGGGATAAGTGGTTGTCTCCTTTATTTAAGAGAAAGGGTGTTTCTTTTAAGAGATCTATTAAAATTTATAGGTATATAGGGCATGAGATAGAAGATCTGCTACAACACCTCTATCTCCTAAAGTGATACTTTTTAGATATAGAAGATTGGATAAAATATCTCGTGGAGATGCTCTTAGAAAGCTATATGACCAAGAAACCTAGGTGGTTAGATAGATTAAAAATTTAGTGGAGCATATATAAAAAAAAAAGAAAAATAAAAGAACTAGATTAGTTAAAAAGGGCCGGAATAAATTTAAAATACTATTTGCGATTGCACGAAAGAGACAACTTTTCTGAGAGGAGGGAATCAAATCGTACGAATGGCCAAAAGTAGAAACCTTGTTACAGGGTGACGAGCGCAAACACAAAGCATTTTCAGTTAGTAGCTAATGGAAAAATAGGAAAACAAGGAATTTTCAACAAGAATGAGACAAGGATGTGATTAATTGTGATGTTGTACCAGTAATATCAATAAATACTAAAAAAGCCTTTTCTGACCAAGAAACCTGCACTGCACAGCAGAACAAATGTTATCACTATAAATACATTGTCCGAAACGGGTTATCACACTATAAAATACATTGTCCGAAACGTCAGAGACACACGAAGTTAACTGTACAACGAAAAACTATGGAGGCATCTTCCTCAAAATCAGACCTAACTGAAGCTTATTTCTACACCTGTTCAGTCCCTAGCTATGCTTTTCCATTTAGGGGTCGGCTGTAGCAGGTCGTCTTCTGTCGCAGGTTGAGGCCAATTCTTCAACAAGGGCTCTATTTCCACTAGCTCCAGCATCAGGTTGGCCTCTAACATGCGTGCCAACAGACTGGGTCCGGACACCAGATTGTTGTGCATCCATTTCCTCAAACTGCAAAATACAAGAAGTGCTACAGCTGCAGAAACAAAAATAATAATAATAATTGAAACCATCAATAATTTGCAGATGTGTACCGAAGAATACGCAATGCTTCGTGCAGAGATCATTGCATCAGCGTAGCCAGAAAGATATGCAGCTTGTCTCAAGTCTTCAAATGAGCTCTCCATCCACTTAAAGTAACCTTGCATATCATCACGATTGAAACTAACTTTTGGGCGGGGGGCCTTCACAGAATCTGACGAAGCCTTAATGGCAGCTGTTTGACTTCGACTCAAAGCTCTCCAATATCACAGCACAAGATTTCTCAATCAAAGCTTTTCCTTGACGTTTAGCAGTAAGATCCTTGCAAAGTCTGTCGATTTCATCGTTCTTTGTAATCATTTCAATCTCCAGGGATTTGCACCTTTCAGAAAGGTCCTGCACTTCTTGATCGCGAACGTGAAGCTGCTTCCGAAGATCTGCGATCCCTTTAAGGTGATCTTCGTCTCTGGCCTTGAGATTGCGAACTTCATCTTCTATGGTGGCCTTCAGCACATTACTAGAACTCGGATGACTCATAAGGCAGCAAGTTTCTGAGAATAAAAAAAAAAATACAAAACCTCATAACAACATCATCGGTTGCTACCAAACACTGTAAAAATTAGCTGGCTAGCAGTAACTGTTTCTCTGATTGATTAAAATATCAAGGATTCTATTTCTTAAACCAAATGGCAGAAACTTTATGAGCTAATGCCCACATGTATAAAAAAACATAAGAATGCATTGATTTAGCTTCCTAAATGTCAAATCGGCAAATTAACTTGAGATATTGAAAATGCACACCCAACATAAGCATGAAATAAAATCGGGTACCTTCACTATTTCTCTCATGCATATTTTTAATTTCCTCCTCGAGTCGTGCATTTGATAGTTCCAATCGTGTCCTCCAGCTCTCTGATTGTTGAAGATGTCTCTTCTTAGACTCAATCTGATTGTCCAATATTTCTACAATCTAGAACAATATATAGGGACAAAAAACAAATGTCAAGAGCCAATATGACCTTCCTGTTTCCCCTTCATAATATAGGTGAATTTCATTGACCTTCAGTATTGTTGCAAACAAGATTCTTCAATCCTAAGTTCTGAACTTTACCACCAGCAAGGAACTGATTCATGGATACTAAAATTTGTCTTTACCACTTGACTAAAGTATTTTTCATGTCCTTTTCTTTAGTCTGTTTTGATTTTAGGTTTAAAATAAATTATATGGATAACTTCAGATCCACCTGCCTAGTTCTAATCTGAGGTTTAAAATAGGCAATATGGATATTTTCAGTATCCATATCTACAATTTCAAAAAACAAAATCTAGAGAGCCTAGAGGAAATTGACAAAGTTAAACAACATAAAGTAGAAGAACCATGTATTTTCCAGTGGTTAGCAGCATATAATGTATTCATGTAGACATGTACTCTCTCAAAATAGAGGCAGACTACAGATTTGTTTCTTACAAGAAAAGTATTGTATGTAGCAATAAGGTGTCCTGCAAAAGAATAACCATTTGTTTCTGTACATGTACAGATGCATTGTGATACCAGCAGGTGAAACTTGAAAGTTGAAAGCATACATTTTCTTGGAGGTCCTTGTTCTGGGCTTTCAGCTCCTCATTTTTCCTTCATTAGGCAGTCCAGTACTTTCACCTTCAGATCCAGCTCAACCCTCAGCTTCTTGTTCTGCTGATAGCATTTAAGCTCTTTCTTTTTCACTGCCCAATGAGACCTTAAATTCTCAATCTCCTTGGAAATCCTATAATAGTCCTCGTTCCATACATCGAAATCTCCTAAACACGGAAAAAGTGAGATGTGAAAGAGTGAATATAAAAACAGGTTTTACAGTCACAGACTTGGCACCTACCTTTGTTCCCCATCAAGTAGTCAAATTGGGTAGGCACCACTGCTGATTTTCTCTTTCTACTCTCCAATTCATTCCCTAGAGTCGTGGACACAGGTGTCAGATTGTATGGATATCAATGGGAAAAGTAGATCGACTACTGTTGCAGACAATTAGGGTAGTGCCACGATGTGAGATAGGGTAGAAGAAACTCCAGGAGACCACTCACCATTGCCATCAGCAGCTCTGCCGCCTCCACCTTGCATTCCCAGGCCGCCGTCCCCAGCCGCCTCGTCGCCTCCACCGGCCGGATTGGCGGCGGCGGAGGAGGATATTGAGCAGAGAGACTTTCTTGCTGACTTCGATTGGTGAGTACACTAGAACAGTGCAGTGCTTACCGCTGAGTGCAGCTCCTGTTGTTTGTTGGTTGTGGCCTGTGCTGTGGGACTCCGGAGCTTTTCGTTTAGGACCCCGACTGTTCCTTGCCTGTGCTGCTGTGCGCCTGTGCTCCATTTAGATGGAGTCCGGTGACGCCGACGTTCCTGTTCCTGAATCCAAGATCGGCTGATCCTGAACGAGGCAATTTCCTAGGCAGCCAACCAGGCAACTAAAATTGAGCAGCTGGTATCCACGTTGCCTAGTCTAATGACAGTGATTTTAGTCGCTTAATAGAGCACATGCGCTTTGGTTTCCCGCATGTGCATGTGGCATGTGCCCATATTCCCTTCCACCTTTGTCATTTTCTACTTCCTCTGGCTTCCTTGCATGCATATGATGCATTGCTCTCGCCATGGCTACCACCTAGCTTGATCGTGCCGGGGCCTTCACAAGTAGACCTTGTTCCTCGTTAGTCCATGGCCATCGGAAGGGTTCGGGCCTACACCAGCAGCACGCTGTTGTGGCGTGCGTCCGAGGCACGGGCGGTGGGCAAGTTGGAACGGTAGCGGTTTGGCGTTGGTTCGTGGGCAGCAAAGGGAGTGTGTAGTGTAGGCAATGGGGGCTTAGCGTAGGCGCATAGTTTTCTTCGCTGTTTTTACGTTTATATCTATAGCAGATACATCTAAGAATAGAAATCCATACTCTTTTAAATTCGGGTTTGATGGCTACTATGTGATGGTTTTTTAGATGGTCACAAGAAAGTCTGAATAAGAGTAAGACCACCACTTGGGACAACTCTGTTTCATTGGTGGAGTATCTTTTTTTTATTTATTTACTTGGACTCCATGAGCAACTTTACTGGTGAAGCAGAAACTATTTAAAATACATTTACTGAAACAACTTCTCATAATAAAAGGTTGCTAGTAGATAAACTAGATTATAGTTAGATAAACGGCCCGAAGATGTATGTTTATCCCTTGATGGACTAAATTTAAATAAAAGTGCCTAGCTATGCTTTTCCCTCGATGGCCGAATATAAAAGTGCCTTCATCAACAGCTGTTCCGAACATTATGCTTTTTTCATTTAGGGGTCGGCTGCAGCAGGTCCTCTGTCGCAGGTTGGGGCCAGTTCTTCAACAAGGGCTCCATTCCCACTAGCTTCAGCATCAGGTTGGCCTCCAGCGTGCGTGCCAACAGACTGAGTCCGGACACCAGATTGTTGTGCATCCGTTTGCTCAAACTGCAAAATACAAGAAGTGCTACAGCTACAGAAACAAATAATAGTAAGAATAATTGAAACCATAGATAATTCACAGATGTTTACCGAAGAATACGCAATGCTTTGTGCATAGATCATTGCACGAGCGTAGCCAGAAAGATATGCAATCTGTCTCAAGTCATTGAATAAGCTATCCAAGTAGCCTACGGGATCATCAGTTTCGACAACTTTTTCGGGGCGGGAGGCCTTCACAGCATCTGACGAAGCCTTAACGGCAGCTGTCGACTTCGACTCAAAGCTCTCCAATATCGCAGCACAAGATTTCTCAATCAAAGCTTTTCCTTGGCGTTTAGCAGTAAGATCCTTGCAAAGCCTGTCGATTTCATCATTCTTTGTAATCATTTCAATCTCCAGGGATTTGCACCTTTCAGAAAAGTCCTTCACTTCTTGATCGCGAACGTGAAGCTGCTTCCGAATATCTGCGATCTCTTTAAGGTGGTCTTCGTCTCTGGCCTTGAGATTGCGAACTTCATCTTCTAAGGTGGCCTTCAACACATTGCTAGAACTCGGATGACTCATAAGGCGGCAAGTTTCTGAGAATCGAAAAAAAATACAAAACCTCATAACATCATTGGTTGCTACCCAGCACTGTAAAAAATAGCTGGCTTACAGTAACTGTTTCTCTGATCGATTAAAATATCAAGGATTATATTTCTTCAACCAAATGGCAGAAACTTTATGAGCTAATGCACACATGTATAAAAAAAATAAGTTATGCATTGATTTAGTTTCCTAATGTCAAATCGGCGAATTAACTTGAGACATTGATAACTCAATGCACACCCAACATAAATATGGAATAAAATTGCGTACCTTCACTATTTCTCTCATGCAGATTTTTAATTTCCTCCTCGACCCGTGCATTTGATAGTTCCAATCTTGTCCTCAAGCTCTCTGTTTGTTGAAGATGTCTCTTCTTAGACTCAATCTGACTGTCCAATTTTTCTACAATCTAAAACATAATATATAGGGAGAAAAAACAAATGTTAATAGCCAATAAGACCTTCCTGTTTTTCCTTCATAATGTAGGTGAATTTCATTGACCTTCAGTATTGTTGAAAACAAGATTCTTCAATCCTAAGTTCCTAACTTTACCACCACCAAGGAACTGATTCATGGATACTAAAATTTATCTTTACCACTTGACTGAAGTATTTTTCATCTCCATTTCTTTAGTCCGTTTTGATTTAAGGTTTAAAATAGACAATCTATCTACAGTTTCAAAAACAAAATCTAGAGACCCTAGAGGAAATTGACAAAGTTAAAGAACATAAAGTAGAAGCACCATATATTTCCCAGTGGTTAGCAGCATATAATGTATTCATGTAGACATGTACTCTCCCAAAGAATAGACAGACTACAGATCAGTACCAGTTGCTTAAGCTTACAAGCAAAGTATTGTAGTATGTAACAATAAGATGTCCTGAAAAAGAATAATAATTTGTTTCTGTACATGTACAGATGCATTTGTGATACGAGCAGGTGAAACTTGAAAGCATACCTTTTCTTGGAGGTCCTTGTTCTTGGTTTTCAGCGCCTCATTTTCCTTCCTTAGGCACTCCACGTCTTTCACCTTCAGATCCAGCTCAACCCTCAGTTTCTTGTTCTGCTGATAGCACTTAAGCTCTTTCTTTTTCAGAGCCAACTGAGACCTTAAATTCTCAATCTCCTTGGAAATCCTATCAGAGTCATCACTCGGTACATCGAAATCTCCTAAACACGGAAAAATGACATGGGAAAGAGTGAAGATCAAAATGGGTTTTACAATCAGAAACTTGGCACTTACCCGTACCTTCATTCCCCATCAAGTAGTGAAATTCAGTAGGCACCACGGCTGCTTTTCTCTTTCTACTCTCTGATTCTCTTCCTAGAGTCCTGGATAAATCTGCAGGAGTGCATATGCAATTGAGAGGTGTCAGACTGTATACCATGGCAACCAACAATCTTGACCACGGGTTTATTAAAAAAACAATCTTGACCACGGATATCAATGGGGAAAATAGATCGACTACTGTTGCAGACAAATGGGGTAGTGCCACGATGTGATGAGGTAGAAGAAACTCCAGGAGACCACTCACCATTCCCGTCAGCAGATCTGCCGCCACCACCTTGCATTCCCAGGCCGCCGCCGTCCCCAGCCGCCTCGTCGCCTCCACCAGCGGGATTGGCGTCGTCGGAGGAGGACATCGAGGAGAGAGGCTTTCTTGCTTCAACTTCGATTGGTGAGGTGATGGACTGATGGTACACTAGAACAGTGCAGTGCTTACTGCGGGGTGCTCATTTATTGG
Source organism: Bothriochloa decipiens (assembly GCA_023333625.1). NCBI lineage: Eukaryota > Viridiplantae > Streptophyta > Magnoliopsida > Poales > Poaceae > Bothriochloa > Bothriochloa decipiens. The sequence continues at coordinate 9,738,728 of CM041634.1, read as the reverse complement.
TTGTGGCCTGTGCTGTGGGGCCCCGGAGCTTGACTGCGGCCACAATGTGATGAAAGATGGATGCTGAGATGAGAGAAATGGAGTTCAAGCACCGGATCATGTCATTGCAGCTGTCGATGCTGAGTTCAAAAGGTTAGGTATGGGATCAAAGTAGCTGCCCCGGATGACTGAAGTACGGAGTAGCAGGTAGCACAAGAAAAACAGGAGGAGGAAGAGCAAGGAGGGACCCACATGCAATAATTGCTTTGATGCTAAGACTACCCGCAGCGGGAGCCTGGAAAGCGCCCTGCAGGAGCGATTTTCAGAAAACGGAGCCGCAGCGGGGTCCTGGAAGGGTTCCTGGGAAGTCCAGGACCGGCTCCCGTCCTATGTCTTCCCTGGACGTACGGAGCATCCTGGATGTGCGACGCGGGGCCCACGCGGAGAAGGGAGAGAGGGAGGGAACAGAGGGAGGTGGAGGGCCTCGCCGGGGCTGCCGCCGGATGGAGCAGGGGCGACCTCGCCTCTCCATGGATGGAGCTCGAAGAGAGAGAGGGCAGAGGAGCTCACGGCGCGAGCTCTGGCCGCTGGCCGCAGTCGGCAAGCATCGCCGCGCGGCCACGGCCCCAGCAGGGCGCGCCTCGGGTGCGGCGCCGGCGAGCTCTGCCACCATGCCGCACCTCCTTTCCCGCCTCGCGCTCGCCCACGAGGAGCCCCACGACGCTACATGGAGGGAGCAGAGGGGAAGGAGGTCGTCCTCTGCCTCGTCCCTCTGCCCGCCCGCCTCTGCCTCCGATTGAGCTTGTGCTCCAGGAGCGCGTGGAAGTCGGACGCGGAGTCCAGCGCCAGGGCCGCACCAGCGGGAGCGGTGGGGTCGGAGGCGGCGCCCGGTCCGGGAACGCCAGCGTCGGGCCAGAGGGAGAGGTCCGGAGGCGGGTGCGGAGGACCACGAGCACGGAAACCGCGAGCTTGAGCCCCGTCGCGCGCTGGTCTTCCGGCCGCCGCGCTCGCCCGCCCGTCGTGGCCCACACTGGGCTCGCCGGCGTCGTCCCGGCCTTGGAGACGACGAAGAGAGGCGCTCGAATGGAAGGAAAAGAAAGGGAAGGGAAAATAAAAAGGGGAAAAAAGAAAAAAATCTGGACTAGTGGGGCCCACGGTGTATAAAGGATTGGTATAAAGGATGTATGATTACGGAAGAAATTAGCATAGAGAAAAGAATATCGATAATTAGGATGGAATATTTCTTTTAAAGGAGAGAATTAGAGGAACATGACTGCGGTTAGTCTAAACGTCGTGGAAGCAAAAACTTTCTGGCATCGAGTAGCCAAACTTCTTTTGAGCATCCAGTACATTGTGGCTAGTTGACCCCAACTGTATTTGACCCCAACTGTACCTTGACCACCGGCGCCGAGAGGTTCCTGAATCCTGAATTTCCTGGGCAGTCAGTCAGCCAACTAAAATTGAGCGGCTGGTATCCACGTTGCCTAAGCTAATGTAGTGATTAGTCGCTTGCTTGATTCTCCCTCTCAAGTTCAGTGACCCTAAAGTTCAATGTCTCCTCTAAAGTTTTTTTTAGCAACGAAAGTGACATGGGATAGCTTCTTTACTGGTGTCTAGCCTGCCCAACTTTAGTTGAGCCAAAATTTAGATGTTTGGTTGCCTGGTCCCATCTGCATTTCCGCCTTCTCATACCCGGCCGCAGCCTACAACGTCCTTCGCTCGGCACCCCCTCTCTCTCCCTCCTCCTCCTCGTCATCGTCATCAACGGAAACGCCGTTGTTGTTGAAGCGCCGCCACCACTCTGCCTTGGCTTCCTCCGTGACGCTGGCGGTGCAGGAGGCGGCGCCAGGGCGGGCGGTGGAGGCCATGTCCTCGTTGGAGCAGAGCGGCGAAGAACGAGGAGGGTATTGCGAGTTTGCAAATGTGACTAGCAGTTTTTTATGCACTCTCTGCGTGCTGCTTTCTTTCCCCCACGATAGGAAATCAGTTATCCTTTTCCTGGATTCGTGGACGCGGAAAAAATGGTTTTGATTTCCCGCTTAGCCTTCGCATTCCGGCCCGTACTTTTTCAGCACCAAAACTCTAAAAAGTGTATAATTTTCGCGACCGGGACTTCACCCGTTCTTCACTCTAAACAGTGTATAAAATGAACCAAAGTGAAAAAATACTATATGTGGCGTGGATAGCCAATCTAGAGCTATCTTGTGGTTGAACTATCCCGTGCCGTGATCATAGAAAATGTTATTTATAAGTACATAGTAAAAAATGGTATCAAAAAAATCTTAAAAAGATCTTATAATTTATGATGGAGAGTATGTTTGTACAAGTATAAAAAAGAGCGAGAGAATTTGTCTCTAAACCAATTTTATGTTCATCACGGTTAGCTCTTAATTACTATATGCTCCCTTCGTTCCAAATTAAAGTCATTTTAAGAATCTTGGAGAGTTAAAGTATCTTAAGTTTGATCAAAATTATAAAAAAAATAAAAAATTATGACATTAAATAGGTAAACTATAAAAATATAATTAATGAAGAATCTAATAATACTTAGTTGACATCATAAATGTTATTATCTTATCATATAAATTTGGTCAAATTTGAGATGCTTTGACTCTCTAAAATTCTTAGAATAACTTACAATTTAGGACAAAGGAAGTATATACCATTTCCAAATACGTGTGGATTGTACTATTTAAATAACTAGATTGTCTATGTAGTTTCAGTTTTTTCCAACATTGTGTCTCTTTTTAAAACACTCAGAGTTATAGCAAATTTATTGTAGATATATCACTCTAAACTGATATTTGGATTTTTCACAAATTTTAATAATTTCAACTGTCGCCAAAGAAAAAACCAAAATTTAATACATACTAACTACGTTTTATAGTCCTTTTGACTTTCTAATCCTAAGTTTGACCACTTATTTTATTAAAAAATTTATACAAAATATCACTTCTTTTTTATCATGGCTTTCTTTATTAACAATAATTTCTCAAGAATCACTTAAATTGATTATATTTGTATAAGTTTTTTTAATAAGACAAGCGGTCAAACTTATAGTCAAAAAGTCAAAACGAACTATAATTTAAAAGAGATGAAATACATTTTATTGTAACTATTTAACTTTAGATTTTACTGTTTATGTTGCATATTATTGTACTTAGTAGACGTAAACCATGCTAATAATATGTTTAGATCTAAAAATCATATTTAATCTTTTTAAGTCTAAAAAAAAGTGAAATTTTGGCCTAATCATTGAATGTCAGTAAATTTTGGGGTGCTCGAAAATTATAATACCAAAACTGAAAAATTGAGAGTGTGTGGAACTGTTGAACTATATTCTGTGTACTAATTTAGTGTAAAGACTCAACCGTGTGCATGTGTTTGGCTCCTTACCCACAACCAAGCAAGAGTGGCTGACCCCCAACTATAAGTACCTATGGACTCCCAATGCTCACGTAGCTTGGGTAGGACCATCCATGACACGGTGTTCCCAGACGCGTCAGGAAACAAGAACTGAGCCACCATATGCCACAGCCACACACGAGCGTGCCTCTCAACAACGTCTTGCGGTGCATGGGGAGGGCACTTGTTAAAACGTTGCCGCAACCAAGCTGAGCCGACACCTGAAGTCTTCTTCTCCTTCTTCCCTTCTTCAGGGTCAAGTGGACGGTAGCCGGTGAACTGCTCCACCATATCCTTCCAGTTTTGGGGCTCAACTATACCCGTCACTGCCGGACCGTCCAGGCGAAGGCCCAAAATGATGCCAATATCTTGCATGAGCACGGACATCTCTCCTGAGGGTAGGCGGAAGGAATGGGTCTCTGGACGCCACCTATCCACAAAGGCGGTGATGAGGGGACCATCCATGTCTGGGAGGCCTGCAATGATAGTCCTTGCCAATCCCAGAAAACTGGCTCCTGCTCTTTCCAAGTACGGAGCGTAGCGCTCATCCCAGTTGAGGGGGTGGTGAGTTCGAGACCGCAGCGGGACCAAGGCCTGCAAAAAACCAATGTTACAATCGACTGAGGGGTGAAGACATTTGTTGACACCGTTTTTTGACACGTGTCAATATAAGCCAAAAACTGTGCCGATCGGCAAGGGAGTTGTTGTGCTTTTAAGCTTACTTTGCTTAAAAGTATGGCTGACAGATGGTTGCCGATGAAGGTTAAATATGATTTTACCGATGAGAGCAGAGGGTTGTTGCCGATGGAGAGAGAGGCATGGTTGCCGATGGAAAGCAGAGCTGAAGAACGTAGAAAGCAGAGCTGAATCATTATCGATGGGTTTTGCCGATGGAATCTACAGAGATGAGGAGCGTGCCGATAGAGGTTTCATCGTAAGCAATGGATAAGGAAACTGGCAATATTTATGTCAATATTTTAATAGTTTACTTTTGAGTCCGACCTTGGTACGAGTCATTATTTTTTATTCCTTAGAGATAAGACTAGTTTAGGTAATACTTTGTTGTGTCTGTTTAGGACTCATAGTACCAGGGTATAAATATGTACCGAGAGGCAATGTAAAAAGAAAAATCAATCAAATACAACAAATCTATTACTTTTATCTACTTTTCAAGCAATCTACTTTTCGACGACTTCGTCACCAGTACCCTTTTCTTTTCAACGAGTTCTTTCAAGAATCGACGGGCTGCATCAACTTGATCTCCGGCGACCTTGCAGGTTCCGCGTCTACTGAGCACGATTCAGGCTTTGACGTCCGGGCGTATCGCTGTCGTCTCGTCTGATCTGTTCAACAGTTATCGAATATCCTCTGAGCTTTGACGTCCGGGCGTATCGCTGTCGTCTCATTCGGGTTTTATTCAGATTTATCATCCTTGTCGATTAACAGGTCAAATCGACTGGCACGCCTTGATATCGAACTTGGATATTAGCCCGGTGTGTTTGCAGATCCAACGCCTTTTTGCATCAACACATCTTTTGGCATGTCCGGTGGGACCAAGTCAACAGATTTATCATGAAGAATATTACTGATATCACTCCAGAAAACATCATCGAGATATCAGAATCAGATCTCAAGGAGGATCAGAGGCAAGCCATGGAGAAAGCTATGGAGGATTACAAGCAGCTTTGCTTGAAGTCTTTCAGCATGAATAGGGGAGGAGAAGTCATCTAGAAGCAAGATCTGCCGTTGCCTCGGCAGGTAACCTTTGACTCTAACCCTGATAAATTACAGGAGATGGTTAATTCTGCGTTAAATCAAGCTTTGATCAACCACTCCACCGTGCTGTCCAATACTGTCTACAATGCTGTTGTGCAAACGTTAAGGGACGGACAAGCACCAGGGTATGTCGGGCCGGCATATCATCAGCCAGGATCGGCATCTACCAGCACTCCATCGGCAACTCCAGCCATTGAGAGTATGGAAGCGCCTACTCTTTCAGCTATATTAGGACCATCCGTCATTGAAGCCACACCGATAGGATCAGATCTAATATCTCAGGAGAGGCCTGGTACTCAGTTGAGCACAGATCTATCAGCATCGGCAATGTCAGGTCCTTCAGGTCAACATAGTCAAACTGCTGCTAATTGGTGGGGATACGGTATGCCTCCAGGTCCATCTACTGCCAACTCTGGACTGCCTCAAGTGCATGATGTAGCAGGGAAGGGTCCAATGACATCGGCTACTCCAATTTGGCCGGTGGCTCAAGCGCCGTATTATTCTACTGTACCTCCTGCTATACAGCCATTGTCAAGGGGATTCTATGCACCTCCGCAACAGATATCTTATGCGAATCCATTGACTAATCCTCTACCAGTTCAACAGAGAGCTTCCACTGCAGAGCAGCCCATAGTACCATTCATATCTCAGTCTGGATTACCTGCAATTCAGGGCAATTATGCTGGCTATCATCCATCTATACAAGAGCATCAATTGTCTGCAAGCTATTAGCCATCGGCAAGCCAGGTGCCGATGAGTTACAATCTCAATTGGTCAGGGCAAGCGCCAATTCAGCAACCTGCTATTCAACCAAGCTACCAAGCAATAGGGACTCAACGGTATAGTCCACAGACAACTTTCCAGGAACAAGCATCGGCAAAACAGCCGATGAACTTTACTCCGCAGATTGGTGCCGTGAATATGCCGATTTATCCAAGCCAAGTGCCACAGGGGTATGTAGAAGCATATCAGCCAACGCCTCCAGTAGAGATCCAGCCAGTGCATCGGCAAGATCAGGATGCACTCTTGACCGATAAGATTGCAGAAGTGATGAAAGAACAATTTGGGATTCAGCCCAAGATCGATACTTACTCTTATCGGACTCCATACCCTTCATCTTATGATTCAATTCCTTTCCCGAATCGGTACAAGGTGCCAGATTTCACTAAGTTTTCTGGGCAAGATGATACGTCAACAATGGAGCACATCAACCGATTCATTATCCAATGCGGGGAAGCAGCGAACAGGGATGAGCTGAGGATCCGTTTGTTCTCGTCTTCTTTGTCCGGATCAGCATTCGCGTGGTTTATATCATTGCCACTGAACTCTATTCTTACTTGGACCAATCTAGAAAGACAATTTCATAAGTACTTCTTTGCTGGTGTCCATGAAAAGAAGCTTACCGATTTAATGAAATTAAGACAGCGAAGCGACGAATCGGTAGAGAATTTTGTGCAAAGGGTACGAGACATGAAGAACAAGTGCTACAACCTAGTGCTTGATGACCGCCAGTTAGCTGGTTTGGTTTTCCAGGGTTTGTTGCCGCATCTTAGAGACAAATACGATGCTTAGGAGTTTGAAAGTTTAAGTCATATTGTGCAGAGGGTCTCTGATCAAAGTGCTCAAGCTCCAGAACATAGAAAGAGCTGGAACAAGAAGGTGTCCTTCGTAGAGGCAGAGGAATCAGATTCAGATGAAGAACCAACTATCGGCCTGGCTGAGTGGGTAAAAGGTAAAAAAACCTTTATCTTGTCCTTTTGGTCAGAAAGAGCCAGAGAAATTCACGTTTGACGTCACAAAGGCCGATAGAATATTTGATCTGCTACTTCAAGAGGGCCAAATCAAGCTATCACCCAATCATGTGATTCCATCGGCAGATGAGCTGAAGAAGATAAGGTACTGTAAATTTCATAATGCAACTTCGCACAGTACCAATGACTGCAAGGTTTTCAGACAGCAGTTGCAATCGGCAACTGAATCTGGGAGGATCAAGTTTGATAACTCTAAAGCTCAGAGGCCGATGAAGATTGATCAACATCCTTTCCCAGCAAACATAGTGGAGGCTGTAAACAAGACCAAAGTGTTGACATCGGTAAGCGCTAAGAGGAGAGCATCGGTGGATCCTAGAAATCAAGCAACTACCGATGACTTGAAGGGGAAAGAGATAGTTGAAAAAAGCAGTAGTTTAAGAAGACCTCCTAGACCAGCTCCGTACAGAATTCCAAGTAACCGCTATCGGCATCGGCAAGAGGAGTTGCGTTGGGAAGCGTGGCATCGGCACAAAGACCATTGGAGATGCCCCTTCTTCATCTATTGTTGAAAAGAAGGCATTAAATTGCCTACTGTTGATAGTTGCCCCGAGTGCAATGGTTATGATCGAACCGATCGGGCAGAAAGAAGGCCGCGCTATGGTAATCGGAGCAGATACATCGGTAAGCCGATCAGAGAAGGGGTATTGGTACATGATCGGCTGGGGGGCAGGACCAGTGTATATGAAAGGCTGGGAAGGCATGCTGACTGTTTGCTGATGAATCAAAAGGAGCTCGAGAAGATGACCAATGCAGGAGTCCCTGATGAAACAATACTCTGCAGGGATCCCAATACAAATTGCCCAGGTTCAAGTGCAAAAATTTACCAACCAGTCTGGAAGACGAAGCTTCCTCAATGGTGCCCTAAAGGTTTAACGAGGACTCAAAAGAGGAAGATGCAATGTGAGCACAAAGAGGAAAGTTCCCGTGGAGCAGAAACTCAAGTATGACGGCTGAAGCACAAAAGTGAAGGTCCATCGGCAGACATCAACATGGTTTTCTTATTGCCGATGAGATTCTTAGCACTTGCCAATAAAAAAATAATAACATATGTATAGATAAAGTGCTTGTTCAAAAAGAATGTATCGGCACTACGTTAATGTGAAGTTTTACAAATTACCGGTACATCACATTGCCGATGAAAAGGGAGGTTTACAAGTTCAACAATGAGTGGATAGTTGATATCGCACGCAGACGAATTTGGTCAGCTTCCTCCAGTATCTTTGCATCTTCATCGGCATTGCCTTCAACTGGCTTGATCTTCTTCTTGAGCGCCAGCGTCTTGAGGACTTGGTTGTCCCTTTCTTGCTGAAGAGTCTTGACAGCTTCGGGCATTTGGGCCTTCTCTTGATTTGCTGCGTCCAAGGCTCCTTCAATCTGTCTCAGCTCCGCTAGCAGGGCTTCTCTTCTTGCCGATAGTTGAGCAATCTTGTCCTCCAGATCTGCACAAGAGGCTTCTAGCTTACCGATGTCTTTGTGCTTCTCATCGGCAAGTTGCTTATGCTTCATCATGTCCTCCTGGAGTTTTGCCTGAGTGACTCTATCGGCAATCCGCTGGGCAACCCTCTGATATTGCAACTGCCGACTCTCCAAATATGCAGCTTGGAAGAGTGCTTCCTCGACATCGGCAGGAATATGACCTCGAATTCCTTTAAAAGTTGCTCTTGTAGAATCAGAATCCTGGATCAGTAAAGAGGTCTCCTGTTGCAGCAAGGATAATAGCATTTCCAGCTTTGACTTGGTTTCAGGTGATAGAACTCCAAGGGTTGGAGCAGAGCTTTCTTCAGAATCTTCATCATCGGGAACAATCCCACTAATAGAGAAGGAAAATAGACTATCGAGGGAATCTTGCTCCTAAAAAGAAAAAGGTGATGTCAGCAGAAGAGCCCAAAGTGTTAAAGGTTATCTAAGAGAGTTAACTCACCTGTTTCAAGGCAATCTCTCGCCTTTGGCTTAGAGAAACAACCTCAGGTACAATTACCGATGACGTTTCTTGTGTTGGTACCTCGATTGGTTGCTGCTGCGACACCGATGCCGATGAAGATCCTTGTATGGGTACAATGGCCGATGGAAGAGCAGTTGCCGATGGAGAGGTCTGCACAGATATGTCAGGCGATATCGGGCGAGGCGAGGACACCGACGGAGATGGTGTAAGTCTTGCCCGCTTGGATTGTGATTCTTCGCCCGATGAAGCCTTACACTTGTGCTGTAAGATATCGGCATCGGACGGCTGGGGGGCATCGGCAATGGATGGTTGAGGAATCGGTACACTTGGGACGGTTGCCGATGCAATTACTCGGTGCTGCAAGAGAGACAGATGAGTAAAAGTGCCGATCCAATAATCAAGGTTTGAATAAAGAATACCTCTGGAGAGTCATCAAGGACAACAAGGTGGGGCGATGAAGATGCTGCAGGTGGAGACGAAGGGCGAATTACCGATAAAGATTCTAGTGGTGTAGAACTCGCGCCCTGAAATGTGAAATCGGTAAATCACAGCAATCGGCATCTGCAAAATAAAGTGAGGTGGTTACCTGAGATGCCTGTGCTAAAAATGTGACCGATTTGGTGCTCTTCTTGGTACGACCACGGCCCACTGGAGCATCCAGCGAGGGAGCTTTATGGCCGATGATGGATACCGGGGAGATCGGCTGCAGCCGTATGACCTTGCCACTCTTACTTAATGTTGGAACTGGGTCATCGACCTGTTAAAAAGGGGTTAAGTTGCCGATGGATTAAAGGGGAGTTGAAAGAAGTGCAGAGGGTCAGACTTACCGCATCGGTAGGGATGGCATGATCGGAATCAATGAGATTCCAGTAAAGATGAGGAGATGCAAAGAATAGTTGCTCTTTCCATTCTTGCCACCATAATTTGAAGGACTCGGTGACAAAAGAAGCTGGTACCCAATCAGTTAGATCGACATTAGAGGTATCGGCATCGGGAAGGAGAGTAACAATCTTGTGCCAATCCACATGGTTCGCAATAGTCTCTCTCGGTTTAATCACATCGGCAAAACAGAGGTTGATGGGTAGTTGTCCAAAAGCTAGTTGTCTTGCTACTACCGATGGATAATAGAACTCGTATGTGGGATTAATGTTCTTCCCACTTCCAAATATGTTGACCGGGATGGCACGAGGGGTGATTATTGCACTAAGAATGTTGACATCCTGGTTCAAAGCCTCATCGGTAAGGTTAAAGGAAAGAGGGAATCTTGCTGCTTCATCAACATACGGGACCCAGGCCCGAAGCTCAGAAGGGATGCCGATATAGAATCTGTGGAAGAGATTGCCGATCTGGACTCTGTTTGCCTCTGCCCCTGGTAATACTGCCAGTGCTTCTCCAAAGTTGATAGGGGGGCGCGTTGCCAATTCTTCTTCCCCGAGTTGATAATCTTCAGGAAGACTTCGAGGGAATTGCTGGGCGAACAGATCAATGTGGAAGTACTTGTGCATATGGGCGTTCAACCACATATTGATGAACCACCAAGGGCCCCCCAGATTGCCGATGGATTTGCCTTGTAGCAGCCTTTGTGACACTTGGTGAAGGAGATGGTAGACCGAGCCAAGAAGGTATCGGCCCAGTGGGAGTTTGACGCCACTAGCCAACAACTCTGCTGCAGGAAGGTGCATGTTGGTCGGTCCAACTGTTCTACCGCAGAAAATAAATTTCTCAAGCCACATGTTCAAAAAAGCTGAATGTTCCCTGTGACTGACTGAACCAGATTTCTTATACTCGCTGATATAACCAGTCCAGCCACCAATGTTCCTGGTAGTCAGCCGATGCTCAGGTTTTCGCTAGAACAGTGAGTTGTCATCGGCAGATGAGATGTCCAAACCAGTGAGCATGTACACATCGGCAAGGGTTGGAGAAGCTGGTCCATGTTTGAAGATAAAGGCATTCAGGGTATCAGACCAGAAATAGGAGGTGGCAATTAACAATGACTCATTCCTCTCCATATCGGCAATAGATATTCTGATGCACTATTCTAATTTGCGTTCCGCCCAATATAGCTCCATTGGTCTGGCGACTCTCAAATACCAATCTTTCCATCCCTTGGTGGTTTTTGGCCAGGATCGGAAGGTATTAGTCCAGAATCCCAAGTCAAAATTCTGAGCTCTAAAGGGGATTCGATTGGTTTCTGCGTTTATGATGTCGGTTGGGTCTGGATTTCCCATTGGGCCTAGGCAGATAAAGTGATTCTGATGCGTTAGAATGAGAAGATTATTGCAAAGTTCCTGAGATTAAAGATTGGGAATAAGGAAGAGTCATGAACTACGCGGAGAAGGAGAAACGAAATGTCAGAGGACGGGCAAAAGAAGAAGGCTAACCTTGGGGACGTCAAAACGGATAGCCATGGCCGCGACGAAGATGGAGAAGGCAAAGAATGCTAATGGAGGCTAAGGATCACTGTCAAGAGTGCCGATGATCGAGTTCGTCGAAGGATCGCCTGTTGATGTCGCCGCTGGAGAGAGAAAAGCTAGGGTTTGAATCGCAGATGAAAAATGGGCCGCGGCGGAGAAAGCATTATATGGGCCTGTTGGTACAGGATTTCCACTACCGCGCGCAACTCTCGAGGAGAAGTTCAAGCGGTTTGGGCAATTATGACCTGAAAGAAATTTCGGCGCATAAAGTATTTTATACTCCGAAATTGGGGGGCATGTGTTGACACCGTTTTTTGACACGTGTCAATATAAGCCGAAAACTGTGCCGATTGGCAAGGGAGTGGTTGTGCTTTTAAGCTTACTTTGCTTAAAAGTATGGCTGACGGATAGTTGCCGATGAAGGTTAAATATGATTTTGCCGATGAGAGCAGAGGGCTGTTGCCGATGGAGAGAGAGGCATGGTTGCCGATGGAAAGCAGAGCTGAAGAACGTGAAAAGCAGAGCTGAATCATTATCGATGGGTTTTACCGATGGAATCTACAGAGATGAGGAGCGTGCCGATAGAGGTTTCATCGTAAGCAATGGATAAGGAAACTAGCAATATTTATGCCAATATTTTAATAGTTTACTTTTGAGTCCGACCTTGGTACGAGTCATTATTTTTTATTCCTTAGAGATAAGACTTGTTTAGGTAATACTTTGTCGTGTCTGTTTAGAACTCATAGTACCAGGGTATAAATATGTACCGAGAGGCAATGTAAAAAGAAAAATCAATCAAATACAACAAATCTATTACTTTTATCTACTTTTTAAGCAATCTACTTTTCGACGACTTCGTCACCAGTACCTTTTCCTTTTCAACGAGTTCTTTTAAGAATCGACGGACTGCATCAACTTGATCTCCGGCGACCTTGCAGGTTCCGCGTCTACCGAGCACGATTCAGGCTTTGACGTCCGGGCGTATCGCTGTCGTCTCGTCTGATCTGTTCAACAGTTATCGAATATCCTCTGAGCTTTGACGTCCGGGCATATCGCTGTCGTCTCGTTCGGGTTTTATTCAGATTTATCATCCTTGTCGATTAACAGGTCAAATCGACTGGCACGCCTTGATATCGAACTTAGGTATTAGCCCGGTGTGTTTGCAGATCCAACGCCTTTTTGCATCAACAACATTGTACATGGAAATGAAAGATTGTGTGCAAATCACTTACAGCATCCTCATCGACCATCAAGTGGGCTCGGTGGCCCTTGTCGTAGGATGGGTCAAGAAGGGGGAAGCCCGAGTGCGCTGTGCTGCAATTTTACTCATGGTAGGTTTAAAAACTCAGAAAAATACTATAAGATCCAATATTATAAGTAAAAATACATCACATATTCTGATCAAAGTTTTGCAAAGAGTCAACCAATGAAATGTAAAACCAGAAATAAGTCACAAGAATTGACAATGTTACAATACATATACCACCACATAATTTTGTTCTGCAGTACACTTGTAGTATCTCTAACTACACTATAACTATAAGAAGGCAACATTTAAGAAAATTCTAATGTAAAACCAGAAATAAGTCACAAGAATTGACAATGTTACAATATATATACCACCACATAATTTTGTTCTGCAGTACACTTGTAGTATCTCTAACTACACTATAACTATAAGAAGGCAACATTTAAGAAAATTCTCAAGACACATCCTTCCAGAGCTCATATGAGCAACAGGTTCATCTGCCTCTTATTTTAGCATTGTTAAATCTAAAATTTCAATAGTCACACGTGGAATACTAACTTTTCAAGAAGTGCTGTTTTGGTCACACCAAGGAGCTTGGCATGACCATTAACTTGGGCAAGACAAGTTAAATTATACCAAGATGATTGGAGTAATTGTCACATTCATGATTCCAGAAAAAAAATGATTTTGTGGGTCACAAGATATTTATGCACTAACTACATTAGGTTGCTAACTATTCAATTAATTAACTAACTAAAACAGGTTGCTAACTACTAGTTAAAAATCACACCTGTGAGGAGGGGGGCAATGCGCCGGCGTTGGGGCGCTAGAGGCAGTGGGGGCGACCGAGTGGTGGGGCAGCCTTAGACCGGCGCTGGCCACACCGTGGCCCGTAGGCCCGCCGGACTGCGGGCACCAGTGGGTTTCAACCTCGTCGTCAGTCCTCGTAGAGGAGGCGAGCATGGGCGGTGTAGGTGGCGAGGGCAGCCGACGAGGGCAGGGCTGCTCTCGAGCAGGGGCAGGGGGCTGGGCAGCGCCGGGGGCTGCCTCCTCCTGGGGAGGACACGGCCTCCAAGGTAGATGGTCGGCAGGAGAGGCGGCGATGGCAGGGTTAACTTATGTTCTAAGATGGCCCTCGACACATTACTACAAGTCTGATGACTCATAAGGCAGCGAGTTTCTGAACGGGGGAAAAATACAAAAACTCGTAAGAATATCATTGGTTGCAACCCACACTGTAAAAATTTAAGAGAAAACAATCGTCTGGCTAGCTATAACTGTTTCTCTGATCAATTAAAATATCAACCATTATATTTCTTAAATCAAATGGCAGAAACAATATGAGCTAATGCACACATGGAAAGGCACACCCAGTAAGTCTATCTGGTAAGAGAAAAACTAATTTCTGAACTTTAGCATCAATTACAATTCACAAGTATAAAAAACACAACTTATGCATTGATTTAGTTTCCTAAATGTCAAATCGGAAAATTAACTTGAGATGTTGATAGCTCAATATGCAGCCAACATAAGCATGAAATAAAATTGCGAACCTTCACTATTTCCCTCATACAGATTTTTAATTTCCTCCTCGAGCCGTGCATTTGATAGTTCCAATCTCGTCCTCCAGCTCTCAGATTGTTCAAGATGTCTCTTCTTAGACTCAATCTGACTGTCCAATATTTCTATAATCTAGAGCAGTATAGGGAGAAAAAACAGATATCAATAGCCATTAAGACTTCCAGTTTTTCCTTCATAATGTATGTGAATTTCATTGACCTTCAGTATTGTTGAAAACAAGACTCTTCAATCCTAAGTTCCTAATTTCACCACCAGCAAGGAACTGATTCATGGATACTAAAATTTGTCTTTACCACTTGACTGAAGTAATTTTCATCTCCTTTTATTTAATCCATTTGATTTGAGGTTTAAAACAAATTATATGGATAACTTCAGATCCACCTGCCCAGTTCTGATCTGAAGTTTAAAATAGACAATATGCATACTATCCACATCTACAATTAAAAAAAACAAAATCAAGATAGCCTAGTGGAAATTGACGATATGAATAACTTCAGATCCACCTGCCCAGTTCTGATCTGAGGTTTAAAATAGACAATACGGATACTTTCAGTATCCACATCTACAATTTCAATAAAAAAAAATCTAGAAAGCCTAGTGGAAGTTGACCGCGTGAAAGAAGATAAAGTAGAAGCAACATGTATTTTGCAGTAGTTAGTGGCATATAATGTATTAATGTAGACATGTACTCTGTCTCTGTCAAAACATAGACTATAGATTTGTTGCTTAAACTTATAAGATAATTATTGGCTGTAATAAAAAGGTCTCCCGCAAAAGAATAATCATTTGTTCTGTACGTGAACAGATGCATTTGTGATGCCAGCAGGTGCAACTTGAAAGTTGAAAGCATACATTTTCTTGGAGATGCTTGTTCTGGGCTTTCAGCTGCTCATTTTTCTTCCTTATGCACTCTGCAACTTTCACCTTCAGCGCCAGCTGAACCCTCAGCTTCTTGTTCTCTTGATAGCACTTAAGCTCTTTCTTTTTCAGAGCCAACTGAGACCTTAAGTCCTCAATCTCCTTGGAAATCCTATAAGAGTCCTCGGTCGACACATTGAAATCTTCTAAACACAGAAAAAATGACATGTGAAAGATTGAAGATCAAGACGGTTTTTACAGACACAAATTTGGCACCTACCTTCATTTCCCATTGAATAGTCAGTTTCTGTACCCACCACTGCTGTTTTTCTCTTTCTACTTTCCTATTCTCTTCCAAGAGTCCAACGACATACACCTGCAGGAGTACCTATGCATGCGACCCAAAGCTGCTAAGATTAGATACCCTGACACAGTCCTGCTGACTTTCTTGACATGGTGACAGAAACAATAACCTCCATTCTCTGAGTAGTAACAAATGCATGCATGCTTCATGCTTGAGTAAGCTGACTAACCGTGCTTCAGTCTAGTACTCCTCTCCTTTCAGTATTTCCTATTAACTGTCGCATATACCAGCAACAAATGGCATCTGGTACGTAGTCGTAACTGAGCTATAATCCTCTGTGGACCAAGATCGGATTCGCTAACGGCCAGCAAAATCCACAGCCAATCCAAGAACACCAATGCCACGACAGGTCAGTAACTTGGTATGCAGCACACGGATTAGGATTTCAGATTGCATGTCAGGGCTCCCACCAATCTTGGCCCACGGACATCAATGGGGAGAGTAGGTCGATTACTAGTGAAGATAAATGGGGGAGTGCTAGCGACGTGATGGGGTAGAAAAAGTTCCAGGAAGTCACTTACCATTCCCGCCGGCAGATCTGCCGCCGCCGCCACCATGCATTCCCAGGCCGCCGTGGCCAGCCGCGTCGTCGCCTCCACCGGCCGGATTGGCGGAGGAGGACATACTTTCTAGCTTCGACTTAGATTGGTGAGGTTCTGATACAGACTTCTACACTAGAGTAGAGCAGCTGATGAATGCAGACTCTATTCCCAGAGCCTTTTCCCCGTGCCATTATAAAAGATGACCAAGCCTGTATGTCACTGAAAAATTAGTTTCGACCTATGTGACCAATATCATCTTTATTTTTCCCTCCATGTCATTCCGTCCGTCTTCTATCTATTTTCAACGCTTTGATTGTCCTAACACGTGGGACCCGCCTGAAACAATGTCTAAAATACTCCTCTCTTATATCTCCTTTGTCTCTGTACAGTGGGCCCTATCTCCTTCTTCCTTCTTGCGCCTCGTCCCGGACACGCAGGCCTCACGAGCAGCCGCACGTCTAGGTACTGACTCCGTCCGCCGTGACCGCACACACCTGGGAAGCGTGCTTGCCATGGCTAGTGGCCACCCCCTGGCCTCTTCGGCGACCAGCATGAGCTTAGGTCAGGAGCAAGACGAACTTCGCGTGCGTCTGCGATAGGTCACCGAGAACTCAAAATTCATCACTTATCCTTGATTGTTTGCGATGAGATCACGTCCAGGGGCTTGCTAACAGCCGGACGAAGCCATGTGTGCAAGGAATTGAAAAACGCTGATGCAGTTGGGACGAATTTGGTAGCGCGGGCTGCTCTGCCACGACCTTGCCGGCGAGCGAGTCCGCCACGGCTTCGCTGTCGCGACGGCGCGGCGCTCCGCCGCGGCCTGGTGGGCACGGCGCGTGTGCTCTGCCGAAGCCTCGCCGGCGCGAGCGCGCGCACCTCCGCCCCGGCTTCGCCGTCGCGAGTGCACAAGGCCGCAGTGGAAGGCCGCGAAGCTTCGCCGCCGCCGCAGTGCAAGGCCACCGCCGCCTGCTCACGTCGCGGGTAGCCTCGCGCACCGGGCCGCTGCCCAGCCTCGCCTCCGCGCGCGCCCTCCGCCTCGCCACGGCCATCGGCGGCGCGAGCGTCCTCCGCCGCGATGCGGCCGTCGATGCCGAGCTCGCGCCCCGGCTGGCCACTGACCGCGCCCCTGCTCCGTGGACGGGATGGAGCTCCCACGCGTGCCCATCTCGCCGAGTTGCTGCTACAGCTCCTCGGGCTCGCGGCGATGGATGGATGGGGAGCAGGAAAGCAGTTGGGAGGAAGATGACGAACATGGGCCCCACATGTCATTGGTATCTTGTCTAAGGGTATTTTAGACTTTTTTCCTGACAGTTTGACATCGTGAGACACCAAAGTGGACGGAATGGCATGGAGGGAAAAACAAAGATGATGTTGATCACACAGGCCGAAACCAACTTTTCAGTGACATGCAGGCTGGGGTCATCTTTTATAATGGCACACAGGTAAAAGGCTCCTGTTCCCACCCTTCACCTTCCTCAGTTCCTCCCACCCCAACGGCCCAACTGTTTCTACCCTGTATATGGGCCAGTCCGCCAGTGTGCGCTACTCTCTCAGTGTCATTGAGTTTGTCACCCTGGATTCCGCGCCATCTTGTTCTATCATTCGTCTTATTTAAATTTTTTTGCATAAATGTAATTTAATTTTTTGACTTCTTTTATCAACAAAGATACTTGAACATTAATTAATTTATTTTATTATTCGCATAAATATTTTGAATGAGACGGATGGTTAAACATGAAGTTAAAAGTTAAAAATGACATTCTCTGACGGAGGGAGCAGTTATTTTGACTGCCGTGCTACTGTGGAGCGGGTCCCAGGTTCAGTGACGTCGCACGGTGTTGCCGTAGTAATATCTCTTTAACGATCTTGTACAGAATTGAGATATGGGACCTGACAGGCCCCCTATTTTTTTTTAAAAAAAATCGTTCATGTAGATGTGGCCTATGGGATCCGGGCGAGAGGAAGCCAACGGCATGCCGGCCCGTCTGGATGTTGGCTGCCAGCCAGCTGAGGATGCTGCTTGGCCCAGGCAAGTTTTTCTTTCTGCCCGCGAGTCTCCACTCAAAATAAAAAAAAAAAGGTCGCGAGATACAATGAGGCGTGGCAATTGAAAATGCGGGAGACGATTTTTGAGAATTTGTGTGGTAATGCATACGAGGACAAAGACGAAACGGATAGAGTAGATTCAATCGCACACCACGGTGCTCGAGTCTGATCTAGTGATATTTCCTTTATACTCACTGTATTTTCAATTATAGTTTGTTTAACTTTTTTAACTTTAACCTTAAATTTGACTACTCATATTATTTAAAAAATTTGAGCAAACACATTCAAACTTAAGTCATTCTCGAAAATCTTTTATAAATAAAGCAAGCCCAATAAAAAAATATTATTTTAAATAATTTTTTAATAAGACGAGTGATCAAATTTGGTATCAAAAAGTCAAACGAACTAAAATTTAAGACAAACTAGAATTTTATTTTTTGGGGAATGCTATTTATCTATTAATAGTTGTTTTTTGAAAAAAAAAATCTATCGGATTCTTAGCCATTTGTTGCATGATCTACTGATCTTCTTGTGTTATCTAAGTTCAAAACGAGTTACTCACGAGAAAGGATGCATTGCCTCATTTGCCTGGAAGAGAAGGATTGGATGAAAGTATGTAACATTGAGGCCCAGTGACAGTTCACAAGAATACATCCTTTCAATCCCTCGTGTTCATCGTCCTCGGACGGCTCGAGCCATTCACTGCATCTCTTTTAAAACCTTTGTTGATCACTGACATGTCAAG